>OY728133.1:1755673176-1756917320 GCA_963277665.1 Viscum album | reverse complement strand
AAGGGTAAAAATGGATTTAAACAATTGTAGGTGGATGGAAATAATATTAAATATTGATGAAACTTGGATGTAGATGATAAAATACACCCCAGTAAATACTTACGAATAAACAATCTCGGATAAAAATGAGATTGTGATATTTCCCTTACCTTAGGTCTGACTTGCTTTGTAAGTGTCCGAACCTCCTGTATAATGATTTAAATCATGTTATTGACTTATTACAGAATCATATTAATTGTTATGATATCATATATGGTTCACTTATGACATTATATTACCCGTTCTTTTGTAAATTCCATGTTAAAGAAGCGTTTTGGGTAAAATCGTTTCTATTATCGCAGGTGTTTTGACTTGTTGTTCTTGACATTATTATTACTTATATCATGATTTACTCACTTCCAGAATATAAAATATGATTTATATATCATATATATTCAGTATATATTTATATATAATAGGTAGATAAATAAAATGAAAAACACCGTTCATGGAGACGGTAGTCCGTACGTACGCATGAACGCTGTTTTCCTTTCCTTATTGTCTTGAAATGGAAGTAAGTAGATGACATACATATGTATATATATACATAAATCCAGTAGCTTTATAATGTCATATATTTCATTATTATTTCTTATATATACATTATAATCATTCTTAAATGGTTAACATGGAGAATGAATCTCATCGCGTCGTGGAGACGGTAGTCCGTACGTACGCACGAGCGATGATATCATTTCTATAAATATTGAATTGAATTGGAGTGGATTATACAATATATCAGAATCAATATGATGTTTTAATAACTATGTATAGTTATTCTTTACACCATTATACCCATCCATGTAAGGTGGTGGTGGAAAATAGATTACACCACGGCGTGGAGACGGTATTCCGTACGTACGCACACGCAGTGATTTCTTTTTCCGTAGGATGGATAGATGGTGAAATAGGGTTGTTTCATACTTATAATAACATATCAGTATATGAGTGATACTTATGTTATTACTTCATAATGAAACAACCTAAGAAGAAGAAGTGGAAGAAGAAATAAAGATGAAAGAATTGGTAACGGTAATTACCTCTTCTTTGAAGTGCCTCTTTGAGACCTCCTATTAGGGCACTAAAATTGGTCTTTGAGGAAGACCAGATCCTCTAGGATGTTTTTAGGGAAGTGGAGAAGATATTTTGGCAGGGGTTGGCCGAGCTTGAGTGCTCAAATTGGTGTGAGGAGGAGGGGGAGGAGGTGTCCTTTTATAAGGGAGGAGAGGGGCACCTTAGGAATATCTTAAAATATTATTTTATATTAAAGTCAAAATCGGTTTATAATGGTTCCAAAGGGTCTTATTTCGAAGATAAAGTGGGGAAGGGTCTAAATCCTATCAACCAATAGGATTTATACATGTTTAGGTTATTATTTTAACCTTATCAATTAGATTTAACTCTAAGTTAAATAATTTAACTTTTACCGTGTCTTTTTGTTTTCTTTCACTATATGGTTAATACACTTACTATTACATGCCAAACGAACCCCAAATTGTTTATTATTAAAATATATATCCTTATCTAAGTCATTTTGCCGAACCTTATATTTTTAGGAATAAAATAACAATTAATAATATAATATTTGATTTAAAAACTATTTTGTGTCAATTTTGACACTATTTGATATATGATTTTTGTGAAAGTCATAACAGAATTATATGTTCGAACCAAGTTGATTAAATCAACAATAATATATCATAGTAACCTAGAAAATTAGTGTAATTCATAAAAAGTCTCAAATTATATTTATTTTGGTGTTTATAACATCAATTATGTCAATATTTCATTAATAAGAAAATTACTGCATCATCATTGTGTCATAAATAAATTAAATTATTTGATGTCTAAAAATTACAAATAAAATACCATCATGTAGTAAATCTTTTTAGATTTCTAATTAATATTTACAATCGAATTTATCTTATGTATAACCCCATATTAAAAATTATTTACTTATTAAACTTTGATTTTTAGTATTTTAACCCTTCTTTAAATAAATTAATAATAAATGTCCTAATCTAATCCAAGTGGGCCTAAATGGTCATATTTTATTCCTAAGTTTGTTTTTGGTCGAATTACACTTGTCCAATAGAATTAGGACATGTGTTAGGGTAATATTAATATCATATTTACCCTTAGTTACCCTATTTACTATTAACCGCGGTAAAAAAAAGTAAAAAGTTACTATTCACCAAAAAATTATTTTTATCTCATTGAACCACATTTTACTTACTGATATCAACCGTGTCTGTCGGATTTTCTAAATTCCATTCACAGAAGCGGTAAAATTATGTTTTATGCAAAATTCAGTTTTTAACCTACCACATAGTGGTTTCACTATTCATCAAAAATTGATGTTTTTCAGAACAGTGCCAAAATTTCATCCCAAGCTATATTTCATATTCCGAATTCAAAAATGAAGTCTATTTTACCAAATTCATTACATAAAAGTTTCATTAATTAATTTTATAATTAAATCCCGCTGTTAAAACAAATAGCGTGTTTTTAAGAAACAATATCTATCAAAAGATTGACACTTGTTTATGTCTAGTTTAAATGTGAAATTACATCCAATGACCAAAATTGTATTAAATTGTAAAAATATATATTCTAAATATACTTTAAAACAACTCAAATTAATGATTTATCACTATTAATTATTTCGATTAAAAAAGTTGTTTTTAATTATAATTTAGTAATTTTTACTATTCATCAGAATATGAAAGTTATCCGAAAAGTACCAAAATTTCACCTTAGGCTAAATTCGATACTCCGAATCCAAAAATGAAGTGAATTTTAAAATTTCTAAAATTTAAAAAGTGGTTATTACTATTCATAACGGTTAGTTTTAATAATATTTTAATAGAATATCATTGTTTCGTGAAACTCAGTATTACGTACCACACACGCTATCGAGGAAGGTTGTGATTGCGTGTAATGCAAGGCAAGTCAAGGATGCGTGTTTTGCAAGCTCCTTTTGGTGTAGCGTACAACACAAGACATTATTGAAATAAAAAAGAATATTTTTCATAAAATCTCGGGCTGTTACAGTTTTCTCAAACGCTTTATCAATTATGTACTAAATGAAGAAGGGAAAATAAAATTGAATAATATTAAGATTTATGTTGATTCTCTATGATTTTGAGTTAGAAATAAATGTAAAAATTGTAGTTAAAAACTTGTGTAAAATCAAATGGGACGGTTTTTCCATATAAAATTTATAAATTATAATTAAAGTTCAATTTAAAGACTTTATTCTTCAGATAATTGTTATTTCATTGAAGGAGAGATATTATGGTATATTGACATAAATTTTTTTATAAATCCACAAGTTCTATAACATCTCAAACAATAATAGAATTCTATACATAAAGGAAATTAAAAAATATTATATTTGTAAATATATATATCATTGGATTATTTTTATTGGTAAAAGTTTTTGGAAATTTATTCATATAAATTATTTATAGTTTTATTATATTTTTTAGACACAATAGTATATGGAGGTTATGTTCAACTTGACTAAACAATAGGAATTTCCCTAAAATATTCCTTCACCTATCCCATATAAATTTTTGATCCATATGTGTTTGATATGAAAAGAGATTATTGAAAATTGAATTGAGAAAAATTAATATGATATAAATTCCTTTAGAAGGAATAATTTTTTTTGAAATATTTGAGAAACAAGGCATAACATTTATGATTCCCTTTACTATATCATGTAAATATTCTAATATATTATTATATAAGGATATTTTTTAAAACTATGTGGATTAAAAACCACTAAAAGAATTTAATCATATGTTTTTATTATATATTGAGGATTTATATATTTTAATGATTTATAATGGAATGAAAAATATTTAGTGACCAAAGAACCCACTTTTACAATTGCATCTTGAAATCATTATCGATGAATTGTGGAGTACACTATGAAACATCAACCCATTACAATCCAAAAAAATAATGGACTTGATGATGTTTCTAATATGTACATTAAATGAATCATTGGATTTTTATTTTGTGCCATTTAAATTGGATTAGAGATAAATGATATATATGACCTCGTGGGATTATAAAATTTTATAAATCCCATAATTTCCATGATCTCGTACTTGTTGATATAAGGGAAAAGCTATCATTTACCTGTAGATCTATAATAGAGGACATATTAGATAGTTATAGAAATAAATATTGAGCTAAAAAGAGACAGTAAGAAAGAAGAAATAAAATTTGGGAACTATAAAAAACAAGGAGATAATCATTACTATTTTTTATGAATTTACAAAGAGAAAAATGGAATGGAACATTAATATGTGTTTCTGAAATAAGAAACAACCTACTTAGATAAAAATTATTACATTAAAACACAAAAATAAATTTAAATATCTATAAACCTAATTTAATTTGCCAAGGCCCAATTACTATAACTAATTATTACACTTTTGATAAACTAAAAATAATTTTAAATGGATAAAATAACCTATTAACTATCAGTGAACATAGACTGAATAATTTTTAAAAAAAAAATTATATATACTTGTATATCATGTCACACTCAGGTTACCCTTCTACTATTAAAATCATGATGTTATACCCTACGAAAATATTATTTATAATTTCATCTATATATAATATTATCAAGCATCCATTTCTATTAGAAATCATTATGGGATCTTCTTTATTCAATTGTGGGGGAGGGAAACCTTTATGGTTTTTAGGATTTCTATATTTTTTGGTTTTTTTTTTCATTCTTTATTTATTATTGATGTGTTTTTTAAAACTGTTGTGAAAAAATTTAATTCCCTTTCAAGTATATAATCAATTTCAATTGTGAGAAACAAAATTTACCCAAGAAACTCGACCATGATGAATGTTGAAGTGAACATGTTTTTTAAATACTTTTTTATAAATTCATGAAAGGATTACTATTTTTTGTATCTCATGCCAAGAGATACTATACTATTTTCACATCACTTTCTAAAGAGGTGTATGAATGGTTTTTTAATCATCATAATAAATCATACATTTCTTGAGAGAACATATCAATGGTTGATTAACATGAATTTTTTATGTATTTTAATCAAAATCATTTATAATTGAGGAACTTGGGTCAATTTTTACTAACACATTCTTTGGATTAAAAATCCCATTTATAAAATTGTACAATTTTTTCCTCCCTAGACATAATATCCCCAAATTTTCTTCTAGTATTCATGATTTTATTTATTAGATATCCACAATAAAAATCTATCACTTCTAACCATCACATTCTAAAGAAAATATATGAACATAGTTGAACACAAGTGTCTAGGGATGTTATTTTTTGAGATGATATTTGGGTAGGTATTAAGGATATATAATATGGAATGGAAATATACGTAAAATTATGGAAAGGGAGACCATGAAATTTTTCGTATTTTCATGAGTTCATTTCAATGTTTTAAATAAAAAATCATTTTAAAAGTTTTAAGAAAATAAAGAAAAGAGATAGGAAAATGAGTGATAAAACTATATCATGAACTATATAGTGGAAATAAATGTTGTGACTAAAGTGATTACTTTATATAAATTAATAAATAACCAAAAAAAATTGGGACATAAATAAAATATAGAGAGTGTGAGTGAGGATAACTTTATAGAGTGAAATCATAACATTGTGAATTTAACATTATTTTTGAAAATAAATACTATTAATTCCACGAAAAATATAACATCAATACATAAAAATAATTATCTAGATAATAACCATAAACATTTCTCATGATAAAGGATATTCCATGAATAATTATTTATATATTAAAAAACATAGAAATTATATAAAAACACTTTCATGAAATTGGAATGATAATGTAATTTCTAAACATTGATTCATTTTTGTGATGACAAAAACACTACTAGGAAGGTATGTATAAATTACAATGGAAGGATATAAAAATTGGAAATTAAAAAATTAACCACATAGTTATGATGGGATTAATAACATTTAAATGTATAGGTATACTTCAATGAGATGGATATTGGAATAATGAATCACTTGTCTAGTGTTTTGAATATTACATGAGTAATATTTTTTGTGTTAAATTATCTAGGATTACAAGGTTTGTGTATTGTGGAATTTATTGAGTAAATAAATTTGTTATATTTTTTAGTTCGGAAATAACTTTATTTTATCTCATTTTATAATTAATTGAGTTTTAAAATGTTTTGGAATAGATGTATCATTTAATTTTATGTAATGAATATTAATTAGAATAGATAAAATTTTGAGTTTTTTTATTTTAATTATTTTATTTGAAAAAATAATTTGATGTTATTGATTATCCTTTGTATATTTATTTTGATGTAGAAGGTGTATGTAGTTGTATCATTTGAATTGGGTGATCTTGTATAGTTATTATCTCAATTGTTAAGAAATTAACAAAGGACACTATGTAAGGGTATATAGCTCATGAATAAATTTTATGTTGTTTCCAAAAGGATATTCAAGATATAATACCAAGAAAATCATACATAAGATATTACTACCATTATGTGTAGTGGATACTCCGAGGCACAAAATTATTTATTTTTTTATCATTTGATATAATTTTTCTATACACAATATATAAGATTTCAAAGATTTATACATAATATTTCAGGTGGATTCATAAATATGTAAGAAATTTCCCTTTTTGAATGAATATTGTTCACAATTTATAAAATTGCCTCTATATAGACCAAGTGATATAATGAAAATGAATTTCACTATTGTTGGAACACATCATATGATGAATCACTAATTATAATAAAATCAGATAAACAAAATGTCATGTAATAACTAAATATTTTCAAAAAAATCATTTTTGTTATTCCTTATATCAAAATAATATCAATTACACATGGTGTTAAAGTTTTCTGAGGTAATAAATATAATGTCATTGGTCTTGAATTTATAACCAAATCTGAAAATATTGAATATCACAGTCTATTTTTTAGGAGAACATAGGAGGTGAATTTACAATGTAAAAATTAATGGTTAACCTAAATTTTGGTGGGATATATTCAAAATGCACATGGTGGAGATCTTAAGAAGATATCCATATGTGGTGTCATCATTAAACCATGTATGGAAGGGAGAAACTATAGAATAAGCTGAACGATTTCAACAATAAAAGTGCAAACAAAAGGTGTTTCCAAACAAACATAGATTAAATGGGGAATTAAAGTTTTTTTCAAATTTCATAATATATGATTATTTTTCCATGGATGTAACCCCAACACATTGATAGATAAAACTAATTTGGTGATTATGAATGAGTGTAGGAAAAATTAATGCTAATAATTTAGTATAAATTTCAATAAAATATTATTATATTATTTTTTCATCTAGGTTTCAAGTGTTGATATGTTTGATGGAATAATATTTTATTTTCATAATATTTTATGTAATATAGTTTCATTGGGCGATGAAAACTTTTCTCCCTCCAAATTATCATTCACATTCAAAATGAAAAGGGAATGGTTTATTTTTTTGATGATTCAAATGATTTTTGATATGGGTATTACTATATGTTGATATTTCTAGATTTCATTGTATTACCTTTACCAGATTAAGGAGATTCATCAGTAATTTGGTAATAGCCAATTGATAAGATTCAAGAAACATTATATTATCTTACCAGACAAATAGGATTGATGATAAGAAATTTTTTATCATTATTGATTTTACAATAACTCTCCATTACAATCCGTTGTGAGTAAGATGTGATTGTGGATTTTATTATTGATTGAATCATTGTATGGGGTCAATAAAGTTATGAATATGAAAGTATTATAACTCGAAAAAAACCTAAACCAAAAAAATATTTCACCAGTTGATCAGCCACAATTATTTATTATAATTCTTTTTCTTTCACAAATAAATTAAAATCATACTATATAGAATATTAATAACTGTGATAAAGTGGTATCTCACTCCATAGTTTGAGAAAAAAATTCAGCTTTGATATATAAAGTTTAACTTTATATAATTAAAATATTTTTACAACACCCTCTATTATGTGTTTCAAATCACATTGGAAACTATAGAACAAAATCATTATATTAGAAATTTGTATACATGAAACATCTCAAAAGACATATAAAAAACAACCATTTTTAGAAAATATACATCCATATAATGGTTTATAAATTTATTAATATTTAAGGAAGAGTCAATGAAAATATAAAAATATTTGAAATGTTAAATATACAGCATATTAGTGTAAAATATAAAATCTATAATTAAACTAACCATGTGACAATTTGTCAACATTTTTGTTAAATAATCTCATAAGTGAACCTTAAAACATAACAACAAAATTAAACATTTCCTTTTTTACAATTACACCATGGTTTCAAAAGATGAATTTAAAAATTAAAAAACATTTTAAAAAATTTCAATACAACTATATGTATTAAAAATATAAATTTTATGCTACTAAAAATGTAAAAATACAAATTTATTTGACCTTTTTATATTAATTTAACTCTAAAAAATTTATTTCATGATCTGTAATATTTTCATATTTAAAAAACCTGAAGTAACATAAAAAAATTATGATTAAATTAATTGTATATTACAATTAACATTTTCAATAAAATATATATTTAAAGCTTTTCTAAATTTAACCTTATAAGGAATGTGGGAAATATCTTCTAAATTATATTGGGTGGAACATTCATAACATATTTTTTCCACAGAAATAGAAAATTTATATAACATTGAGATTGTATTGAATAATGTTTCATAATTATATAATTATTCTAATAAATCTATGAGTCGATATAAAAACACTAAAAATATCTATTAGTCCATAATTGGGTTATATATTTTTTTCTAGATCAGTATTCTAATTGTTACAGATCCATTTAAGTATATTCAAAATCCATATAGCAATAAAAATATTTATTGTTTTGTATGAAAATTGTGTATATATATATCTTATTAGAAATGTAATTAAATTAATGTATTCTATATTATATTATTTTAATTAATCAAAAAATAACATTTAAATTTTCCTATAAGGTAAATAATCACAAAAGGGCTACCAGGATCTCATCATCAATAATAATATCCACAAAAACATTGGTAAAAAAATATTGTAAATAATATCTCCCTTATATCATTGTTATTTTTGTTAACCCATTACTGAATTGAAAAACATATTATGGTAATGGTGCTAAATGTTTTTATAATTAAATGTCTGTTTAGATTTTAGATCCACCTATAGAATGTAAATATTCAACAAATTAAATTAATTATAAATTAAAATTTAATAAATTTTATAAGAAACACATAAATCATATGTTAATTGACGGATTAGACTAGCTATCTAACATAAAAAGAGAAAAAACTCAGTCATGTTGTGGCCACCATCTACTTTAGAAATGGAATTGATGTATTTTTTTCAATATTTATTGGGATTCTTAAGGGTTTAATAATATTTATTTAAACAATTAAATTAAAATAAAATCCCAATAAGTATAATATCATGCATAAATAAGTAATTAATAAATAAATTAGAGATTAATAACATCTAAAAAATAGTTTACCTTCCACTAAAATTTTCACTTTCTTAAACATTAGATGAGTATGAAAAATGTCACAAATGGAAATTAAACAACCCACATCATTGTGTTATATCCATGGAATGTTGAACCATTTGATGTTTGGGTGAAAATAGTATTTTCACTATACCTTATTTAATTCTCATAGTGTTAAAGTAGCATATAAATATATATTAAAGGATTTGGGACATTCCATTAGGCATCAAACTGCCATACACACACACTCTTTCAACATAGAAGTAGAAATTATAACGAACCATGGATTATACATTAAATTTATTCATTAACTCATTTATTATAATTTATTAGTTATTGGTCAACTTGTTTAGGAATCATATACATGAATGAATAAAATGACAACAAAATACATCTCATTTAAACATTCGTTAATGATAGCCAATGTGGGTAGATCTACTATGGTTTGAATTACTATAAAATAAAATATTGTAGTGTACTATATGTTATATTATATAACTAATCATTCTTTATAAAATTATAGGTAATGAAAAAACATTTCATTATAATAGTTTCATACCATTACGATTACATCCAATCATAGAGTATGATTGGGGAATAAGTTGAATGAAATCAAAATTCAACCCCATTATGATACGCCAAATTCCTAATAAATAACTCAACCATTCAATAATTGGTGGAAACATCACAAATGGCCTCATTGAAATTCTTCTATTAAAAAAATGTTTGATTCGATTTCAACATATACAAAAGATAATTAATATCATATATGTTATATAATAACCCACTAAAACAAATTCCTAGAAGACTATACTATTTCACCATATACAATAAAATATATGATAACTTTTGAATGTTTATCTATAACACCTTTAGGATACCTTTTAAAACACTTTTGGAAATAAATCATAAATTTGGCCAAATATTAAATCATATGTAATACATTGTGAGTACTCACCAAAATACATTTTAATTTTCATTAAAACACTTTTATAGTGTCATTATAAGTATAAAAAAATGAACCCCAATAATTTAACAACAAAATGTGACCCCATGGTAATACGTATACTTGAGAAAAAAATAACTCTCTTAATACATAAATGTACAAAACGGTGGCTTCTAGAATAGAATAAATTCCACTCTTGCTATGAATGTATATGGTGTGATCTCAATAAAACACATGTATATATATATCTACTTGCTTAATCACATTCTATAATACATTAAAAAAATTTATTTGTCCATGACATTGAGTAAACATGGGATAAAGAGATTTTCCATCGCATAATAGCCAAATTATATATTTTCAATTATCTAAATATAGATTGAACTTGATGATGAATACATGATATATAATTCATATTTATGGAAAATAACATCACATTTCTTGTATTAAAATAGATAATTATATAAAAATTAAATTCTAGGTGTGGTTTCATAATCCCCATTTTATCTCAAGTGGGGGCCCAAATGTCATATTCTTTTAATGAGATGATGAAAACAATAAAGGTCAAGCTCCAAATAATGAAATTATTGGAAACACACCCTACCATGAAAAAATTTCATAATCATCATGGATTTTGTTTGGAAGGTGTAATTTCCATATATTTTAAAAGAAAATATTATGTTTAATAACATATAAGAAATTCCATATCAATCTTAAACGAATAAATAATTATTACTATTTTAACATGACCATTATAAAATAGCTACTAAAGATGAGGGAATTAATATTATTATGATATATATATACCTATATACATATAATTTTCATAATAATTTTTAACTTATTAATTAATTCTTTGTAATTAAGTACTATATTCTTTGTAAAATAATTTTAATCATCAAAAACATATTTTCTTCACTAAATGATTTTTATTGATGATTGTGTAAAAATAATATAATAAATATATTGATATTTTAGATAATTGTTTTGATAATATTTACATAATTTTTTATATTAAAATATATAAACATTTTAATAGGGATTTTTTTAGAATTTTGTGAAAAGTATTCTTTTTAAATAAATATTGACAATGTTCAAATTTTTATTAAAAAATGTTTTTTATTTTAAAGTATTTTTAAAATTAAAAATCAATTCAGAACATGTTTTGAATTTTCTCTAGTTTTTATCCCTTTAAAATAATCATACTGTGGTTTTTGATATTAATTTTATATGTTAATATAGTATAAAATGATCTTCTTTTTAAAAATGGAATTTTTTCAAAAGAAATTTGGTCTATGTTACAATTTTTCGATTTAGAATTAAATTAATTTATAAATATTAGTTTTTTTAATTTTTAAAAATAGATATCTTTTTTATTTAGAATTTCAAGTTTATTAAATATGTATCTTATATTTTGTGTCATTATGAATAGTAACTAAGGTAAATTTTTGTTACCATAAAAAATGGTAAATCATAAAAATAAGGGTGACAATAAAATGATAAGAACTATAATATGACTATATGACTTGCTCAAACATTATTTGATGATTTATCATTAACCATAATCGTATCGGGGTCTAAATTATATCCATTGAGATCAATTTATTTGAAATTATATAATTTGTAATATATTAAATAAACAAAAGTCAAAGATGTCATACTTAGAATTTAAATAATAATAAAATTTTAAATACAGAGTAATCTAGAATATATATTTGATTATAAATTTTAATTTAAAATATAAGATATTTATCTACATCATGGTTATATAATTTTAAATTTTTTAACATATATTTATTTTAAATTCACATACAATATTGTTGCAATAGTTGTTTTATTTATTTAAATATGAAATAAATGATACTACAAATATTAAAATAAATATTATTTGGGATAAATAATGTCAAAAAACAATACAAATGTCCCACACCTATGATAGATATAACTAAATTGTTTTTTTCAATAATAAGTGTTATTTTGATTTTATTAGAGTCAATGAAATAAATAGTCCTTAAAATTGAAATTATGAATATTAATAATAAATAATATTTTATTTAATGATATAAAATTTATAAAAAAATAATATATTGTTAAAAATGATTGTAATAAGGTTTAAAATGCTGTAAATTATCCACTTATTAGATGATTTCCATTCAATGGTAACTATATTAACCATCCATGAGTAAAAATCGATGTTGTCATGGTAAGCATTAAAGTGGTTAAATAAGGGTTAAAAAAACCAATAAGGGTATAACCAATACCTAAACCAATAAAAAATATTTTACTAATAATATTCTAAAATTCTGTTCATAGTACAATTTTTTTTATATAATGGACACTCATCCATGAAAATGACTAATATATTATTTAAATCAATTTTAGTTAAAAATGTCACTCACTTTATTTAATAACAATTTTTCAATTCATAAAGAGATAAAATCAAGATGTGAATGAAACTAAATATAAATATTTATAAAAATTAAATTAGTATCATTTTATATTTTTTAAATTTTTAGGAGCTAGAAAATTACCTTAAATACTTTTAAAATTCTAATAAAATATTTACTTAACTACCAGAAAGATAAATAATGATCTTAAAAATATTAATTTTCGATATGAATAGAATAGTTTAATGTGTGTAATTTGTTTTATAGATCTATATAAAATATTAAAGTGGTTCTAAACAATTATATTCTAATTTAAACATTGTTTTTATGTATTTAATTTTAATTAAATTGAATACAGCCAAAATTTACATTAATGATATTTTATCCAAAAAAAATAAATTATTTATTTGTATAAATTTTTAGAAATAATATATTTTAATATTTTATTTTAATATAGTTAAAGAAAATATCTTTTCCATTTATGATCCAATTTTTCATTAAAAGATACAGTATTATCTCATTATGATTAAAATAGTGATCACCACATTTAATGTTACATATTATTAACTAAGGGATAAATCAAAAGAATAAGGTTTTAAATGAAAAAAACGTATCTAAATTCAATAATAATCTACCAATTATTTTTTTGGATTCACTAGATAAATTAAAGAGTTGTTTTCTACTCAAAATAACATGTCAATAACACTTTAGGGGACATTCAAATGAGGAATTTCAATGATAAAGTATTTGATATTGGCGAAATTGATTTTATAATCTTATTTAAATCCTGTAAATAAATGATTTAAATTAAAAATTAAAATATTAAAAATAATTTATATTCAAAAAATATATTATTATTATTAACAAATAAATATATACCTTATTTCCCATGAAACAATATATGATTGTATCACTCGTCTGTATGGATGGCTTAATGTTCCCACGTAGTGATACATTTAAATTTTCATAAACATATTTTATATAAGATCATTATTATGAGATTGATGATTATATATATTGTTTGTAGTATATTCATACATCAGGAATGCAAATACCCTATCACCCTTTTATAATCTAATAAATTTAGAAACGATAACATCACTCAAGAGTATGTCTGGACTACCATCTCCACGGTGCGATGTGATTTTTTTTCTTCTATATTCCACAAGGATGATAATAAGGATTAATTTTATGAGTATATTTGATATATATATATATATATATTGTAACTAGTATATTATAATAATTATAAAAATTTTATTTTTTATTTATCTTTATTTTATTCTATCAATCAAAAAATGAAAACAACATTCTTGTGTTCGTACAACCTACCATCTCCATAAATGGTATAATTCTTTTTTCTATATAGAAATTTGATAAATGAATATAAATATGTATATAATTATAATATATGGAAATTAAAATTAATAAAATTATCAAAACAATACTCAATGTATAGGAACCAATAATATGTAACTCAAACAAACATGGAAAACAAAGTGGTTATCATCTAGGACAGTGATTTTCATAAAAAATTATTAACAATCAGGTGAGGAGTTGTTATAAAAAAAATTCATGTTATGATATATAATTAGTTATGGAGAACATGTATAATAAATCTATATTTATAATACATGAGGTCCCAATTTGAACAATGAATGTTGAGACATTAGGTAATGGAATTATTAATTAAATTTTCAAATTGTTGGGATAAACTAATATTTCATTGATTATGTAATTATAAGATTATGTCTAAAATTATATTTTATTATCTTATGTTTTATCTAAACTATTTAATGTGGATTTATAGTGAATAAAAATAATCAATTCATTGGATTAATTCTCACTTCAATGATATGATAAATGTTTGTAAATTATGTCTCACTTATATTTCTATGGGAACATGTTTTATACACTACATTATTGTTTTGTGTGGTATATGTTCTTAAAAAGAATATATTTTATTAGAATTATACCTATTATTATGGTATTTAAATTTCTATATAATTTTATTTATTTCATATAGAATATGTTTTGACATATTACAAAGTGATGCTGGTCAATTTTCATAACATAATTATTATGAAAGATTACTTATAAATCTACCGAGGAATACTTATCTTCAATGCCCATATTTTCTAGTAAATAAATGTTTTTAAAATTAGCTTATGAATTTTTTCATTTAATTTTTTTTACCATGATTCGCTTTTTAACAAATGTTTTAAAATAGTTTTTTTCAACTTATAGACATGACTCTTTATGACTATTTCGACACAAATATATACAATAAATTTTTTTATCCTATAAAACATGAACATATTTTTATGCATTCATGCTAGATTAATTTATTGAATCTTAATTTAAAAGATTACATGGTTCTTTTAGAATAAAATTTTTTCCTCTATTATTATGAATATATATAAAATTTTATTCAAAAAGGGAAGGATATTTTCTTTAATACGTGTTTAATGTGATCTTTAATAATCATTTTTCATTTAAGATAGTTTCATTTGATGTTACTTATATTTTAACAGGGATATGATACAATGATACAATTCTTATTATTAATATGTATCAAATATTTTTATGATGGTTTGACGATTAGGAAATCTTCTTCATATCCCTGAGTTATGTAATAATAAAATGTTTATGAAACCCACTTATTTTTATGGTTTCTAATTTGATGAATAATTTATGTTCGTGTCGAATGAATATGTATCATTATCACAATATGGAGGTTGGAAACTACATATCTATCCAATGAATTGGTTAATTTTATATATCTCATGATATATATATATATATATTTATAATGATAGTGAACCAGGTTCAGTAATACAAGGATAAAATGATAAATGTTCCTAGATCAGTAAAAGACCTTATATGCTATGTTGATTTGGTAGTGATCCCTGAATAATATAGAAACAATTTTATATTATTATTTTTATTTCATATTTCTATGTCTTATATGATCCAATCATACCCCATGTTATTTGATTATTTTATGAATTTTGTATTATAAAGATCTATGTTTTAATCGATGAATCAATAATTTGATCTTGGATATGCATGATATAATTTTTAAATGTTATGTTCCCTATCACATACCCTTATGCTAATTTTATGATTTTGAATCATCATATTTTATTATATTATTTGTACCCCATTACTGAGAATCATAGATAAGCCTTTTCTAATGTTTATTTTACATTTTTTTATGAAATATGTTAATTAAATTTTTTCTATAAGGATTTTAAATCAGTGATGTTTATGAACTATTTTGAAAAAAGAAAATATTGGTATAGTGGGATATAATTTTTATATTTATATCCCAATTTTTTATAAACCAATTTTTTAGTATTTTGTAATAATTCCCTAAAACTATGATCCAAATAGGTACTTGGGTATTTAAGAGATATAACATTACCTTTATAAGATGTATATTCGATGGGAACATTGGGTCACATTTTTATAGTTTATGTCCTTTGTACTAGATCTAGAAGTGGATATTTTGGTATGTAATATTTCATAAAAGAGCGGGGTTTAGATAACATTATTGATTATGTAGTTTTCTGGAAAAGTTATATAATGAATTTTAGATACCATCATGGTTATATATGGCCAAATTTGATGAGTCTTATAAATTCCTTTTGAGGTCTTAATATTTGAAATATTAATGAAACTAATGGAATTTTTGGAGATATTTTTTCTTGAGTTAATTTTTTGTTGTTACATTTTGAGATACAATTTGAAAGGTATGAGATAACCTTTCAGATGAAAACATTTCTTTAATTATGATTATCTTATGCTTTTTGGATGTTTGTCTTGTTTTTTGTATTATTAATGATTATATAAATAATTTTTTTAAAAATGATGATCCTAAAACTGTGTCACAACCGATCACATTCGGCATGGTTAGGGGAATTGAACCCACAATTGAAGGGTAACAATGCTGCGTCACCTACCACTATCAAACATGAAGTCATGGTTATAATGAATTTTTAATTACTAACAAAATTATTTTATGAATGAATAATTAGTTGATATTGTTAACATATATCTTATAAAATATATTTCTATGGGAATAGAAAATTATTTGGTGATTAAGTGATTATTATTATTTTAGAAGGAATTCGTTATTTTAGAAAACCCTATATGATAGAGGTAAACATAATAATATAGGATTTTATTTTATGAATAATGGTTGAATTATATTTTTGAAACATATAATATTTTAGAGCATAATTATGGTGAGATATTAAAATGATATGTTTGTATCCAGGATTATTTTGTAAATTACAAGATGGAATGAAACATTAAGAGAAATTCATGCTATTTAGAGATAAATGTAAAAAATTTATCTTCGAAGACTATGTGATAAAATGATTATAATATTTTGGTGTCAATATTAGTTTATAAGATTTTTCAGGAATTGTAATGTTAGTTATTTGGTAAATGTTCAATGATAAACCTTTGTCATTAATGTGGAATTTTCGATATTAAAATAGTTATTCTCCATTGAAAGGTTTTTTTGTTTTTTTAGAATTAACATATCTCATCCAAACCATTTTAATTTTGGGTAACGTTTGAGTATAATATAAATATATATTAATTTGTTTCCTATGATGTTATTTATTTTAAATTAATTGTAGTGCGCTAGGTTTGAAAAAATCATCTTTAATACTCATTATTTACGGAAAAATCTGATTTTTTGGTGGATGTTGATTAAAGTATGAAACTAAAATTTTCTAGTAAGTATATTTCCATTTGTTATTATATTAAAAAGTAAATGAACTCCTAACCTTAATAAAAGAGATCTTGGAACAAAAATTTGGGTTGTATACTTTTCATACTAATAAATATATGGCATTTTTACCCATTAATGATTTACAGTTCTGTGATTGTTAAATTTATAATGACCATGTTCCCTATCACTCTCCATCAGAACATAAAAGTAATTTTCTATTACATTTATATTTTTTTCCTACATGGTAACCATCTATGAATTATTTCATATGACCTTTTTTCATCGTTGTCTCTCTTTTCATGATGAGGTTTTATTAACCCTTTTTCTGCTGGGGGATTTTAACAATGGTATTTTGAAAATTCAAAACCATTTTAACAAGAAAAATTTAAAATTTTTAGTGAATTTTTTCAAAATGTTTGATAATGTAATATCTTGATATTTTAAAAGAAAATTTTATGTTCATTAGTTTGTATAAAAACACCATAGGGCTTCAATAAACAACGAAATATTACTACATAAATGTGACTGTTATAACATATCCATTAAATTAGGACGGATGAAAAGTATTATAAAATATTTACAATAGCCGTAATAATTTATAGCATTTTAATTCATTATTTTTAAATATTTAATATATTTTTAATAAAATCATTTTATTTATCAAAAAAATATATTCTTAAAAAACTTATTTTTTTATGTAAAATATTTTAATCAATTTCTCATGATTTTTGAAAATGTATATGATAAAATCAACATTATTTTTCAAATTATAATATCAAAAATTTCTTATGGTTATGTTTTTAATAATTTTCTCAAATGATTTAATTTTTAATGAATAGTTGAAAAATAATTATTTTTATAATAAAATATATCTTACGTTAAATTACATAAAATTTAAAATAGTATTTTGAATTAGTTTTAAATTTTAAAAAGTTAAATTTTATTTAATTTAATTATATATTTTTTTTAAAAAATAATTATATACTTTAATATAGTATAAAAACATCACATTTTTAGAAAGTTCTATTTTTAATAAATTGTTCTATGTTGTGTTTTCCAAAATTATTTTTAAATTAAATTATACAACATCGTTATTATCAGTTTTGATATTTTTTCTATATTTGTATTCAGACTATCCATATTTTGTAAATAGTTTTCTTTTATTTTTCGTAAATTTCAATTATAAGCTTTTAATTTCTGTTACCATGGTAAATGGTAAATTGGGTAACTAAGAGTATAAATAAAATGAAAAGGAAATGAAAATGACCCTAACACTTTCCCCAATTTTATTGGATGCGATATTTTAGTCCATAATCATAAAATTGTATAAATTATAACCATTAAGAGCCATTTGGATGAAAGTATGACATTTATAATATATTGTTTAACAAAATTTCAAAGATCACATACTAATATTTTTACAAATTATGAAATTATTAATTTCTGGTAATTCAAAATATACCATCATCTGTAAAAAGTAATTTTAAATATTATGGCCTTATCTATATAATTTTAATTTAATTATAATTTCTATTGAAAATAAAAGTACCTTAAATGCTCACAAATCGTTGATGAAGAAATTATTTTATTAATGAAATTGTGATATAAATTATATTAAAATTGTTAAAATAAATTATATCTGAGGTAATAAATGTGATACACTAATTTTCCTGATTAACATAACCTATTAGAGTTATAATTTAGTTTCTGTTTTGAATTGGATGTGTAATTTTAATATTATTGAAGTCAATGTGATGAATAGTCCATACAATAGACATTATGAATATTTCATAGTAGAAATAACCTTTTTTGAAATAAAAAAACTGGTTACCTAATATGAATGTTGTTTAAAATGTCATGAATGGTCCATTTATTGGCATTTTTTCTGTTTATAGTTACTACAATAACCCTCAAATAATAAATATCAATGTTGTCACGGTAAGAGTTAAAAATTTTAAATGAGGGTTAAAAAAATATAAGGGAATATGAATGACCTATAATTTTCCAAAAAATTATTTTATTAATTGGATTCAACACTTATCAACTTATGATGGCATTAGAGTTATTTAATTAACACTTTTCTATGAAAACATCTTTTATATTATTTGAATTAAAGATATTTACAAATTGTCACTCTAATTATTTAATATATTTACATTGATTACAGTTGGACAAAATAAAGGTATGAATGAAACTATATAAATATTTTTATCTTAATAATGTCAGTTTCATTATATAATTTTAATTTTAAGTTCTATATGTAATATAATTACCATAAATTCTTGTGAAATGATAATACAATATTGATTTATTTAACAAAATAAAATGACAAATAATTTAAAAAATAATAATATTGATATAATCTTATAGATTTAATGTGTAAAAAGTATTTTATAATCTCATATTATATATTAATGTGTTTTTGAATCATATGTTGATAATTTCCACTTTCTTGTATTGTATTTGATTTCAAATGAAATTAATAGTTTCAAAATTGACATTAATGGTTATTAATAAAAATAATATATTATTTAATTATATCAAAATTCATAAAAATATTATCTTGGAATATATAAATGGAATTAATTTAAAAGAATAAAAAAAATTTAATTTATGAACAATTTTTTCATTTATAGTAACATTCTTAACCCATTATGATTAAAATAGTGTTTACTAGGGTCAAGGTCAAAAATAACTAACCAAGGGGTAAATAAAAAGTGTAAGCATTAAAATGACATAAAAAATATAAAAATTATATTTTAATATGTGATTAATACCCTATCTGATATTATATTTGAATTAATATCCATTTGGTTTCATTTGGAAAGATAAATTAATTTATTATAATTCAATATTTTGCAAATACCAAAATTTACCCTCACCTAAATTATACAAGGGATCTTTCTCCATCACATAATTTCATCAAATTGATTCATCTAGATCATCCATATTCTAAAAATATCTCATATAAGCTTCCATAGACACAATAAAGAGGCAATTTTCTCCTCAACATACTATCCCTATAAGCCATTATAGGAGATCTCAAGTAGAATTTTTGAAGAAAAGGTAATCGCTCTTAATGATCACATATGTTATCTAATATTCATTACCTCCCCTTAATCGATTATGTATGAAAAAATATTTTAACATAATCATAATCAATATTCGTTAATGTTGCTATGATTATTAACACACCATTATACACCCCATTTCCCATCAAATAAGAAGATATTGTATCACCTGTCCGTACGTACTTCTTACCATCACGACGTAGGGATATAATTCATTTTTCATCACCATATTTTATTAACAAATTTCATGATGTTATTAATTTAAATATATGATATTTAAAATATAATTATACTTTTTAAATGATAATATCATATATATTGTCTTATCATTTAATCTTTTGTGAAATTATAATTTCACCCACGTGTGTGTATGAATAATAGTCTCTATGATGCAATATGATTCATTTTTGTTATATATTTCACATTTATGAAAACAAGGATGAATTTTATGAATATATGTGATATAATAATCAATATGGAAACATCATTTTTTATTTACCATTCTTTCATTCCATTATTCAAAAAATGAAAATATTTTTCATGCGTAAGTACGACTTATTATCTCCAGGAATAATGTAATTCATATTTTATATATAATATAAGTGAATGAATATAAATATATATATATATATAATTATTATATAATATGGATAATATAAATTAAATTATGATAAAAAATCTCAATGTATAAGGACCAAGAATATCAAACTGAAAGATGCTTATAAAATGAAGAAGTTATCCCCCATGATAGTGATTTTAATAACAAGATATTAATAAGAGAGTGAGAATATATTTTAAATAAATTATAATGGGTAGCATATATATATGGTTATGAGATAAATTTATAATAAAACAATATTTACTATACAATAGGTTTCAACATGAATAAAGTATTTGGATATTTGAGGTAATGAAAATCTTAACTCAATTTTTGATTCATTGACTTAAACTACTAGTTCAATGATTATTTCATTCAATGATTAGGTGTAAAATTCCTTTTAATTATTTTATGTTGTAATTTTACTTGTTTTTAATATATGTTTATTGAATACACATAATTTTATTTATTTAATTAAATCTTACTTCAATGATATAATAATTTTGAGGAAAATTTGTCTCACTCTTATTGTAGTGGGACACATATTTTGGAAACTAACTTTCTATTTTGGATGGTGTATATAAAAATTTTTAATGTCATTAGTTAGTAATATCTAATATTTATTTTATTTAAATATAAATATATATTTTTTATTTCATGGGTCATGTGATTCAACATATTACATAGTTGTAAAGATTAATTTTTATAATCTCATTTGTATTTGGGATTGTTTATATATATCATGGGGGAAATTTCAATTACTTGACCATGTATTCTAAAAAAAATTAAAAAATAATTTCAATATTCTCTATGAATTTTTAAATTAATTTTCTGATCATGTTTTATGTTTTAAAAAATATTATAAAAATAATAGTTTTTAATGTTTTCTAAACATGGCTCTTTGTGACTTTTCTAAAAAAATATACAAAACAAATGTTTTTTAACTTATAAAGAATGAATCGATTTTTCATCTTCCCTGAATCTGTAATGTCTTGAAAAATAATTTGTATATTTACAATGATCTATTCAAATAAATTTTTCCATTTTTTATTTTTTGGATATAAAAAATATTTTGAAAAGAGGGTATATGGTCCCAAAGAATTGTTTCAATTGATCTTTCAAAATCATTATTCATTTTAGAAAATATTATTTTATGTAACATATATTATACTAGTGACATGATCCAATGATCCAATTATTATTATTTCGCTAGATATTTTATGTTTATGATATATTTATGGTTATGAAGTTTTTTTTCATTTCCATGAGTTATGTAATGATGAAATGTTAATGAAAAACTTCTTTTTTTGTAATCTGAAATGATTAATGAATTATGTCATTTTAGTACAAATACGTATGGTCTTCAATATCTGATAGGTATGAACTATATCTACCATCAATGAATTTGGTAATGATATATATCTCATGATATTGACAATTCTGAATTTTGAGTTATCTTGGTTTAGAAATACATGGCTGGAATGAAAAGTGATTCAGTTTAGTAAATGAAATTTTCCACTATAATGGTCTTGGTAGTGATCGTATACTAATATAGAAATTATTTTTTATTCACACATATATTCAAAAAATTTATACATTCATTAATGATATCATGGATCCTGTTATTTGATTATTTTATTACACATGTCCGAAGAAATTCAATGTTATATTAGATGACTCATGTTTGTGATATTTGATATGTATGGTATAATTTTCAAATGTTATGTTCATGATCACTTACCTTTATATTAATCTTTTTATTTCATATGATCATAGTTTCATATCTTTTATGGTTACCATTACTAAGCATCAGACATAGCTCTTTTCTAATATTTAATTTTCCTAAGTAATGAGGAATTATGTTAAATGAATTTTTTGTAGAAGGATTTCACATGGATGATATTTATTTCATATTATGAAATAATAAAATATGGGTATAGTGGGAGATAATATTGTTCATTTTAAACCAATTATTTTAAAACCCATGTTATTAATAGTTTTTCAAAATTATCAAAAAATATAAATATAAAAAACATCATTGGGTATGTGTGTGATCCATTATTAACTTTTTATGTTGCATGTTTTGATGAAAACAATTAGGTCACATTTGTAATGCTTTTGTCATTCGAACAATATCTAAAAGTGAATATTTTGAGAGTTTATAGAAGTTATCAATGTATGATGGTTTCCATGAAAGGTTTATATCCAATATTATATAATAGGGATCCTTATATAAATTATGGACCCCAAGTATACCAAATAAATAGTGAATTACAATCCATGTGGTGTACTTTTTATGTCATCTGGTGTATAGAAATATTTTCATCCCTCCATCGAATATTTTGAATCCAATATGTGAATAAAACTCACACTAACAATTAAATTTTATCAAACCAAAAATTTTACATGAAAAACATTATTTACCGATGACTCAAAGACATGCATTGAGATTTCAACAATAATCAAACTTGAAAAAGTGTATATAAATATATACATGTACACATCCAATATGAAGATTTCTTTTTTAAATATCAGATTTTTATTATCAAACCCCTTTTATTAATAATTAAAACTGTTGTTCACATCAATCTATTTACCATATCATATATGATAGTCTTCTATATCAGCCATGTGTTTGTTGAAATTTAATTGGATATATTGTATCATTATGCAGATTAGTAATTCCTAACACATCTCATTACCACCAACTAATAAAATCATGTAATTGATCTCTATAGTGATTAAAATATATAAATAATTCATGTTCGAATAATGGTGAGGTTTAGAATTTTTATAATTGATGTTCAATACTTTAAATATATTCAAAACTTCTAAACATCCAAACATTAAATGTTATTATGTCATATTGTTATGCCTTTGTGAACTCATTTTATGTTTAACATGATCATCCTAGCATATTTCCAATCAAGCATTTCACTTAAAATATCATAGTAATTAATTTACCAATTTAAATTATTACTTTATAACTCATCATAAATACTTCTATGATATATTTTCACACACAAAAGTATGGAAAATAATCAAACATATTAAATTTTATTTACTAACATTCAATGAAATGATATTAGGATATTTTATTGAAATCAAATTTTTATTTTTATTTGTATAATAATTTTGGAGAAATTCATATTACCTTTCTCATAGTAATGGAATTTAACACTTTACATTTTTTATTACTATCTCAAATCTTGAATTATTAAAAATATTAGTGAAACTATCCTCAATTTTAATTTTTACAACATTTTATTTGATATCATTTAATTTATTCAAGTTCAAGCATGTTCACACTGGCTGTTGAAACATTATATTCTCAATATAATTTATTTATATGAAACACAAACTCTTTTGTGTTAAAATACTACACTTATTTCTTTTTATTAATTATATCTAATTAATAAGTCACTATTTTCATATAATTATGGTATTCTATGTGATTAGATAATTTTAATCTTAAAATTAAAAAAAATTAAATATATTAATAATGGGTGTCGAGAAGTTAATCACTTGTATCACAAAAAATATTTGAATAAACAATTTATCTAAAATAAAAAATTTACCCTCTACTCACTTTTAAAAAATATTACAAATTAGATCAATCGTCAACCATTTGTGTTGAAGTAATCATATTTTTTTATTCACAAGAATCGATTATTAATGAAAAAAATTGTTATCATATAATAAAAATTGATAAAGATATAGATCACGAATGTAGATAAATATAGTCATTAATTATTAGTTTAAATTCAAATATTTGATATTGAGAATCATTTTCTCATAACCTAAATACCAACTATGAACTTTAAAAACTCTTCAAATGATTTTAACTCATGTATATTTAGAAAAATTGTGAAGGATACATTTTTAGTAATATTAAATTCAAAAATAAATAATAAAATTCTATAAAACTAATATATATATATATATATTCATATATATATATATATATCATGGATATTCCAACAGGTTTCCAAAAACCATTCATTTAAAATAAAAATATCTACCAATATATATCCCTTACAAATTCTCTATAAAACCAAGTTTCAATAACTATAACTGCCTGGTTGAAGAAATATTTTAGGACTCTTTATCTAACCTGACATCAGTTGATTTGAAATTTTAATTACTTTTATTGTCAAATTAACAATATAACGAAGACATATTATATCAATTTCATATATTTTAAACTCTTTAACATATCAAATAAACATTTAATTAAATTCATTCAACATTTCATAACATATATATTTGTTAAAAATGAATGAATTACATAACCAAAACAACCCTTAATGTAACACCCCAGGTAAATAAAGAATATGACATATTTATATTTATCCATATTTGTGAATAAAATATTAATATTACTTTAAAGGGGATGCTATGCTCGATGGCGTACCCAATACGCAACAACGAGTTTCTCGGGAATCTTACGTTGCACTCTAATAATAAAATAATATTATTTTAAATGGTAGTTAACCCCTAACCGTTATAATGGAGGGAATGAAAAGAACTAACTACAAAATGATTATATATTTTTGTCAAATATTTTTACTCTTTACAATAAATGTTATAGGATTAAAAATGCAAATGCATCCAGTTTTTAAGCATAAACATTCTAATATTCTTTAAAAGGGTCGATTAACCGCCTTTTAATGGAGAACCCCTTTTAAATCCACTTCTTCACAATTTTATAAGCTCTATTTTTCTAAATAGACATATTATTTATGATTACGATATTGAAATTTACCTTGGGTTAATTTTTGCTATTTTTCTGACAATGTTCATTTTTCAATGAATAGTGAAAAATACTGCATTTTACATCAAAACTGATTTTTCATATAATTTAATTATATGGTTATATTATTTTTTTAATTTGTTTTAAAGTGTAATTAGAATATATTTTTACCATTTAATTCAATTATGGTCATTAGGATTAATTTCACGTTGGAATTAGGCATAAACAAGCACCAAACTTTTCATAAATATTGTTTCAAAAAACCCGCTATTTGTTTTGATAAAGGGAAGTTTTTTTAAATTAATTAGTGCAATTTATGTGTTTTGAATTTAGTAAAATGAATTACATATTTGGAATTAGAAGGTCCAAATTATGTAATTAAGACTCTTTTGCTTTTGGACGTTATGAATAGTAACGACGGTAATTATCTTTAATTATCTTGATTAATGAGTAATCGGGTAGTTAAAGAAAATAAGATAATATCATAATAATAAAAAATGACCGAAAAATGTGTCCTAAGGATACTGGTTGTCTAATGGCCGACCATGGGATGCCTTGTGCCAAACTTGGGGGCCCCATGGAATCACTTTTGTGAGAAAGTGACTTTTTATCATTTTATTTTTAAAGAATGTTAAATGTAACAAAGAATGTATCACCTAAGAAAAATATTTTTAATTTTGTCTACATAAATGATCCTTTGGACTATAAATATTCATTGGAAAGATAAAAATATTTCCTACATCATAGAAGTTTTTTTATAATTTTTAGACATTAAATAAGTTAAATTATTTATGACATCATGATGATGCAGCGATGACCTCATTATCTAACGATTTAAATAAAATGGAAAGATAATGTAAACTCTAAGACCTACACATGTCCAAAACCTATTGGATGGGTGGATGTAGAACCCTTAACAAATTATCCTCAAAACACATAAATATGGGACCATTAAAATCCGAAACGCATTTGAAAATAAAGTTACATTTTATAACTTTCCAAGAGTGCCCCTCCTATCCTCTTATAGAAGGCCCCCACCTCTACCTCCTTACCCACACTTCCAAAGCCTTTGGATCTGCAAACCCCTGCCCATTTTGTCTCTCCACATTCTTCTCTAACTCCTTGGAGCCTCACTTTGGGTATAAGGCTTCCCAATGAATCCCTTGAGCTCAAACCAAATGGAGTTACCCGATTTTAAGGTAATGTCTTCACTTGTGTTCTTTTGTTTTATTTTGCTTCTCCAACCCCCTAAAATCTTTTTATTAATTTATTTTGTAACAACTACAGTATCTTAAATATAATAGGATGTTGTTATAAGAATCATTCGAGCTACACTTGCACACACCTACATCAAATGGTTAAAGAATATACTGTTTCTATGGATGGAGAATTTCTGCCTCACGAAACGATGATTGTTCAACACTCATATAACACCTTAAAATGTGGCCATTAAGATGTCACTATATTAATATATGATATATAATTTTTCTATGTTTATGTATTTTTATTTTGTGGAATACCTTTATGGTTTCCATTGTGGGTAAACACGATAATTTCATTTTAGGAAGTACATATTACCGCATCCTCAAAGTGATTTGATTCGTTAATGCCATATGTGGGATGTATAAACGATGGATTTAAAGTTATTATATATAATGTATGTTACATATAAATTATAAATATAAATCTGGAGTTAAAATATACATACCTATCATTTGTTATTAATTCCATTAATATGATATAGAAATGAAAGTAGCGTTCATGCGTACGTACGGCTTACCATCTCCATGAATGGTGCATTTCATTTCTTACCACTAAATTATTATGTAATATTATAAATACATGAATATTCTGGATATATATGATATATATGATATCCAAATCATGAATATAATTCTGGATATAATGAACATTTGACCACACGAACAACATGTAATTGTAAGAAGTCCACTTTCAACTTAAGAACCAAATATCGACAAAACAAACATTATTAACTTAAATGATTACATAATGTTTATAACATGGAAATAAGTGATATTAAAGGAATAATGGACTCGAAAAATGTTCTTAATAAAGTGTAAATTAACTCAAGTTTGTTATTCAGGACGTTAAAGAACGATCAAGTCAAGTCGGACCCGAGGTAAGGGATCCTACTCCACTCTTTGTTTTTAAGTACTCTCTTTTATGTCATTCCTTTTAAAGCTCATATTTATTGTTATTGGGACGTTATTTTATATTAATATTACTTTAATTTTTATTTTCATGTGATGAGAGACCCTATTCTCTCTCATCAATCCATTTTGGATGTTTTGAGTGGCGCCGTTAGGCTGCCGAATTTTCGTAAGAGATCTAACCTCTCTCTTTCTCTTTAAGTACTCTCCTTTATGTCACTTCATTTAAGCTCCTCTTTGTTATGTTGGGGGATATTCTTTTATATTACACTTTTTTTAAACTTTATGTTAATATGATTAGAGACCCTATTTTATCTCATCAATCCATTTTTGGATGTTTTAAGTGGCGCCGTTAGGCTGCCGAGTTTTCGTAAGGGATTTTTCATCTCACTTTTATTCCCGTGAGATTTATGCTACATTTTCCACAACTTCCATTGAGCGGTGTATTTAATTATCATTATTTTACTCATTCTGTAATATAATTTCTTTTATGAGTATTTACATCAATGTTGTATTTTCCTTCTTTCACGAGGCGTATGTTTCGAAAGAAACCCAAGTCGGTAAGGGAACCTTTCACCCTCCTCTTTTTAAAAGACTTCTTTTGTTGGGTCTTTTAATTTATATATTTTTCTGTTGGGATATGTTCTTCTATATCCTTATTAATGAAAATTTAATGTCCAAGTGATGAGATACCCTTTTTATCTCTCATCAACTCATTTTTATGTGACGTCGTTAGGCTGTCAAGGGAACTTCTTAACCCAATTTCAATTTCTTTGGGTTCAACATGTAGTCATTGAATATGTCATCCTTTGAATATGTGTAAATGACCTTTGATTATTTTACACTTAATATCCACTTATATTTGATGTATTCATTTGTCACACATAATTATGTAATTTATTTATCCTTAAACCAAGGATACGGTCTTTGTATGGGACTTCGTCTCAATCTCCTTTCATTGAGGCATATTTTGTTTTATACACAACCTTCTTTTATACGGTGTATAAAACCATTTTACTTTTACATTTATTCAAAAATAATATTTTTTATACGAAGCGTTTACTAAACGAAAAAAGGGAATGTTTTTGTCGTACATATCGGCGACAGCGACTTCTTTGCCGCCGTGACCATTATTTGAGTTTCGGCTTCCTCTACAAGCCATACCTTTTTAAAAAAATAAAAATAAATACCATGTTTTACTTTGGTATTGAAAATGGTTTTCATAATGTTTTTATATCAATGTGTTGTATTGATATCTTGTGATTTAAAGTTGGAAATGTTATGTTTCCTTTATGCATGTTTTATGTGATACGATTATGTTGAGGTTCTTGGGCATTATTATGAAGACAGCTGGTTCCATGATAATCTAAGGGCGGGTGAGCCTAATATAGCTCTCCAATGCATTGGGTAACTCGAAGGAATGAAACGTAATGGTTTCTTCGAAGAGATTTAGGGAATATACTGTGGTGGGTATTCCAAATGTAACCAAGAGGGTTACTCCCTACATAAGAATGTTAAGAATGCCTCAAGTTACCTTTTATGTCTTATGATTTCTATGATTTATTCATGACTTTATGTGGTATGTTAAAGTGCTTATGTTTTATGGGTAAAGTATGATTTCATTCTTATGTATACATGTACTCATGTTTCCTGTCCATATTCTTATATCCCTTACTGAGCTTTTTATGCTCATCCCAAGTTTTTGAAATGTTTTTCACAGGTCAAGGGATGGGTACATGATATGATGATAGTGTCAAGGAAGTGTCAAGAAAAAATCCATGTTTCATTTTAAATATGTTACCATTTATGGGGAAAATGAATACTATCTTTTATGTAACCACTTTGTTTAAATGTGGAATGTAATGCTAGTTTTATGATCTAATTCTCTAAAACTCTAAACCTGAAAAGATCCTCAATGTGTAATCTTGTCGTAACTCAAGATTAAGTAAGGTTTAAGGCTAGGGACTTATACTTAGGTAATTTTCTCATCTCACAAAGTCATTTGTAGACACAATATAATCATGTATCTTTAAAATACCCAATCCCATTGATTATATGAGAACAAAATTATATATTTCACTTATCTTCTAATTAAATTAAAACCAATATTCAATTGTTGAACTCTTTCGACACATGGATACAAAGTAATGTGTTTCTCTAATGCCTAAATTTCTTATAAATCCATTGAAATATTCTTTTCTAACCAGTCATAAAAGATACTTACATTAATATTCTCATTAAGAAAAAGATCATTATAATAATAAAAAAAATTATATAAAAAAGAATATTTTATTACATGAGTATCATGTTTTATTACCATTTAATATAAAATTTAATATAGTATTATCCCACTAAAATGAGGAAAATTTTTAAACACATCAAATATACTAGAGGTCCAACATCAATATTACAATAGTTAATGATTTTTTAGGGGTTTTGTTTCACAAAATAGCTATTCTGATATTATATCATCCCAATCATAACATTTTTTATTCTTGGATAGCTGGGAAGGCAAAATATTTATTGAAATATAAAATTTTTCTTCAATTAACATTATTCTTCCAGTATCCTAGCTATTAGTGTTTCCAAACTATGTGTAATGTAAACAAATCTACGAATAAATCACCAAAATATATGGAAACTTACAACATTAATACTTTAATCAAGATAATCCTGGGGAACCAGATAATTTCATGACTGTAATAACATAGTTAACAATAGAATAAATTTTAATTATTCTTCTTGAATAAAAAATTTAAAATCATATTATAAGTAATTCATAAAATAAATAATTCTCTAAAAACTAATTTATTTTTTGGTAATATTTAAAGAATAAAATTTTAAAACTATAAAACATTATTTTGAATAAAATAATTTCAATTTTAATTTAGTAATTTGAAATTATCATATTATTAATTATTGATAATTTTTTAAAAAAGATAATTTTTGTGAATAGTAAAAAATAGAATTTGAAAAAATATAGTGTTTTTGTAAAATCATAAGGACATAAATATGATATGAAATTTACTAACATTATTTAATTAAAAAATATTGATATTATAATATATATATTTTAAAAAAATAATTCAGAACATGAAAATTATAATTTATTTAATGATATGTTTAAAAATCAATGTCAGTGATGACAATGCTTCTGTGTGGCGTTTAAAAACTAAAATTTGGGTCCTTATAGATAAAAATTGATTTATAAAAAAACCTTGGAATGAATGTTTTTATTATTTAATATGTATAATTTATTTTTTGGGATGATATTTTCTAATATCAGATTTATATAACATAAATCTTATCCAAATTCGTGTGTTATGCCTATATAGTCTAAGATAAGAAAAATTAACAAACTAAAAAAGTTTAACTATCATTAATATGAATAAATATGAATATTTATAAATTCTAAAATATTATGTTGAACCTAAATAATTTTTCATTATATTATATTATTTTTAATTTTAATATACGACATAATTAACATAAATTATTATTTAATGTTGATGTAGTCCTTCTTCAAGCATAAGAAAAATCAATAAAATGATTTAAATTTATATTATAATAACAATTAAATGATTTGAAAAATTAATAATTATTTTTGGATTAGTAAGTGTCGATTAAAATCATATTTTTATTCTGATTTGGGGTCTTTTGGCTCAGGTTGGTTTATATTAATCAATTTATAGTATTTTATTTGAGATGGAGTCATGTTGTTCAAAAAATCGATTTTAATTAGTATAATTTTTTATATAATGGTTTCCAAAATAATATTTCAACAATAAATAGTTTTTAGAAATATAATAGATTTATCATTATCATTACAATATATTTCTCTTTTTTAGGAAAAAATTAATAACCATAAAGGATTTCTCAAATATGATGTACTTATTATTAACTGTTTATAAAAAAAATTACCGACAATAAAAAAATCAAAATAAATAAAATCTGATCTAAATAAGTTGATTCATGAATTATTTTGAAAAAATTACATTTGAAATATATAATAAAATATTTGGTTCAAATTATAAAATTGGTTTTCTTGTTTTTAAATACATATATATGAAAAGTTTTAAATTTGATAAAAAAATAATATTCAATAATATAATATATTACTCGATTATTTAAAAATCCCAAAAATAATTAATAAGACGAAATGTGAAATATTATGTTGATAATGTAATCTAATAAGACTTTTAATCATTGGTACATCTTTAATCTTACAATATCTATATTATATTTTAATATTTTACGTAATTCCTAAATTAGCACCTCACCTAAATTTTTAAAATGGACTTTATCATTAATTTAATATCACTACCCTAAGCCTTTTTTATGTACTATCCTATGAAAAAATTTATTCTCCTCATCCATTTACTCATTTTAATATTTCTAATCTGACAAAAAAGGCTATTTCCAATTTCCTTTTTGAGGTTCTCAAGAAATTAATATTCGAGAGGTAAACTCCCCCTTATTCTCTTATAAATTCTTTCCCACCTGTACCTTATCCTATCGCCTATCCAAAGAAACGTCATAAATAGAGTATCATATATATATATATATATATATAAACTAAAATTTTATTATGTTAATCGTATATAATCCATTCACAAACTTATTTTGTCAATTTATACTTATAAACGAAATTGTCATCAATGGTGTGTCAATTCACCGCTTTCAGGGATGATGTGTGTTCGTTTCTCATTCCTAGATTTAGGGAAAGTGTAAGTTCCCATATATTTGTTTGAAATGACCTATATATATATACATATGTTCTCTCCTCTGTAATATTTTTCCTTTTAAAAATAAAATCCCCATTGATCTTTACTAAGAACCATGAAAAGAACACACCTGAAATAGTGATAAGAACAAAATATTATTAATAATAAGTTGGAAATATGTTATAATAAAATAATTAAGGTATAATAAATAAAAAAATAATTATATAATAAATTTATCACACACTTTATGTAACAGCCTAAGATTTTATAAAAAAATATATTCTTTTTAATTTTATTAATGTCTTGTGTTGTACGCTACACCAAAAGGAGCTTGCACAACACACATCCTTGACTTGCCTTGCATTACACGCAATCGCGACCTTCCTCGATAGCGTGTGTAATACGCAATACCGAGTTTCACTAAACAACGATATGCTATTAAAATATTATTAAAACTAGCCGTTATGAATAGTAATAACCACTTTTTAAAATACTGTAAATCTTATTTTTCAAAATGAACTTCATTCTTGGATTCGGAGTATCGAATTTAGCCTAAGGTGAAATTTTGGTACTTTTCGGATAACTTTCATATTCTGATGAATAGTGAAAATTACTAAATTATAATTAAAAACAACTTTTTTAATCGAAATAATTAATAGTGATAAATTATTAATTTGAGTGGTTTTAAAGTATATTTAGAATATATTTTTACAATTTAATACAATGTTGGTCATTGGTTGTAATTTCACATTTAAACCAGACATAATCAAGTGTCAATCATTTGATATATATTGTTTCCTAAAAACACGCTATTTATTTTAACAGCAGGATTTAATTATAAAATTAATTAATGCAACTTCTATGTTATGAATTTGGTAAAATAGATTTCATTTTTGAATTCGGAATATGAAATATAGCTTAGGATGAAATTTTGGCATTGTTCTGAAAAACATCAATTTTTGATGAATAGTGAAACTACTAAGTGGTAGTTAAAAAAACTGAATTTTTCATAAAACTTAATTTTGCCGCTTCTGTGAATGGAATTTCGAAAATCCGAGAGACACGGTTAATATCAAGGACTAAAATGTGGTTCAATGAGATGAAAATAATTTTTTGGTGAATAGTAACTTTTTACTTCTTTTACCGCGGTTAATAGTAAATAGGGTAACTAAGGGTAAATATGATATTACTATTACCCTAACACATGTCCTAATTCTATTGGACAAGTGTAACTCGACCAAAAACAAACTTAGGAATAAAATATGACCATTTAGGCCCACTTAGATTAGATTATGACATTTATTATTAATTTATTTAAAGAAAGGTTAAAATAGTTAAAATCAAAGTTTAATAAGTAAATAATTTTTAATATGGGGTTATACATAAGATAAATTCTATTGTAAATATTCATTAGAAATCTAAAAAGATTTCCTAAATGATGGTATTTTATTTGTAATTTTTAGACATCAAATAATGTAATTTATTTATGACACAAAGATGATGCAGTAATTATCTTATTAATAAAATATTGACATAATTGATGTTATAAACACCAAAATAAATGTAATTTGAGATTTTTTATGAATTCCACTAATTTTATAGGTTACTATGATATATTAATGTTTATGTAATTAACTTGGTTCGAACATTTAATTCTGTTATGACTCTCACAAAAATCATATATCAAATAGTGTCAAAATTGACACAAAATAGTTTTTAAATCAAATATTATATTATTAATTGTTATTTTATTCCTAAAAATATAAGGTTCGGCCAAATGACTTAGATAAGGATATATATATTAATAATAAACAATTTGGGGTTCGTTTGGCATGTTATATTAAGTGTATTAACCATATAGTGAAAGAAAACAAAAAGACACGGTAAAAGTTAAATTATTTAACTTAGAGTTAAATCTAATTGATAAGGTTTAAAATAAGAACCAAATATGTCTAAATTTGATTGGTTGATGAGAGTACAACCCTATATCATCTAAGCTTATAATATGAGTCATTTTTGGAGGTTTTTAAGTGGGGTTAGATTTATTATAAATTAATATTTTTAAGAATTCCTAAGATGCCCCTCTCCTCCCTTATAAAAGGACACCTCCTCCCCCTCCTCCTCACACCAATTTGAGCACTCAAGCTCGGCCAACCCCTGCCAAAATCTCTTCTCCACTTCCCTAGCAACATCCTAGAGGTTCTGGTCTTCCTCAAAGACCAATTCTAGTGCCCTAATAGGAGGTCTCAAAGAGGCACTTCAAAGAAGAGGTAATTACCGTTACCAATTCTTTCATCTTTATTTCTTCTTCCACTTCTTCTTCTTAGGTTGTTTCATTATGAAGTAATAACATCAGTATCACTCATATACTGATATGTTATTATAAGTATGAAACAACCCTATTTCACCATCTATCCATCCTACGGAAAAAGAAATCACCGCGCGTGCGTACGTACGGAATACCGTCTCCACGCCGTGGTGTAATCTATTTTCCACCACCACCTTACATGGATGGGTATAATGGTGTAAAGAATAACTATACATAGTTATTACAACATCATATTGATTCTGATATATTGTATAATCCACTCCAATTCAATTCAATATTTATAGAAATGATATCATCGCTCGTGCGTACGTACGGACTACCGTCTCCACGACGCGATGAGATTCATTCTCCATGTTAACCATTTAAGAATGATTATAATGTATATATAAGAAATAATAATGAAATATAAGACATTATAAAGCTACTGGATTTATGTATATATATACATATGTATGTCATCTACTTACTTCCATTTCAAGACAATAAGGAAAGAAAAACAGCGTTCATGCGTACGTACGGACTACCGTCTCCATGAACGGTGTTTTTCATTTTATTTATCTATCTATTATATATATATATATATATACTGAATATATATGATATATAAATCATATTTTATATTTTGGAAGTAATTAAATCATGATATAAGTAATAATGATGTCAAGAACAACAAGTCAAAACACCTACGATAAATGAAACGATTTTACCCAAAATGCTTCTTTAACATGGAATTTACAAAAGAACGGGTAATATAATGTCATAAGTGAACCATATATGATATAATAACAATGAATATGATTCTTTAATAAGTCAATAACATGATTTAAATCATTATACAGGAGGTTCGGACACTTACAAAGCAAGTCGGACCTAAGGTAAGGGAAATATCACAATCTCATTATTATCCGAGATTGTTTATTCGTAAGTCTTTACTGGGGTGTATTTTATAATCCACATCCATGTTTCATGAATATGTAATATTATTTCCATCCAATTACAATATTTTAAATCCAATTCTACCCTTCGGTGAGTTTTTAGTAAAGAATATGAAAGGAATCTTTTGTCGTTTTTTCGTACGAGGTATTTTTTGACTTTTCCGACAAAAGTACGAAGAATGTTTTTTTTAACTTATACGGCATGAATGGATTTTTAAAACATTATTTCCAAGAAGCTTCCTTTACAAGTTTTCAAGTATATTTTTAATCAACTTATTTTAGTTTATAATTGTATGACACGTTAAGAAAAGAAAAGTGTTTTTGAAGAAGAAAGGATATTTTCCTCAAGAATGGAGTTCAAGTGTTTTATCAAAATTATTTTCCATCTAAGATAATAAATGGTTCTGTTTTTATCCCTATTATTACATGGATTTGATTATGTTGTGATGGAAATATTTTTATGAATTCCTTTATCTTATATGAATTGTTTTATGATGTCATGTTGTTTAAGAATTCCATTTTTGTTACATGTGTTATGCAATGATGTATGATTTATGATTTTGTGGCACACATAAGAAAGGATTCATTAAGAGATGGGTGGGACCTATATCTACCTCCAATGCATTGGGTAAAGATTTCATATCTCATGAGATAGACATGGCTGGAATGGTAGGTTATACCGGTTCAGTGAAACAGGACTGAAACGAGGATTACTCGATTCAGAAAGGAACTTTGTCCACTAAGATAGTCTTGGCAATGAGTCTTGACTAACAAGAAATGATTCCCTATGATTATGTGTGTATGCCACAATGAGTAATGTTTTAAGTTATGGTTTCATTTTCACTACTATGATTTATCCCATGTTATGAAATTATGCTCTCTTTTGCAGGTTAAGATTTCCAAAAATGTTATGTTCTTATGAAAATTATGTGATTGATATTTCTTTTGTTTACCCTTACTGAGCATTTGAGCTCACCCTTTTAAGTTTTCTTTTCCCCAGGATATAAAGAAAGGTTTTAGGTAAAAAAAAAGGAAGATCTTTATGGGAGATTTTGAAGATCTTTCACCAGGATTAGAAGATTACGTTCCGAGTTTCCAAAGACACTAAACTATTACGATCCTTGTGTGTGTGTTTTTGTTTTGTACTAAGTATTCCGCAAAAGTAATGTAATGTCAATGTACGTCAGGCTTCGGGTCTCTACAGTTGGTATCAGAGGAAAGGTTTAGTCAACCTTTGGAAACTAGGATGCGAAAACGTTAGTGAGATCCCTAGAGATATTTCTAAGGTATGTCTAGGGATGTATCTAAGGTTAAGTATACGTATAGGTTATAGTCCTAGAATTGCTCTAACGATCTTAGAATTTAACCTAAGATGTTAGATATTGAGGTTACTACCCCTTTATTATGTTGTTTTCCCTAGCATGATTTTTGCCTCTCACACTATTCTTTTGGGGTTTTAGACGATGGCTGGAACCCGAAGGAACCGTGTTGATCAATGCAATGGACAATGCAATGATTGTCCCCCTGAGCAACCAAACGATATGGGAGCTGGAATGCAAAATCTTGTAGCCATGCTCACACAACTTTCTCAAGCTATGAATCATGCAGGACTTCCAAACGAGCAAAGGAAGGAGCAACATTCTGTTGAATCCTTCATGAGGTAGCGTCCGCCTTCTTTCAGTGGGTCTACTAATCCATTAGTTGCTGAACAATGGATTAGTACTACTGAAAAGATATTTTTGGTTCTTCAATGTTCTGAACATGATAAAGTCATCTTAGCAGTATATCGTTTGGAAGGTCAAGCTGATCAATGGTGGAATCTTATAAAGAATACGATGCAAAGAGATGAAATTGATTCCATGGAATGGGACGAGTTCAAGAACTTGTTTTTCAGTAAGTACTTCCCTCGTATTCTTCGAACAAAGATGGAGAAAGAGTTTCTTGAACTGAAGCAAAGGGACGATGAATCTGTTGGTACCTATGAAGAAAATTTTACAAGACTTGCAAGGTATGCTTCTGGTGTTATCATCCAACCTGAAAGTAAAGTTGATCGATTTTTCAGTGGCTTAAAACCAAGTCTTCGAAGGGCATTAGCTATAAGAGACTTCAGTAGCTATGAAGAAATTGTGCGTTGTGCTATCAAGGTAGAAATGGAAGTTGGTGTTATATATCCATCTCATGGTTTTGACAAGAAACGAAAGATGGAGTTCAAGGAGAAATCTCAGAATAATGGTGAAAAGAAGATGAATGTTTCCTTATGCACAAAGTGTGGAAAGAAGCATGGTGGATATTGTCTTAAAGGGACTAGAAAATGTTTTAAGTGTGGAAAAGAAGGTCATCGAGCAGCTGAGTGTCGAAGTAATGGAAAAAGGGTTTCTAATGATGTGAATAAAGCAAACACTGCAGAGAACGCACCACCAACACTTCAATGCTTCAAGTGTAAGGAAATGGGGCATTATGCTAATAATTGCCCTAATCCAAGGGTTAGTGATGATCAACATGAGCAACCACTGAAGGCAAAGGACAAAGGGAAATCACATGCGATCACTATTGGCAATATTGAATATGACAACAATGTGGTGGAATGGTTAAGTGTTTATGTAATGGGATTCCAAAATAATGTTGTATCATTGAGTATTGCAATATTTATTGATGTGGTATTCAAAGTGATTGAGATATTTTTTGGAAATAAGATGATATGCGCATAATGAAGACGAGAAAATGAAATGTTTAATAGTATTCATGAGCTCATGATTGATATAAGGACTAAGTGATATCATGGTTTGAGTATATAGAATTTTGAGGATTTTGGTATGTGGAAAGTGTTAACTTTTAACTTCACTCATGTTTTCACTAAGGTATTCAAGAGAATACACGATTAAGGACTTTGAATGTTTGGAATGTGACCAACAAGACATATCTTATGATATGTGGGGATCAACGACAGTATTAAATCTCTGGTAATCGTTGTCACTATATTATGAGAGTGGACTGCAGTATTACGTATAAGCCTAAAGATTAGACTGGATTATGTTGGGCATAAGTTAGTATTGTTTAAGGATAAAAGATTTTCGATATTATTGATGGGATGTTATAGTAACGTAGTTTTAGAAAAAGGACAACCTGTAGGACGGGCGACAGCCCATCGCTTCGGACAAGGCTGTAGGAATCGAACCCACAACCAAAGTGCGACTGGCCTTTATCGCCTACCACTGGCCTACAGGAAGTCCCTGTTTAGTAGAAACTAGTTTTATTATATTAAGCAGTATGATATATGAAGTATAAGTCCATTTTAGAAACCATATGTGATTAATCTCACTATAGATCGACTTATGTATATAATTTTGCTATCCTTTTGTTTGAAACAGATGGAATGACCCGTCATTCTATCACATGATCTGCTAACACTTCACGAATAACAAATTCAACTTCATTTATTTAAGAGATGAAGTGGAAATTGTTAAAGGCACGAACAACAGTGAGATTGTACCAAAATAAAGTAAGTATTTATTCTAATTCAAATTCTTTAACTTTAGGGAAATGATCTTGAAAACCAAAAATGTTGTCCTAGTTCTCTTATACCTGATGAATCAGATGGTACCTTAGATCGTCACAAATTTATGGATTTGTGATTACTGGCTCTTCCGTAGCCATGTTCTCTACCACTCTCCATCAGAACATGATGGTTAGATTTCTCTTCCATATCCATATTTTCACCTATGTGGAAACCCAATGATTAGTTTATTTGGGTAATCGTTACATTTCATACTTTAGTTTTTAAAAGCCAAGTTTTGGTATTCCCTTTTACGATGTGGGTTTCTATTAAAGAAACTTTCAAATAGTAAACCATTTATAACCCCGACGAATTTCGAGGGAGAAATTCATTTTAAGGGGGGTTGAATGTAACAGCCCAAGATTTTATAAAAAAATATATTCTTTTTAATTTTATTAATGTCTTGTGTTGTACGCTACACCAAATGGAGATTGCACAACACACATCTTTGACTTGCCTTGCATTACACGCAATCGCGACCTTCCTCGATAGCGTGTGTAATACGCAATACCGAGTTTCACTAAACAATGATATGCTATTAAAATATTATTAAAACTAGCCGTTATGAATAGTAATAACCACTTTTTAAAATTCTGTAAATCTTATTTTTCAAAATGAACTTCATTCTTGGATTCGGAGTATCGAATTTAGCCTAAGGTGAAATTTTGGTACTTTTCGGATAACTTTCATATTCTGATGAATAGTGAAAATTACTAAATTATAATTAAAAACAACTTTTTTAATAGAAATAATTAATAGTGATAAATTATTAATTTGAGTGGTTTTAAATTATATTTAGAATATATTTTTACAATTTAATACAATGTTGGTCATTGGTTGTAATTTCACATTTAAACCAGACATAATCAAGTGTCAATCTTTTGATATATATTGTTTCCTAAAAACACGCTATTTATTTTAACAGCAGGATTTAATTATAAAATTAATTAATGAAACTTCTATGTTATGAATTTGGTAAAATAGATTTCATTTTTGAATTCGGAATATGAAATATAGCTTAGGATGAAATTTTGGCATTGTTCTGAAAAACATCAATTTTTGATGAATAGTGAAACTACTAAGTGGTAGTTAAAAAAACTGAATTTTTCATAAAACTTAATTTTGCCGCTTCTGTGAATGGAATTTCGAAAATCCGAGAGACACGGTTAATATCAAGGACTAAAATGTGGTTCAATGAGATGAAAATTTTTTTGGGTGAATAGTAACTTTTTACTTTTTTTACCGCGGTTAATAGTAAATAGGGTAACTAAGGGTAAATATGATATTACTATTACCCTAACACATGTCCTAATTCTATTGGACAAGTGTAACTCGACCAAAAACAAACTTAGGAATAAAATATGACCATTTAGGCCCACTTGGATTAGATTAGGACATTTATTATTAATTTATTTAAATAAAGGTTAAAATAGTTAAAATCAAAGTTTAATAAGTAAATCATTTGTAATATGGGGTTATACATAAGGTAAATTCGATTGTAAATATTCATTAGAAAGCTAAAACGATTTCCTACATGATGGTATTTTATTTGTAATTTTTAGACATCAAATAATGTAATTTATTTATGACACAAAGATGATGCAGTAATTATCTTATTAATAAAATATTGACATAATTGATGTTATAAACACCAAAATAAATGTAATTTGAGATTTTTTATGAATTCCACTAATTTTCTAGGTTACTATGATATATTAATGTTGATGTAATTAACTTGGTTCGAACATTTAATTCTTTTATGACTCTCACAAAAATCATATATCAAATAGTGTCAAAATTGACACAAAATAGTTTTTAAATAAAATATTATATTATTAATTGTTATTTTATTCCTAAAAATCTAAGGTTCGGCCAAAGGACTTAGATAAGGATATATATATTAATAATAAACAATTTGGGGTTCGTTTGGCATGTTATATTAAGTGTATTAACCATATAGTGAAAGAAAACAAAAAGACACGGTAAAAGTTAAATTATTTAACTTAGAGTTAAATCTAATTGATAAGGTTTAAAATAAGATCCAAACATGTCTAAATTTGATTGGTTGATGATATTACAACCCTATATCATCTAAGATTCGAATATGAGTCATTTTTGGAGGTTTTTAAGTGGGGTTAGATTTATTATAAATTAATATTTTTAAGAATTCCTAAGGTGCCCCTCTCCTCCCTTATAAAAGGACACCTCCTCCCCCTCCTCCTCACACCAATTTGAGCACTCAAGCTCGGCCAACCCCTGCCAAAATCTCTTCTCCACTTCCCTAGAAACATCCTAGAGGTTCTGGTCTTCTTCAAAGACCAATTCTAGTTCCCTAAGAGGAGGTCTCAAAGAGGCACTTCAAAGAAGAGGTAATTACCGTTACCAATTCTTTCATCTTTATTTCTTCTTCCACTTCTTCTTCTTAGGTTGTTTCATTATGAAGTAATAACATCAGTATCACTCATAAACTGATATGTTATTATAAGTATTAAACAACCCTATTTCACCATCTATCCATCCTACGGAAAAAGAAATCACCGCACGTGCGTACGTACGGAATACCGTCTCCACGTCGTGGTGTAATCTATTTTCCACCACCACCTTACATGGATGGGTATAATGGTGTAAAGAATAATTATACATAGTTATTACAACATCATATTGATTCTGATATATTGTATAATCCACTCCAATTCAATTCAATATTTATAGAAATGATATCATCGCTCGTGCGTACGTACAGACTACCGTCTCCACGACGCGATGAGATTCATTCTCCATGTTAACCATTTAAGAATGATTATAATGTATATATAAGAAATAATAATGAAATATAAGACATTATAAAGCTACTGGATTTATGTATATATATACATATGTTTGTCATCTACTTACTTCCATTTCAAGACAATAAGGAATGAAAAACAGCGTTCATGCGTACGTACGGACTACCGTCTCCATGAACGGTGTTTTTCATTTTATTTATCTATCTATTATATATATATATATATAATTAATATATATGATATATAAATCATATTTTATATTCTGGAAGTAAGTAAATCATGATATAAGTAATAATGATGTCAAGAACAACAAGTCAAAACACCTACGATAAATGAAACGATTTTACCCAAAATGCTTCTTTAACATGGAATTTACAAAAGAACGGGTAATATAATGTCATAAGTGAACCATATATGATATAATAACAATGAATATGATTCTGTAATAAGTCAATAACAAGATTTAAATCATTATACAGGAGGTTCGGACACTTACAAAGCAAGTCGGACCTAAGGTAAGGGAAATATCACAATCTCATTTTTATCCGAGATTGTTTATTCGTAAGTCTTTACTGGGGTGTATTTTATAATCCACATCCATGTTTCATGAATATGTAATATTATTTCCATCCAATTACAATATTTTAAATCCAATTCTACCCTTCGGTGAGTTTTTAGTAAAGAATATGAAAGGAATCTTTTGTCGTTTTTTCGTACGAGGTATTTTTTGACTTTTCCGACAAAAGTACGAAGAATGTTTTTTTTAACTTATACGGCATGAATGGATTTTTAAAACATTATTTCCAAGAATCTTCCTTTAAAAGTTTTCATGTATATTTTTAATCAACTTATTTTAGTTTATAATTGTATGACACGTTAAGAAAAGAAAAGTGTTTTTGAAGAAGAAATGATATTTTCCTCAAGAATGGAGTTCAAGTGTTTTATCAAAATTATTTTCCATCTAAGATAAATAATGGTTCTGTTTTTATCCCTATTATTACATGGATTTGATTATGTTGTGATGGAAATATTTTTATGAATTCCTTTATCTTATATGAATTGTTTTATGATGTCATGTTGTTTAAGAATTCCATTTTTGTTACATGTGTTATGCAATGATGTATGATTTATGATTTTGTGGCACACATAAGAAAGGATTCATTAAGAGATGGGTGGGACCTATATCTCCCTCCAATGCATTGGGTAAAGATTTCATATCTCATGAGATAGACATGGCTGGAATGGTAGGTTATACCGGTTCAGTGAAACAGGACTGAAACGAGGATTACTCGATTCAGAAAGGGACTTTGTCCACTAAGATAGTCTTGGAAATGAGTCTTGACTAACAAGAAATGATTCCCTATGATTATGTGTGTATGCCACAATGAGTAATGTTTTAAGTTATGGTTTCATTTTCACTACTATGATTTATCCCATGTTATGAAATTATGCTCTCTTTTGCAGGTTAAGATTTCCAAAAATGTTATGTTCTTATGAAAATTATGTGATTGATATTTCTTTTGTTTACCCTTACTGAGCATTTGAGCTCACCCTTTTATGTTTTCTTTTCCCCAGGATATAAAGAAAGGTTTTAGGTAAAAAAAAGGAAGATATTTATGGGAGATTTTGAAGATCTTTCACCAGGATTAGAAGATTACGTTCCGAGTTTCCAAAGACACTAAACTATTACGATCCTTGTGTGTGTGTTTTTGTTTTGTACTAAGTATTCCGCAAAAGTAATGTAATGTCAATGTACGTCAGGCTTCGAGTCTCTACACTTTAAACTATTTTAGAGGATTTTTAACACATTATTAAGGATGTCAAATCTAGGGTAAGGGACTTCCACTTTCAAAATCCTCTTAAATGCCTATTTTTATGATATTCAGAAAGGTTGTTTTTAACATACTTTTAAGGAGAGGATTTTCCAATTTTAATGATGTTTTATTTTATAACATATTATTTAAAATATTTTATAATTTTTTTCCATGAATCATTTTTCTTTTCTTGTGTGTAGTATTCTTTTAAAATAATATCTTTTTTCAAGGAATTGTTTTTCTGATTAAATTATTCATGTTTTTTGAATATTTTCTTGTTCTTGGCTATTAATTATGATTATGGGTTGTTACATTATAATAATAAATGTGTTTGGGTACATTATATCCCTTAAATTAATTAGTTTGGTTAAAATATGACTACAATAGTTCTTCGAAGGGTAACTGAGATAGTTACGTGATAAGGTAGTGTGAGGGTTACATTGAATGGTTGACGTGAGGTTTACAAATCATATGGTATTCATGGGGGTTAAAATAATTAGATATTATGGTAAGAAAATTATTACATGAGTGACCTAAATGTTTTTTTATTCTTTCCATGTTTTAAGAAAACCTCATGTTTTTAAAAAGTATATATATGTTATATTTAAGGAGGATAAAAATATATTTCATGTGTTTATAACTATTCATGGACTAATAGTCTCATTAATTTATTAATCCAGTTAATGATAATTTTTATTCTCAACCCATGTTTTAGAATGTATTTCATGGTTATTAAGGATGGGAAATGGAAAATAAGAAGACATGATGAATGTTCATAATATTTTTCATGAAAAGAAATCGTGTTTATTTTTTAATGGTTGATGTATTATTAATAAAATTCATATTTTTCCAATATCAACAACTTTTTTTACTTTTAAGTTTTTATGTACAAATTATGATATAATTCTATAAATCTATAAAAATAAAAGATATTTCAAAATGTATAAATTTTAATTCTAGTTCAATTTGATTGATTATGTAATATTATAGGTCATATCGTTATAATTGGAAGTAGGGAAAATTTTAGATAACTTTAGGGGTTTGGGTGACATTAATAGAATACCACAATTTTTTTATTTCATGGTTAATTTGAAGTAAAATATCATCTTATGATAACCAAGTTTTATTCTCACAGATATGTCTATTAAAAATGGTTTTCCACAAGAGAAACATCGAAGCTAAAGTCTAATGTTATCAAGAGGATTATATCATTCTGAATTGGAAACCATTAATGGTGGAAATTGGAACTGAATAGTTTGTGATAGTAATGGATAATTGTATTATGGATATAAATGTCAGTGGAATAAATATAATATAATATCCTGATCTACGTCAAAATAACATGGAAATAGTACAACATTTTATAAGGAAACACACTCCTTCTTTTATTGTATCTTCTAACCCAATGGTGGATGAAAGGTGGATTAATACCTTGAAACCATATTTTATGTCTCGAGTGTTTATATAATCAAATTGATAGTATTTATGTATATTTTTTTGAATTTGAATCAAAATTGCGGTGTTCAATAGTTAACAATATTGGGAATGAGAAGACATTGATTTCAGGGAATGAGATGACATTTAGAATTTTTTCCTTGAAAAATAATTTTATATGGTTATTAAACATAGGATGAAAGACATGTTACCTTCGATGAGATAAAAATAGGATTATATATTTTTTATTATAAATAACACTTCAACCAATTTTCAAGGTATTCTCTAAATATTATACGGGGTCTTGATAGTTAAATCATTCATTTTTACTCATGATTAAATCCAAGAGATCAAAAATAATTGTCTTATCATAAATTCAAAAGCTATGATTATATTTTTCCATGTGATGTGAGTGTATGAATGGATTTTTTTACTTATTGTGTGTAATTTGACCACAAGAAAAAGAAATGGTCCACATGGATTTTAATGAGTAAGAATCATTAAAATAAATATGAAGCTAAGAAAATCATGATTCCAGTTTGAGAAATGTGTGGTAAAAATAACTGTTTTGAATGCCTTAACAAATCCAAGAAGTGTTTCTTACGTGGTATGTTTGTATATATCCCCCAAGATTTCAATGAAACATATATTAGTGTTGGTATTTTTAATTAATATAATAAAACATTAAAGTGTAATACATATGGTGAGAATGAGATTTTTTCACAAACCTACCAAAAGAAAGATCATCTTGATGGCAACCAGCCGAACTATATGATAAATGTGGTGGTAAAATATTTTGAGACTACTTTAGCTGATGTTGGGTCATCCAATGAAGTGGTATCATGTATTTATTTCATATATTTCATTATTTTCTTATTTTATACATTTTCTAAAAATTCCTTTAATTCTAAAAAATTTTCTGGTCAATATTAAATTTCACCTCATGACATAAAACCAATAATTTTTATAAAAAAATGTGGTGGAAATATTTCAGAAAAAATATAATATTAAAAATTCTTATGATTTTCTATGGAAATACATTACCTTTTAACCTCTTTATTTTTCCTTTAGTGTATTTTGATGTTATTTTGGGTATGGACTAGATTTCTACTTATCATGATAAGATTGATTGTATTGAAAAAAATTCACAAAGGGTATCATTTTTTATATAAGAAAGAAACCATACGATTTAAAATATATTAGGAAGATGAGAAATTGTTCAATGATAAAAGTGAAATTAATCTTGCTAATAATGTTTAAGATATGGGAATTATTAAAATTATTGATATTATATAAGATAAAAAATATTTGGAGTTTTCTATAAGATTAATAGTGTTATACATGATCTGAATGTTATATTTACATTTGATTTACTGTGTATTGGAAAAAATTTAAAAACCATTTTTATCAAATGGATCATGTAGAACTTCAATACTTGAAAAATACTTCTAAGAGTTACATGATAGTGCTTACATGAATCCTAAACCATCACTATGATGTGATTCTATTTTTTATTAAAATAAAATAGGGTTACATGAGGATTTTGAATGATTATAAATCATTGAAGAACATTACTCTTAAGAATAAGTATCTATTACCTAATGTTGATGACTTGTTTGATCAACTCCAAGGTGCATAGTATTTTACCAAGACTGACTTGATATAGAAATACCATCAGTTAATGGTAAAGGAGGATAAAATTCTAAAAAATATTCTATAATAGATATAGACACTATGAGTTGGTTTTTATTCCATATAGTTAGAAACATTATAAAACTATATTTTTTCATGTAGGGAACATAATATTTCTGGATTATTTTGATATTTTTTTTTAAATTTTTTGTATTTTAGTTTTTAAAACATTTATGAGGGTCATGATGAAAATAAAAGGATTCTCCTTTAAAAAATTAATGAAATGATGTTATATAGAAAATTTAACAGTTGTTATTTTTATTTATAACATATTTTCTCCATTATAAAATTATTAATATGCATTATGTAATTATTGATCCATCTAAAACAAAAACTTGGATGAATGGGAAAGCCCCAAAATATTAATAATATTTGATTTTTTTATGTATTATAATTCTATTATAGGTGGTTTTTAAAATACATTTCATCGTAATATAGACCATTAACCATGTCAACTTGAAAGGGTGTAAGATTTTGTTGGACAAAATAATATGATAATGTTTTTTATGAATTAAAAATATAATTGGTGAATACTCATATTTATTTCATTTCCATCTAGAAATGGATATTTGTTTCATTTATAGTGAGGAATCATTGAAGGGACTTTGTTTTCTTATAGTCTATAGTAATCAGAAAATTGATTATACCTTAAGATAGCTGAAACCTCATGAGTAAAATTATCCTACACATTATTTGGAATTAATAGCTTTTTTTAAAGTATGGAGACATCATTTATATGGATTACTGTTTTAAATATATACCTATCATATAATTTTTATGTATATATTTACTTAGAAGGAATTGAACATGAAGAAGAGAAGATGGATGGAACTAACAAAGGATTAGGAAAACATGATCAATTAACATCCATGAATATATAATAACGTGATAGACTCCTTTAGTAAAAAACATCATGAATCATTAACAATGTTACATATATAACATGACCCATTGTTTAATGTTTTGATGAAAATTTTCATCTATGTTGTGGGTGTAAGAAATTCAACTATATTGATTCAACTGTAAATAAAGAAATCTCTATCAGATAGAATTAGGCTTGCTCTAAAAGGAGAATGTGAGTTACAAAAAATTATATAATTGGTCGATAAAGGTTTTCTTATTGAAATTAATGTTTATTAATATTGTATATTTAGATTCTGAAATAGATTATATGTGCCATGTGATTCTCATCCAAATATATAATTGTTATATAAAGTTCATAGTTCTCGATTATTAGTTCATGTGGGCACCAAAAACATGTACCAATACCATAGAAGGTATAATTTTTGTGGTGGAATGAAAATAAATATTTCTGAATTTGTAATGAAATATTTTAATTATCAAAGGGTTACATAATAAGTAAAACAGCCAAAGGGATTGATTTAGACTTTTCCAGTTCAAGAGGGGAAATTGGAAAAAATATCAACAGAATTTGTGGTGGGACTTCCAATGACCTCTCAAGGTAAAAATTTGATTTGGGTTATTTTTTATCAACTAAATAAATCTATTTATTTCCATTATATTATCTATATTATCTTTCTCCTTTGTAACATAGAGTGATAGTCATGTTACATGGTGTTCCAATTTTTATGGTATCTAATCGTTATCCTATGTTTAGTTATAACTTTTAGAAGTTCCTTCATAAGGATTGGGATATTGACATAAATATCACAACTACTACTTATCCTCGATATAATTGATAGACGAGGTGAAAAATTCATACATTTTAAGATACTCTTCAATCTTGTTTAATGGATCAATAGGGAATTTGGGATAAACATTTTTCTTTATTTGAGTTTTTGTATAATAATGTTTTTCATTCAATTATACAGATGAAACCTTCTATGGAAATATATGGAAGGTGATATTGTACTATATAATTTTGGGATGATGTTAGGGAAATGATGTTTATGGAAACAAAATTATGAGAGGATTTAGCTGAGAAAGTAATGATTATCCCACAATATTTGAGGAAATCATCGAGTGGGTGGGAAAATTATGAAGATTACAAGATGAATAACATTTTTTTCGAGGTAGTTTATCATGATTTAATATAAATATTTCCATATAATTTTTTTTTTGAATTTTGGACTGAATGGAATGATTAGTCCATGGTTCATTAGACATTTACAAATCATTGATAATGTTGGACCAGTTTTCTACCGATTTTCTATGCCTTCATGTTTATCCAAGGTACACAATTTTTGTCATGCATCACTGTTAGAATGTATGTTGAAGATTCATCTCATGTTTTGAGCCCAAATTTATTTCCCTGAGAAGAGAACCATTCTTATAAAGAGAAAAATATTAACATCAATGATCATAAATAGAATGTATTATGGAACATGTTAATTCACTTGGTTATGGGTTTTGGTAAAAATCAAATGGTTGAAGATACTACATCCGAATCCACATATTCTATGGGAAAAGGTATCCCCATTTGTTGAATAAGTGAAAAAATATATGATGCAACTTTCAAAGTACATGATCATTTTACAAAATTGGTACTATTTAGATTAATTGATTTATCATTATTATTGAATAAAATAGTTAAATTCATTATGTTTCTTAATTCATAAAATAATTAGTTTAATTAAACTAATTTATTATATAATAATATTTAAATGATTAATTTTAAAAATATATAATTTTAAATTTATAAAAAAAAAATTATATTTGAATTAATCATGGAAAAATTATCTTAAGATGATTTTATGACATTTTTTGAAAAAACATAATTTTTTGGTGAATAGTAAAAAAAATATTTTTTAAAATACAGTATCTTTGTAACATCTTCAAGAAATAATTATGATATGAAATTAATTAAACTTATGGAAATACTAAATTATAGTAATAAAATTGAAATACTGTAAAAAAATATTTCATAATATGTAAATTATAATTCATTTCATGATATTGGTAAAAATATTTGTTAGTGCTGATGCAATGCATGCCGAACATTGGAAAAGTAAAATATGTTTCCTAATAGAATTTAATTGTGTAATAAAAATTCATTTGATTAATTTTATATTTATTAATATGTATAATTTTTGTTTCTGGTAGATAGGTTCAAATTTTATTGTTATATAATATGAACCTTATCTAAATGCCTATGCAATTTTTACACAAATAAATAAATGATATATAAAAAATATAAATATGTTTTCATGAAATGAATTTGAGTAAATATAATTAATGAAACAATACAAAATATTATATTTAACGAAATTAAATTATTCTTATCGTATTACTGTTTTTAAAATTTTTATATATGAAATATTTAAAATTATTTATTATGTTACACTAATGCAATTTCTGTGCAAGAAAAAAATAATTAATAAAATTATTTTAATTAAAATTATAAATAATATAAAATGATCAAAAAGTATGAATAAATATTTTTTGAGTAATTTTCAGTAATATTATTTTTTATTCGAATATTTGACCTTTTTTATTATCATGCATCAATTTAATCCCATAATAATGTTCTATTTAAAATCAAGTAAAGTTTTTCGCACAATGGTTTTCAATTAGTATAACATTTTATTGCAACATTTTTCAAATGATTTATTAAACCATAATTTTTTTAAATATAATAAATTTATCATCATAATGATTTTTTATAATTTTATGAATGAAATAAAATACTTTAAAGGCCTACTAAATAATGATGGAGTAATTATTAATTGATCAGAAAATTACAATAAATGGTATTTAAAATACTAAAATAAATAAGATTTTAGATAATTAAGCTTATCCAAAAATTATCTGAACAAATTAGAAATGTCGAAGATATAATAAAATATTTGGTACAATATCTAAGAATTTTTTTGGATTTGTTTAATGTAATCATTATGAATAGTGTTAGCTTTGACTAAAAATATATTTGATGTATGTAATATATTATTCAATTATTAAATAATACAAAAACTTCTGAATAAGAAAAAATGTGATACAATTACATTATAAATGTACTATTATTATTCCTTTTAAGGATTTATAAATTTGTTACCACTATAATATCCATATAATATTTTAATATTTTAAGTAATTCTCAATTTCTCCCTCACATATATTATAAAAGAGAAACTTTACCTTACTTAATATCATCACCATGATCATTACTACATGAATATCCTCTCATGTGTTCTCATCTCACCATCCCTATACACATTATAGTGTTTATGGAATCTCAAAATGGCCAATTCTCTATGCCTTAATGGAGGTTCTCATAGAGAAAATGTTAGGGAGGTAAAATCCTTCTCTTATAAATTTGTTCTCACTTCTACATTATATTCACCCCTATCAAAATATTCATGATAAATCCATAATCATATATATATATATATTCTATAATTAAATTTTTTTAATGCATATCAATCATAAAGTACCTTATTTTCACCTTTTATTCTTAAAGATGACATTTTATCCAATGGTGTATCAATTAACCACCTTCATGAATGATATGTTTTTGTTTCTTATAAATGCATTCATGGGAATATTTAATTCTCATACAATTTTTTAAGATTTCATATATATATATATATATATAATCTCTTATGATGTATCATTTCAATTTTAAAAGAAAATATGAAACGAACTTCCCTATGAACCATTAAACTAACACACCAAAAATAATATAAATAATAAAATATTATTAATAAATGGGTGAACATATTTTATAAAAATATCATGTAAGGAAATATAAATATTATTATAATTATTCAATAAATTTATAACACTCTTTAAACCATTATATGGGAGGTTTTAACACATTTTAAGGACCTCTAACCTGAGATATGGACTTTCCTTTTAAAATTCTTTTAAATGTATCTTTTTAAGAAATTCAAAATATAGTTTATTAAACATATATAGTGTGATTGGTGTTTCCCTCATTTGAGAGGCCTTAATATTTTAATGTCTTATTTAAAATATTTCATAGATATTTTCAAATAAAATATTTTCCTTCGCATGTTCATAGTATTATTTTTAAATAATTTCTTTTCCTAAAGGAATTGTTTTTATAATGCAATTATTCATGTCTTATGACTATGTTCTAGTTCTTGGGAATGTTTTCTAATAGTGGGTGGATAAATTATAAACCAACTATCAATTTATCCATGATATACCCATTAATTAATTGGGTATGTTGGAAGTTGACCATAATGGTTATTCTTTGAGTAACTATGATAGTTACATGATTAGGAAGCTGTGAGGGATTTATTGTAAGGTAGCCATGAGGGTTAACTCTCATATGGTATCCATGACGGTTAAAATCATAATTATCATAATAAAATGATTCCCCGTGTTCAATAATTGGTTTTTTATTTGTTCTTTGTTTTATTTAAACAAAATATTTTCAAAAAGTAAATGTTACTTTTATGGATGAGAAATATATCATTCATGTTTTTATAAGTATTAAGAGAATAATGGTTTCATTACTTTTTATGTCCATTATAGATATTCTTTTATGATTATACCTAGTTTTAAAATTTTTCCCATTTGGTTTTAAGGATGGGTATGATAAAACATGAATCCAAGCTGAATGTTGAGATGATTTTTCAAAAAAAAATCATGATTATTTTTATAACACTATTGTATTATGAAAAAATGGACACTATTTATATAGAAAACAATTTTAGACAACTGGATAGATGCGTATATGTTATAAAATAGTTTTCTAAAATTATATACAAAAATATATTTTGCAATGTAATAATTTGAATTCTAGTTGAATTTACTAGATTGTGTAATCTTAATGTTCGTGTCCTTATATTTACAATAACAAAATGAATAATTGAGTTTTTAAATAAAAATAATATTTGTTAAAGTGAACTAAAACATGTCTAAAAAATATTTTTAATTCATTCATATACACTATAAAATCTTATATTCCATTATGATCTATTTTGGATCTATTTGGATTGATTATGATATTAATATATTTTAATCGTTTCAAAAATTTCATCTCTGCCCTCTCCTATTATTATTAAATTACACAACATCTATTCTCATATATAAATGTAAAGATGATCTTATATCATGAAATTACTTCCCAAATACTGTTATAACATCTCTCCCCATGACATATATGTCTTTATTTTCCCAAAATATCATGTTATGAATGCTTTAGGTAGAACACTAAAGAGATTGTCTCGAGAATAGGCCTTGTTCTTAACCGACTGTTTTGTTTTTATTTCAAATTTTCTCTCCTTCAATCCTAACATAAAAATTGTAATATATTTAAAAATGTTTATTATTTTAGAAAAATTTTATTATGATTAAGTTTTAACCCTTATTCACCTACTTAAACATCTAATGGAAAATGAAAACAACTTTTGTGTGTAATTGCGGACAATCACCTCACCAAGATGATGTATTTCATTTATCAAAACCAAATCATATGTATGGAAATAATAATGGATAAAAATGAAATAATATGATATATATGAGATAAATTTCATTATTTAGGGTTACAAAATTAGTCTTATGTATTCATTTAAATATAAATTAATAATAAAAACATCAATTGTGTATATGTGCTGACTATAACCTCGTGAACTGATGTATTTTTTTCACCACCGCCTATCATAGACATTATAAATTAGTATATTGACATCAATAACCTACTGTCTAATATAGAATTATAATTTTATGTAGTTGAACCAAAACATATCTTCTTTCCCCATGTGTTTTTTGAAATTGAATGTGACTCATGTGTACATACATACTTCCCTGTATATGTTATAACATAAATCATTTTTCATAACCACCTAGAATTTCTACATCCAAAATTCACATTAATTATCAAAAAAGATAAAAAATAACCTGTTTAATCATATGAAAATAATATAATCATATTTATTTTTACCATAGTTAGCCTACCAAAGTCTATTATTAATTACGAACCAATGAACTACAAAAATTATATAGTAATCTTAATCAATTATGTGATTATGTAACATGTGGAATTAAGTATCATAACATTTGTAATAAAAATATAATTACCCTGAGAAATAATATTAATTATTGAAATATTTAAGATAAATTTATTATTCATTATGTTAAAGAATATATATTATAAGTAAAAGTTGAGGTAATAATTTCTTGTCTCGATTCCCTATCTTTTAGATTTAGGAACTTTTCACAATATGTTTTTTGTTTATTTTTTTATAAAAATTATTAAGGATATATTTATTCATTATCCTATAAATAATTTTTTTATTATCTATTTAACTTTATTTTTTTCAATTTCTCATTAGTTAAAAAGTTATCAATATCAAATGGTTATTATAAATTAAAAAGAAGTTTTATAATATTTTGAATATATATTTCTAAATTTTTTCTTTACATGTCTATATTATTAAATGAATATTTAGATATTTAAATAAATAAAAAATTATGTTTTACTTATCCTTTATCTTTATTATATCGGTCATCAAATGTAATATTTTTGTGTATATCATGTGGAATGATTGCCATTTTTACGAATTACAAAAAGATGTTTTTTTAAAAATTTATGATTTCAATTTCATTACCCTCTTCTAAGACCCTTATTTTATATTTTGATTCTATTATAGGAATCTATGAAATATTAATTAAAAAAAATTCACTTTTTTCAAGGTATTTTATTTTTTATAAAAAGTTTTTAATAGAATGTGATTTATCAGTAACCAGAAAATGGTTTACATTTGAATTAAAAATAATATATTTATCATTTTGATAATATAAATTCATGATTCTTTGTGATTAATGTAGGTTATAATCCACTTTAAGTATTTATCATTATGTTTTATACTGATATGGTTATCCAATGCATTGGGTAACAATTATGTTCTTCATAGAAATAAGTTAGAGTAAACTGAGAAGGTTATTCCATTTGTAAGGGTTAATGTAATGGTATTTTAAAGGGTTCTATGATTTTGATATCCCAAGGAATCTAAATTACATTTATATTCATGAAAATTAATTTTCATGAATATATTGTAAATTTAGAAGTTATGATAAATATATTTTATTTAATAGACTCATTAATCCCTTTGAGGTTAAAAGGTATGTTTTTATGATAATTTTTAACATGGGTTCTCATTTATATATATAAATAATCATGATTATTATTTTTTTCATTTATATTTTCTTATAATGTGCATCATGAAAAATGTTGGACATTACATTATATTTCATGTGTAAATAAATGAATATTTCTACTCTGATTTTGTTAAGTTATAGTAAGACTCTCTTGTGTGATATTATGGTTTTTAAATGGGCATAAGAGATTATTTCATATTTTTTTACATCATATGCTCATCATTATGGGATAAAAAAAATTTCAAAAAAATAATATATATTATCGATGAGAATGAACAACAATAAATCATGTTTAGAATCATTAAGTTCTCTCATAAAAAGAAAATATGGTTCATATTAAAAGTGTTATATCATTTAAGAAAAGAATATTTTTTGGACGTGACTAATTTTGTAAAAATAGTATGTTTTAAAATAGAAAAATATTTTTTATATAATATTTGACAAGAAACCCTTAGCTTAGACAACCTAAAGAATATATTTATTTAATATTAACCTCTTAGATAAGTCCCAAAACAGAAAACATAGAGTCGAAATTAATCAAGATATAGTATACCATTATTAGATAGATGATAAATTGGAGGTATAAAAATTAATAAATGAATTATGAAAATAATGGTAATCTATTTATTATAAATAAAATAATAATTATGAAAAATAAATAAAAATGTTTTTTTTGAAAACATTTTTTTTAAAAAGGGTGGTTTAGTCATGTGTGGAACATAAAAATTAACATTAATATTGTAATTTTATATAAGTTGTATATACATAATATAGTTCATATTTTATTTCTTAATATCAAAATAATATTAGTGTTAATTTTATTATTTTTCTAAAAAGGTCCATTTTTAAATTAATATTTAAAGATACAAAATTTTAGTAGAAGTTTCATTTTTATTTAAATTATTTATAAATTTTAATTATATTTATATTTAGTTTTAAATTATCATTAGTTAATAAATATATATATTAACCTAATTTTTATTTTATTCAATTTGATAATTTTTTTGATATAAAATTCTTGTAATCTTTTGATTATTTTTTTGAAAGCCCACATTCTTATCACTTCAACGAGATAAATTTTAAATTAAAATTTTTCACTCCAATGAATGTAATTTTAAAAAATAGATTAATTTTTTTATCAATAATTATTTATATTATTTAATAATTGAAACATAATTATTTTGAAAGTGAATATCGAAAGATGTAAAAAATTATTTACAATTATTAAGGTAAAAACATCTTCACATGGGGGTATACAAACAAAGTAAGGGTAAAATAACATAGAAACTTTTATATAATATTTTCTGTAGAACTATTTTCATCTTATCACATGTAAGACTTTATATTAAATATGTTTTTAACTATTTATTATGTAAAAATAATTGGTACACCATTTTCTTTTCAAAAATTACATGCACTCCACTCACATCGATTATTAATGGCCCCACACCCTCATCTTTTCTTCACGCATTCTAGAGAATTTCATTCATAAAATAAATAAAAAATAATTTTCCAATATCCATTCCTTAATTCTAGAATAATTTTTTTCATATATTTAATCCTTGATTATATTATGTGGAATCCTAAAGAGGATGTCCTAGAAGAGTTAAAATTTCAAACATTAAGTTTTGCATATTTCTCTACATCCTTCAAATCATATTAATTTATTCCTATATAAAATCATATATATATTCCATATACTGAGTTGTTATTATGTTATATAAATTATTTATATTCATGTCATATTTTCGGAAATGGGAAACGATAACGTCACCCGTATGTACAACAAACAAATTCCTCAAGAACTCATGGGACACATTTTCCATCAAACCCTCTCACAATAAGTAATAATGATGAATTTTTTGTATATATATATATATATAATATTTATAACATAATTATACCTATTTTGAAATTATATAATATAAAACATTTAATTTTCTAATCCATCTTGGATGCAATAATGTCGCTCATCTATTTGACGAACTACCACCTCCCGATGTGATGTTATTTGTATTTCACTAATTCATTACATGGATTGAAATAAGAATTAATTTTAATCAATACATGGGATTGAAACATTAAAATATAATATATCATTTTATTCTTCACTTTTAACTACATGAAAGATGAAAATGTCGTTCCTATGCTTGTGGAAGACCACCATCACAATGTGATGTGACTCTCTTTTCATCACCAAACAAAATTTATGATATATATAAGTATATTTAAAGTAATATTGTTTTTATGATATTATGGTGGCTATTTAAAGATAAAATATTGCTTACCAAAAATCCTTTATGATCATCATACAATTGAAATATTACCTATGCGTACGTACAAACTATTTTCTCCATGATTACAACATAATTCCTTTTTCAAACCCATCATTCATGATTGGTATTAAAATTTTAATTAATGTCTAAATATAATAATAAAATTATGTTTATTATTTATTATATTATAAAACTATATAATATTCACAGGAGTCGACATAGTAATGTTAAATGATGAATGAGAAGTGAAATTAATTAACATATGAAACTATGAAAATATTGAAATATTATTAACGAACTGGTGATAAGATGTTACAAATAGGATCACATACGATATAATAAAATTAATACTGTTTATTTATAATTTAAAAAAATATTTAAATCCACCATATATAATTGGAATGTGTCCTTATGGGTCCTTAAACACAATAATATCATCATTGATTCTTATCATATTAATCAACGGGCTATAAAATTATTTTGCTGTCATCACTCTAATTCTCTCTGTGTGACTTTTGCCTATGCCTTCAATAAATACATCAGAAGGAGATCATTATGGAACACTTTACTCTCCATATCTGAGAATATGACTAATATGTGGATCCTTCTTGGTGACATTAATAATACTTTGAGGCTAGAGTAAAGAACAGGAAGTAATTTATGCAGACCTTTAGCCAAGGATTTTAATTATTGTCTTGATCAATGAAGGCTGAATGAAGTTCCCATCATAGGTACAGACTTTACGTGGAGAAGATATACTACTAATGGGAGGTATGTATGTAGGCCGGATAGATGTATGGTGCGTATGAATGACGAAAGTGAAACAATGGGGGTTTCTAGAATAACCCTTCCAATATTAAATTCAGGTCACAATATCATTCTAGTTGATCTCTATTTTAGCACTATGAGGTCAGCCCCTTTTCCCTCTAAGTTCAACAATACATGGTTGGATGTACCAGGATGTAGGGAAATAATAATGGAGGTATGGGGAATTGATGTCGTAGGATGTTCCTTGCACATTTGGATCTCTAGGCTAAAAATATTTGACGCCGGACTCAGAGAATAGAGTAAATAATCCTTCTCTAATGTTGACAATGATATCAAAAGGGATGAATCCAATCTATTAGCATTTCAGCAGAGAAATATGCACCGGGATGTCCTATTTCAAGAAGAGATACAAGCTGCCTCTAAGCATGATAATCTATTGTCTCTTAAGGAAAATATTGACCAGAATCAGTTAAACATCAAATGGCTAATGGATGGGAATAGAAACTCAAGATACTTTCACTGCATTTATAGGGAGAAAAATATCAAGAGAACCCTTATAGATATTATGATTGATGGAAATTTTCTCACATCAGAATATGACATTTCTAATTTTTTTGCCTGTCACTTTGAGAAGTTATACTCTGATTCTAGAATTAATAACATGAGAAAGATAATCAGATGTGTTGAATCAAGTCTAGATGAAAATCAGAATATAAAACTCACTAATATTCCTTCCTACAAATAGTTCCATCATGCATTATTCTCCCTGAATATGGAATGTGTTGTTGGTCCAGATAGCTTCACCAACAAATTCTTTATGTATTATTTGGATATTATCCATGTTGAGGTAATTAATGCTATTGGGGAATTCATTCAACCCTCTTTTATGCCTTTTGGAATGAATTCCATTTTTATTGCATTGATCCTGAAGAAAGAGAATGCATTGGATATAAAAAAAATTAGGTCTGTTGCTATTGGGAATTCTATTCCTAATGTAATTAGTAACATCATGGAAATTTGATTAAGTGATGTTTCTAGGAATCTTATTTATGAAAATCATTTTGGCTTTGTACCGGGTAGAAATATTCATAATTGACTCTTTACTACATCAGAATGCATTAACATTATGAAAGGTAAAGTACAAAATGTGAATATGGCCTTAAAAGATGACATATCAATGGATTTTGACACTATACGGTGGGAATTCATCTTCACTATTCTCAAGATGCATGGATTTTCAAGGTAATTTGTTGACATTGTCTCCTCCATTCTAAGACATGCTATTCTCTCCAATCATTTCAATGTATCCCCTAGGTACATCCTTCAATGCACTAGAGGAGTTGGGAAAGATGATACCTTATCTGGGATCATGTTCTCTATGGCTGAAGGCTATCTTAGTGTGTGTTTGAATGATCTTTTCAACACAGGCTTCTATCAAAGAATGAGAGCAGGTAGGAACTCCTTTACTCCCTCACACATACTTTATCATGATGACATACTTATGTTCTGTAAGTCCAACAGGGAAACTATCTCCTGCATCAAGAATATCTTTTCACATTATGAATAGGTTGTAGGCTAGGTAATATGTTGTAATAAATCCATTGAAGCTTTTAGAGAACGAGTTCTAATTGTGAAACAAAACAGGATCACTCATAATCATGGGGTTAAAAGAGGGAAGTTTCCCTTTAATTATATGGGGATCCCTCTGTTCTAGGGAAGGGTGAAATGTGTTCATTTGGAAGGCATTGCTCCGAAAATTAGCAATCAGTTGGAAAGTTGAAAATGTGAGACTATATCTAAGGATGGTAGAATTTGCCTTGTCAATTCTGTTATCAATTATATGTTTGTATATTCTTCTTCTTCTTATAGATGGGAAAGATACCTTCTCAAGGAATTGAGTGGATTTATTGGTAATTTTTTTTGGATTGGTTCAACACATCAAAGAAAATATGTCATTGTTCCTTGGAAAGACTATATAAAACTAGTGAACATGGGAGGAATGGGAGTTAAGGATATCTAAATATTCAATGAATCCCTACTTCAAAACTTCACCTGGAGACTTTTGGCCATGCCTGATTATTCCTTGAATTTATTGTTGGCAGGTTTGCTAACAGATTGCAAAATTGGAAATGTATGTATCTGAAATCTTTAGTTTGGTCTTCAGTTAGAATCACATATGCTAATATTTTGTCTCAATCTGTAAGGCTGGTCTTCCCTGGCTCACATTTGAATTTCTGGAACACTCCATGGATATCCTCAACTATTAAGGATTCTTCCATCATTCCACCTGCTTTCAAAAGTCTGGATATATCTGACCTTCGGGGGAATACTAGTTGTTATGACTAAATTCCTAGTTCTCTATATGTTAAGATCATTAATTATGCCTATCTTGACACTGATCTTTTGATCTGGAAACCATCTCTTAATGGCTCTTATTCTAGTAGGGACTGCTACAAGATTATGTGTGGCATTCCAACTAGAATAACATTGTGGGTGGAGGCTGTTTATAGGCCTTATATTTTCTCTAATGATGCCATACTAATCTGGTGAATCTGGAAGCCCCGTTTTATTATCTAATCATCTTTTCAGAGTGCAGTTATCAGCTCTTCTTTGGTATGTTTCCTCTTCCTTAAGGGTGATGAATCCCTTTTTCATTTTTTCATTCAATGAAATATTTCTACTAGTTTATGGAGTTATTTGCAAGTAACATTTCAATGTTGTCTCAATTTCTACTCAATATAATCCCAATTCTGCTCATTCCTCTAGTCTGCATTCAATGATCAATTGAAATCCTTTCTACTTTCTGCCACTGTCTTGGATATATCTTACATATGGAAGTCTCAGAATAGATTGGTCTTCAATAATGGCATGCACAGCATTCATAAAGGGGTCATGGTGATTCATCGAAGCATTAAACCTGCTTCAATGAATAAATAGGTTCCATGAACAATGATATGTCTAATTTTCTTATTTTAAGAACACTTGGTGTTAGTGGTAGGGAAAGGAATCCATGAATGCTGAAGTACATTCGGTGGATTCCTCCCATATTTTATTGGTTAAAGGTGAATGTTGATGGGGAAGCTTCTAGTGCATCAGGTCCTTCTGGATGTGGTGGTGTCTTCAGAACCCATCAGGGCTTCGTTAATGGCTGCTTCTTTCACTATGTTTTGCATGCTCATGCGATTGAGGCAGAATTGTGGGTGTTGATTAAGGCCATCAGGTACATGGTTCGTTATGGTTGTCAAAGATTATGGCTGGAATCAAATTCTTCAATTTCTATCCATATTTTGAATGATCGATCCTGGAATATTCCATAGAGGATTCTGTCTGTTAGGATCTCTTTTCTGAATCTTGTTGAGTAGTTATGCCTTGATGTCTCTCATGCTTATCATGAAGAAAAATATGTCACTGATGCCCTCTCCAAAAGGGTTATCATAGAGGTTAGTTTGAGTTGGTCTTTTGTTGTACCAAACTACTATGATGGTTTTTTAGGAATGATTATAATGGTGTTTGGCACACCAAAATTTGTAAGGTTTCCCTTTGTTATGGTTCTCTGTACTATTTATTTTTTTTATAATAATTTTTTTGGGAGAAGGCATTTTCCTGTCTCTCAGACCTTTTTTCTATATATACTTCCATTTACCATATAATATCATGATCAATTATGAATTCATGCTTTTTTGAGTTTTAATTTTAAATTTGTCATCTAACAAGGTTTTACTAATGTGTTTCATGTGGTAAATAATTTTACAGCTCAATTTCATTTTAGTGGATTATATTAATTCTTCATCATCTTTGATATTTTATGATTATGTGTGAAATTAAATTTTATTATATTATATTGTATTTCAAAATTTATTTTATATATTTATAGTTTATACATATAAATTATTGATTAATGAATTATTACTTCAACAGTATGATTATTGTAATGGATTATTTCACTATCTCATGATTTATTCTTCTGGTTTTCTAATTGAAGGAAATTATTTATCCATTTCCTAATAAATCCATTCCATTTTATTCAGATATATTGATTTATGATATTTTAATATAATAGTACCATCTTCCCTTCTTGGTTAATTAAATTAACATTGAATGTGTTTTGAGAACATATGTCATCAATTCTCTCTTCGGTCAGAAATCTATTTTCATCCAAAACCATGTTTTCAAAAAATGTCTTCAATAATATTTATAAACATATATAAATTATTAATTGAAGATATTTATTTATTCTTAAATTTTATGTAATTTTAAAAAAATTATTATTCATTTCATTTCCAAAAGAAGGCATGTTTGGTTTTTCTGAATATGAAAAATGAATAATAGTCTTAACGCACTTAGTATATGAAAAATTTATAGTACCCATGAACACAAAATCATTTGATGATTCGTTTATAATATTAAAAAAATATTTTCAAATAGTATTTTTTAAAATTTTCTGAAACTTTCATTTTTAACATTATTAAGAATATAAAAAATGTTATCTTTCTGAACAATGTTTTTAATGGCCTTTTTCATGTATTTATATTGAACAATTGTGTAAACCATTAATTGTAATTATGATCCACTAGGGATATTCTAAATTGATATAATCATAATTATTTATTTATTTGGGTTCTGATATTTTTGATAATTAAATTTATTGATATTCACATTAATTATTCATTTTTTAGCCACTAAAATTCCATTGAAATATTAAATTTCCTATGGTTAATGGAGTTTAAATATACACTAATTATCCATATTATTTGTCATTGATATATAAATTTATTAAAATATATCTCATTTCTATATATGGGGTTTTACATTTAAAGATATATGTTTATTTGGGAAGAATTGATAAATATGTATTTTTGTTGAATATGTATATGTTGATATGGCCCAATATTCCTGATTTAGCTTGATTTTTCAATATATTCAGAATATTTGGGACATACCATTTTTGGTGGTTCCTAGAATTATATAGTCCATCAATGAATCCATATTTTCATGAGAAAAATAAGTAAGATATCATTAAATGTGTTTATATATGTAGTTTTAAACTATTATGGGGAAGTTCTTGAATGTAGATGTGTCATTATGCCTGAGATCAGGACACCCAATAATTACAAACTCCGTCATTAATAATTTATTTATTCATATCCTACATTTTCATAATGTTATTTTCAATTGATGATTATCATTATATTTTTATTAATTAAATAGGATTTATTTTCTATTATTTGACTTTCATTATTAATTATTCTTTACTTAAGTATGATATCCATGTTATTGATTAAATGGATTGTTTGTTTAGTTATATATCTTTCCATTATTATTATAAATTATTGATCCTTGATAGCTTCCATCATGCTTAAACTATGTTGATAATTTGAGCTCACCCATATTTTGACTTCTTTACCTGAGATTTAATGAAGTGTTATATTATTTATTTGCAAGGATATGCCATATTTAAAAATGTTGTTCAAAAAAATTATTATGTTATAATTATTGTTTTCAAATATAATTTGGTAGTTGTGAATGTTTCTATTTTAACAATACTTTTAACTATTTCGTCCTTTTTAATTTGATTCCATGTATCTTATGGCATTTTTAAAAAGTATACACCAAATTTAACCAATCAGGGTCAGGAAAAATATATTTTGTATCATTGAAAGTCTATTAGAAACATTTGGAACTATATATAGAAAATATATATATATTAGGGAACATAATCCTATGATATAATTTGAGGATAATAATAGAAGAAAATTATAATTTTTTGTTTGGGTAGTTTTTTTCTTGTTTTTCTTAGTAACACAACACATTATAGATACTACTAGTATAAGTGCTTTCTGAATTGATGTACCTCGGTGTAATTAATCTGAAAAAGGATCATTGGGATTGATGTAATCTTCACCTGGTAGACAATAATGGGCCTTACTATGTGTCATGTTTAAGACTCTAGGGGGTATGGTTAGGAAAATTCAAAGTTTCATTATAGTTTGTTTTCATTAAATTTGGGAACCTATGAATTTTCCGATTTAATTCAACCATCTATATATTAACCCCTAGACCATGGAATGACCATTGTAGAAGTAAAATAGTTTAAGTATTTATGTTTTCCGATTCATGAATTAAATTTAATAATTATTTTTACTCATTGTATTTTTGTTACAACAATCTTGAAACCTATAAGGATTATGATAAATTTTTCATGAATATGTTTATTCATTAATATAATTTTTATGGACACCATCATGGGTTTATGTGTATATAATTGATCATATTTTCAAGGTATTAAACACCCATTTTAGGTTTTCTGTCTTGGGATTCATCACGGATTAATGAGATTATGTGATGCATTTATGGAAAGAAGATCTTTTAGTGGAACATTTATTTGAGGAATAATTCATTTACAATTTATAGACATATGTTTAAAGATATTTAAAACCTTTATGGTTAATATTATCATTAAATATGTTTTACTAATAGAAAAATAATATTTAGACTTTGTAAGAAAATACTATAAAGAAAGGATTAGTAAAAAATTTGTTTAAAAGATAATTTTACCTCATAGTTGTTAGTAATATTTTTTAGAAATTTTATCCGAATTATATTAATTTGGATTTAAAAAATTAACACCCCACATTGGGTGACAACCAATTATCTCTAGAAAATCTATGTAGCATGAACCTATGACGGAAGGGAAATATGTTTTTTATGACGACCACAAGACAATGCAATTTATTTGTTTATTTTTTTAGTCAAATGGCTTGATGAATAAATATTATTGATGAACTAGTGGTGTTAATTTTTAGGTTTAGATATTAATTTATTATATTGTATAACATATTCTAGCCATATTTGTTTTGAAATTAGTTAGACGTATACAAAAATACATTACACTTTTTATGGATATTACGATATGTTAAAATAGAATTTTAGTTTTTTTGGGCGTAGAAAATTCAATTTTGATTATTAATTTATTGAAGTAAGGGATGAATTGGATATTGATCAAACAAAAAAACAAAATATAAAATTGTTTATATGATATAAAAAAATATCAAAAAAATTAAATTTCTATATATTCATAGAAAGTAAATTAATTCTAAAACATTTGGAAAATGATAATGGAAAAAATGTTACCCTATTAGATTTTTATTCGATGAATAATATGTATATTTAAACCATTACAACTTTTTGGATTTCAGGTCCTTAAAATTCCATTGATCATTAACATTCTTGTGATCAATGATCTCTAAGTGTCTCTATAATTATTTATGTTTTTATTCCATTGAATTTCTCCACACTCTTCCAATGTTATCCTACATAGAAAAATAGTGGTATTTTATTCCATATCTCGATTGTACATACCATACAATCCTATTAAGAATATATTTTATTAACCCTTTTAAGATGCGAGTTTCCCAATAATAGTATTTCCAAATGAAAAACCCTTGATTACCGGATTCAAGATTAAAATGTGAGGAAACAATTTATTTAAGGTGGAAAAAATGAAACACCGTAATATTTTTAAATAAAATAATTTTTTTTATAATTTATGTGACATGGAACAATGGGCTAAAACAGCCCCTGAAATGTATTTCTTTAAATTTTATTGATTCGATATTTTATGGATCATGAAATCCTAATTTGAAATTAACCATAGTATAGTATACTATAAAAACATAAACACTATATATTAGGGTATTAATATTCCAAACTAAATTATGAAAATTATGTTTATAAATTTATAATTAATAAAATAATATTCATTAAAAATAAAAATATTTTTTAAAAAAAACTATAATTTTTTATTTACAGTTTCTTTCATTTGTTCATCATATAATTTAAAATAATTTCTCCCACTTTTATAAAAATTTTATTTAAAAATAAAATTCATTTTTAAATTCATAGTATCAAAATTATATGTTGGTTACTTTTTTTTATTTTTCATAAAACTTTTATTTTTGATGAAAAGTGATAAATACTAAATATACTTGCAAACTACATCCTGTTTAAATTATATATAAATTTAAATTATCTTTTGAATAGTTATTAAAGTCAAATTAGATTAGTTGTATATATATTAATTCATTTTAGATCATTTGAATAATTTTAATATTGATCCTTGATTTATAAACCTTTTAATCTTTTGTAGGTTTTATCTTTGATAACATTCATTCTCATCTCTTCTATGGGAATAATTTTAAATTAAATTATCCACTTCAACGAATCAAATTTTAAAAAATAGATTAAATACTTAGAATAATAATTATTTATATTATATAATATGATCAACTTATGTTTTGAAAAAAATTAGTAGTGAATGTTATAAAAATTAATTTCCATGGTTAATGAACAAACTGAATTACTAGGGATTAAACCTAGTATATAAGGCTTTAAAAGACATAAAATTTTCATAAATTTATTTCTGTCAATATTTTTACGATATAATTTTTTATTATCTATAATACTCAATTTTGACCCATTTAGCAATAAAAAACACGGAAAGACCTTTTTCTTTTAAAAAATGAAAAATGAGCCACTCACCACATATATTAAAGGCCAACCCTCTCCTCTATTATTCTATAAGATCCTATAATGACTTTTAGCTACATCATTGTTTAATTTTTAGTTTAGTTATCTTAAATTTGGTTAAATAAATGTTTCTTGAGTTTATGATGGGGCTTGAGGGAGTAAAGGGGGTTTGGGACATAAAATAAGGGAGAATGGGGCCATTCATGGCATGATCCATAGTTGGAACTTAGATATTATTATCAATGCTCCCTTAAAATTATTTCTTATTATAGTGGTTCATGTCTGATTAAACCATTCAAAGGGGGAGGTGAGACCATGCATACATGGATAGAGTTAATCCATATGTTTACAAGATAGTTTATTATACCATGTAGGCTGCCCTGAAAATTGTGCGGCATTTCCCCCTCTTGGATAGAGGGTGGCCTACGGTTGGTGCAAAGTTGGTGCATGATATGGAAAACTATGCAGCCAATCCATGTTCCTCATAAATGGTGGTGAAATTGACAATATTTTCTCTGGGGATTTATGTTTCTTCACTTGATTTTCTCCCCTATTATTCCTCTAGTAGTATGTGTGAAAGTACAATTCTCCCAATATTCCCAACAATATATTTCCTTTATTTATAATACATTTTTACTGTTATTGGGTGTACATCGAAGCATTGGGTATAACTAATACTCCCCTTTATTATTTTTTTCATGATTAAGGATTTCATAATTGTTCTCCCTCTTCTGAATCCATAAAAACCTATTTTCTTGTTGATCATATGTTAATGTTTTGAAGGATTATTAAGTTGGAATAAAATGATTAGGATAAATGAGATATCATATAAGAATTTTATATATCTTATCTACATGTTATATACCGTTGTATTTTGTTAAAATTCATGTGTGTGGTGTTTTGAACTTCAATTTTTATATGGTCTATTTTGTTTTCCAATGATAAAAGGATGATTTATTGGATAATGGAAGTATTTAACTACTCATGATCCCCATTGGATGCATTGAGGTCGATTAGACCAAATTAAGATCCACCCATGGAGTGAGCCACTTTCTTGATCATAAAGTTGAGTTTTTAATTGTATAACATAACAATAATGTGATAGGAGACTAGGAGAATTTGTTGATTTATTAACTTGAATTAATAAATTTATCTACCCGTAATTGTTCCTAGATGCTAATTGGGTCTAATTGGGGGTTTGGTAATTGATAAATGTATTTAATGGATTGAGGAATGTAAATATAGAATGTGTTTTATAATGGGTTAAGGATCATAAATGTTAAAAGTATTAATGATTCATTAATTTTAAATAATCAATTTGTTAATGGGTTATGTCCCATGAATGACAGTTGTGTTGGTGGGTTAGGTAAAGTAAATTATTTAACTGTTTAACGAACTGTGGACTATAAATAGACTGTGTGTTCAATGAGTATGGTTGTAAATCGATATATGAGCTAAATGTTTTAAGAATAATTTGTACAGGGATGGGTGGTATATGAGTTATTGACTTGAGGTTCTACACCAATGGGATGGGTAAGACTAAGACTCTAAACCCGACCCCTTTTACTAAGGGTTAGGGTGTTCTAGTGAGCATCTATACCCCAATAAATGCATGAGATATGAGTACTTAGACTAAGGATCTAAGGTACATTTTATGATCGCCGAGAAAAAGGATCCAAGGTACATTTTATGATCACCTGGACTAAAGATCCAAGGTATGTTTTATTTATTGATTTACAAATGTGTTTCCCATGTGATATAGGGAAACTAATTTTTATTTTTTCATAGTTTTCTGATCTGATGAGACTGTAGTGTAATTGATGAAAATGCCAAACCCATGTAAAAATGATAAAAGTTTCTAAACAGAATATTATTTAGTAATAGAACCTTATTTATATCATGTGTTATATTTTTATTTATTATATACCTCTTTTAGCTATCTTTTTAAACTATATATTTTGTAGAAAATATATGTGGTGACCTACTAAGTTGAAATCACACCCTTTTGGGAGGTCATTGTGAAACCAAGCACACATCATGGTTGTAGGCTAGGACATGGCAAGGAAACTATGTTATATGGATTACTTTAATAGGGTAAATTTCTGGTTTAGGAATCCAAACATGAAGTCATGAAATGTTTTTTGGATTCTAATTTATTTTTATAATTTCATTTTCCTTATAGTTTGAACTATATGACTTTAAATAACATATTTAATATTCTATTATGGGCATATGCCCAGTTTTTGGGAAATAGTTATTTAATAAATGGTGGTTGTTTATTATTTTCCTCTATTTTCCATTGTTATGTACTATGTATTAATCAATAAAAGGGTTTATTATCTCTATAAAGATTATATTCAACCCTCTCTTAAAATCGGTAGCCTTTGAAAAATGGGGATGTGTGCCTGAGGTCATGTGCCGACCTGGCTCAAGGAACAAGATATAGCAGAACTCTGGTTAGTGACATTACATATTCCCACCATTAGAACTTTTTGGTTCATCCAATACCTGACCAAAAAAATTCAAAACATCCATACCCTCATAATATATTCAATTTATTTATTATAAATACATTCTATTAATACTTTAGATATAATTCAAAAGAGGTGGTTTGAGAAGAGGTAAAATTCCTAACTATGTGTTTTTTTATTTCATTATCCTCCTCTATGAATCATTAATTAATTTTTTTGTTTAATATCACTAATATATTCCATATAATGAGATATTATTATGTTAAATACATTATCAATAACCTTTTAATTTTACCTCTAATTGAAACCGATATAGTCGGTCGTTTTTAAAGTGAACTACAAACTCATGAACTGATGTGAAACGTTTTCCCTCAACACCTCTCACTGTTTGGAATGATGAAGGATTTAAATTTTATAAATGATATTTTTTACATAATTATACCTAATTAGGATTATATTTTATATTATCTTCTAATATTCCTTCCCTAAGGGATAATATAATATCACTAAAATGTACGTTGGACCACCGCCTCGCAAAACGATGTGATTCGTTCTTCAATAACGTCCGACATGGAAGCTAATAAAGATAATGTTATTAAGAATATGTGATATATATTACATAATTATTATATTAAAGAAATAATTTTCATTATTAAAATATATTAAATCATTTTATTTGGACTCTTTTCACTCGCCTAAATAGGATAATGTCGTTCGTGTATGTGTGGATTATAGCATTCATGATGTGATTTGACTCTCTATTCATCATCACACCGCATGGATGATATTTATATGTATATTTGAAAAATAACATATAATTTATTATAATATTAACATTATTAAATTATGAAATATTACTCTTCACATTTCTATAATGATTTTTTAAAATGGAATTGTTACACATGCGTACGTACAACCTACAGTCTCCATGACCACAATACACATCTTTTTTCAAATCCACATTTCATCATTGAACATAAAATTATAATTGATGTAAAAATATAATTATTATTTAATTATTATTATTCTGGATCTGATGGAACTATATAATATTCTCAATAATGAGGTCATTAATGGTAAAGGAAAAATAAAAATAAATTTAATTAACACGCAAAACAATGAAAATAATTTAATATTAGTAACGAATGGGTGATGTGATGTTATAAAAATTGTCATATGTGATATTATATATATATATATATGTTTATTTATATTATCCATGTATAAGCCAATAATATATTCAAAATCACTATATAATAGGTTAACTCACTATCCACCAGAAGGAATCATGAGGTGAGGGAATTCATCTCAATTTCCCATCATCGAGTAATAATGTAATTTTATGAATTTAATTTCATTTCTAATGTATATATAATCAAATTTTAATATTTAAAATCATTTTACATTAATAATTCATTACATTTTCTGTTTAAAATTTAATTAATTCTACAATGTGGATTTGAATTAATTGTTTCCAATAGGTATGTAATTTCAAAACTCAATTTCATTTCACTTGGTTATATTACTTTCTAGTAATCTTTAATATTCTTTGATTATGTGTGAAATGAATTTTTATTATATTATTTTTTTAAACATTTTTATGTGTATTTAGGTTTGATACATGTAATTGATTCATTTATTAATTACAACTTCAACGTGATGATCATTTAAAGGGTTTATTTCACAATCATATTCTAATCAAGGGTTGTTATTATAAAATATCAATAAAATGTAATTATTTGACCATTTCCTAATAAAAAAATTTCATTTTGTTGTATTATAGTTATTAATTATATATTCAATAATATTTCTATTTTAGCACTCTTTGTCCCATTAAATAATTGAAAATTTTATTAAGATAATCTGACTACATTTTTATACAATTTTTATTCATCATCCCCTTATAGTACATATAATCCACTACTAATATGTTGTATGGATATCATCATAATTCATTATTTTCATAGTTTAGGATCGTTTTGAATAATAAACTTATTCACGTTTACTTTTATCATTTATTTTTTAAGTCATTGTATTTGAAATGAAATAATAACTTTTGTATGATCATTGGTCTTTAAATTTCACCTCAATATCCATATTATTTATCATGGATTTTTTTATTGATCAATCTATAATCATTTAAACATATGGTGTTTTACATTTCATGTTATTTTTCATCAAGTAAAAATTTATAAATCTATATTTTCCACACAATACATATATTTGATGATAAAACACATTGTTCATGAATTAAATTGATTTTTTGATATATGAGAAAAGATTTGGACATTTAGTGATGAGTGGTTTCTAGAAGAATATATCCCTTCAATGCATCAACAGTTTTATGAGGTGAATCTGTTAACCGACATTAAATAATTCTCTTCCTATAGTTTTAAACCATCTTATGAATGTCAACGACTATAATTTTATCATGATACCAAAGATCGTGACTTCCAATAATTAAAAATTTACTCAATTAAGAATTTAATTATTATTATCTATGAGAATTTAAAAATTATATATTATCTCTAGATGCATTTAATTCATAATTTATATATTAAATGTCTTGTGTTTTCTATTATTAACTGTTCCATATTGATTACTGCTTACCTAATTTTGATATCTATGTAATTTATTAATTGGAATTTCTGTTCAGTTTTTTACCATATAAAACTGATTATTACTTGTGGACTCATGATAGTTTCCATTATAATTAACACTTTCAAATAATGTGTGCCCACATTTATTTTTTATCTCTTCCCAATGATTCTAGGAACGGTATTATGATTGATATGAATAGATCTCTTAGAGGAAAAAATAATTTTCTCAAAAAATATGATGTTATTATTATTATCAAATATAATATTTTAATCATGTCTGTGTCTAGTTTACTAATACTATAAAACAATTTCGTACTTTATAATGCAATTAATTATATATTATTCTAATGTAATAATGAAGACACATGATTTGGGATACTAGGATCAGGGTCACTATAACTTTACAATGAACATGTTTTTATAAAATTGTTATAACCTAATTCTCTAAATTTGATAAAGTAAAATATATGAGAAATATAATAGAGTGAGACCCTTACAAAAAATCAGGAATTTTATTATGGAATGATTATTTTTACAAATTATGTTTAACGGTATTTATTCTTTCCATATTATCAAATACTTATCCCGTTATGTATTTGTACCTCTAATGATTTTTGAAAATCATTATTATGTCTGTCAAATCAATTGTTCAATCCTTATTGATGTGTACATTATCACAATTCCCAAATTTTTTTATTTACCCATAAATAAAAACCAAAAATATTTAAAAATATCTAAAAGTGTTTCATTAATAATGTGTATTATATATTATTTAAAAATATTAATTTTATATGAGTTATAAAATCCCCAAATGAGTATGTCTTGTGTGAATGATTCCCAAAATCCACTATTCTAGAACAAGTCATATGCCTCCATAATATTGGGATGATTAACCTAAATTAACCCTCCATATAGATTCCTTACTCAATAGAGAATCATATTCATCATAACCATAAATATAAATATTTTTAAACTATGTTAAAAAATTAAATATATGAAAATAACTTAAAGTAAAAAATGATTCATATTATATGAAAACTAATAATGTTTTTGTAATAATTATCTTTAAATGTGATGAATAGAAATATATGAGAACTAGATCAAAAACTATACACTAAATTTTACACATAACAATTTATAATAGTGAATACTTTGGTGAATAAGCTTTAAATACATTAACATTTATAATATTTAAACATCACATTAACATTTATGAAATTTTTTTAAAAAAATATCTTTGTATAAATATTATTTCTAATTTTATCTTATTATATCATATTCCATAAATATAGAATAAAAAAACATTCTCTTCAATTCATAACATGAAATCCTTCAAATTATTCATTATAAGTAATTTCAATTTATATGATATTTTTATGAATTATAAAATTTTATATCACAATTTATATAATAGAAATAGTTTGCAATATATAAATATATATATATAATATACTTAATATTACTTTAATGTTCCCCAAATCAATCATTAAAAATTATTTGATGGGTTTTCAACTTCATTAGGCCGCGTGCAGCCAAACCAAATGCCCAATGAGCATTTTGGATGGATAAGACTGACTCGCCATGCGGGATGGGCCGGGGGTGAATTGGGTAGTTGAGTGGGCCAGACTAGAATCAAGAGTGTCCTCTTTTGTAGGCTGGGCCATTGAAGAAAAACCAGTCCGGTGGGTGGCCCATACTGGGAACAAACTGGCCCACATGTTGCGAACTAGGCCGGATGAAACCGAGTAACGGGGAAACCCAAAGGGATGGACCCCCAGTCAGACTAGGCTGGGTCCAGCAAGGCCCAATGGGTTTGGCCCAGTGGCCAGGCTGGACTAGTCTATCCACGAACTGAAATGGGATGGGTCGGGTCAGTCAAATAGGGTTGGGGCATGCACAGACCTCGAGTCAGTTTGACCAGGTCAGACATGGCCCCAAACAAAATCAACCCTAATTTACTAAAATGTAAATTTCATTTAGACCAGATTTCTGTTTTATGAGGTGTTTGTGGCATTGTATCCCTCATGAAAAGTTGGTTCTTTTGGAATTATCTATGTAGGGTTTCATGGAAGTCAAAATACAATGAATGTCTTGAGGGGTGGATTCTCCTAGTATCAAGTGTGCTACATACAGAAATCCTTCGACTAGATGAGACCAAAAGACTTTTGATGAGATGAAACAAACGACCTTATAGGACATGTAGAGAAAACACCCTATGCGGATCAGATTCTAGAGGCCATTTGTGGATCAGATCCTAGCGACCCTATGTGGATCAACATAGATCGACACTCTGTGGATCAACTCCTAGTGATCCTATAATGATCACATCCAGCGACCCTATGTGGATCAGCTACAAGTTACCCTATGTGGATCAGCTACAAGTGACCCTATGTTGATCAAATACAAGAAATCCAATGTGGAACATCTCCCATAGACCCATTGTTTATAATCCATAGGCGGCCCTGTGTGGACCCGCTATGATAACCTATGTGGAAAGTGGATCCATGTGACCCATAAGTCCCACGATAATCATCTGGGATGAGTATCTAAATAATCCAAGGGGTTTAGAGTTACGACTGATAATCTATATTTCTAAACATTATATTATACCTGTGTGAGATGACAGTACCTCATGTATAATTTCCTTTGTTGTCATTCCATCATGGTTTGGGGTCCCAAATGTGTATTGTTTTACTCACCCATGAATGAGGTTCACCCGCATGTGTTTAGTCCCATGTAGGAGATCAACAGAGACCTTGGTGGACCAGGACCAGGTGATGCTCTGTTAGACGGGATGGATGGATACTTCAATGGAGACCATGGTGGTTCGGGACTAGTTGGTGCTCACTGAGATGGGATGGAAGAGAGTACATTTATGGATAAAAGAAGCTACCATTCACCTACCCTTTAGGTGGGGTCTCGAAAGAATGGACCATGATTTTTGTTCATTCATTTTTGGTTTAAGAATTGTAATCAGGCCTCTTTCGACATCATTTTCTATTGTATTCTCAATCGTTATCTCACTGATAGTTGTTTTTTACTTCATGATTACTTTCCATAGTTTGAGATTTGTGTGTGTATACAGGTTTAAAGGAAAATTCCTGATCTTTTTTGGGATATTCCAATTCGGTTCTAGTCAGCAGCCCCTTCCCTATGGAGGGTGGGCTTGTGATAGTCACGGAACGAGCCTAGAGGACGAGTTGTGGTAAAGTGGTACCAAAGATGGTCGGTTCTACTAGAATAACTATGAGTCTATAAATTATTTATGGGAAAATGGTGTTAAGTGTTTCGAGTTCGGAATTCAGGCCAGACATTCCAATGTTGGTGCAGTGGACAACATACCCATACACCGGGGCCCTGAATACTTATTTTCAACTCAGTACATGAAAACACGGGTTTCTTGAATCTTCAAATGTTATTTCATGATCATTCTAAGCCATATTCATCTCAACATTTGTTATCTATTAATCATGATTCACCTTTACCTCTTTCATGATTCCTCCACGCATACAACCATCCATGATTCAATTGTGTGACAACAAGGATGGTCCACAAAGTGATGATGATTCGGTACAGGGATCGTTTCCTGAGATGGAACCTTTGGGAAGTGTCCCATTTTTTCCACCACCCATTGGATAGCAGTTACATCTGGCGTTACCTATAGAGGAAACATGTAGGCTCAGTGCCTTACGTGAACGTCAGCGATAAAGACCCTTCGGGTTCCAAGGATACATCAACTCACAGGTGGCTAAGCACTGCTTTGATGTGGAGACCTAGTTTTTCTATCTAGTCAGGGAACCATTATATCAGATGGACACCCTGACAGTGAGCCTTCTACAGGGAGCATTAGGGAGATTATGGTGGTTAAATCACTTGATCTTATGATAAAGTAACATTTTTGTGGATAGAGAATAATAAACTCTCTCTTAGAAGTGGATATTTCTATAATATCTATAGGATATGTAGGCCCAATATCTTCTACATATTTGGCTAGACAACATGTTGGTAGCAGAGTATTCAATGAGGTACACAAACCCTTCTAGGTACTTGGTGGATATGATGCGACCAGTGCTCAGTGATATGTGTTTAGGGAAATCAACGCAAAAACTATTCCATTATTCATTCCTTATTTTTTAGGGTGCTAAAGAGAACAATTTAGGTTGAAATTTATGTGTCTAAGTATATACAACTAGTGGATGTCAATAGTTTGAAAGAAAGAACCCGATGTTGGTCTCAGAGGATTGGACGAGTACGAGGACATCTTTCTTGAGGATGTTCCAAGACCACCTCATTATAGAGAGCTAGTTTTATGCATGGATCTAAACCCAGGAATAACATTGATACCTACACCTACATATCAGATGGATTCAGTAAAGCTTCAGAAGTTGAGGGCACAATAAGAATACAGGCATATTAAGAGGATCGAAATGCCCATCGTTTCCCCATAGGGTAGCCCTAGTGTTGTTTACCAAGATGGAAAATGAATTATTGAGGTAATAAATGATAAAATAGCTCCTAAAACAAGTTACCATAAAAACATGTATCCTCTGCTGAGGAAGGATTACCACTTCGATCAACTAAAGGGAGCATGATGGTACTTGAAGATAAACCTTGAATCAGGCTATCACCAGCATTGAGAATGAGATGTGGAAAGCTCAAAGAACGATTTTAGATGTTGCTACAGCCAGTATGAGTACTTTTTAATTCCATTTGGCATGATAACTCCCCAGTAGTGTTGGTGGGACTCATGACCAGGATCTTCCATCCACACATAGACCAGTTTGTAGAGTCCTTCAGTGATCAAATATAAATGTATTTAACATCTAAGGAGGAGCACGCGATACACCTAAAGATGGTTCTGGATGCACTCTGAGAGCACCAATTGTTTGGAACCTCTAAAAGTGTGAGTTATTGATATAAAAGGTCAACATTATTGGAAATTTCATCTCATAGGATGGAGTTGTAGTGGAATCACCAAAGACCAAGGAAACACTTGGTTGGGATCCCTTCAATAGTGTTACATAGGGGCAGAGTTTCCTTGAGTTAGCTGGGAACTTTCTAAGGTTTGTACCTAACATCTCTAGATATGTAGCTCCCATGATATTTTTAATGAATAAGGGAATGCCCTTTGTGTGGATAGACTAATTTGGTAGACCTTTAATTACCTGATGTAGAGATTTACTCGGGCTCTTATCTTGAGGTTTCCAAAGGATGGTGCTGACAACATGGTGTATTATGATGCATCAGGAACCAATTTTGGTTGTGTCTTGATGTAGGGACAATAATTGATTCATTTATGGATCTTGAAATTTGAAACTGTATGAGAAGAACAATGTGACTCAAGACTTTGAGTTGGCCGTAGTAGTCTTCTCATAGGATATGTGGTGACAGAACCTATAGATGTTGACTACAAGGCCCGATGTGCTCAGTAACACTCTAGATGGGATCCTAATGGATTTTGGATATCTAGGGTGCATGTCATCCTTTGCAATGGAAGTACCAATTTACCAGTGGTGCTACAAGATAATGTATTGAGGGAGTTCCATACATCCAGTTTTACGGTACTTCTAGATGTGTAAAATTTGTACTAGGGCCTCTAATTTCAGTACCGGTGTCTAGGGTTGAAGAAGGTAGTGGAAACGTTTGTCTCAAGATTCCTCACTTGTCTACAAGTGAATTCTAAGCACTAGGTTATAGCAGATTTGACACAACCCCTTTGTGGTACTGGATCAGAAGTGGGATGGAATATCGATCGACTTCGTTGCTGGATTACCTTTTAAGTTCAAGGGGCATGATTTCATCTGAGTGATCATCGACCGACATACCAAGTCAGCACACATGCTACCCATTCAATAAAAATGTTTAGTATTGAGCATGGGATTCCTCTATATGAAGTAGATAGTTCAATTCCATAGATTCCCATTTTAAATATTCTCAGATCATGATGCACTCTTTACATCCAATTCGTGGAATGGACTACATGAGGAATTTGGGACTCAACTGTGCTTTAGCATAGAATTTCATCCCTAGTTGTTTGATCAGACAGAGCGGACCATACATATCATTGAAGACATTCTTTGTGCTTTGGTTATCGATTTTGGTCCCATTTTGGAGGGCCACCTTCCACTGGTAGAGTTAGCGAAAAAGAAAAGAAACCACTCCACTGTCGGTATGGAACCGTACAGGGCACTATACATACGACTATTTAGGTCACTATTATGCATGATTGACCAAGGGGAGCCAATACTCATGGGTTAAGTGATGATATAGTCTAACACTGAGAAGGTGTATGTCATCTAATATTGGATAAAGACTTCATATAGGTGACAAAAGTCCAAGGCTGATAGGCGACGGAAACCTTGATTCTTGAAGAGGGGGATACATATTTCTATGGGTATCTCCTTGACGATGGACATATCGATTTGGTCATGGTGGCATGTTATATTAGATATTCATCATACCAGTACTGATACAATGTAGAGTGGGTGAGGTGGAACACTTCTTTACTCTACTTCTGTAGCGATAGAGGGTGCACAACGTCTTCCATGTATCCCAGATAAGTAGATACGTGAATGAACCCTCTCATGTCATCAACTATAATGAGCTGGAGATTGATGATGGGGCGACATTTCTGGAGGTCTCATTGGAGATAGTGGATCAAATAGGGAGTGTCCTTCATGGATGATCGATTCCTCTAGTGCATGTTTGGTGGAAGCACGAGAATATCCATGAGATCACATTTGAGAGGGAGGCTCATATTAAAGATCCATACCCCCATTTTTTTTATCCTTGTTTTAGATTTCGGGGATGTGAATCTCTAATGGTGTTGAAAATTTAATGTCTAGAAAAATCCATGTTATTTTTTTATTATATAGATTTATTTCTAAAACAAGCGCTTAGACGACATATGATTCTAGGTCCCAGAGTTCCAATAATGATCCATAAAAAAATGTAACGATTTAAATATTTCATGTGAGAATGTTTTCGAGAAAAGTGGAATAACTCTTAAATGGTTTCATGGATCAGAAATTTGAAGGAACCATTGAGTTCAGGATTGCAGGTTTACAATAGGTAAGACATATGTTTTGTCAGTGTAGGCCTCCAGTAAGATATCTAAAAATTGAATGACCCTAAATAAAATTATTAAGTAATATTATTTGGATTTTTAAATGCTTATAACTCACAAACATTTACTCAGATTCAGTATTTGAGACAACCAGTGAGCTAGTGAGGGTATGATTTCCTTAAGTAGAGCCTAAAATTGGCCGACATGGGCCAATAGTTGAAGTTAGTTTTTGGATGTAAATAAAATTATTAATTAACAATTATCTTATTTTAAAATAATTATAAATCTTAAATGGTAACTCATATTGGAAATTTGATAGTACCGTTGAGCTTTTGAGAGCATGTCCCTTAGGTGGAGCTTTACCTCGACTAGCGTGGGTTGAGGGTAAAAGAGATTTTTTTGGAACTTTTTTAATTCGAATTAAAATGGAATGTGTTCATAGTTTGTGAAACTTATATACTTGTTCCCTGATTGAAAATATGATGGTACTATTTCATCTAGAATGGAGACATCACATAATAATCGACTTAACCTCTACTGGCTTGGGCGGATAGAAAAAGTTAATCTTCTGTAATTTCAGAAGAGAAATAAAATAAATCAAAAAGTTATTATATTTATTTTTCCTCACCGTTGAGAGGTCGAACTCCATCACTACGGTGCGATGATGAGGTGACGAAAGAACTTATTAAATGAATCCCATTAATGCGGCTCTTTAATTGATGAATAAAAGATAAACTATTTGAAAAATGAAATAGCATAATGACGCAACAACAAAGAATAACATTAATAATGTGAAGTGTTTCTATTTTAATGACAAAAAAGTTTCAAGAATTAGAGTGAGAATGTCTCTCATGGATGGTGAGGAAATTATCTCACATGATGAATGCTGACAAATCGTTAGAGACAATGACACACCTTGATGAATGGGACTGATGAACGGAAAATACATTCCCCTTCTACCCTTCGAAGGATCACTAGTGGCATGGGAAATGGATCAAGAATACAAAATGAAGGAAAGTGACATTGCACTTTCCTAACCAATGAATCTATCCAAGGTAGGGGTAACATTTTTTTAATTTTAATTCCATGTGGTTCAATTTAAGAAAATGAACACAAATCAACCCATGAACAATTTAATTTTTGGTTCACTGGTTCATGTGGTAGGAAGCTTATTCTCATGGGTTTTCATTAGGTTTAATTTTTATAGAATCATAATCACATCCATCATGTTTTATAGAAACTCTAATACATAGTCTACAGGTCAACACGAACATGGTCCAATCCCCTCTTCCTTTGTGTTCTACTCTGTTCTTTGTGGTCACATCTTCGAATTGATGAGAAGGTATTTTTAAGGTTATAGAATTGATGATGGAACACCATAGAGGCTATAGGAATAGACAGTCTGATGAATGTACCAATGGAGTAGACCCAGTGGTCCTCAGAACATCTCGATGGCTGCTGCTACGGGCGGGTGGTGGGGTGCCCAGGCAGGCTGCAGCCGGCTCAGGCCGCAGTGGTGTGACAAGAGCCACTAGCTGTGGTTCGATGGATAACGCAGGTGGGACAGGGCCAACCGACCGTGTCAGGTGGAGTGACACATGTCATGCCGGCCATGGCTTCATGATGGCACACAGTCTGACGATGTCTGTGTATAAGACTGGGGTGGCCAACTCCAGCCAGCCGTGTGTAGCTGAACCGTATTCTTAGCGGGCGTCCTGGATGGAGAAGGCCAGCCCACAATATTGGTCGGGCCAGGGGGCATGAACTGGGCCATAGAGTGGCCCATACTGGAATAAAATTGTTCCAATTTTTCTGGTTGGTCCGGGTAATGAAAATCAGTCCTTTGGGCGTCCCGAGATGGGAATAAATCAGCTCACCTTTTGCAAACTATGCCGGATGGAAGCAGGTCTTCTAGAAACTCTGTGGGATGGACCCCTCGTCCAACCAATCTGGGTCAAATAAGGCCAAATGGATTTGCCTAGTGTCTAGGCCAGACTGGGCATACCAAGACCTAAACAATGTTGGGTCATTTTTGTCGAACCAGGTAGGGCATGTGGGGCCCATGGTCTTGGTCATTCAAGATTTTCTGCCTTGGTCGAACTAGACCAAGACCCAACTAACCTTGTTCACTAAAAATGAAATATCTTTCAGACCTGGCTTCTGTTTGACTATATGTTCATGATGTTCGAACCCTCGCAACGTGGATGTTGTTTTTGAATTCTCTAAGGAGGATTTCAAGGAAGTATAAATAAGATAAATAGCATGAGGAGTGGATTCTCCCAGAATCAAGCATGTTGCATGTGGGAATCTGGTGGCTAGTTGATACCTAAGGACTGTTGACGAGTAGGGCAATGTGACACTGTAGAACTAGATGTCAAGTGACCCAATGTGGATCAGGTCCTAGAGACCCTGTCAAGATTAAATCCTAGCGATCTTGTGTGGATAAGATACTAGAGACCCTGTACAGATCAGCTCCAGTGACCCTGTGTGGATTAGCTACAAGTGACACTTTATGGATCAGCATCAAGAGACCCTATGTGGATCATCTACATGTGACCATATGTGGATTAGCTGCAATAGACCATGTGTTTATCATCTACTATTACCCTGTGTGGAACAACTATGATGGTCTAAGTGGGAAGCGACTCTCTGAGACCTAGAAAACCCATGATACTAATTAGGGATGAGTACCACAACAGTCAAATGTTTTAAGTGTTACAATTGATAAACATTATTTCTTTACATTAGAGTATACATGCGTGAGATGATAGTACCTCATGTATACATTCATCTGTGGTCTTTCCTTTGTGGTTTGGGGTCCCTAAAGAGTATTATGTTACTTATCCCTTCACTATAATCTCTCACAGATGTCGTGTCCCGTGTAGGTGATTGAAGCTTCGATGAATACCTTGGTGCTCTGGGTCCAAGTAGTGATCAATGAGATGGGACAGACATGAGTAATTCTACGGATACATGAAGCTACCCTTCACTTAATCATCATGTGGGGTCTTGAGAAAATGGACCATGGTAGTTGTACATTCCTTTTTGTTATTGGGATTTTATTTTGGCCATTTTGCACTTCAGTTTGTAATGTACTCTATGTTGTTCTCTTAGTTACAATTGTGGTTTACTTCAAGTTTTATTTCTGTAGTTTGAGATTCGTGAATTTTTACAAGTTTAAATGAAAATTCCATCCCTTTTGGGATATGCATTTTTGGTACTAGTTTTCAACCCCTCGTATATAGAAGGCAGGATTGGGGTACTCACAGCACAGGCCCTGGAAGACAGGTCATGACAATGAGACTACTTATTCCCTCAATTCCTTATTTATTTACAAAATCTAAATGTATATAAGGATCCAATACAACTGATGGGTATCATGAGGGTCTAAAAACATTTATTATAAAAAATTATATTGAAGAAATTCCCAATCCTAGGATATTCAATCATAGATTATTGAGATATAGCTAAAATCGAAATAAAGGACCTTTAAACAGTGTGTGCCTTACACTAATGCTTTAATATACATTCTGATTCATTGAATTTGAGAAATATCACCAAATTAAAATCCATGTATTCCCCTTTCAATGGTTTATAAATGGATTAATAAATAATCAAGTTTTCAAATAGAATACATTATCAAAATATGGAGTTATAGAGACTCATATTTCTAAGGAGTAATATGTAGAAAGATTCATGAAATACAGGGATTCTGATATGAATCAATCAAGAACACACACACACACACACATTTAATGATATTTCAATTCATAAATATATAAGGATACTCCTTGGAAATCCATTTGTTAACTCATGTGTCACAATACAGTAGTTAATTAATGAGATATTTCTTGAAATATATTCATGAACAAAAAAACTCCATCATATTACATTTCATGTCATGGTTCATTAATGATTGATAATGTCGCTGGATCATTCACTAACTAAACACCTCTATAATCAAAGATAGTGGTATACTCTACACAGTATGATATAAGAAGCCATTTATACCAATACATTGTAATGAAATCATATTTCATGATAATCATTTCATTATTTTATGATTAATTGTTACCATCGATTATGATTTATGAGGTAGTGGAAGGAAATCACATTTCATGTCCCTTTATGATATTATGTCGTCATAAGATATGACTCACCAATGTAATTCATGCACTAAATAACACAAGTTTCTTTTTATGATTTCCTCTAATCATATAATACAATTTAGTATATTACATAAAATAAAAATGAGGATTTCGGGTATATATCCCCTTCAATAATATCATTTATTATCACTATAAAATGATTTATATTTATATATTGTTATTATATTAAAAATGTGACACCCCAAAATTTTATTCCATGAATATGAGGAAAAACATTTGTCACGCAGAACATTGAACAAAAAACATTGAAATGTTATTAAGATAAAATATCACAATATATGATAAAAATTAATAAAAACTATAAAAAAAATATTAATCGTCTTTTTGTTAATTAAAGGATTAATAAAATAATAAGTACATAATAAATCCACAAAAATAAAATATTCATCCATGTGGTTTCCAACAAACAACAAACAATAAATTAAAACTATGGAAAAATAGAAAATCATTAGAAATATTATAATTTTTTTATAGAGAAAAAATACAGGGAATTAATTTTAGAGAAGTATATAAGTTTATTCATAGGGGATAAAATGGTAAATATGGCCATTATATAGTTATTGGATATATATTCATCGGATATATAGTTGCTGGATATATGTTCATTAGGTTACATGTATGTAATAGGTATGTTTAATATTTTATAATATGAATTGACTAATGTTTGTCAAAAAAAATTAACATATAATTATCATAAAAAAATAATTCTAGAATAAAATAATAACATACTAATTCTTTTTTAAAATATCATTTGTTTTAAATAATTAGTTTTCTATTAAAAAAATTGTTCCTTTTAAAGAATTATTTTAATATAAAAGATTGAAAAAACTAAATTAATTTATTGTAAAATAAGTCAATGGAATATAATAAAAAATAAATAATTTTTTATAAATTTAAATTTAATGATTCATTTTCAAAGAAATATATATTATTAAAAAATATTATTTTTATTATATTTTTCATGTTTTTATAAAAAATATAATATAATAATTTTTATTGTATGAAACATATTGAAATTTATATATATATATATATATATTTAAAATATTTTCTATACAATATTTATTAATTTTCTATAAAAGAGAATAAAAACATTTACTATTTAAAACAATGTATATAAAAAATTATTTTTTATAAATTGTGGATTATTTTGATAATTTTTTTTATAAATTTATGATATTAAATTTTATAAAATGTGATTCAAAATTTAAATTATAATTTAAAAAATAGTAAATTATTTCCAGTTCATTGTTTATAATAATCATGTTATTTGGTTAAAAATTGAGTAGTAATTCTGTTAGGTAAAATATATATATTGGTAAGAAATAAAGAGTATGGTCCTAAAAGGCCTTTATCCTTATATTTATTATTTTTTATTAGGGTATGATACTACCATATCAATTATATTCATACATTATATCCACATTCCTTATAAAATGGCATTCCATATATACTAAAAACTGGGTATTTGTGAAAATCTCCATTCAAACTCGATATAAAAAGAAAGTAACCCACATGTACCCTTCCCAAACCACATATCTAATATATTTCCCTATGGAATATGTATATTAATTAGATCTCAACAATTTTATTCCTGGTTTTTTTGAATATTTTCATTACAAGGTGTGCACCCTAATATTTTAAAATATTATTCCTTTAAAACTGAATGTGATCAATAGTTTGTTTCACAAGAAACAATAAACCAAAAAAATTATTAAACATTATGTGTACATTAAAATGTAGATATTAAATTGAATATTAAATAAATAATTAATTGGATTTTGAAATAGTTGTGGAAAAATAGAATTTTCTTTTAAAAACAAATCATTAATAAAATTCAATTAGTATAGATAAATAAAGAATGACATCTTTTATGAAAAAAATATATTTTCATAATCATTTCGTTTTCATGAACTACAAATTTAATTATATTATTATTAAATAATGGTTTAAATTAAAAATATTTATAATATATACTATAAAATAATATAATATCCATCCTATAGTTTTTACAAATCATATATTAAATAAAATTTAAATATAAAAATATGTTTCTTAAAATTGTATTTATATATTTTATAATCATATATTAAAATTGATTCCTATGAATTTTAAAATTTTAATAATATAAAATAATTTTAATATTTTAAATCCATATTATAAGATTATCTAATTAGTCCAATAATATATTTAGTTATAAAATTAAGTAACTTAGGTACAAAATAGTTACCATGGTAAAATAGTTTTTTTCAAAGAATGATAATTTTATAAATATTATGTATATCAAATTTAAATTAACCTATTTTAATATAAAAATATAATATTATATTAACACACATATAAAAATAAATTAACAAACATATAATTGGTAATCAATTTTAAATATTATGAAAAAATAGTGGTTTAAATATATTTGATAAAAACCCATCATTTCAACAGAATATATAATTTAATATAAAAGTTAATTTTTTTTCAACTAGAATGATGAAATAAATTATATAGACTTAAAATTTAGAATTAGTATGATTATTGTTTTAAGAAGGGATGTCTTATATTTTTAGTAATAAAATAATTAACATGGTTAAATCTTAATAACGATTTAAAAGTGTTGATTTGTAATCTAGTTTAGATCTAAATTTACTAAATCAAATTTACACATATAAGTTATTGTATAAAATTGAGAGGTTAAAATTTATTACCGACATATATCATCATCACTCTCCACCAAACTCACCTTACTCTCATTCATTTCAAATTATACCCATTAACATACATTCTTTTCAAATTATGTGTCTCTCTCTTTCACCTATGAAAGGACTTGGCTTCAATAAATTTCAAGAAAAACCCTTTATATAAATTAAAATGTAATTATTACAAATATACTTATTATACAACCCCTAAATTTTTTGGTAGAATCTTTCCTCATTAAAGTTACTCAAGTCCTTAATTTATAAAGGATACATCAAAATAAGATCTAATTTCCGAATTTAATTATTATTTATCCTTCAACTTTATTTCCATATCCTTTTCATCCACTATCCTCTCACAACATTTAAAACATCTGTGTAAATTTAAATAATTAAAAATAATTTAATTAAATTGTATTATATTGATGGAAAAACTATAATTTATTCCCTAGCCATTGAATTGGTTAAATGAAATTTTTTCTCATATGTATGTCTATTTTACCACCTCCATGATCAACACATTTCATTCTTCATCACCACCATAAAGTTATTGTAATATAAATGGTAGTAGTGAATAGATATTTTATTTATATCATTATTTATATATGTTTAATATATATTTATAATTCTATAATATAAATTGGAAATAAGAAATCATTATGATACTAATCAACTAAACAATCCAATATAAAAATGGTTTTTTAAGTGAAAAATCTCTTTTATAACTCTTCTTATTACTCTTCCAATTCATGATCCATAAACTAAATAAAATATCAAAAAATTCATTATTCATTTGATATAGAGATATTTTAACAAAGGATTTCTTCCATAGTCGTACTCACACATAGACTGTAGCATGTTTGTTTGGTTTAGTTTAATTACCAACATGAATAATTCAATATGTTTTTTAGGATATATTTTGATAAATAATATTACATATATATATATTTAAATAATATTTTTTTCTTTTTTATTTGTGATATAAATTTTAAACTTGTTAATTAAGACAACATAATTTTTTCATTATAAATTTCCAAAACAAGATCTCTAGTGGATTCTTCATTTTAGATAATAAGTAAAAGTCATTTACAATGAAATTATAAAAGTATAAATAAATATAAAACATTCATAATAAGTATAATTTTCTAGTAATGATTTTCCTTGGTATAATAATTAATAAAAACACCATAGTGGAAAAACTAGTGTAAAACAAAAATGACTACTCACACCCAATGATGTTAATATATAATAACAAGATATTATCCTTGTATAGAATAATTATTTATTTAAAAAATGGTCTTTAGAAAGATGATTATGATTGTTATTTTTTTATACATTATATTCAAACAATTTATATGATGTTGGTAATTAAGTAAAGGGGTTATTCTTCTCAAATTTATTTTCTTGAGACGTATTTTATACAGTGCACCATTATATCATTAATATGGTTTGATTAAATCCTATAAAATGAATTGGGAAATATTAATTTAATTCGGGGATTTTAAATATCACAATAATTTTTTATTTAAAATGGATATTGATTCCAATAATACAAAATCCAAATGGATTTTTTAACCAATAACCTTTTCGAGTTATAATTATTCTTCTTCAATTTCCATATTCAATATTAGTTAATTACACAATATTATAATATTTCACTATAACCGCCCTTAATATTTGAGGATAATAATGTTTAATACAATGATATTATATTGATGAATCTCTTACCTAGAATGAATATAATTTTTAAGAATATTTTTTCCCTATTAAATGATTGTTCCCCCTCTCTATCTATATTTTTCTTCACTATAATTCTCTCATTTATATTTATAACTATATTTTTGATCTCTTTTATGTTACAATAATTTTTATATTCCCCTACTTTAAAAAGACTTTTTTAGCATTTTTAAAATTTCACATTTTAGAGAAGCTATTTTAAAGAAATAAATGGTTTTTTTTCAGGATCGTTCATTCAGTATTCCACTACAGATTTCACTAGTATAATCTTTCGTTATTTTTATAGATCTATTATTCAATGTTTTTAGTTAAATTTTTTACAAAAAAAAATCTCCACCTTTTTATAATATAATGTTTATGGTGTCTCATACATTCTTTATATTATGATTGTTTTTAAAAAATTATAAAATCTCTATATTGACTCGGCCCTCCGGGGCCCTTCTGGCTAGTGGAATACTGAACTACTAAAACATAGAGCCTATATCAAATATTATAGGGGTTATAAACATGTTATAAGAAGGAATAATATAAAATGGTATAAATTATAAAAATTAACCTAAACAAACACAACCAACCACTTCTACGATATAATGTAGATAAATAATTGTAAATGATAGTACCATATTCAGAATACCATGCATGAAATAAACTAATGGGAACGAAACATAATATGAAAATATAATTCAGTCGTAGATGGAAAATACTCTACCAACCATATATAATGTCTCAACCAGACAATAACTAGAATAATAAAGAATTGTGAAAGCTTGAATCCTGATATCTATATCTTTCCACCACATTTAGTAAAAGCTCCCATGTATCCTAATACTCCACTAAAGTCCCCATTGATCTATCTATCATCATTATTGGATATGACATGTATGGGGAAATCCAATATATAGGGTGAGTATATACATACCCCATAGGAAACCCTGAAAAATGAAAATGGTATGATATAATGATATATAAAAATTCATCTCAACCCAAAACAAGAGTGCAATGAAACCCCTCATATATATATATATGCTCAAAATAAACCCATATGAGAGAAAAATTGGATATACAACTCCACAACCCAACCAAGGATGATGAGTCTACTTGTATCTCCAATGGTCCATCATAGATGCCCAACTTCTCATGTATCAATATGAGAAATCCAGGTAGAGGACCCATACCTCACAAGTACTCAGTATCCAATTGGAAAACAACCTCCAATATAAGACCCACACATTACTACGTTAAGGGGGTTCTACTCAATATATAAAGGACTTACTCCTTTGTATTATTCGGTGTGTATCTCATTGAAAATTGGACTCATTCCCAATCACCTTACATGGTTCTATTCCATAGATAGCTAGATAGAAGACACACAACCTTGAACAACATGGGGTTCTACTCAATGAAAGGAGTACCCCATCCCTAGTGTGGTAGTAGTTACACTTAGTTGGTAGAGGACATGCACTCTGGTTCATTAGGTGGTTTCCACTTACAAAATTGACGTCTATATACTATGTTCTTTTGAAGTTTACCACTCAGTGTATGAAGAAGAATATAGGGGTCATGCTCTATAGTAACAGGGGGTTTCTAACATTGAAATATCTCGACTTTCCTTTACTCATCACTATCTTAATCATGTATTTCCTAAAGAAGTATTCACGCTTAGAATATATCATGTCATATCAGTCATTCCTAAAAAATAGAAACCAATGTATTCTATATAGAAAAAACTAGGATAAGATTCATATGGAATAAAACACGAGTCCTAAAGAAGATTATATGAGAGGTATAAGATTATAATGGGACTAAATGATATGTACTGGTTATACACAGTGCGTCTCATCAACCCAATCCATATTCGTGCTCCTCCATCCATGCCCAAGTATATCAGTTTTTTCCTATGTACACGGTCATGTTAGGGTATCCTAGTTGTGTTTGAGTACATGGTTGTGCTCATATACTCTAGTTTTTATTTTGTACCTAGACATTTCCATGCCCATATACTCCTAAAGTACAATTCGATAACCCATCACCAGGTCATAGGTCATTCAGTGTGTCCAAATAGTGTGTGGTATTTTTTTATCCACATAAAACACTGGCGTATCTTGCTTGGGGACTTCTGGAAATGTGTTTATGGACCTCACATTATGTAGATGTGTATTCCAAAAAGTCCCTATGAAGATTCATGAATCGCTTCCATAAAACATTCATCACCCTTTCACCCTTTAAATGTGTCGGTGTTCTAGATATATGGTCTCCCATGCTTGATACATAACTTGTGGACAAATTCTGTCCATATAAACCCCCTACACCTTTTCATAACACAACCATAAACTTCCCATGTATGAAATGCTAAAACTATGCTAGGATTTGTGTCTGCATCATCTACATCCAAAAATCCAACTAAATTCAATTTTTAATCACCATAATTTATGTAATTCAGAAATCCTCATTGAATATGGGGGATCGATCATACTTGAACCCACCCAATAAGGTTGAACGGTGACCCCCTGGTCCAATGGAAAAGAACATAAATAATGGTGGAATGAAATTATCATAAAAAAGGTGAATACTTCTCTCACCAAGTGTTATTTTCTAGTGATATTATAAAATATATATACATGTGTATTTTTATGGGTAATAAATATTTTTTAAAATTAAAATAAATAAATAATTTTGGGGATCACGCAATGAATAAATAAATCATGGATAAAGAATATCATATGAAAATATATGCTCAATATTTTAATCAAATGGGTAGAAACCACAAATGAAGATTCCTACATTTATTTTGGAAAATGAATTGGTGAAGAACATATTTATAAAAAATGAGGATGATATATTTGCATTCACTTCCTCTTTTTCCACCTCAGTTTGATCAGTCATCGTCCTCTAATTTCAATACATGAGGGAAGAACACTAAAAACACATCTGAAATCCTCCTAGGGTTTTATTGATAAAACATGAATTTTTATCTATTTGGGAAGTTATTTAGGATTACAATGGGTATGTCCTTTAATTGAATAATTAAATTTAAATTTTTATATCAATTAAATACACCCGTTATTGGTTTTTAAAACCATACAACAAACATTAACCCACCATATGTGTTTCCTGGGGTAATCCCCATGTTATACAATCAAATATGATATCTGGTTTCCTATCTAAACTCTCATTCAATAAGAATACATTATATACAAAAATGATACATTCCATTACATTAAAATATAATAATATTTTTAATATATTAATTCCAAGGTCTCAATACACCCAAATATTGTGATGAATTCGAAGATTAATCCAAATATATATATGTGTGTGTGTGTGTGTATATATTCAAAAGGTAATCCAACGAAACTAGTGTTTCTAAATTCTCCTCTCCTTTAATTAATTTCCCTTAGAAATGAAAATATATAGAAAAAGGTGGGTGTACAGTGCTCGCATCTTACTCTCACTCTTAGGAGCACTCCTACGTAATCTCATACTACCATATAACATAAATCAGGGGAAGGGTCCATAATCGAATGATCCCCTCTTTCAAATAATTGATTTGAATTAGGTACTCTATAATAGCGGCTCTAACCTCAATATCCACCTCATCACAATGAATAACCTATGTAGGATCATTCATGTATCTCATCAGCTACGAGACATGGAAGATTTCATGATCCCAGTCAAACAATGGTAGTTGGGCCAAGTGATTGGAAAACTATCCAACCCGCTATAGGATCTCAAATGGCTAAATGAACCTTGAGGATAACATGTTTCAATAGCCAATTCAGTTAAATACTTGTTATGGTGAAACTCTCAAGAAAACATTGACTCCTTTCTAAAACTACAAGGGACAATGATGTTGATCTGAATAAGCTTTGTTTCTTCTTTATGTTTTCATCATATTTTCATAGATCATTTTTACATTCTTCATATTTACATGGACCATCCATTACCCAACTAGATAGGTTTCTCCATTCTCAGTCCAACATTAGTATGACATGTGAGATCACTCATACAGGTCCTTGAAAGGTTTAATGCTAATAGTTGATATATAGTTTTTATTAAAAAAATCCTATCAAAATGGAATTCCCCCCCCCATATTTGACCCATGTCTAAGGCATCAGCTCTAAATATATCCTCTAATACCTCAATACTCTTATCATTATACCCATACATCTACGGGAAGAATGTTGAATTCATCCTGAACTAAATCACAAATACCAACTACGAGCCTCTCCAAAACCATAATGTGAATCAAGATTTATGGTTAGAGAAAATCTTCATGGGTAACACTTGAATCCATATGAACTCCCACACATATAAATTACCCATACTTTCCACCAAAATATTTTCTCTAATAGAAATGAAATTTTCTAATAAGGTATTTTAATCAACAATATACGATATTATGTTGTTTCCAATTGATGTTTGTATCAGTACAATAAAAAATCCCAATGATATTATTCCCAACTTACACTATGATATCTCAAGAGGTTGTTTCAAATATGATGGAACCTGGTTCTTAGCCTTTACATAATTACATGTGAGATATCGAGAGATAATCTAAGTGATGATTCACCTCACATTAGCCAATTAAAACTCATACAGAATGTCATTATACATATTTTCCACACCAGTATATATAGAGAAAATGGGATTTCTGAAACTCCCTCATACCCTTGTTAAACAATAGGGCTGGAACTTCCATACCTCCCTAGAAAAGGATGAAATTCTCACATCCATCAGAAAATATATATATTGATTCTCCTAAAGATATTTGAACATGTAGAACCTCATAGTGGACGTCTACATAATGAGCATCCCCCAGAAACTACATAAGTAGATGAATCACAACTATTGTCTATCAAAAATGGGTACCCCTATCCTCCAAAATGATTTTCTGAAAAAGAACATCTTATATTCCTCCTTCACTAAGCCTTAATGGGACTTCTTACTAATGTCATCTACCACCACATTCCCCTTCCTAGCTATATATACTATCTTGACTTCCTAGAACAATTGTAATTCCAAAACATTCCTCTTTCTTAGGGTTGGAGATCTATGATTAATGTTATACCTAAGAATATTATGGTCTTGGTATTCAAAAAAATCTCTCTCAAAGAACATAGTTCCACTATATCATTTGATAAAATACAACCAGTAACAACTCCAATTCATGATTCTGATCGTTTTAATCATGGTGTCTCAATTACCTTGACCCATATGCAGTAAATACCTACCCCAGAATAATCATATAGCCCATCCTAGATCTATATGCCTCAAAATTCATACATACCCACACGTTATTCTTGTAATATAAACATAAGATCCACGTTCATCCTCAACCTCAACTCCTTAAAGGCTCTTGGATATTTCTTGATCCCTATAAATGGCTCCCTATTCCCAATATGTGATACAAAAGGGGTTGTAATCATGGATATTTCATACATGGAAATCTTAAATCTAGAACTGACTCTATATGAACACCCAATAAAGAAGGTTCTCTCCAAGAATGCCAATAACCATCCTTAATCATCTAGCGTACTCCAAAATATACATCGAGTATGTGAGGATGGTACCGAAGAACACTAACAAAAACTGAATCAAAAAGGGATTTGAGGAACTACTTCAAAATTCCCATAAACTCTGTTCGGTTGTCCAACATGTCAATAGGAATCAACATGAACGATGATTAATTTTAGTGAATCTAAAATTTATGATTTATATATCCACCTCTCACACCCATAAGTTGTGATCACCCACCCTGAGGTCAACCACTATGAAAAACTTCTTCCCACACCACTGGTCAATTATTTCCTTGGTTTTTAGGTTGTGGATACTCCATAATAATAGTAACCAAAATTAGGATATGTTAATAACCACATATACATAATCTCTCCTCCATCACATCTGATAACTATATAGGGATTCATAGGTTGGAACACATGGTCTGAAAAAAACCATTCAGTTAAGAATCTTTAAAATATTCTTCATCTATAAGGGCTACATGGGTCATACGACATGTTAGAATCGAAATTGGGTAATCCAATAGGTACTTATATGTAGAATAAAAATCTTGAGAGTGTGTTAATCAAGGAACACCCTATGTTATGGAATCCACACACACCCCTAACTCTATAGGGAACTGAAATATCATAGAATCCATTGCTCCAAGGGCCATTCTATCCAACTAATACAATCAATTGTCTCCTCCAAATCAAGATCTCTCCCTGAAACCCATACTAGTGACAACCATGAAATTCAATATTATTAGAAAAATGGTCCAGAATGATAAGAAGATAGTAGTGAAATACATTCAGATATGAAATTAATTTAGGATAGGCTCTTTCTCCTCCTAGATTTAGGTCACACTGTATGTTGGATTGTGTGATATCCAATCGTCTTTATAGGAGAATCTATACATAAGGTTCACTCTATTAGGAATTGTTTGTATAATACGTCCTCATAAAGGGTATTCATCTCTATAATGTGTCTAAAAACCTCTTACAGAAAATGTAACTAAAGTATAGAAGACACCATTCATACCCCAATAAAACTCAGTGTCTTAGGGTCAAAAGATCATACCAATCAATGACAAATTTTCCTATTATCAACATTCCTCCATAATCAGGACCTGGTTTGACATCAAAAATTATCAAACATCCATAAAACATAATATTATAAGGAAATCGTCTACCAAAAATCTATATTATATGATTTAAGAGACACCAACTCACTCACATATTTTTAAATGGAATAAAAAAACCTATACCGATGAGGTAAGATTGCATCTTACTTATGGGTTGAAATCCACATCAACAACATCAAATTTGGTGTCTACTAAATACCCATTTCACCTTAGTAACGTATCTCTTCCATGAACACCATAAATAATGTTTACAGGTGTGACACTCTCACAAAAAGATCTATACAATCCTCTAAAACCTCATAAATGGAGTATGGGCCTGAAAAAACGAGGAAATTTCTATTAATGAAACTCACACAGCCCACATGAAACAAGTGTTTCATCTACCAATACTACAGGATCTACTATAGCTCTATCTTGGCTTCTAGTATCCAACCTGATCATCTGTTTAGTCATGTCCACACAAGTTGGAAAACTGGATCCACCATCCCAAGATAATCCACCAATTCTAGAGGGTATCACCCTCAATGATGCCTTAATAACACATATCCTTGGAACTGATGTAACAAGTTAATCCTATATGTAGCATCACCATATACTATTAGATATAACTACATCTCAACACAATGATAATCATCTTCCTTGACCAATAGATGAGGGTCCATGTAATTCTCAATTGGTGGTCGAACAACGTAGAGTTAAATTGTGGAAACACCTCAAGGGATTGCCCATAAATTGAGGAATCATCACTCAATTCACCACTATTACAATATGAAATCAGTAACCTAGCTTGAAATCCAAATGGATATCTCTTGTAAATTTTGAAGACACACTACAATCAATGGAATATATATATGGGGATACGAATCAAAGAGGATATTTAAAATATTCCATCCAATATGATTCATGTACCATTGTTCCCTAAAACATATCCAATTGTATTTTTTGTAAAAATTAAGTATTTTGAGTCTTGGTGTTTGGGTACATATTTTTCCACACCAACAAAGATTTAAATATCCTAAATCTGTACTTTGAAAACATTGGTAACATTTCTCTAATTCCTAAAAAAAGTCATAATAAAGGGATAAATCCAAACACCATCTTATGAAAATTATTATTATGACACCGCTTTGTAATGAACCAACCGACTGAGGCATGCCAGGTAGGTGGAAGGTCAATCCTATACAACCTAAACCACCAATAATAATATGTGGGTAGACAACAAGTGACTTGAATAAATATTATAAAATTATAGATTGGAGAATAATGTAACTATACACATGCACCCATACATATCTATGAAATATTGTAGATCAATAATAACAAATGTAAGGGCACGACCCCAGTTACCCAGAGTCGGTGCATTATTACATAACATTGCCATGATCACAAGAAAGATCAAATCTCGAAAGACCGATTTGTTTAGTAGCCTTGGAAACACTAGATATATTCATATGTCTTACATTACATCATAAAAATGAAATCTACAACAACATATTTTCTTCATATTCCACACTCATATCCCCACATACTATCCCTGCAGGTCATTCATAAATTACTTCTTCACATCCTGGAAAAAATAAAACATTGAAAGGGGTGAGCTCAAAAGCCTAGTAAGGATAACAATATAGCTGAAACTTTCATAAATAAGAATAAACATTTAAGGCAATGTATAACTAAAACAAAAGCCTTTTAAACCTGAACTTCAACATATTATGGAAAAAATAAAATGACATAATTACATTTACTTACTCACATGTATATTCTACTAATTGAATAATCACATGCAATATCAATAACCACTTTTAAAATGATGGAATGCATAATGCCAGACTATCATAACCACATAGCCAAGGCCTCGTGCCAAGACTAAAAATAAGATTTTGTCAAGGCCTTGTTCCAAGACAATAGTTTGTCTCATGAGACCTACCGATGCATCGAGGATCTATAGTGGGCTCCACCCATCACATATTAAGTCTAATGCATTCCCATATGAAAAGGTTTAAACATATCACAAACATTTGTATTAAAACTAGCATACAAAATGTCAATACTTCATCCATAAACCATGAGTGGTATAACAATAGAACATCCACAGTCAAACATATCACAAAACCATCAAAAAAATATGGACATTTTGTATCATAATAAATCAACTTCAAATAAGCTTAAAATCCATCAAACGATGTTGATATAGATGAAATCAAAACTATTTTTAGAGAAATATCTCTTTCTATTTTGAAATAAATTAAGAGTAATATATTTATAAAATAAAACATTTTATTTGAAAATATTCTTATAATCTTGTAAGGGAAACTTCGATGATTTTATAACGGCGGAAAATAGCCGCACCCACCGTATAAGTTAAAAAAACATTTTTACCTTAATTATGTCGAAAAGGTTAAAAAGCACCTTGTTTTGAAAACGGTAGAAGGATTCCTTTATAAACTTTTTATAAAAAGTAAAACAAGGGTATTAATGACTTTAACCCATATTCTTTAAAATAGTATGAATTTTTTGAAATACACTTTCAAGATACATGGATGTGGATGATAAAGAGGTCCGAGTAGATAATTACGTATAAAAAACCTCGGATAATGAAGAGATTGCGAAATCACCCTTACCTTGTACATTTCCTGGGTTGGGGGTAGGTTAACCTCCTGTATAATGGTGAAATATTTTTTATTAAATTATACAAGAATCATATACATTCATATGATATCATATATGATCTTTTAACTTTGCTTTGTTAATAATATCTTTGAATTATTGTTGTTTCGGGTGTTCACTTACTCGTTTTTTATATGTTTTGTTACGTAAGCCATGTTTGTCATGGATAGGTTGTATCTTATTCATATATAGAATGATATCAAGTCCTTAAACATTATTTTTAAATCATAAAATGATAATTATACTTGAATGGATACGATGGAGAATGAATCTCATCATGTTCGTGGAGACGGTAGTCCGTACGTACGCATGAGCGACAATATCATTATTTTGATATTATAATAACATATAATTGGATGGTATATCATATATACAGAATCATTATCATTTTATATTTATTATTTACATGAATTAAACATCATTATTATACCCATCCAAATAATAATTTATTGAATAACAATTACACCACGACGTGGAGACGGTAAGCCGTACGTACGCACGTATGGTGACATGTTATTCAAAGGATGGATATAATACTGAAATATGGTTTTAAAATGTTTATAATAACATCAAAGTATATATAATATACTGGATTTATTATTTTATAATGGTAATAACAAATAATGAAGAAGTGGAAGAGGAAAGGAACTTGAAAATGGGTGGTGAATCATTACCTCTTCTTCAGGTTGTTCCTTTTGATTTGATCAAAAGGGATCTTTAAGTTGGCATTATTATTAAACTAAGGCCTCTAGGTTGAATTTAGGGAAGCTGATAGAGTAATTGGGTAGTGTTTGGCCGAACCAAAAGGCTTTGAAGGTGTGAGTTAATGAGAAGGGAGAGTGACCTTTTATAAGAGGGGTGAGGGGAACCTTTGGAAAAGCTAGAAATATTATTTTATAATAAATTCATATTCTGACTCCAATGTCTCAAAAGTGGATTATTTAAAGTTTAAGGTGGTTATGGGTAGAAAATCACTCAACCAATATAATTTATATTGGTTTGGGTTACTATATTAACCTTATCATTAAGTATTAACTCTTAGTTAATTAGTTTCACTTTTACAAAGTCTCTTTGTATTTTTATATTATATGGTCAGTAAACATACCATATACATCCAAGATGTAACACCCCAAGATTTCATAGTGTGTTATTTCTTCAAAATAATTCAATAACTTGCACTACACGCAACACCGAGTTCAATTTCACCATGACTTACCAAAAAAAAGCCATTAAAAGAGGTCATGAATAGCATTAACTACATTTTTAACTTTATATAATCCTTATAATTTTAGAATCCATATTATGAGTTTCTTAGTCATAATGCAAGAACAGATTCATTTTCAGTATTGCACTTTTATCAACTTTTGATAGTGAAACCTTTTTAAATACAATATTTTAAGCTTTTTGACTAAATGGAGACATCAAAAAATTTATAATGAAACATCCCAAGCTTCCACGGTACGCTTTCCTTTGAATAAAACAGTAGCGTGTGTTGTACGCAACGTCGAGTTTTAACACACACCACAACCGATCAAACTAGCCGTTATGAATAGTAATACCTAAATTTTGAAATTATATATATTTTATATTTTGAAATGGACTTCATTTTTGGATTCGGAATATCGAATTTAGCCTAAGGTGAAATTTTGGTACTTTTCGGATAACTTTCATATTTTGATGAATAGTGAAAATTACTAAATTTTAATTAAAAACAACTTTTTTAATCAAAATAATTAATAGTAATAAATTATGAATTTGAGTGGTTTTAAAGTATATTTAGAATATATTTTTACTATTTAATATAATGTTGGTCATTGGACATAATTTTACAATTAAACCGAACATAAACAAGTGTCAATCTTTTGATAGTTATTATCTCTTAAAAACACGATTTTTGTTTTGACAGCGGGAATTAATTTTAAATTAATTTCTGCCACTTCTGTGTTTTGAATTTGGAAAAATGGATTACATATTTGGAATCAGGATTTCCAAATTATGTAAATAGGTAACTTTCATTTTTACACATTTTGAATAATTACTGCGGTAAATATTTTATTTACCATGGTTAAGGGTAAATCCGGTAAATAAAGGTTAAAAATAATATTATAATAATACAAAATTACCCTAAAACGTGTCCTAACCTTATTGGTGGACACATACCCGACCATGGGCATCCTTGGGTCAATTTGGGGACCCCTTGGAGCCACTTGTATGTGGTAGGGACACATTATATTAATAAAGTTAAAATAAAAATAAAAATGGCATAAGCTTACATCTTTTAGAAGAACAATTTTTACATAGGGATATACATGTTGGATTTTCGATTATAAATATTCATTAGAAAGATAACAATATTTCCTACATGATGATATTTTATTTATAATTTTTAGACATTAAATAATTTATTTTATTTATGACACAATGATGATGCAGTAATTTCTAAAATAGTGAAAAATTAAAATAATTGATATTATAAATACCCAAATAAATATAATATGAAACTTTTAATGAATTAAACTAATTTTCTAGGATAATATGATATATTAGGAGTGATTTAATTGACTTTGTTCGAAGTAATCAATCTGTTATGAGTTTCACAAAAATCAACTATTGAATAGTGTCAAAATTGACATAAAAGAGTTCTTAAAACAAATATTATATTATTAATTGATATTAAAATTTTAAAAATCTAAGGTTCGGCCAAGAGACTTATATAATTATAGTATCATCATTAATGGACCACTTGGGGGTCGCTTGTATGTATATGGTAAGTCTATTAACCATATAATATAAAAATACAAAGAGACATTGTAAAAGTGAAACTAATTAACTTAGAGTTAATACTTAAAGATAAGGTTAATATAAGTACCCAAACCTGTCTAAATTCTATTGGTTGAGTTGTTTTCGACCTATCCCCACATTAACCTTTGAATAGTCAATTTTGGAGCCATTAGAAACCGAATATGAATTTATTATAAATTAATATTTCTAGCTTTTCCAAAGGTGCCCCTCACCCCTCTTATAAAAAGGGCACTCCTCCTTCTCATTTCTTCACACCTTCAAAGCCTTTTGGTTCGGCCAAACTCTGCCCAAATACTCTCCCAACATCCCTCAATACAACCTAGAGGCCTTAGTTTGATCAGAAATCCAACCTAAGGAGCCCTTTTGATCAAATCAAAAGGAAGAACCCGAAGAAGAGGTAATGATTTCACCACCCTTTTCTAAGTTCATTTCTTCTTCCACTTCTTCTTCCTTTGTTCTTACAATTCTAAAATAATAACTCCAGTATCTCACATATACTGTGATGTTATTATAAATATGGTACAACCATAATCATTATCCTATCCACCCTTTGAATAACATGTCACCATACGTGCGTACGTACGGCTTACCGTCTCCACGTCGTGGTGTAATTGTTATTCAATATAATATTATTTGGATGGGTATAATAATTATGTGTAACTCATGTAAATAATAAATCTAACATGTTAATGATTCTTTATATATGATATACCTTCCATTTATATATTATTTTAATATCAAAAGAATGATATTGTCGGTCGTGCGTACGTACGGACTACCGTCTCCACGAACGCGATTAGATTCATTCTCCATTGTATCCATTCAAGTATAATTTGATGATTTAAAAAATGATGTTTAAGGACTTGATATCATTATGGATAAGAATAAGATACAACAAACATGGCTTATGTTACAAAACATATAAAAGAAAATGAGTAAGTTAACACCCGAAACGATGATAATTCTAAGATATTATTAATAAATCAATGTTAAAAGATCATATATGATATCATATTAATATATATGATTCTTGTATAATTTAATAACAATTATTTCACCATTATACAGGAGGTTAACCTACCCCAACCAAGGAAAAGTACAAGGTAAGGGTTATTTCACAATCTCTTCATTATCCGAGGTTGTTTATATGTAATAATCTACTGGGATCTTTTTATCATCCATGTTTCTTAAAAATGTATTTCAAAACATTTTTACTATTTACAAGAATATGGGTTAAAGTCATTTATACCCTTTTTTGACTTTTTATAAGAGGTTTATAAAGGAATCTTTCTGTCGTTTTCAAAACAAGGTCCTTTTTAACCTTTTCGACAGAATTGAGGTAAGAATGTTTTTTTTAACTTATACGGCGGGTGCGGTTATTTTACGCCGTTATAAAATCTTCAAAACTTCCTTACAAGCTTATAAGAATATTTTCAAAGAAAATGTTTTATTTTATATGGATCTTAAATGATTTCAAAATAAAAGGAGATATTTCTTTAAAAAGAATTTTGATTTCATCTATGTCAACATCCTTTGATGGATTTTAAGATTATTTGAAGTTGATTTATTATAATTCAAAACTTCTATATTGTATTGAAGGTTTTGTGATATGTTTGACTGTGGATGTGCTATTTTTATACCATTCATAGTTTATTGTGAAAGTATTGACATTTCGTATGCTAGTTTTAATACGAATGTTTATGTTATGTTTAAACCTTTTCATATGGGAATGCATTGGACTTAATAAGTGACGGGTGGAGCCCGCTATAGCTCCTCGATGCATCGGTACATCTCATGAGACAAACTAGTGTCTTGGCACAAGGCCTTGACAAAATCTTATTTGTAGTCTTGGCACGAGGCCTTGGCTATGTGGTTATGATAGTCTGGCATTATGCATTCCAACATTATGAAAGTGGTTATTGATTTTGCATGTGATTATTCGATTAGTAGAATATCCATGTGAATAAGTAAATGGCATTATTTCATTTTACTTTTGCCATACTATGTTGAAGTTCATGTTTAAAAGGCTTTTGTTTTAGTAATTCATTGCCTTCAATGTTTATGCTTATTTTGAATGTTCCGCTATATTGTTATCCTTACTGGGCATTTGAGCTCACCCCTTTTCTATGTTTTATTTTTCCCAGGTAGTGAAGAAGTAAATTATGATTGACTTGCAGGGATATTATGAGGGGTTAATAGTGTGGATATGAAGACTTTGTTGTTGTAGTAGTTTTTCACTTTGAACTGTAATGTAAAACTTTATGAATATATCTAGTGTTTCCAAGGCTACTAAACCAATCGGTCTTTCGAGATTTGATCTTTCTTGTGATCATGCCAATGTTATGTAATTAATGCACCGACTCTGGGTAGCTGGGGTCGGGGCGTTACAGTTGGTATCAGAGTAAGTTTAGTACAAACCTTGGAAGCTAGATTTAGATAAACTCTGATTAGAGCACGTAGACCTAAGATGAACTTTGAGGATTAGTATAGAAGAACTTCCTAGAATTTTGGTATTGTAGAGATTTTGTGAGTTTTCCGAGCAATACATCCCTGTCTGGATACGAGCAAGTAGAGGAGGCTCTGGCACAGATGTACCTAGGGGTAAAACCCGAAAACACCGCTTTGAGCTAGACTCGAACGGGAACTGGTGCACGACAACGGGCCTTGCTGCACTCTTGGTTACGACACTCCCGGGGGATATGCTTAGGATAATTCTCATTTTCTTTACAAACCATTATGAAGGGTTTATGAGTATATACTTCCTCAAAGAAAACATTTTTATGATTATGGATTATATCCATAAATAGTTCAATTTATGTTAAGTGTTTTATAAGTATGGGATTATGTATTTTGACTCATAAACTAATCTAGTTTATGCCATTGTTTAGAAATGGCGCCCAGTAGAAGGAATGATAACTCCAGAAATGCACATGATTCAAAGAGAAGGAAGGATCATATCTCTCATGGTATTAAGCTAGAATTTATAAGAGAAATTGTCTCCCATGTATTATCATCATATGAAGAAATAATATCATGTGTTGATAAGATAAGTAAAGAGTTTACTGAGTCCTATGGCTTTGAAGGGAAGCAAGAGAAGAAAAGGATGGAAGAGAGAAAGATGGATAAAGGGAAGAGGGAAAAGAATAATTTTCCCATATGTGGTAACTGTGGAAAGAAACACCCTGGAACTTGCCTGAAAGGAATGGGAGTTTGTTATAAGTGTGGAGGAAAAGGGCACAAAGTACGTGACTGCAAGGGTAAGAAAATGGTTTCAAATGTACAATGCTTCATTTGCAAGGAGTTTGGACACTACGCGAACCTATGTCCCAGTCATCAGACTATGCCGCAAATGATGTTATTGGATAATAATCATGTTATGATACTACCACAGATGAAGAGGGATGATTAGAGTTCTTATGTTGATTATGTCAATTGAGTGTTGTATCAACAATGTACTTGTTACAATAATCATGGAGTATATAAGGATTGTACTGCAGTACTATTTCATTAAGGACTTGAGATTGTGTGGAACAAAGAAAAGTGACTCATTAGCAGGATAGATTTTTGGAAAATATATGGTTGAGAGAATGATAAACCATAATATAGTTCTGATACTGAGGTAGTGATTTTGGAATAATATGTGATTGTTTTGGATAAATTATATTGGATATTCTTGACTACCTTAGAACTGATTAATGATTTGTATATTCCATAATTGTTGGGGTTTAAAACATTTTTGGATTAATGAAGTATATCCAACTTTCTATATGGAATAAGGGAGCATGAATGAAATCAATAAGGAATATGGTAATTCAGGATGTTTCGGTGTATTAAAAGAATACATGATGAAGGTATTCATATGCTATTACGGGGTAAAAAGGTTCTAAATTATGTTTACCTTACTTATAAATGTTGGACTGTGAGTATGGATAGAAGTATTTTGGATAGTTCTAGTTTGGATTATTTTGGATTGCCATAAAAGGACAACCCGGAGGTCGGGCGGCAACCCGTCGCGTCCGGCGAGGCTGCGAGACTTGAACCCGCAACCGAAGGGCAACAAGGGTGTATCACCTAACACTGGCCCACGAGATGTCCTAGATTAAATAATTTGGTTTTTATTAAAAGATATTGTAGATTAATTATAAATTCGTTTATTTTGGAACCCTATACGAATAGTGTAAATAGAATTTTTTTTTACATTCTATTATCTTTTAGAGTGAAAGATGGGTTTGTGGTAGAAATTTATTAATGGATAAAACTATAATTATAAAGTAAGTATATCTTCTTATGATCTTAGCCAATCTCATAAATAAATTCCTCAATATTAAGAAAAGCAACTTAGAACAAAAATGTTTTCCTAGATGGTACCTTAAATCATCACTAATTTATGGCTTTTGGATTGTTTCCCTTTTCATAGCCATGTTCTCTACCACTCTCCATCAGATAATTGATGGTTAGATTTTTCTTCCATATCCATATTTTCTTACATGGAACCCTAGTATGTGTTATTTTCGGTAATCTTCATACTTTTGACTCTTTATTTTAAATAGAGGCCTCGTTAATTCATTTTTCGATGTGGGATTTCAACTAAGATATTTTGAAACGTCAAAAATGTGTTATCCCAATACCCTATATTTTGTTGAACCGATGGTACTTCAAATCATCATAGATTGATGAGTTTAAGGACCTCAATTATACACTTGTTTGTGATTGATGACCTCAATCACTACCTATAAATATTTACGTTTTTCCGCCGATTATATGTCTCTAATTGCCACCAATGTTCTCCTAATCAAGATCATAATTTGGTGGTGACCCTTTCATTTCTCTTTTCCTCATATTAAGACTAAATTTTAGTAACCCAATTTCCGATGTGGGTTTTCCCACAAATATATTATCTATTTTCAACCTTTTATTTTCGAAGAACAATTTCAAATTGCGAGGACGCAATTTATTGAAGGAGGGGAGAATGTAACATCCCAAGATTTCATAGTGTGTTATTTCTTCAAAATAATTCAATAACATGCACTACACGCAACACCGAGTTCAATTTCACCATGACTTACCAAAAAAAAAGCCATTAAAAGAGGTCATGAATAGCATTAACTACATTTTTATCTTTATATAATCCTTATAATTTTAGAATCCATATTATGAGTTTCTTAGTCATAATGCAAGAACAGATTCATTTTCAGTATTGCACTTTTATCAACTTTTGATAGTGAAACCTTTTTAAATACAATATTTTAAGCTTTTTGACTAAATGGAGACATCAAAAAATTTATAATGAAACATCCCAAGCTTCCACGGTACGCTTTCCTTTGAATAAAACAGTAGCGTGTGTTGTACGCAACGTCGAGTTTTAACACACACCACAACCGATCAAACTAGCCGTTATGAATAGTAATACCTAAATTTTGAAATTATATATATTTTATATTTTGAAATGGACTTCATTTTTGGATTCGGAATATCGAATTTAGCCTAAGGTGAAATTTTGGTACTTTTCGGATAACTTTCATATTTTGATGAATAGTGAAAATTACTAAATTTTAATTAAAAACAACTTTTTTAATCAAAATAATTAATAGTAATAAATTATGAATTTGAGTGGTTTTAAAGTATATTTAGAATATATTTTTACTATTTAATATAATGTTGGTCATTGGACATAATTTTACAATTAAACCGAACATAAACAAGTGTCAATCTTTTGATAGTTATTATCTCTTAAAAACACACTTTTTGTTTTGACAGCGGGAATTAATTTTAAATTAATTTCTGCCACTTCTGTGTTTTGAATTTGGAAAAATGGATTACATATTTGGAATCAGGATGTCCAAATTATGTAAATAGGTAACTTTCATTTTTACACATTTTGAATAATTACTGCGGTAAATATTTTATTTACCATGGTTAAGGGTAAATCCGGTAAATAAAGGTTAAAAATAATATTATAATAATACAAAATTACCCTAAAACGTGTCCTAACCTTATTGGTGGACACATACCCGACCATGGGTATCCTTGGGTCAATTTGGGGACCCCTTGGAGCCACTTGTATGTGGTAGGGACACATTATATTAATAAAGTTAAAATAAAAATAAAAATGGCATAAGCTTACATCTTTTAGAAGAACAATTTTTACATAATGTTATACATGTTGTATTTTCGATTATAAATATTCATTAGAAAGATAAAAATATTTCCTACATGATGATATTTTATTTATAATTTTTAGACATTAAATAATTTATTTTATTTATGACACAATGATGATGCAGTAATTTCTAAAATAGTGAAAAATTAAAATAATTGATATTTTAAATACCCAAATAAATATAATATGAAACTTTTAATGATTTAAACTAATTTTATAGGATAATATGATATATTAGGAGTGATTTAATTGACTCTGTTCGAAGTAATCAATCTGTTATGAGTTTCACAAAAATCAACTATTGAATAGTGTCAAAATTGACATAAAAGAGTTTTTAAAACAAATATTATATTATTAATTGATATTAAATTTTTAAAAATATAAGGTTCGGCCAAGAGACTTATATAATTATAGTATCATCATTAATGGACCACTTGGGGGTCGCTTGTATGTATATGGTAAGTCTATTAACCATATAATATAAAATTACAAAGAGACATTGTAAAAGTGAAACTAATTAACTTAGAGTTAATACTTAAAGATAAGGTTAATATAAGTACCCAAACCTGTCTAAATTCTATTGGTTGAGTTGTTTTCGACCTATCCCCACCTTAACCTTTGAATAGTCAATTTTGGAGCCATTAGAAACCGAATATGAATTTATTATAAATTAATATTTCTAGCTTTTCCAAAGGTGCCCCTCACCCCTCTTATAAAAAGGGCACTCCTCCTTCTCATTTCTTCACACCTTAAAAGCCTTTTGGTTCGGCCAAACTCTGCCCAAATACTCTCCCAACATCCCTCAATACAACCTAGAGGCCTTAGTTTGATCAGAAAGCCAACCTATGGAGCCCTTTTGATCAAATCAAAAGGAAGAACCCGAAGAAGAGGTAATGATTTCACCACCCTTTTCTAAGGTCATTTCTTCTTCCACTTCTTCTTCCTTTGTTCTTACCATTCTAAAATAATAACTCCAGTATCTCACATATACTGTGATGTTATTATAAATATGGTACAACCATAATCATTATCCTATCCACCCTTTGAATAACATGTCACCATACGTGCGTACGTACGGCTTACCGTCTCCACGTCGTGGTGTAATTGTTATTCAATATAATATTATTTGGATGGGTATAATAATGATGTGTAACTCATGTAAATAATAAATCTAACATGTTAATGATTCTTTATATATGATATACCATCCATTTATATATTATTTTAATATCAAAATAATGATATTGTCGCTCGTGCGTACGTACGGACTACCGTCTCCACGAACGCGATGAGATTCATTCTCCATTGTATCCATTCAAGTATAATTTGATGATTTAAAAAATGATGTTTAAGGACTTGATATCATTCTGGATAAGAATAAGATACAACAAACATGGCTTATGTAACAAAACATATAAAAGAAAATGAGTAAGTTAACACCCGAAACGATGATAATTCTAAGATATTATTAATAAATCAATGTTAAAAGATCATATATGATATCATATTAATATATATGATTCTTGTATAATTTAATAACAATTATTTCACCATTATACATGAGGTTAACCTACCCCAACCAAGGAAAAGTACAAGGTAAGGGTTATTTCACAATCTCTTCATTATCCGAGGTTGTTTATATGTAATAATCTACTGGGATCTCTTTATCATCCATGTTTCTTAAAAATGTATTTCAAAACATTTTTACTATTTACAACAATATGAGTTAAAGTAATTTATACCCTTTTTTGACTTTTTATAAGAGGTTTATAAAGGAATATTTCCATCGTTTTCAAAACAAGGTCCTTTTTAACCTTTTCGACAGAATTGAGGTAAGAATGTTTTTTTTAACTTATACGGCGGGTGCGGTTCTTTTACGCCGTTATAAAATCTTCAAAGCTTTCCTTACAAGCTTATAAGAATATTTTCAAAGAAAATGTTTTATTTTATATGGATCTTAAATGATTTCAAAATAAAAGGAGATATTTCTTTAAAAAGAATTTTGATTTCATCTATGTCAACATCCTTTGATGGATTTTAAGATTATTTGAAGTTGATTTATTATGATACAAAACTTCTATATTGTATTGAAGGTTTTGTGATATGTTTGACTGTGGATGTGCTATTTTTATACCATTCATAGTTTATTGTGAAAGTATTGACATTTCGTATGCTAGTTTTAATACGAATGTTTATGTTATGTTTTAACCTTTTCATATGGGAATGCATTGGACTTAATAAGTGACGGGTGGAGCCCGTTATAGCTCCTCGATGCATCGGTAGGTCTCATGAGACAAACTAGTGTCTTGGCACAAGGCCTTGACAAAATCTTATTTGTAGTCTTGGCACGAGGCCTTGGCTATGTGGTTATGATAGTCTGGCATTATGCATTCCAACATTATGAAAGTGGTTATTGATTTTGCATGTGATTATTCGATTAGTAGAATATCCATGTGAATAAGTAAATGGCATTATTTCATTTTACTTTTGCCATACTATGTTGAAGTTCATGTTTAAAACGCTTTTGTTTTAGTAATTCATTGCCTTCAATGTTTATGCTTATTTTGAATGTTCCGCTATATTGTTATCCTTACTGGGCATTTGAGCTCACCCCTTTTCTATGTTTTATTTTTCCCAGGTAGTGAAGAAGTAAATTATGATTGACTTGCAGGGATATTATGAGGGGTTAATAGTGTGGATATGAAGACTTTGTTGTTGTAGTAGTTTTTCACTTTGAAATGTAATGTAAAACTTTATGAATATATCTAGTGTTTCCAAGGCTACTAAACCAATCGGTCTTTCGAGATTTGATCTTTCTTGTGATCATGCCAATGTTATGTAATTAATGCACCGACTCTGGGTAGCTGGGGTCGGGGCGTTACACAAGAGACCACCAATTGTTCCATTAATGATATACCTATCATTATATAAGTCTTTTGGCCGATCCATAAATTTTTATGAATTCAATATCAGTTAATAATATAATATTTGTTTTAAATACTCTTTTATGTTAATTTTGACACTATTCAATAATTGATTTTTTTGAAAATCATAACAGAATGATTACTTCGAAAAATGTTACATAAGTAAATTATAACAAATCATATTAACCTATAAAATTAGTGTGATTCATAAAAAGTCTCAAATTATATTTATTTAGGTATTTATAATGTCAATTATTTTAATTTTTCATTAATTAGGTAATTACTTCATCATCATTGTGTCATAAATAAATTAAATTATTTAATTTCTAAAAATTATATATAAATTATCATTATATTGGAAACAATTTTTTCTTTATAATGAATATTTACAATCGAATTTATATTATGTATAACCCTATATTAAAAATGTTTTAGTAAATAAAAATTAATTTTAAATCTTTTAACTCCTCTTTGAATTAAATAATAATAAATGTCTTAATCTAATCCAAGTGGACCTAAATGATAATATTTTATTCCTAATGTTGTTTTCAGTCGATATAAACTTGTCCAATAGAATTAGAACATGTGTTAGGGTAATATTAATATCATTTTTACCCTTTATTACCCTATTTACTTTTAACCGTGGTAAATAAAAGTAAAAAGTTACTATTCACCAAAAATTATTTTCATATCATTGAACCACATTTTACAACTTGATATTAATCGTGTCTCTTGGATTTTCGAAATTTCTTTCACAGAAGCTGTAAAATTAATTTTTATGAAAAATTATGTTTTTTTACTACCACTTAGTGGTTTCAATATTCAAAAAAAATTGATGTTTTGAGAACAATGCCAAAATTTCACCCTAAGATATAATTGATATTACGAATTCAAAAATGATGTCTATTTTACAAAATTACAAACATATAAGTTGCATTAATTAATTTTATAATTAATTCCCACTGTTACAACAAATAGCGTGTTTTTAAGAAATAATATATATTAAAAGATTGACAAATGTTTATGTCCAATTTCAAAGTGAAATTAATTCTAATGAACAACATTGGGTAAAATGGTAAAAATATATTCTAATTATACTTTAAAACCACTAAATAAAATAATTTATCACTATAAATTATTTGGATTAAAAAAGTTTCTTTTAAGTATTTTTCACTATTCATAAAAATTGGAAGTTCTCAGAAAAATACCAAAAATTCAACTTAGGATAATTTAGATATTGTGAATCCAAAAATGAAGTTCAGTTTAAAATATAAAATATATATAATTTCAAAAATGTAGGTATTACTATTCATAACAGCCTGTTTGATTAGTTGTGGTGTGTTAGAACTTGATGTTGCGTACAACACACGCTATTGCATTATTCAAAGGGAAACGTACCGTGGAAGCTTGGGATGTTTCATTGTAATTTTGTTATGTCCTCATTCTAAAAATTAATTTTATTTATTCAAATTTAATATATAAAAGTTTAAAATATTTGATTTAAAACAGGTTCACTATTAAAAGTGTGTAAAAGTGGAATACTGAAAATGAATTTGTTCTTACATTATGTATAAGAAACTCATGATATGGACTCTAAAATTATAAGGATTATATAAAGTTTAAAATTTAGTTAATAATATTCATAACCTCTTTTGAACGGATTGTTTAGTAAGTCATGGTGCGCTTTAACTCGGTGTTGCCTGTAGTGCAAGTTATTGAATTATTTTGAAGAAATAACACACTATGAAATCTTGGGATGTTACATTCTCCCCTCCTTCAATAAATTGCGTCCTCGCAGTTTGAAATTTTTCCTCAAAATTAAAAGGTTGAATATTGAAAATATCATTGTAGGAAAACCCACATCGGAAATTGGGTTAATAAAATTTAGTCTTAATAAGAGGAAAAGAGAAAGGAAATGGTCACCACCAAATTATGATCTCTATTTGGAGAACATTGGTGGAAATTAGAGACATATAATTGGTGGAAAAACGTAAATATTTATAATTAGTGATTGAGTTCATCAGTCACAAACAAGTGTAAAATTGAGGGCCTTAAATTTATCAATCTATGATGATTTAAAATACCATAGGTTCAACGAAACATATGGTATTAGGATAACACATTTTTTTAAGATCCATTCACTATAATATAATAATTAATTTCATCATTGAATATGAGAAGAATAAAAATATATACTTGACAAGTAGAGTCTCATCCTTTAACTAAGTTCTACTACAAACTCATCTTTCACTCTAAAAGATAATAGAACTTAAAAATAATATTATATTTTTCCTATTCGTATAGGAGTAAAAAATGAATTTATAATTCATCTAGAAGAACCATTAAAAAATGATATTATTCAATCCAGAACATCATGTGGGTCAGTGGTAGGTGATACACCCTTGTCTCCCTTCGGTTGTGGATTCAAGTCTCGCGGCCTTGTCGGACGCGACAGGTTGCTGCCCGACCTCCGGGTTTTCCTTTTATGGAAATCCAAAATAATCCAAACTAGAATTATCCAAAATACGTCAGTCCAAAATTTATAAGGAAGGTAAACACAATGAAGATCCTTTTTTCCACGTAATAACATGTGAACACCTTCATCATGTATTCTTTTAAAACTCTATAACATCCTGAATTACCATAAAACCTTATTGATTACATTCATGACCACTTATTCCTTAAAGAATAATAGATATACTCCATCAATCCAAAAATTTTGTAAACCCAAACATTTATAGAATATACAAATCATTAATCAATTTCAAGGTAGTCAAGAATATCCAATATAATTTTTCCAAATTAATCATGTATTATTCTAAAATAACTACCTCGGTATCAGAACCATATTATGGTTTATCTTTCTCTCAACCATATATTTTACAAAAATTTAACCTCCTATTGAGTCACTTTTCTTTATTCCACACAATATCAAGTCCTTAATTAAATAGTACTGTAGTACAATCCTTATATACTCCATAATTATTATAACAAATACATTGTTGATACAACACTCAAATGGCATAATCAACATAAGAACTCTAATCATTCCTCTTTATCTGTGGTAGTATCATTACTTTATTATTATCCAATAGCATCATTTCCGGCATACTCTGATGACTGGGACATAAGTTCTCTTAGTGTCCAAACTCCTTTCAAATAAAGCATTGTAAATTGGAAACCATTTTCTTACCCTTGCAGTCACATAATTTGTTCCCTTTTCCTCCACCCTTATAACAAACTCTCATTCCTTTCAGGCAAGTTCCAGGGTGTTTCTTCCCATTGTTATCACATATGGGAAAATTATTCTTTTCCCTTTTCCCTTTATCCATCTTTCCCTCTTCCATCCTTTTCTTCTCTTGCTTCCCTTCAAAGCTAGAAGACTGAGTAAACTCTTTACTTATCTTATCAACACATGATATTATTTCTTCATATGATGATAATACATGGAAGACTATTTAACTTATAAATTATGGCTTAAGACCATGAAAGATATGATCCTTCTTTCTCTTTGGATCATGTGCATTGCTGGAGTTTTAATTCCTTCTACTGGGTGCCATTTCTAAACAATGGCATACAATAGAATAGTTTATGAATAACAATACCTAATCCCAAACTTGAAAAACACATAACATAAATTAAATAATTTATGGATATAACCCATAATCATAAAAATGTCTCCTTTGAGGAATTATATACTCATAAACCCTTCATAATGGTTTGTAAAGAAAATGAGAATTATCCTAAGCATATCCCCCGGGAGTGTTGTAACCAAGAGTGCAGCAAGGCCTGTTGTTGTGCACCGGTTCCCGTTCGAGTATAGCTCAAAGCGGTGTTTTCAGGTTTTACCCATAGGTACATCTATGCCAGAGCGCCTCTACCTACTCGTATCCAGACAGGGATGTATTGCTCGGAAAACTCAAAAAATCTCTACAATACCAAATCTCTAGGAAGTTCTTCTATACTAATCCTCAAAGTCCATCTTAAATCTATGTTCTCTAATCAGAGTTTATTTAAATCTATCTTACAAGGTTTGTACTAAACATCCTCTGATACCAACTGTAATTCCCCAGCCCCAGTTACCCAGAGTCGGTGCATTATTACATAACATTGGCATGATCACAAGAAAGATCAAATCACGAAAGACTGATTGGTTTAATAGCCTTGGAAACAATATATATATTCATAACTCTTAAATTACATCATAAAAATGAAAACTAAAAAAACATATTTTCATCATAGTCCACACTCATATCCCCACATACTATCCCAGCAGGTCATTCATAAATTACGTCTTCACGTCCTGGGAAAAATAAAACATTGAAAGGGGTGAGATCAAATGCCCAGTGAGGATAACAATATCGCGGAAACATTCATAATTAAGAATAAACATTTAAGGCAATATAGAAATAAAACAAAATCCTTTTAAACTTGAACTTCAACATAGTATGGAAAAAATAAAATGAAATAATTCCATTTACTTATTCACATGGATATTCTACTAATCTAATAATCACATGCAATATCAATAACCACTTTCATAATGATGGAATGCATAATTCCATACTATCATAACCACATAGCCAAGGCCTCATGCCAAGACTACAAATAAGATTTTGTCAAGGCCTTGTGCCAAGACACTATTTTGTTTCATGAGACCTACCGATGCATCGAGGAGCTATAGTGGGCTCCACCTGTCACATATTATGTCTAATGCATTCCCATATGAAAAGGTTTAAACATAACACGAACATTCGTATTAAAACTAGCATATGAAATGTCAATACTTCATCCATAAACCATGAATGGTATAAAACTAGCACATCCACAGTGAAACATATCACAAAAACATCAACAAAATATGGATGTTTTGTATCATAATAAATCAACGTCAAATAAGTTTAAAATCCAACCAAGGATGTTGACATAGATGAAATCAAAAATCATTTTAGAGAAATGTCTCTTTCTAATTTGAAATAATTTAAGAGTCATATATTTTTAAAATAAAACATTTTATTTGAAAATATTATTATAATCATATAAGGGAAACTTCGACGATTTTATAATGGTGGAAAATAGCCGCACCCATGGTATAAGTTAAAAAAACATTCTTACCTTAATTCTGTCGAAAAGGTTAAAAAGCACTGTGTTTTGAAAACGGTAGAAAGATTCCTTTATAAACTTCTTATAAAAAGTGAAACAAGGGTATAAATGAATTTAACCCATATTCTGTAAAATATTAGGAATGTTTTGAAATGCACTTTCAAAATACATGGATGTGGATGATAAGGAGGTCACAGTAGATAATTACGTATAAACAACCTCGGATAATGAAGAGATTGCGAAAAAACACTTACCTTGTACTTTTACATGGATGGGGGTAGGATAACCTATTGTATAATGGTGAAATAATTGTTTTTAAATTATATAAGAATAATATTTATTCATATGATATCATATATGATATTTTAACATTTCTTTGTTAATAATATCATAGAATTATCGTTGTTTCGGGTGTTAACTTACTAACTTTTTATATGTTTTGTTACGTAATCCAAGTTTTTCATTGATAGGTTGTATCTTATTCATATCCATAATGATATCAAGTCCTTAAACATTATTTTTAAATCATAAAATGATAATTATATTTGAATGGATATGATTGAGAATTAATCTCATCGCGTTCGTGGAGACTGTAGTCCGTACGTACGAACGAGCGACAATATCATTCTTTTGATATTAAAATAATATATAATTGGATGGTATAACATATATAGATAATCATTATCATGTTATATTTATTACTTACATGAATTACAAATCATTATTATACCCATCCAAATAATAATTTATTCAATAACAATTACACCACGACGTGGAGACGGTAAGTCGTATGTACGCACGTATGGTGACACGTTATTCAAAGGATGGATAGAATACTAAAATATGGCTGTAAAATGTTTATAATAACATTAATGTATATATAATATACTGGAGTAATAATTTTATAATGGTAATAACAAATAATGAAGATGTGGAAGAAGAAAGGAACTTGAAAAGGGTGGTGAATTATTACCTCTTCTTTGGGTTCTTCCTTTTGATTTGATAAAAAGGGCTCCTTAAGTTGGATTTCTGACTAAAGGAAGGACTCTATAATGAATTGAGGGAAGTTTAGAGTGTATTTGGTTAGATGTTGGCTGAACCAAAAGGCTTTGAAGGTGTGATTTAATTATAAGGGAGAGTGCCCTTTTATAAGAGGGGTGAGGGGCACCTTTGGAAAATCTTGAAATATTATTTTATAATAAATTCATATTCGGATTCCAATGGCTCCAAAGTGGATTATTGAAAGTTTAAGGTGGGGATGGGTCTAAAAACACTCAAACAATAGAATTTAGACAGGTTTGGGTTACTATATTAACATTATCATTAAGTATTAACTCTTAGTTAATTAGTTTCACTTTTACAATGTCTCTTTGTATTTTTATATTTTATGGTCAATAAACATACCGTATACATCCAAGAGACCATCAAGTGGTCCATAAATGATACACATATCATGATATAAGTCTCTTTAACGAACCTTAGATTTTTATGAATTTAATATCAATTAATAATATAATTTTTGTTTTTAAAAACACTTTTATGTCAATTTTGACACTATTGAATAATTGATTTTTGTGAAAATTATAACAGAATGATTACTTATAACAAAGTAAAATAAGTCAATTCAAACATGTAATTTTAACATATAAAATAATTGTAATTCATAAAAAGTTTCAAATTATATATATTTGGGTATTTATAATATCAATTATTCTCATTTTTCATTAATTAGGTAATTACTGCATCATCATTGTGTCATAAATAAATTAAATTTTTTAATGTCTAAAAAATTATAAATAAAATATTATTATTTAGGAAACAATTTTATATTTCTAATTAATATTTACAATCTAATTTATATTATGTATAACCCTATATTAAAAATGTTTATTAAATAAACATTGATTATAACTCTTTTGACTCTTATTTGAATTAAATAATAATACATGTCCTAATCTAATTCAAGTGGACATAAATGATAATATTTTATTCCTAAGGTTATTTTTGGTCGAGATACACTTTTCCAATTGAATTAGGACTTGTGTTACGGTAATATTAATATCATTTTTACCCTTAATTACCCTATTTACTTTTAACCGTGGTAAATAAAAGTAAAAATTTATTATTCACCAAAAAATATTTTCATATCATTGAACCACATTTTACTACTTGATATTATCCATGTCTCTCGGATTTTTGAAATTCCATTCACAGAAGTGGTAAAATTATGTTTTATGAAAAATGCAGTTTTTTAACTACCACATAATGGTTTCCCTATTCATCAAAAATTGATGTTTTTTAGAACAATGCCAAAATTTCACCCTAAGATATACTTGATATTCCGAATTCAAAAATGATTTCTATTTTAAAAAATTCCATAAATATATGTTGCATTAATTAATTTTATATTTAATTCTCGTTGTTACAACAAATAGCATGTTTTTAAGAAACGATATATATCAAAAGATTGACAATTGTTTATGTCCAATTTCAAAGTGAAATTAATTCTAATGAACACCATTGTATAAAATGGTAAAAATATATTATAATTATAATTTAAAACCACTATATAATATAATTTATCACTAAAAATTATTTTGATTAAAAATGTTGTTTTTAAGTATTTTTCACTATTCATAAAAATTGGATGTTCTTTGAAATATACCAAAAATTCAAATTAGGATATTTTCGATATTTTGAATCCAAAAAACGAAGTTAATTTTGAAATATAAAATATATATAATTTCCAAAAAGTAGGTGTTACTATTCATAATGGCTAGTTTGATTTCTTGTGGTGTGTTCGAACTCTATGTTGTGTACAACACACGCTATTGCATTATTCAAAGGGAGACGTACCGTGGAATCTTGGTATGTTTCATTGTAATTTTTTGATGTCCCCATTCTAAAAAGTAAATTTATTTAGCCAAATTGAATATATAAAAGTTTAAAATATTGGATTTAAAAAGGGTTCACTATTAAATGTTTGTAAATGTGCAATACTGAAAATGAATTTGTTCTTACATTATGTCCAAGAAACTCATAATATGGATTATAAAATTATAGGGATTATATAATATTTAAAATTTAGTTAATACTATTCATAACCACTTTTGAACGACTTGTTTAGTAATTCATGGTGAACTTTAACTCGGTGTTGCGTGTAGTTAAAGTTATTGAATTATTTTGAAGAAATAACACACTATAAAATCTTGGGGTGTTACAACAAAAGTGGGAAAATATAGTCCCATTGAAGCCTAAACGTGATAATAACAAGAATAAGAACAAACTAAGAGATCATGATTCATAATCTCTAAGGCCACCGACTATATGATGCATATGCACCGAAGTATTTATATTCTCTACCAAATTTTTCATTAATATACAAATTATCTGTATAAGATACAACTTGTGCAAGAAATTATCATATTGGATGACTTTCCACATACCTAGTTGGAAACCATAAGACCCAAAAAAATGGATTGGTAGAAACATACAAAAAATTTCATCTAACCCAAAATAGGAGGGATAAAAAACCCATCATATAAATATATATATATATATTCTAAAGTGAATCATAATAAATAGAAATGAAATTTCCATCCCCGCAGACTATCCTAGAATGGCATGTCTTCCAGCATATCCAAATATCCATCACAAATTCTAGAGTATAACATTTCTATATGATAAATCAATATGGAGGACTAAATACTCTCCACTAATCCATATCCCATGAGAAAAAATATCTAATATAAGAACATAGATATAGTATGATAAGTGGATTCCACATAATAGATAGAGGATGTATTCCCAAGTATGATATGAGGTTCTAATCAGGGAATGGAGGACCAGTTACACGGCCTGAAAGGGGGTTCGAACTATCACATTTCTAGATATGGGAACAATACCCTGGTATTATATGGGGTTTCACATAGTTAACCAAGTATTAGAGCCCTAGATCAGAAGTGTGTTCCCCTCAATAGGTAGAGGACATGCACCCTGGCTTGATAGGGGGTCCTATTTAGTAAATATTGGACTCATTCCTACTGTGTCTGGGGGTTCCACTCAGTACATAGAGAAAAATATGGGGTAACAAATCTCTAGAGTGATAGGGTTTTCCAACCCCATCATATCATAGATGATCCTTCCAAAATAATTTCTATCATCAAGCATTTTATAATAAAAGGGCATTCTTAGAACATCTCATGTAGTATCTTGTTAATCACAATGAATGACACCATTGTGTTCTATGTATAAAAAAACTCTGGATATGATAATCACCGGGTTAAATCTAATTCTCATTTAAAGAGATATGAGAGGTAGAAGATCTAGATAGGATTAAAGGATGTGTTTAGGGGACCAAGTTACATGTGACCAAAACCCATTTTGTGGTCATTTTTTTTCCTTATACATGGTTGGTAAATATACATCACATTAAACTATGTGTTCTAGTTGTATATAAACTTTCTCACCAACCAAGGCCTTATGCCTACTCATCCAACCCTGCAAGTGTACATCAATATATTCTCATGTACATGTCCATGTTCTGGTATCCAACTGTGTTTGAGTACATGGTTGTGCTAGAGTACAATAGTTCTTCTTGTGTTCCTGGAAATGTCCATACCATTTTTCTATCAGTTTAAATACTAATATTATAGAACTTTTTCGGCCAACATGATGTGGGTTCACATGGAATGAGATAAGTTTTCTCACCCATAAAACTATGATGTCATAGCTTGGGGACTACATGGGGTTGGTTCATAAACTACATTCAGTATAGGATTATTTTTTACATACAGCCTAAGAATCTCTATATAGGTCATTAATTCCATTTTCTTCATTTTTTCCACCACTAAACATGATAGGGTTTTGGATATGAGGGACTTATAATCCTTATCAACATCAGTGTATGGATTATGAAAACCATAACCCAACATGACTTCATTTTTTTCATCTGTATTCCACCCTTGGATGAAATTCTAGAACCTAGCAGTGATTTGTGTCCCTGTAACCTGCATCCTTGAATCAAACAGAATTCACCCAAAAATCACGATCTCATATGTCGTGCACCAAAATCCCAAAAAATCTTATGGTTTGATCATACTAAAACACTCCATGAAAAGTTTGAACCATGACCCAATGGTTCAATTATAAGGAGCACAAAAAATGGGGGGGGGGGTCAAATGCACATAAAAAATATGAATACTTTATTTTCAAAGAGTTCAGCTATAATGAACATATAAATACGATATCCATGGGTATTATCAACAGAAACATTTAGTTATTGGATAAAAATAATATTTACCATTCTAGGTTTCTTTGGAGAGTAAATAAATCTCAGATCAAGAATAGAATATGAGAATCCGTGAAAAATATTATTATCAAAAGGATGGAAAGTGGAAGTGATAGGACCTACCTCAATTTAAGAATGATCATTAGTGATGAATATTTTCTATAATATGGGAATGATCCACTATGTTCACTACATCCCAATCCACCTCTATTTGATCATTCTTCATCCCTTAATTAAAATATACTAAATAATAACACTAAAAATTAATATGAAATCCTCCTAGGGTTATGTAGAAAACACTAGTGAATTTTTATAAGTGGTTACTTTTTATGGTTTCAATAGGACCGATTATTTAATAAATTAAAGAAATTTAAATATTTAATTTATTTAAATGAAACTGAAAATTTTTGCCTCTACCAAGAATCTTACACCAACCAACTTTAGGTTATACCGAGGATAGATGATTCATTAAAAAATTGTCCATGGTCATGTATTTCTCATAAAAGGACGCAGACAATGGGAAAATAATAAACTCAAAAATGATGTGAATTCATGCATTAAATTATATAAAATATTTTTAATATATTTATTATGGGGTCTCGGGACCCCAAAATAGCATATGAACTCTGATGATAAATTGATATATAAACATAGGAATTCTCAAAACACAATCCATCCACACTAGAATCCTGAAAAAATCCTTTCAAGTTATTATTCATTATGGACACAGCCTTTCAATATTATGATCATTCCTTTCAAAAAAATCATCAGTTCTATTTTTTAAAATTTTCCCCAAAATCCATAATTCATTCATTTTTAAAAGGTAAAATATTATTTCAAAAAAATAAAATTATTTGTCCAATGATCTTGTAATTTTATTTTATAATAATCTCATTATAATCTATTTATTAGTAGGATATTACCTTATGATAACATCACCCTTCATTCACTATAATTCTTAATCTCTTATTTTGAATTATCATATAACCCCTTTCCTTCAGGAGATAATTATGATTTTATAGAATTATATATTATTTCATTATGTGGAAGAAATATATTTAGACGTATGAAGGGTGATATATGATAGTGATCCAATGTACTGAGTAATGAATTACACTCTTGAAATGACATTTTTATGATACATTACTAGTATTCCCTGGTAATGTTTCACTATACCATGGTGGAAAACATTCGTAATGTGAAAGGTGTACCCTGATGGTGATCCAATCCATTGAGTATAGAATTAATCTCTAGAGACGACATATATATAACACATTAGTATTTTCACTCAGTCAATTTTTATGATACCATTGTGAAAAACATTTGTAATATTCTTTTACGATACCATAGTGAATAACTATATTGATTTCTCTATGAATTTCTCTATTTTATGGTGTTTCATCATTTATAAGTTATTATTCACATAATTATGATCATGTTATACATCTTTTACATCCATTTATATTCTTATATTCTTATTCTTAGGTTTTTCCACTATTTTACCCATCTTATTTTCTGATTTAAATGTTCATCCTTTATTAAGAATATGATCTCACCCATTTCATATGTTTCATTTTCCATGGTTGTGATGGTAATTAATATGTATTTTATGTCTATAAGTATTTTATTTGTGGATAACTATTGGAGATGTTTGAGATGAATAATTTAGTAATTAATTTATGAGATTCTTGGAAAATTAATATTATATGAAAAACATTATGATATTATTAGTTTATAATATTTAATGACTCTCAATAATTCTAAAACTAAAATATCTTAAAATTTTATAAAATGAAATATTTGTTATTATTCATGTAATTATGAGACAGTCACACCTATAGGCCATCATATTTGGTATCATAGTATGATTTATATAAATTTTTACGTGAGGATGTTAATATAGAGAAATTTTATATTTCATTAGTTACGGATGCACATAATTTCAATGGTATAAAATCTTTTAAATATTTTGGGTTATTATATTTTATTTTTCAGATTATGATTAGAAAAAAATCATAAAAACTAATAGGGATAATCTATTTATATAATAAAATATTGAATTTTTAAAAAATTAGGGATTTGTTTAAGTTGGAAATTACATCCCTATCTAGATACTGTGTAGTGGATGTGGCTGTGTCATGGATGAAACTAGGTTTAATTGTAAAGAAATAGATTGGTTGTGTATCAACTTAATATTCACCCTAATAAATGATTAGTTGGAATAGGAGTACACAATGGTTATGAAAATCCCTTGAAATATTCTTTTGTTAATATCATTAACTTTTCAATTAATTATGAATTATTTATCATGTTAAGGAACTCGTTATTGAAATATGATTCAAACAAACTTTAGGAAACTGAGAATGAATTGGGAGTGATTTTTATTGAGCATGGATATAATTTAATAATTTAGAAAATATGATATCTTTTGATTAATTTGTTACCCTAAAATATTTCTCTTATTATTTTATTTTATAATCACTCTTGTTAACATAATTTGGTTATATTAATGGATTAATAATTAAGAATTCAGTTTAAATTTTTTTACCACATACAATACATATATTATCCCAATGATAAAACTAGAAAGATAAGAATGAAAATGAAAGATATTATGATTATACCAAAACAACTATCAAAGGTTATAATAAAAAACATCAACAGAATAGAATTCCCAAAAAACACAAAAGATAATGATGGATTCTACTAAATGTTTGAGTGGAAAATATGATGAATTAAACAAGTTTCAATTTCCTATGGGACAAGAATAGATGAAGACAGACATAGGGGATGTATTTTTGGAACTAAAATATGCTCTGTATATAGAAAATTTGGGGATATATCAATAAGAATCAAAGGAAATATAAATAAAATGTTTAACATGATTAAGGTAAACGATTTATTTCCTAATCGTACCTAAGATATTAAAGTTGACACCTCTTTTGAATACATATTCTAAGTCATATATTTCTTTAAAATACCCCAAAATAATTTTATTACTGATATGTATATAAAATTTTGAGGAATAAATTTATTGAATAGGGAATATTGTAACACCCTTAAATTTTAGTATATATTTCTTACATTAAAATTGAATTCATTCAATAGATTTCATCACACGCCAGTCTAAACTAAAATGAATCACAAAACATTATGAAATATTAAACATGTCGTTGTTGAATTATTGGTTAAATATAAAGGTAATCTTATTTTTAAATATATTCATAAATAAATATAAATTCATACGATAATATTAATTAATTTATAAAATTAAATTATTATAGCTAAATAACGAATAAAAATATTTTATGTGTAAAAAATAATTTTGAAAAACTCTCTTATTCATGAACTGGAGTTTATAGTATAATTGTAAGGTAATTGTGAAATTATTATATATTTATAATATATACTATAATATAATCTATCATCCTTATGATGGTTATCATAAGATAATTAATAAATTAATTTTGAGGACATAATATTCTTTAACTTGTTTTTTTGAATCATTTAATCTTTTATTAAAATTGATTTTTAACACTTTATAAAAATATGTTAATTTGAATTATTTTAGTTTTTTAATCTATATGAAGAAATTATTTAATAGGTTCAATTTAATTTTTATCCATAAAATTACATTACCTAAGTAAATATTTGTTACCAAGGTAAAACTATTATTTTTCTAATAATAATACTTTTAACATTTAATGTATTTTAAAATTAAATGAATCTATTTTAAATTAATTAATATTATAATTAATATTATTAATATATTGAAATAAAATGTATTTCTAATGGTAATAAATATTAAATAATATAAAGAACACATAATAATTAAAATTCTATTTTATATAAAAATATTTATAAAAGTATATGTTTTAATCTAAAATATAATTTTTTTATATTCATATTTTGAATGTGATTAAATACTATAAAAATTCATATTGATAATCTATATTTGTTTTATATGTTGTCATAATATATTTTAAAAATAAAATAATTTCCATTTTAAATTTTTAATGAAGGTTAATAAGTGTTAAAATGGGTATTCTAGTTGGCATTTATTTTACTAAATCAGTTTCACAATATTACTTTACATAATAACTATTTTAGAAAGAAAATTAATAACAACTTATCTCACCAATATTTCTATTCTTTAGTCACCTAACTCTCGATAATTTCAATTCTTACCCCTTTTTACCTATGAAAAGTTCTCATTTCCACAAATTTCAATCCACACTGCTAGTTCAATTTTCCTATGACCCCCCCCCCCATTTTTATCTTCTATATATTGTATACACATTTTTAATCCTCTAGGCTCAATAAGTACTATCATGTCCATAATTTCCAAAGTTATATAAAAAATATCAAAATTCACAATATAAGTATTACATACACATCATCTTCTTTTCATTATCTTTATCCTCTCCTATTCTCAAAATCAATTTAAACAATATATACAGATATAATTACATAATTATATGTAATATACAAAAAAATTTATTGTATTTATGGTATATTTATTAGGTATTCTCCTCCCATTCATTTGAAAAAATTAAAGCATTCATTGTTACTGTGTGGACTGTCATCTCTATGAACAACATGTCTTGTCTTTTCTCACTAACAATAAAGGACAGTATAGAGAAATGGTGTTAGTGAATATATTTGATATTTATGTAACAATTTATATTTTTAAAAATAAATTCTGTATTCTACATATAATATTTTCAACAAGAGATCATTTTAATACAGACTGCATAAAAAAATATAACCAAATGAAAAGTGATTTATTTATAAGTGAGAACTTATTTTGAATTTTACATCTTCTTATAAATCTTCATAATAATAATTCAACACCTTTATAACATATAAATAATTTTAGTATACTTATGTGAAAGTGATAATATAATAAATTAATCTCATCCATATCTATACTCACAAACATACTGTATCATGTTCTTTATGGGTTGGACTATCCACCTATGTAAATATGATATATATTTCTATTATAGATGTTATTTTATACATAACAGTGGATATTAACAATTAAATAATGATTTTTTCTTGATTGGTAATATAAAATTTTAACTCCTTCATTAATAAAGCATTGTATATTCAATATAAATTACCAAAACAAGAACTTCAACGGTTCTCTGTCACTAATAATATCTAAAATTCTAACGAATTGAAAATTTGAAATATTAAATAATTATAAAACATAACATAATTTTACATATATGGTATAGGAATTATTTTTTTAGAGAAATTGTATGAACAACAAATGTATGATGATACTATTTCAAAACTATAAATATTACTAACATTTGATATTGAAAAAAATAATATCTATCTAATATAAATGTATAGAATAATTATTAATGTTGTTTATAAAAGCTTATAGTTGTGAATAAGGTTATTAAATATATTATTATTATATTTATCTTTTTTAGTCATGAGATTTATGTGAATTAGTGGAAGTTAGGATTTGAGGTAATGGGTTCATAATGTGAATTTTAATTTCTTGACGCATATTTCTAAATGTGCACCATGACATATTTATTGTAGTGTGATTACTTAGTTATCAATTTATTATACCCAATTATATAAATTCACTATTTTTGAAGATCAATATCATGTTTCTTTTAATTGTATTATGATTCAAAAAATATCAAATTTGAAAGGGTTTTTGTTAATTGAACTAACTTAATAGAGTTATAATTATTCTTCTTAGACTATCTTCTTTATAAATTGGTAATTTCAAACTTTTCATTATATTTAATATTTGTTTTTCATTCTATATTTTGAGAATATATTTTAATAAAATTATTTCACCATGATGAATCTCTTCCCCCAAAAGTACACCATTGTTAAAAATGATTTTCGTCCACTTTAATTACATTTTACCCTCCTTCTCTATATTTTCATTTCGATAAATTTCATTCATTGTATTTGGAAACAAAATTATGTTTCTTATAATGATAATTTTATATTTCCATACAACTATTGTCCAATGTTGTTTTTATAAATATTTTCTCAATTTTTGGTTTTAGTGAATATATTTTTAATAGTAAAATGTTTTTTCTTTCCATGACCTCATTGTTTTTTACCCAATAATTATTTCTATTAGAAAATCATAAGGTCATTACAATTCCCCATTATTTTAGGTAATTTTAAAAAAAATTAACTATTCAGAATTTATCAACTTATATTTTTCAAATTGATATTAAAAATTGTAATGCGAAATCATATTATATAAAATAATGTTAAAAATGTTTTCCAAAATATAAATTTCAATTTCTATCCTATTTGAATGCCACCTTTAACAGTTATAAAAATTCATTCCAAAGAATATTCCTTCCTAAAATTTAAAATATTCCTATAAAACCTATTTTATTCTAATTTTTAAAAAATTGAAGGTATTTCCTCTTTGCATTTAAAGTCACATATATAATGATTTTGAGTAGATATTTTTAATCACTATGAATATACTCTACTCATTCTTATGATATTATGTTATGATAAAAAACTTATTCAATATCTCGATGGTATAAGGTTATTTCGTGTATTTTCTGGTTTCTTAATTAATTCTTGGGATAATAATAACTTGCGGGAATTATGTATAATTTACTTACATGACACAAATAATATTATACATATGAATGGGACTGTGTTATATCCATACAAATACTTTTTTAAAGAATTAATCTTTAGAGATATCGAGTTTATAACACCTTAGAATTATACCCTTGTATTGTATTACAATATCTTAGTTAACAAGCTCGATAATATTAAATTTGTAAACTGATAGAGCTATAATAAATTATGTAAATAATTAATCTATATAGTTGAAATTTTTATGTATGCATGGAATCCTGTCTTGTTATTTTGTTATGAAACCATTGTAATAAACATAGAAATACCATTTTATGACACCATATTATGACGTTTTGTTTTATGATTATGAATTTATTATGTTAATTTGTTTTAAAAAAAAATTCAATTTTAGGATTCATTTTATTATTATAGTCTTGAGTCCCAATTAATTATCATTATATGTTTTTTGTTTATACTTGTATGTTATTCCCAAATTCTTACCCATGTTATGTTGTGATTTCACAGTCTATCCCTTACTGGGCATATGAGATCACCCATTCCCTTATGTTTATATTTTCACATATTATAAAAAAATGTAATATATCTAATCTGTCTGTAAAATTATAATGTCTGGATAATTAATATGATAGGTTAATGACTTTTTTATGGACTAATTAGTATCTTATAAAGGGGGAAAAGTTTCGTTAGTTGAAAAAACATGGGATTGGTTTTCTAATTATTTGTGTTAACTCTATGATACTCAAATATTAGAATTTCACTGAAATTATATAATATTATATATAATACAGTTATTGTATTTAATATAATATCATGCATGTGGGTGTCTTATAAGGTGTTCTAAATCCATTACTACTAAAGAACTCATATGAAAAAGGAGTGATCTCAAAAATTTAGGAATCTATGTATTCTTTAGAGTTTTTTATTAACTTCCCATATCCACTACAATTAAATATAATTCTCCAGTATAATAAAACATATTTTCTTCATAATTATTTTTTAAAAAAATTATGGAACTATTATATAACTGTATACTCTTACTTATTCACTAGTATGATATGTTCTCTTTTAGGTTAGTTCAATAACCTGCAATTATAATGTTAGGGAATTTAAATAATTCCATATTCAATATGTATAAAAAAAATTATATTAATATATGGTATAAAAGGGTAATATATGTTATGATAATGGATCTATAAATGTCTAGTAGAAATAAATGATCATTCCAAAGTAAATCATTCTTATTAGTTAAGTTACCCAACACATGCGTGTTGTGAAGCCAATTTTTCAACCATATCCATATAATCCATTATATGAATATGTGAATATATTAATAATTAAAAAAATTATTACACTACCTTAATTAATCTATATATTTTTAATTCGTTATGAAATAATGAGGATCAATACCTCCAAACTTTAACAATTTTGAAATAATAGAAATTTATTATCATTGAATGTTGAAGAAATTATAAAAAAAATATTTGATAAATTAAAATAAAATTCATTATATAAACTTGCATTATCACAAGATAAAAAATAATTTTTTAATCTATTACATCACAAGTATCATTTCTAGTCTGTTCATTTATATAATTCTGACACATCGTAGTCATGTAAATCCTTTGTTAATTATATCATGAACACAATTTTCATTTTGAAACATTCAAAACTACTCCATTAATAATCTGTACCCATTATCCATAATAAATTACCACAAAAATTAAATCACTAAGACATTTAAAATTTAAAATTTTCTTTATAACCTATAAATTTGGAAAGATAAGAAGGGATGATATCAATTTCCCAATAAGGGAAAATATACAATAGATGGAATCATAAAATATTCATGGAATAACTATTATTTCGGGAATGAGTAAACAAAAAGTTGTCATATCATATTGAAAATAATATAATTATAAATATATAACAATTAAACACATTAATATCAATAATATTGATCTCATTGGGAAATAATTCATAATATAGATCATCAAATATCAATTTTCAAGGCATTGTGCCCAGACACTATATCGTAATGGAAATTGGCATATGGAAATACCCATCCAATTTCGTCTAATGAGGCTTATTGACGAATCTACGTGCTATATAATTTTTGGCATCACCAGACACCTAATAAAGTCCAATTAAATCAATATAAAATTCAGTAGTACATTTTATACAATTTCCCAAGGAACTTATGACTTAATGAAAACATATTTATTTGTATAATGAATGATATAAAATTTCAATAAATAATTAACCTATGTTAAATGAAAATAGTCACATTCTATTTCAATACATTTACACTTGTAATGAAAAAGGATAAAATTATCATAACACGTCCAAAGAACGTATATGGGTGATCAAACTATTCATAGTCAACTTCTCAATAATAAACTATATTAAAATAACAATATATGAAATTTTAGTACATTTTCTCATGTCAATCAAATGTACAACATGATTGTAACCCATCCAAAAAAATAATGTGAATGGTAAAAAAAACATAGTCACCTTTTTAATAATCATCATCCTTAGAATAACAACTTATAAAACATTTATGTATTTCCACATATCAATAGAGTGACATAAATTCTAGGTGACCATCATCCAATCTAAATTATATGAAATATAAAATTCACACTTTATAGTGATAAGAGTATATTGTAACGACCTATAATTTTATCATGTAAAATTCCCTTCTTATAATTACGTCAAGTAGTATAAATCACAAATATCACATAGAAAAATCAAGAAAATATTATTCTGATAAAAAAATAATGATAAATTATTAAATAAAACAAACAAATAAATATTCCTAATATTATAGCGAGAAAATAAATAGAATATAAAATAATAATTATAGGATAATTTCGATTATCTTAATCAACTAGAATTATTATGCTGATGAAAAATTGTATGAGTAAAAAATAATTTTAACAATAAAATAATAATATTGAGTATGAATGTATATATATAACAATATGATAAAATATAAGTGAATGAAAAATGAATAAACTAAGTTGTATTTAAATAAATTAAGGAATCTATAATGTTGAAATTGTAACCTAACTATTGGTATAGTAATGTGACCATTTGGAATAGTAATCTGGCTATCAGAATAGTTAACCCATTAACAAAATAATAAATCAAATTTAGGCCTCTTATAAATGAAAATATGATATATTTATATCTTGTTATATGAAAATAATAGTTCTATAAATGATTAATTATGTGTTGGTATTTTTATAGATCATAAATAATTTTTTATAATTTTATAATTGATATAGGGTTTTAAAAAAATAATTTTCATAAAATTTATTCATTATTTAATATTATGTTGTACTATATTTTCAATTTAATTTTTTTACCATTTTAAATTTTTCAATGGGTTCTAAAATCAATTATAGTGTTAAAATCAACATTTTTTTATTAAATTGTAATTTTATTGACTATTAATTTTATAATATTTAGAAATTTATATTTATAAAATTGTTTTTATTTTTTAAATATAGAAATCAATAAATGTATGTGTTTATTTTTTTATTTTTCTAATGTAGTTGAATTTTTAGGGAATAGTGAAATCTGATAATTTATTGTATTTAATATTTTAAGCCAAATAAAAAACAAATTAGCCATGCATGACATAAGAACCCATTAGTTCAAACTCAAATGAACTAGTTACTTAATATATTCAGAAAATAAACACTATTGACATTCTTGAGATAAAAATTTCTCTAATGAATATAATAATAATAATCATCATTCACATCAACATATAAATTCAACGCCTTCTCCCCAAACATTCATTGTTTTGAAGCATGCCAATATTTATCCAAATTACTTTCAAAATACTATTCCCCACATCCTATTCATTCTAGCCTAACTAAAAGTACAATTCTAATATCCTTAAGTAGATTCACAAGGAGGCGTTATTCAAGAGTCAAAATCCACCTTATTGCTCTTTTAAATTAATTATTTCTTCTACATTATCCAAAAATCATATAAAATGTGACATGATAACTCTAACATCATATATATACATTATAATTTCTATTTTAATTGAATATATGAATAAATATCCTCTATTTTACTTTTATTCTAAAAATGAAAACATCTTATGTGATGTGTTGATTCACTACCTTTGTGGACGATGAGTTTGATTTTTTCCATTACCACCTTCAAGGATGATCATAAAATCATTATTATGGGGATATAATATTTCAATATATATATATATATATATATAATTCCTTATTTCATGTTTTGGAACCAAGATATAAACATTATATTAAATAAAATGATACTAGATATTGATGGTTGTAAACCCCACAAAATTTAAGTAGACATTTTTCATTTCCATTTTATCTAATGAATCATTCTAATATATAAAAAAATGATATATGTGACCATTTAAAATCCTATAAGTATATTCATACCATTTTATTCCACATGTGTAATTTTTCTTCTATTTGGTAAGATATCCCAAATTATACTCAAGGTAATCGACAATAAAACCATGGGATGATCAAACCAAAAACAATTAAATTGAACATTATAACCCATCAAAATGCCCATAAATGAACATAATAAATTTATAATAAATAAAATATATGTGTATAAGGTTATGAATTATGTAATTAATCAATCTAATTTTGTTATCCAGGACATTATGTGTAATTGTCATATACATTCAGACATAACATAAGGGATAATTCTGAATGAATGTTTTTCATTCTAGTTATACTTTATTTTTATTTAAACAAATGTAATTTTTCATTATTCTTATTTAATATTCACATATTATATTTATGTGTTCAAAACAGTTTCATATAGATGAATTTACCACCCATTTAAGGGGAAATAGACATTTCAGAATGTTCCCCTCTCAATTCATCCCAATAAGCAAGTCTGATTTAAGGGAAGCCTTTATTTCTTCTTTCTTTTCATGTTCACTTCATAGAATTTTTTAATACACCCATATTTTCTAAAATCAATACATTTATCCTTAAAACCCATTTTTATATCACTTATTTATTTATGAAATTGATTATTCTCTTACCCACTTTTAAAGACTCGTTACCTTTTTCCTTAAAACTCTTCTCATGTAGAATGTTTCTAATAAAACCTACAAACTAATCTCTCAATATTACAAGTCATTGGAACATAATTTATCAAAATATATACATTTTTTTCTTAAATTATTTCCAATTATTTATTTAACCATTATTTCATTTAAACCATTATGCTACACCCATTGGTGATGCTTCATGGCATGATTACGATACCCATTTATTTCTATGGGTAACCCTTACTTGTATTCATTATTTTTATTTATTTATATGAAACACATATTAATGAACATGTTATATTGGTTTTTCTCATATAAAACTTTAATTCATTGGGTAATTTTTTAGTCTCCTGATATTTTACGTATGGGATTAGGGAGTAATAATAATCTGTTATTAGACTTTTTCCACAATGTTATATGTGTTGGGAAGCTATCATTCACTCATGTTTATGTAATGGTATGCATTTGTACCATATTACAATGTTCCCATGATTGTATGATACCAAATTATATTTTATATTCATCCAAATGATTATTCAAGTTTTGTTACTTTTATGTGGTCATGTTATGCCTTCTAACTCATGAGTTATGTTGTATTCTGATGTCTATTACCTTACAAGGTTTTTTAGCTCATCCACTTTTTCTATGTATTTCCAAGGATATCCTATATAGATATAGGATCTCAAATAAATTTATATTTCATTTATAAATGATTAATAAATATTTTTTTTATTCTACTTCAATGTTATGTGCTTAATCTTCAAAATACACTAGAGTTTATGATACTTGGTATTTATTTGATACATAATTAAGCTTAAAATTATATAATAATATATGTAAATGGATTGGGTCACTATAGTTGGTATTTGAGAACTATCTAATTTTTCGGAGATTAGGACTAGAAACAATTGGTAAGAACCTCGTGATGTTTCTATCACTTTGGATAACCTAGATTGAAAGATAAGAAATCACATGTTAGGATATACTTGTCATTTATAAGTTCATACTAATATGCTCAATTTTTCTTTTTTAAATTGTTATTAGCTGTGTATTCATGCCCGCTAAATGAATTTTATATCATTTTTTAGTTCATGGAGTAAAATAAGATAACCCATTCCAACCATCAATGTTATATAAATTATGGATATTTCCTTATTGAGATGCGAAATATGATAGGAATGGGGGGCCAGAACATGATTATAGTAAGGGATAAACATGCTCAAGTTAGAATTGTAACTTGAATCGTGTTTAATACCATCCTACTAAAAAAGAAAAAGTTGCAGTAAAACCCATTATGAAAGAATGTCCTCCGATCATTATTATCTATTTCAGTCCCCTAATCATGGAATACTGGATTAACTACATTGAAAAGATATTCTATATCATTTAATTATTTGAAGAATAGAAATTAATGTTATAAGTTTATCAATTAGATAAATAATATTATCAGTTGTGGAAACTGATCAAAAAAATGCTTAAGGAGTAAATTGATTCTATTTATTGAGAATAATTCATTAAAATATTTTTCATGAAATTTTTTCCCCAAACTCATAATCATAAGAAGAAAATTAAGTTCCTTGTACTAATGAAATTAGATGTTGAGTCAATCAGGTCGTATAAAGAATACATCATAAGGATCCTAATATGCCTCCGGCAATGACATGAACTATGAAAAAAAGGTGTAACATATATTTTGTGTATTAATGTTGAGTGCCCAAAAATACATGTCCATTTGAGACTTTGAAAACTATGAGGATATTTTCCATTGGCCCCTTATGGCTGAAATAGAGATTAGAGACTCTTAGTGTAATCATGGTCCTTGAGATAAAAAAGATAAAACTATATCAATAATGGGAGGTCAATTGATAAACTGTATGATGGAAAGAAAATCCAAAATCCCACATGACAAAATGTGGGAATAAGAATCCATGTAACTCCCTAAGGGGAACAAAAAAATACTTAAAATTATGAAGATTGGTTCATCATGCCATTTTTTTAACGGTTTTGAAGAATCCCACTATTGTAAAAGAATAAAGAATGGTTCATACCAACTCTAAACCTTTAATACAGTTTTTCAAATGCAAGGAACATTGGAATGTTTTGAGTAAATACACTAAGCCAAGGGCTGTCAGAGGAAATCAACATCAAAATCATCCTTGGAAATAAGGATTGGCATATGCTATCATTAATATTTAGGTGGATCCCAAAAAATGAGGAGTTGATAGGTATTATATTCATTCATTAAGGAATAATTAACTTACTATTTTATTCTAGTTCAATGCTTTCATTCATATCATTCATGATTATTAGAACTATTCAAACACCATGCCAAAATATGAAGGTTGAGTTATCTGTGAGAACATAAAATTAGGAAATTATTCCATATAAAATATATAACTCCTCCCTGGTAATATTTTTTAGACTAAACCTCCCATAAAATCTTTTCTTACTTTTTTATAAATATTATGATTCTTTATTGGGCATGGAATGGATATTTTTATAAAAATAAAACATCACATGTTATGAAATTTATATCACTCTTCATGCCCTAAAGCATCCACCAATTATGTATAAATTTAAGGAGGTGAATGAATCTTCATCAAAATTATCATCTCAATTGTGGATATTAATTTTTTTGGGGAAGGAATATATAGGTAAAATTATTTATATACAGAATAGTAACATTCTCAAGGACATCACTGTTGTGAGGAAATACACTAATGTGTTCCATGAATAAATTATTGTCTTCCTCATGACTAAGAGTTAGAGTTACCCATTAATATTACACCTAGATATCTCCCAATATCAAGGACCCATTACATTATCACCAACATTGAGATGGATGAACTAAATAAGGAATTATAGGAGAATTTGGATAAGGGTTTTATATGATCGATCAATTCACCAAGGGGTGTGCTAGTCCTCTTTGTTAAGAAGACGTACAGATCAATGCACCCACACAAATATTATCATGAGCTCAAAAAAATCATGATAATGAAAATATTTCTCCTACCACTGATTGATAATTCCATTTATTATTTATATGTGGAAAAATATTTCTCTATGGTAGACTTATGGTTGACATATCACAAATTAATAGCGGAGAAGAATTATTTCACCAAGGCAACCTTTATATCATGGTATAGACCCTAAGAGTTCATAATGATTCCCTTATGACTAAATAATTCTCCAATAATTTTAATGTAGATAATTAATATAGTCTTTAAAGATTACCTTATTATATTTTTGGTTGCATTTATTGATGATATTCTAATATACTCCAAGAGCATTGAGGAACAGAAGGAAAATTTTGATACATTGATAAATATGCTGATAATATTTAAACTATATAAGAATTATAGTAATGGTGGTTTTTTATAGATGAAGTATAATTCTTGGGTCATGTTTTCTATAGAAAAGGAATATAAGTGTATCGTTCCATAAAAAGGCATGTGAATAGTGTCCCCGGCCAAAATCGGTAATGGAAATATGTAGTTTTGTTGTTCTATATGGTTATTATCAAAAACTTGTGAATAAATTCTCATGGTTCCTAAACCCACTAACCATTCTGAATAAGAATAGAGTAATGTTATTGGGACTAGTGAATGCGAAAACATAATTGTAGAGTTCAAAAAGAGGCTTATCACAGCACTATTTTATACACGAATAAAAAATGGGGAACTCCTTACGGTATATAGAAATGTTTCAAATTATGGAATAATATGTATTCTGATGGAATATGATTAAGTGATAGCCTATTCCTTCAGTAAGATGATAGTTCAAGAGAAATACTATCCTACACATGATCTAGAGTTTGATACTATGACCATTCGGTTGAAAATAATGCAATATTATCACTATAAAGAGATGTGTAAGATATATACTGATCCTAGAAGACAAAAATATATATTAACAAATAATAAGATTAATTTGATCTAGTGGAAATAGTTAGTACTCATTATGAATTATAATGGATCAATCCACTACCAAACTAGTAAAGAAAATATTATAGTGGATTATCAATGTATAAAGTATCATGAAACATTATTATTGATGAGAATTTAGATGGATCCAATATTATTAAAAATTTAAAGGTGAGAAACCAGAATCAATAAGAAAGGGAAATCATAACTTTTTTCTTGAATGATTTATCTGACATCCCTTTTAGTGAAGATAAACGATTCAAAAGGATATGATGTTGAAATTTAGAAGATGGTGGAAGCTATCAGAAAAGATAATTCCCCAGAGTTGAAAGATGACGGTGAAGGATTATAATGATTTGTGTCGCAACTATGTAAAGCATAGAACCATAATATAATGAAATGTATTTGGAATGATTCATGTGGATCGACCTTCACTAACTACCTAGGGAGTATAATGATGTATTTTGATCTCTAGGATCACTATTGGTGAGAAAATATAAAGAAGTAGATCGCTAAGAAATTATTAAAATACCAAGTATGTTATCAAGTTATGTTTAGAAGGAAAAAGTATAAGGGTATGATTCAACCATTGGTCGAGTTATCTTATAACAATAGTTTTAGATAAATAATCCAAATGGTCCCATATAAATCCATTTATGGGATAATATGTAAAACACTAATTTTATAGGATGATTTCGGTGAACATAATCTACTGTGACCAGAAATGGTCACATAAATTGAGGTAAAGATGAATACCATTCATTAGTAGATCATGGTATCCTATTTTCGAGATAATAGTTTTACAAATAACCATCAAAAAATCATATACTTATATTACTTCCAAATTATACCTCCACATATCTCTATAGAATATGGACATGATATTTGGTAAGAAAGGAAAGTAAATCCCTAGGTACATCAACTACTTCAGAACTTAGGATCACATCAGAGCTATACCATATCGATTAGAAATTCCACTAACCATAAATATAGTGCATGATGTTTTCCACATATATGTCATGATAAATTACATACAAGAATACTCACATATAATAAATTTAGTGGAGATACATCTTGAAAATGATCTCCTATATGAGGAGCAGCCGATGAAGTTCATGAACCATATCGATTATGTTATATGAAAAAAGAATACTCACCTAGTCAATGTATAATGGAGAAAATATAATAATGATGTGGTGACATGGGAACTGAAAGAAATTTAGGAGGATAAATACTACCACTTGTTTTCACAGTAGTTTGTGAAATGAAAATTCAAGACATAAATTTCTTAAGGGGGGAAGATTGTAACGACCCAATAATTTCTCAATGGAATTTCCCTTCTTATAATTATGTAATATAGTATAAATAACAAACATCAAAAAGAGAAAACTAACAAAAATAATTCTCAGAAATGAATATTAATACATTAGTCCCCAAATAGGACAATTGTAATTCAAAATATTACAGCGGGATATAAATAAAAATTAGATAATAATAATAGGATAATATGGGTATGGATGATCTACTAGAATGAATGCTCTCATAACTAATGATTTAGAAATAAAACATAATGTTGATATAAAAATATTGATTTTGATGATTAATATGTATATATAACCTTAAATGAAAATATAAATGAATAAATAATGAATAAAGTAAGAGTCATTTATATAAATTTAAGAATATATACCATTAGAATATTAATGTGACCATTAGGAACACTAATCTAGGAATTAAAATAGTAACCTCACCAATGACAGTATAAATATTTTTTAGGCATATTATAAATAAAAAATATTATATATTTATATCATGGAATAAGTTAATAAATGATTTAAAATGAAAACTTTTCTGTTGGGTTTTCATAAAACATAAATGTTTCTTTATAATTTTATAAATAATATAATGATTTAAAATAAAATTTATTTATAAAAAATTAAATTTTAATTTAATATAATGTTTTATTGTAATTTTCAGATAAATTTATGAGAACATAATTAATTTTTTATGGGTTATAAAAATGTTTATAATATTAATGTTAGTATTTTTCAATTATATGATGTTTTTATTTAAAAATTTAAATTTTCATATATAAAATATTACATTGATAAAATGGATTTTATTTCTAAATATACACATTGAAAAAATTGTTGGTGGGAATTTTTGGTATTTTTCTAAAATAGTTGAGTTTTGGGTCAATAATAAAATAATGAAATTTATGTTATTTTAAATATTAATCCAAATATCTTAATTTTGGACTCATGGATGATATAAGAATAATTTATTTGTAACTCAGATGCTCTATTCACTCTATATAATTATAACAGTCCACACATTAGAAAGTCTTGGGAAAAAATAATAAACTAATGAATGTAATAATTAAACACCCCTATCCATCCCATATAAATACCACCCCTTACCATGCCATATCATCACATATTCAAATATTTGGATCATGCCAATATTCTTTCAAATTATTCATCTAGTCCTTTTCCCCACTGATAGTTCTTTCTTATCACAAAAAAACTACTTCCATGAGCCTTAAGGAGCTTCTGAAGGAGGCAATAGTCAAGAGGTAAAATCTTCCTTCATTATCTTTTAAAATCCATAATTATTCTTCTTTATCTTTACACCCATATCCAAGGATTAATGATAAAAATAGTATCATATATTTCTAAAATTTTATGCTGTTAACGAAATATCCACAATCATGTCCTTTCTCTTCTCCTTTTATTCTAATCATGAAAACATCATCTGTGATGTGTTGATTCATCATCTTCATGGATGATGAATTTTTATTTTATATTACTTCATGAATGGATGGCCATAAAACCATAATTATGATACATAATATTTTAATAAGTATATTATAATTTATTTCATGGTATAGAACTAATATATAAATATAATATTAAATAAACAACACTAGTTTGTGATGGTTTAATCATTTTTCATTAACATCATACCAAATGAATCATTATAAAATTTCAAAAATTGATAAATTATAAAATATTAAATTTTTTAGTAATATTATAACTATTTTATTCTACTTCCTAAATTTATCTTCCATTTTACAGGAACTCTCATAATTAAACTCAAGGGAACTTACTATAAAACAATGAAATGAAAAGTCTGTGAACAATGAAACTCAACACTATATCCCATTCAAATAAATATAACTGAAGTTAATAAACTTTTAAAATTTAGAATATATATGGATAAGGTACTAAATTTTGTAATAAATGGATTTAATTTAATTATCCAGGACATTATGTGATAGTGAATAACACATTCAGACATAAGGTAAGGGATCTTTCCAAATCTTCATTTTTCCATCGGGCTACACTTTCTCCCCTTTTTCCAAAATATAATTATTCATTATCCTTATATAATTTTCCTAAATTATTTATATATGTTCTAGATATGTGTGAATATCTCAATAAACCTTTTTTATATGGGAAAATACATACTTTAAAATCATATCTTCTCAAATATTCTCGATAAGAAAGTCTGATTAAAGGGAACATATCCATTTTATACGCATTTTCAAGTAGATTCTATAAAATGTTTTAATCCACGAATATTTTATATAATAAATAAATTATAATGAAGATTTTGTTTTAATTTTCCTCTATATTTATTGAAATTATTATTCCCTTACACCCTTTTAAATATTTTTTACCTTTTTCCTTGAAACTCCGCTTAAGTATCACATTTCCAAATACATCTAACAACTATTTTCTATTGATTACGCTTTGTTTAAAAATAATTTATCAAAATTTATTCATATTGTTCCTATATTAATTTCAATATTTATTTAATCATTTGTTTCATCTAAACCATTATGATGCACCCTTTGGTTATGACTTATGACATGATTGGGATACCCATTTCATTCAATGGGTAACTATTATGTTTATTATTTATGTTTGATTATTTATGGGGAAAAGTTTTGTATTAACATGTAATGATGGGGGAATCCAGATATATATCCAATGAAATGGGTAATGTATTACTACCGTGAGATGTTATGGATGGGATTAGGGAGTAAATCTTATTTTTTATGGGACTTTTTCCATCAGGTGATATAGTCTTGGCAGTTAGCCTTCACTCCGGGTTTTTTCATGTTATATTTGTATTACAAATTCCTATGGATATATGATCATATAATTCCATGCTATATTTTATATGATTCCATATTATTATTAACATACCATTCCTTTTATTTTATCATGTTATTCCTTCTAACTCATGAGTTATACTTTATTCCCTTGTTAATTCTCGTACTTGTCTTTTTAGCTCATCCATTTTGTATATGTGTTCCCTAGACAATCCTTTGAACATATAGGACCTAAAATAAATTTATAATACCATTATAGATGATTAATTAATTGATTTTTTAATCCAATACAGTTTTAGGTAACTAATCTTCCAAAGTCATTAGACATTACGAACCTTAGTTTGTATTTGATAGATAATTATACTATATAAAATGTAATTCAATAAATAAAGGATAATGTTACTACATGAATGTATAATAAATTATTGTAATTACATGATCACAATACCAGCAATGAAATATGTTTTATGGTTTTAAAATAACAAGACTGCCGGACAATGATGGATGATATAAGGGTGTTGAAAAAAATGAAAAACACACTCCCAAGACATTCATTAAAAGGAATCATAAGATTTGAATTCATTGATACCAAGAGTTCAATCCACCAAATGATAACCTATATATTAGGTATAAAATAATGAAACATAACAACAATTATGGTAAATAATTTTTTAAATTAAATGGGAACATGAGGAGAAGAATTTTAAAATATTTTCAAAAATGGTTTTAACATTTATGTAAAGTAAAAAATTGTTTTTCACTTTTAATGCTACATTTTGTTAAGGTGATTTTAAAAATATATTAAGTAATTTAATATTATAAAAATATACAATAATTAAGACATGAAAATAGAAAAAATTTATCCTATATAAATGATGTCCCCTTTTCAATATTTTATAAATACCATTGTTTAAAACCTAAACTGAAATAAAAATAACAATGTGTTAATCTATATTGAAATTTTATTTTGTTAATAAGGATTATAAAATACCATATAGCAAAATATTTCTTTTTCAGAACCCAATAATCAATGGAGGATGATCATTATGAAATAATAAAAAACAATGGAGACTTGAGTTATCAATATTCATTATGAGAAACACACTCCATGAAGCTTGATTTTTTCAAAAATATCTTGTAAAGAAAAAATGTAAAAAATGAGAGGTTATCAGATAATGAAATCAAATAGACGAATATAAAAAATATATATTAAATAAGTTCAAGTGAATTATCATAACACAATGAATAGAAATTATGTTATGAATAACTCTTAAAAATATGGTAACACTATAGTCAAAATACATATGATAAAAAGAATATGATTCTTGTATATTTAACTCCTTATATAAAAATAAATATTTTACATACAATTATTGAGATATTAAATTTTTTTAATCCCATATAAATGAATCTTGGTTCATAAAATGTAACATGTCTCAATGAATCAGAAATGAGTCTAAGAAAATAGTTATGTCGTGAGTAACACTATAATCACAACCACTAGGAAGAGAGGGATTTTTATTTATCTTTAACTTCCATGAATAAATGATATAAAATCATATGATATATCATCTAGTAATTATATAAAAAAATTAATTAAATTAGTTTCATAATGACAAACATTTCTCAAATAGATGAATTTTAAATGAAAACCCTTACATTGGACATGATTTTATCTTCACTTAAACGAAAAATATTGGACAAATTAATTATATTCATTAAATAAATACATAAGAAACATAAATTTAATTATACCCATTAACAATACTCAATTAAAATCATATTATTAATATATATTTTAGTTATCTTTTACATATTTTCAATATCATGTGTAAGTAAAATTTATCTCTTTAATTATGATTCGTAAAATGATGTTGGTATATTTTATTTTATCAAATTAAATTATTGTTGGATTATTTAATTAACATGAATAAATGTTATAGAATAGTTTGTAAATCTATATTTTCAGTCCATTGTAGTTCTGGTTATGCCCCATGAGGTTTAAATTGATGAAAATAATACTTCAGTGTTCCTTAATGAGCTAATGTTAATTCTTATTTAATGAGTTAAAAGTTCAAATAAAATTACCAAAAGAAGAAACAAAGCATTATTTACAAATTTATTTCTTATCATGCCAGAAAATATGTTATATTAGTTCTCCAATATATAAATTCATATTATTGTTCATGATGGTGGTAAAATTGTCCAAGCATGAACCTACCCTAAATAATGGATGATTATGTGGTGTTTTGTGGTAATATAATTATAATAAAACCATAATGATATTATTTAATTTTTAATAGTGTGATACATAAAAATTACATGGATGTATAATACATAGTAGTATGTAATGTGGCTTGTAGTGAAAACCATTGAGTTAGGGATTTTTAAAAATATCATCATCAATGTGATAAAACATTTCATCTATAGTGATCCATGCCTTAGTATGCTCCAAAGATCACTCATGAATTAAATTTAAAACAAAAATAAATTTGAACACCTACATTTTCAAAATTTAGTGTGATCAATTGAAACTAGTCGTTGGAGATTATTACTCAATGTATTCGAAGTCAAACCCCTAGTGATCAACCACACATGCTCCTTGAATCTATTATCTTTTCGTTCTTCAAAATTAGGGTGCTAGTACAGACCTCTGATGAAGCCTTCAATGTTGTTAAGATAAAATTGATCATTTTCCTTTTATTGGTCAAAGGTGTACTTGGATCAATTCTTAGATATTGTTTTTTTCTCTCGAGGAGGTAGGAGAATAGATAATCTAACTTTCCATTTGAATGCATAAAAAAATATAAATTAGCTCTCTATGAGGATATTGAATATTTAACAATTACCTAGAGAGGGTTCCCCAACCATTGGTAACAAAACTCCCACAAAATAAGAAATAAATAAATTAATATGATGACAAATACTATTCCAAGGGTATTATTTATATCTTTTCACATTCTTTTAATATATTTTAAATATATTACATGATCAAACAATGTCATTTAATTCAACTCATAATTCTTTCTATTATTAAATGATCCTAGAATATTATAATAGTATACATTCATATAATATTTGTCTTGTATTCACTAATAATCTCTCAAAAGCTTTTAATAAATAGATTCAACCCCATTAACCTATAATTAAAGAATAATTAATTAATTTATTACATAGTGATCATCAATACCTGAAAAACCCTTAGACCTCATGGGGGGACCGAAATTTTCTATATACCTATTCAATAGAATATTGAATATTCTTGAATATACTATTGTGTGTTACCCTCTATGCCCTTATATCGATAGTTGTGAATTATATTCATAGACCGAGATTGGAGTATAACATCTCATCAAGGACCCTAAAGATATAAGTAATATTCATTGTAATGACAACTAACCTACAAACATGCACTCTGTAATATAATCTCTTTGACTTTTAATATCTCTTAATGTAAGAAACACATTTGTATCATTATACTTTCTTTCTTTATAGGTTCATGATATAAATTGATAGACATACCTCTTACTACATTATCCAATGATTTATAAAGGTACTAACACCATGATCAATAAAAAATGAGATATATTACTTCCCAAAATGAGAAGAAAAATATTATATCTTGATCATTCATCCAATTTAATACAACTAATGATGTAGCCAACATAAGATACATGTCAATAATTTCATTATCATGTCTTTTTTATTTCATTGAAGTATGATATGAAGTGAAGCACATTGATAGTGATATCATTTTAGGGGACTAATAATCATGTTCATAGAGAGGGAAACCTAATGAAAACTGAAAACATGTGATGTTCCTATTGGTAGGTTTTTTAATCATGATCTCCCCTAAAATATATTTCTATATATTTACATCATGAGAAGAAGGTTCCATACATATAAGACCCCAACACCTTATTGTCAAACATCATCTGTGTCCAATCAATATTATTTATCTACACTATAGGAAATATATTTATCATTAATGCCATAGTATCTCTACATTCTCATTCTAGACTGGGATCTTATATACCCTTCTGATATGAGAAGTCAATGTGTGTTTATGAATAACATCACAATACCTTATAATTATCTATGGATGCTTTGTCAATATATTCTTTGGCATAATATCCAAAATAACATCTCGTCTTCTTACCATCCATATTCTATACATCACTATCACATTCCTTAAAACATAAATGAATCAAATGAAGTATATTTACTCTTAACTTACCCTTGGAATATTTCACAACCTCAAGTTGAACTAACTCACAAATAGTTTTTTATTACCTTTACTTATAATGGTTTCATTTTCTAAAAGTAAGTATATAAGTGTGTCGATGATATTAATATTCTTTAACTCCATAGAGCCAAAAAAATCAGTTATATCCTTGAAAAATAATTATTTTTTCTTGAAATAAATTTATCTTACTAGATTTTGGTAATGTATAACATTTTATATTCATCTCATATTACCAATGATTCAATTAGAATTAAACAATTGGTTAAGTATTAAATACAAAATAAATCATTAATAAATTTGAAGAATGTATTTCTATGTCCATTGGAAACGTTAGATTAATTTTTGGGTGACACTCCAAATGGTCAACTAAAATAAAATAACATGGAAATATAAATGTTTCATTCTTTTCACTGCTCATTTAGGAACCACCTTTTCTTAACTTCTTAGATAATACAATGTACTTCTTATAATATTTTGGTTAATTACATTATTTTTATTTTTCTGTACACATATGTGATAATAATATTTCGTTTAATACTTATAAGTATGACAATATTTTTATATAGTTGATGAAAATATCTCAATAATAATCTATTAATTAATTATTTAATTCATTTCATTTCATTTAACTTTCTATATTCCTCTCTAAAGAGAAAAAATGGAAATAACCTCATGTATAACACCTCAATTTGTTAAACTATATTTTTATGGTTCCTTCGGAATCACTATTTCCATTGAAATTTTCACCTTTTTTAAACATATTTATAATATTAATTAATTGTTATCATTTTTAAAATTCATTTTTACATAGTGATCCTATCAAAATGAAAATTAATCTTTATCTACAAAATGCCCATTTTTAATATTAATTTAAACTAGTGAAATTCTTTTAAAAACATATAAGAATGGGATTTTATGAAATTTCATATTTCCCCTTTCATATTTACACATAACCAGTGTAATTACACAAATTCATCTCTCAATACACATTCCCCTCATAATCTACATAGACATTATACATCATGTGTATTCATATATGCTCTAATGTTGTATCAACAACAGAGATTGGATGTTGCTGATACCATTATGACATAACAATAATATGCTTTATACATGATTCTACTATAATTGTTTTACACCCTCATATACATAGTTTGAATAACAGGTATTGAGGACACCTTACATTGAATTTGTGATATTGTAGTATTATGCGTAAGAGGATGTACCACTATTTGGAAATTTTTTCTAGGAAGGACATTGATTTTTTCCAATATTATCACAATGTTATTGTGGTATTTATTATAATTTTATAGACAAAATAAATCTTTATAATTACTAAATTTATCTTGATTATTGGATAGATAATAACAATTGATTGATTAATTAATTAATTAAATGTATCCTTCTATTTTATTGAACAATAGAAACTCTATTTACTAGAATCAAATTACTAATTCATTTGAGTTTTTAGTTTCTAGGATCTTTAAACGTCCCCTTATAGTATGTCATCTATAGCTACAGCATCACCCAGAGAGTTCATGATATTTTTTTGACAGGCCAATCACATTAACTTGCATCTCCATTTATCAATTGAGTGATATCCTATATTTTAAAATCATAAATATAATTTACTCAATGATTTCCTCTAGGGTTTCTACAAGCTAAATATGGATACTCATTTTCTTCCATATTCTATTACGTAAACACATCGTTTATATAAGAACTCCATAATAGTATGAGGAACCCTCGACTACGGCAAACAGAGCACCCCGAGCACCTAAATGTGTTCTAATTCAAACAATGGAAGATGATTGTGATATAATATTTCTATGAGGGGTATTAGAAAATTTTTCTAGATGAATTTAATCTATTTATATTAATATTTTCATTTTATGTTGATGCACTCCCAACTAAATGTTAATATAAAAACAAAGATGTTGTCTTTATGAATTTTAGTAGTTATTATGTTATGTTTCCCATACTCTCATGAAAATGAATAAAATAATAAAAAATTAAAACATATATAAATAATATTGATTGATCTAGAGAATCTAATACTGGTCAATCCATTTAATCTTAATGGATCAACCATGACATTGGGGGATCCTTCTTCAGTCATAACATGACTCATGATGTAGCTTTTCCTATTCATGTGTGTCCACTTCTCATCCGGACATCTCAACTAGTTGATGTGGTCTTTAATATACCAGGTCATAATCAAATTACAAAAATAATCACACATTCGCAAGGGGGTCCTGTGAGTAGAAAATAAAAACTGATAAAATGGATGTGAAGGACCTTATACATATTGATTAAAAATAAGATGATGCACTGAGTATAAATAAAGCTATTTATTCATTTACTATCATCACACATAGAAAATAAATAATACAATAATACCTATGTACATGGTTGATGCCCAAGATTTGTCAGTGGGTAAAAGTACAATGTGTTGAACACTAGATTCAATAAATTAATGTATAAGTGTTTTCATTAAATTAAATGAATTAATATATTGAAGTAATTTAATTATATTTGGTCTTAAAATTAATTTTATTTTAATTGAAAAAATTATATTAATTAAATATTTTAATGTAATACCAAAATTAAATCTATATTTTATGGGGTATTAAAATAATAATTTTAAACAAAAATAAATTTTTAATAAATTAAATTTAACAATCTAACTAAATAAAATAACTTAATTAATTATTAATAAATAAATTATTATATTGTCTCAAAACTCATGGCATAACTAATGCGAGTCGAGACCAACCCTCGCAAGCACATTCTTTGGTGGGAATATTCTTGGCATGGGTATTCATAGCTAGTGTGATCAGCCCTAAACTATCCCAAGTGGGAAAAACCTTTTTGGATTCTGGTATTCATTTAAAAATGGACCTAGAGATAAATGTGCCTCATTAGCACTTTATGGATTCGTGATGGTGAGCCATGAATAAGGTAGTGGTTGAGGTTCCACAGAAGCTAGTCGGTGTTGAAGATAAGGCATTCACAGTGTAGCAGTGAATTTATCCATGTCTATTGAGGGCTGTGAAAATCTGATCAGTTTCAAAGGTAACAAATTGTGGCATGATATTGTAGGTGTATTCGTCGATGGAGGATAGTTAGGTTTCTTGAAAAGTTGTGATTGTTTCAATGTGTATTTGCGGTGTCATGAACATCAGCAATGACCATTCAATGTCATACCGTGTTAGTGACCGATGGAGAAGTGTCATGAGGAGAGATCAACATGGGAAGCCAACTTAGGGAATATGACAAGTAACAGGTCATGGATAGAGGTGAACTAGATCTGCCTGTAGGATCTCCATTTCTAATAGTCCAAGTTGGTTGTTCCTTGGTGTCATCATCATACAGTATACGACTGGAGGTATATGCCCCTTTATTAGATGGCATCACTTCTGAAGGACCACTAACAGAGGAGGGTGGAACCAATAAAGAGGAGGTCCTGGTGAGATGGGTGTTGTTTAGGAGGTGTTGTGGTGGGCATATGACTCGGGAGGGGAGGTGGCGTCCCTCGAGGTTCTCCTCAAGGAGGAATCCCAGGGGGGACCCCTCTATTGAATTTTTTTTCGATTCAGATAACCACTATATTTTAAAATGAAACAAAAAAACATTTCTTATTCAATGCCCTACTTCCCATTAGAATCAAACCCCAAAATAGAAAAAATTATTATTTATTATTCATCAAAATTATGGAAAAATAAATCCATGAGTGTTTGGTAGTTTATAAAAATAATAAAAACATAGTCTATTCAAATAGCCATTAATTATAATAAGAAAACAAAATATTAAAAATAAAAATTACACATTATCCGTGGAATTATTTTCTGATACAAAAAAATTATTATAGGTTAAGGATTCTTGCCAACTTTTGGGTAGCCAAAAACAAAAAACCTCTTTGAAATTTAACACATATAAAATATATGTTCCAAATTATAATACTTTTAATCAAACCAAAAATTATATAGAAATAGTTTTTCAGATTACCAAAACATTGTTATTAAAGATCAAATCAAATTGTTTTCAGATCCATTAAGATTGAATTAAAACCCTATATTTTAATTTATATCTATGTTATTTTTTTGCATAAAATATTTTATGTGATCCCTCTAATACAAATTAAATTTATTGGGATGTGAATTGGATTCTAGTGGGACATGTATTTTAAAACATTTCATCACCGGAGTGATGAAATGTTCCATGTTTTCCAATATAAACCCAATTACAGTCTAAGGATGATGACTGAATTAAATAAATCCTAAAAATAGAACTTGCAAGATCATAGTTTTTCACTTAGATATGGATCTTTAAATCAATGTCTAATTATTTATTTTTGACTAATCTGGATGATTAGTTGTTTAGTGAATATATCAAGTGTGTTTGGGAATTATTCTGAACCCAAAAACCCATATTTTTGGGAATAATCTCGTTATCATATGGTTAAAGTAAACAATGTGGGTGGGATGCATGGTTAGATCAAAAAATATAGATGTGATGCATTTTTTCCATTGCCATATTGCTAGGTTGGAATGTGGTTTTTAAAATAGTGTGGCATAACCATGCATTTCCCCCTATTCTCTAAGGACTCATGCATGGTTTCCATATGTTTTGGTAAAAAAATGCATCCAAAATGTGTGTATGCTAATTTAGGGGATATTTTACTTTTTTAACCTTAATGAACTACTTTAACCTCCACCTCTCCCCTATACAATTTTTAAATTGGTTGAACTCCATTTTCCTTTATTTTTGATATTTGTGAAGTACCAAGCTAGGGATCAAAATGTATCCTTCAATTGAGATTTGTTTGAGTATTTATTCATCACATTAGATGTGCAACGGTATGTAATTTGGTCTTTTGAGCTATTTTATGTCTCTCACTCTCTCTCTTGACCTAGTTATCGAGATGTGAGAGTTTTTTTTCATAGATCTACTCTGATCCAATCCAAATAGGAGGCCCAAGCTAGATAAGTATAGTTGAATGAGACTAATGTGGTGTTCTATGACTCATCCCTCAAGTTCATTGATTTTGGAATTGTCATGTGGGGCCACTGTTTTCATTTGGTGTCATTTATTTAATTTTTATTCCATGCTTATAATCATTAAAACTGTATGGTTATGATCTTTCAAAATTGGTGATTAGTTATTAGTTGTTGTGCCAATAGCTCCACCCATCTCATTAAGAATGTTATGCCATAATTTTCATTTTACTGTTTTGGAATAATTGATCCATCATTCAGGTGTACATTGGGTTTATTTTTCAATAGGTAAGAATTTAAATATTAAATGGATTCATTTATATTGTGAATTTAAAAATGTAATGTACCAAGTATTCTCACCTTTTGACCCACCAATGGTATGTGCCTCAATTTATAAACAAATGTTAGATAAAAACTGGAAAGTATACTATGTATATGTCTTGTCCATTTTTTAATATAATTGAATGATAGATTTCATATCTATAAAACCTATTACCATGTTGGATAAAGGTATTGGAGTGAACCTTGATTATTAAAATTCCATAAATATATTAATAGAATGGTTTCCTGAAAATTTTTCATATATCACTAATAAATGGAAAGGCCGGAACAAAATGGACATATTAATTAAATATGACTTGATTAAATGGTTGTGTTCTCAATTAGCCTTCCCACACAAATTAAAGGTAATGGATTATACCTTATTGAATATATCTAGATTAATTATCATAATTGGAGTGTTCTTAATAAATCTTTCATTAGATTACCAATTTAGTTCTATGAGATCTCGAGGACCCCATTTCAAATTCAAGGATATAACTTTCATAGGTTGAGACCCACCTAGATCCCGATTCTTGTCTAAATTTGGATGTTCGGTATGACATCATAGGATCCCCCATATAGTAATATAGGATCCCATGGATAAACTCCTTGGATTCAACATTGACAAGTTGTGTCCTTGTTCAATCCTATCAGGCCTAGTCATTTCCAAGCCCCATTTTACCTTTATGAACTCTTTGGATTTGGTAGGCATCCCATTATGTAATGCCTTGTACTATGCTCCTTGTATAACACTACTATCATAAGATAGGATATAGTGATTACAAATTTGGTGAACATTGAGGTATACATTTCCATGGTCATTACCATGGAATTCCATTATTAAATAACATTATAAATTTCCTTGATACATATTGGAATAATTATTATTTTTAACATGTGAATTAATTATAAACTGGTGATGATCAAATATTGAATTGGATACATGTCAAAACACCCAGAGATAGCTGAAGCAGGTACGTGGGTATTTAGTTTCCTTTTACTGCATTACTTTATTATTCATGAGTGCACACTATTATATACAATTATATGGGATGGAGTAAATAGACTCCTCTGTGTTGTCCTATTGAGATTTATCTCACACCCTATCTAGGAATTTTTTGGTACCCATGATAGATTACATATATGAAGGTGTTCACAAATGGATGTATACAGATTCGAACACTTGATTGTATGTTATTCAATATGGAGTCTGATAGAAAATGAGTGAGCTGGAGCTCGAAATCTTTCTGGTAGTCTATTTTTTCTTTTATACTTTTATGGAACATGTTATGTGTTCTTACATATACCCAGGTTTTTAGTTTTTCTTATGACATGACATTTCATCGTTAGTTAATTCAACTGATTCATTTATTGTCATCCTTGCTTATTTATTACTTTTATCTTCATCCAATATTTCAATATATATATTTCACTACAAACCTTTGTTTATACATATCTATTGTGATTCACTTTGGTAATGATCGAACAGTCTCCCCATGAACATATTATTGGTTTTCCCCACTAATTAGCACCCTCTAGTCTTTTTGGATACATTCTTGAGCCTATGTGGTCCACCGATCTTGGGGAACCTATTATGTGGTATATAGGTTTGGTACATCCCAGAACTATACACATACTATGTTTGAAATAAAGAAAGCTCTACAAAATATAGAAGCTAATAATTGTTACTTGATGTATCTAAATCCAAACCCCTATAGATCATACATACATGGTCCAGAAATAAGTGTTCTCATCATTATTTAAAATCATGGTTCTCCCACAATCCTATAATGATTCGCTGTGTATCATGACTATCACCTCAATCTCATGCCTTCGATTCGTCAAAGGCATTATTAGATTGGTGCTTGGAGATTGAATTAATCTCTCTAGAAGGTGGGAGTAGAGAGAATATGTCACGACCCGTCCTCGGGGCCCGTGCCGTGACTACCCCAAGCCCGCCTTCCATAGGCCAGGGGCTGGCGACTAGCACCAAGCCGTAAATCCCGGTAAAAAGGGAAGGCATTGCCTTTGTAAAGTAAACAATCACACAGAGTACGAGCGGAAGAAGTAAATACTAAGTAAAAACTGAGTACAAAAGTATGTGCAGAAAGTATAAGGGGCCGGAAATACAAGCCCAACTGTAAAGTACAACTCGAAAGGGAAACCAACAACTGAAAAGTAAAGCTGCTACGCCGGGCTGTCCACTGGAAATCCCACCTGAAGGGTGGGTACAGATAGCTCCTCTGCTCCTCGGGTCTCGTCGTCCGCTCCGAGTATGTCCCGCCCAGTGGTCCACCTCCGGGTACCGCCTCGTCGTCACGTCCACCTCTGGGTACCGTCTCGTCGTGAGGTCCCCCTCCGGGAACCATCTCGTCGTATAGTCCACCTCCAGGTACCGTCCAGTCCTCGAACATTCAGCCTCTGTCTGCACTGCCCGTCGTCTGCAACCAACACAACGAGGTGCGGGCATAGCCTGTGCAGGGGTAAGTATAAATGATACTCAGTAGGGACCCCGAGACCCTCAAGGTCTCACTAAAACCAACAAGGATAACCACATAGAAGATCTCAACAGATAACCTCTACTTAGGTATATGCCCATACATATTCCTAAGTTATCAAGTAACCCATCTCAATCATGAGGCAAACACAAGGTCAAAAGTCTCAGCTCAAACCAGGATTTTCAGCATCGAAACCGTAACTGCTGAAGAGCTCCGTCTCTGGAGTGTACAGTGGTCCTGTCACAACTCCGAGGTACTGCTCACTAACTTAAGACTGCTGTAGTACTCCACCTATCGAGTATTTCGGGCCAGCCGCTACAATCAAGCGCTCCCATGTGCCGCTACAACCAAGCGCACCTCTGTAGTGGGTCTGCCGCTACAACCAAGTGCTCCCCTGTGCCGCTACAACCAAGTGCACCTCTGTCGTGGGTCTGCCGCTACAACCAAGCGCTCCCCTGTGCCGCTACAACCAAGCGCACCTCTGTCGTGGGTCTGCCGCTTCAACCAAGCGCTCCCTTGTGCCGCTACAACCAAGCGCACCTCTGTCGTGGGTTTGCCGCTACAACCAAGTGCTCCCCTGTGCTGCTACAACCAAGCGCACCTCTGTCGTGGGTCTGCCGCTACAACCATGCGCTCCCATGTGCCGCTACAACCAAGCGCACCTCTGTCGTGGGTCTGCCGCTACAACCAAGCACTCCCATGTGCCGCTACAACCAAGCGCACCTCTGTCGTGGGTCTGCCACTACAACCAAGTGCTCCCATGTGCCGCTACAACCAAGCGCACCTCTGTCGCACACCGAGTCGTTCGATCAGCAGTCATCGGGTCTCAGTCAGCTACACGGTCTCCGTGCTCCGCTCGCTCGTCTCCGGGAGGGTTCGCTCCACGAGCTACTGGTCGATACTCCAAGTATCACAAAGTCCCGCAAGGAAGTATCTTGAAGGACCACCTCGTCATTGGGGTCTCAACGCAACAGACGGCGCGTCAATCGGACGCCCGGTCTGTGAGTTATTAGCCTTTTCGTCCCAGGGGCCTGGTTGGTTTCGTGAGCGAACCAATCCGGCCGTAACTCAACTATACCCCGAACACTCACAGGGTATACTTATAGGGACCATTTTTCAACGTGATCACCAATGCCGCTGACGGTTCGTCAAACAGATGTCTGGTCTGAAAGATATCAGCTTTTCCGTTCTAGGGGTCCGGTTGGATGTCAGTGCGATCCAACCCGGCCACTATCCATCTGCATCCAAAACTCGGGCGGAGGATGCCAAAAGTTCCGTCTCAACAAGAGGAACTCAACGCAATAGACGGCGCGTCAATCGGACGCCCGGTCCGAGAGTTATTGGCTTTTTCGTCCCAGGGACCCGGTTGGTTTTTAAGGCAAAACCAACCCGACCGTACTCCACTTACGTCCAAACCCCGGGCGGAGTGAGCCAAAAGATCCGACTCACTAAGAGGAAACTAACAAAGCTGACGGCACGTCAATCGGACGTCCGTAGCTCAAGATATGAGCGTTTCCGCTCCGAGGGCCCGGTTGGTTTCGTGTACGAACCAACCTGGCCGAACCCAAAGTATTCTGAAACTTTGAGTGCGATAAACCGAAACGACCGACTCGCTCCAAGGATTGCGTTGCCGCTGACGGCGAGTCGTTTGGAGGCCCGTAGCTCATGATACGACCATTTGAACGAGGTCCATCCGAAGACGGGGGGGTTCGGGCCCGGGCCGACCAGGCCCGACCCCCCTGGTTGGCCCGAACCGGGTGGGGTTCGACTTGGTTGGCCCGGCCCGGCCCGGCCAGGGCCGGTCCGGCTCGGCTCGGCCGAGCGGCCGACGCGGGGAAAGCCGCCGCCCCGCGTGACACCCCCGCGGCACCCGCGGGGTGTCAGCCAGACACCCGCGGGGTGCCGCGGGACAACCCCACGGGTTGTCGCGCTAGACACCTGCGGCACCCGCGGGGTGTCGCGCTGGACACCCGCGGGGTGCCGCCGCCTCCGGCCGCCGGCGCCCGCGCCACTGCCGGCTTCCGCGGGCCGCCGGAGTCGCTCCGGTGGCCCGTTTTCCTTCTCATCTGCGCCGTTGTTCCTCCCGGGTTCCGTTCTTTACTGCGGGATCATCAAACACCCGTTGCGGCACGTTCCGCCGTCGCCCGCCAAATCCGCAAAACACGAAGAACGACGGAGGGTTGTCGGGCCGTGTTCGTTTGACCCGCACCCTCTGCGTTACATAAAAACAACGGGAGAAATTGTTCAACACATGAACTGACAATTTTAATAAAATAAAATTGTTCATTTGAAACCGGCTCTTAAGTTTTTAAAGAATGTTCACGGAAATATAAAGAGGGGTATTCCAAAATTATAAAATCCCTACCTCGTTGATCGTCGCGCGCGGGCGTTCTTCGCGGAAAGGCTCATCGCGGAAGAGGGGGATCGTCACGTCATCGCGGAAAGGCGTCGCGTCGTCGCGGAAGAGGATTCGTAGACGAAGACGGAGGTTGTCCGAGGTGGAACGGCGTCTCCCTTCCTTTGATGTTGAAAGAAGAACGAGGGATGGCGCGTCGTCATTCTTCGGAAGAAGGACGTGACGACGTTCTTCGTCGGAGACCGATTCGTTCTTCACGTTCTTCGTCGTTGAAGAAGATGATCTTCAAGCCTCCCAAATCCTCCCAACGAGACAAGACTCAAAAAAAAAAATAAGCCCAAGTCTTATTTTATTAACACATGATAAGAAATTGAATTTCAAAAGAAAAGAAACGATCAATTAATCTCAAAGAATTAATTGTAACAAATTAATAGCCCAATTAAATGGGGCGTTTCGTAACCAGAAAAACGCACGGTTGACTTCTTTTAATAGGGGGGGGGGGGGGTGCGGGTGCGTTACTTAAGAAGAAAAGAAACGGTGGGGCTCGTGCGGGCCCCACCTCACAAATATCCTACCAAGGGGGTAGGATATTCCTGGATAGCACCCTATCTAGTTCAACTCAGTTCAAGCCGCCTTTAAGTGATTTCAAGTGGCTTCCAAGCGGCTTAAGTGAAATAAAATAAAGTTGTCGCAAAATTATTTTATTTCTTAACTTTAAGCCCGAAAATTAAAAACCACACCCGAGCAAACGCAACTCCGGAAGAGGCATTTCTAAGCGAATACCGGCACTGCGATTTCATCGGTGCCCTCAGAATTCGATTCCGGGTACCGGTTCAAAAGTTAGAAAAACCCGCTCGTCCGTTCACTGAACGTACCCGAGCCAAACTTCGTAAAATGATTCCGGGCACACCGGGCCTCGGAATCAGGCGCTGTCAGAAACTGCGTTCTTGTAAAATTTCAAAGAAAATTAAGAAAAAAATTTCTTTGAAATTTACGGGTCTTTACATTACTCCCACCATAGAGATTTACGTCCCCGTAAAGCTTCAACACAAACTAGGGATACAAAGGCGGTACTGAGCACGCATCTGAGCCTTCCGCTCCATGTGCTCACCTGGACCTTCTCTATCGTGGCCCGGACCACCTCTAGTCCCACTAGAGCTGCTATGATTTCTTCCTTGCCAATAAGAGAAATCTGGTCTCATCCCCTGGATGAACCACGTTCTTCGCCTAATACGGTCAATCCCGACATGGATGATACTAATCCATACCAAGGATGACGTCGTAAGGCCTCGACGCTACTACCAAGAGATCCAACCGTTACTCTCGCCTCCAATGGTTGAGTCACATTTTCGGCATCAATGTGTGGTAACTGGGTCTCCTCCAGTAGATGTCTCACAAGTGAGGGTCAAGTCAACAGTCAAAACTGGAACCTCTAAGTAACAACACAAGAGAGGATAGGGAAGTAAATGCCACAAGAAAAGGTGTCTTTTATTAATGCATCTCAAGTACAAAGACACAAAGAATCTACAAACATACATCAACAAAACTAGAAGCAACATGGACAAAAGTCACCAGGTCTGGAGCTAGTCCCGCTCCTGTCCATCTGCTCCCGGAGCCCCATGATCGTAGGCCTCAACTGCCTGAAGATGAGCTCTCCCATGTCCTCCTGTCCCCTGCGGTCGGGGTGGACCGCCTGGTGGTGGTGGCGGCAGAGCCTCAAAGCGTCGCCCACCACCTGCTGCTCGGCCAGCTCCTCTGCCTCGTCCGCCTCCTCCCTGTGGACCGCCACGGTCGACCCTCTGCCTCTGCCTGGGTGGCCCCTCCACCGTCTGCTGCTCCTCGGTACGTCTGGTCGGGTAGTCACGAGCCATGTGGCCCTGCCCGCCGCACGAGTAGCACTGCCTGCCTCTCGGAAGGCTGGCTTCGCGCTGTGTGCCACGCACTGCTGAGCCAGTGTCCCGAGGTCGTCTGCCGGAACCCTGAGTCATCCGTCGGCTACCTGCTGCCGAAGACTCCTCCACCTGCCACCCTGCGGTAGGCCTCGCTGTAGACTCAGCCAGAAAGCTCTCGATCAGAAGGGATCTCTCTAGCACTCCTGCCTGGGTCGGGATGCTGAGGGAGATCAGCGATGCCCAGATCTCGTGTCTCAATCCATGCTCGAAGGTCCGGGCCCGGAAGAAGGGGTCCCGTACCATGTCTGTCGAGTAGCGAGAAAGGTCGGTGAACCTCGCCGCATACTGGGCTACCGTCAAGCTGCCCTGCCGCAGCTGAAGAAGCTCCTGAATGCGCACCGCACGGAGGGTGGCCGTGACGAACTCTGAGCGGAAGAGGCTCTCAAAGTCCGTCCAGATGAGGGATGCCTCATCATGCACCTAGAGCATCAAGCTCCACTATCTGCCTGCTGCCGCGTGCAGGAGACTCGCTGCGAGGATCACCATGAGGTCTGCTGGTGTCCTCACTAATCTGAAAACCCAAACAACTGCCTCCATCTAGTCCTCGGCGGCCTGAGGGTCCGTCTCCCCGCGGAACCTGGGCGGTCGCTAGCGCTGGAACTCATGCAGTGCACTAAGGCGACGTGCATCGTCAGCGGCTGGGGTTGGTAGCATCGGTGCCTTGGCGGGTATAGGTACCGCCGGTGCCTCAGCTGTCAAAGGGCCCTGTACCGAGTCCTCGACGCTCGGTGGGCTGTCATCACGCTCTACTCTCGGAATCCTAGCTGTCTGTCGTCGTGGGGCCATCCTGAAAGAAACAGGTGTCCCACGGTCAGGACAGTATACCTGGTGAGCTGACACAAGTAATCACAAGGAAAACTTGAAACACACATGCAATCAATGTTTTCGTGAATTAAGTCGGAAATTAGAAGTCAGGGTCCTGGTGTACGGATACGTCGGCCGCCGCACCAACACTGGACTCCCTGGACTGATAACTACACCCAATACGCTAAACACTATTGCTTCACATAGAAAAGATCAGAGTTCACGGTAGAACTTAACTCCTCTGATATCAATCTGTCATGACCCGTCCTCGGGGCCCGTGCCGTGACTACCCCAAGCCCGCCTTCCATAGGCCAGGGGCTGGCGACTAGCACCAAGGCGTAAATCCCGGTAAAAAGGGAAGGCATTGCCTTTGTAAAGTAAACAATCAAACAGAGTACAAGCGGAAGAAGTAAATACTAAGTAAAAATTGAGTACAAAAGTAAGTGCGGAAAGTATAAGGGGCCGAAAATACAAGCCCAACTGTAAAGTACAACTCGAAAGGGAAAAAAACAATAGAAAAGTAAAGATGCTACGCCGGGATGTCCATTTGAAATCCCACCTGAAGGGTGGGTACAGATAGCTCCTCTGCTCCTGGGGTCCCGTCGTCCGCTCCGAGTATGTCCCGCCCAGTGGTCCACCTCCGGGTACCGCCTCGTCGTCACGTCCACCTCTGGGTACCGTCTCGTCGTGAGGTCCTCCTCTGGGAACCATCTCGTCGTATAGTCCACCTCCAGGTACCGTCCAGTCCTCGAACACTCGGCCTCTGTCTGCACTGCCCGTCGTCTACAACCAACACAACGAGATGCGGGCATAGCCCGTGCAGGGGTAAGTATAACGATACTCAGTAGGGACCTCGAGACCCTCAAGGTCTCACTAAAACCAACAAGGATAACCACATATAAGATCTCAACAGATAACCTCTACTTAGGTATATGTCCATACATATACCTAAGTTATCAAGTAACCCATCTCAATCATGAGGCAAACACAAGGTCAAAAGTCTCAGCTCAAACCAGGATTTTCATCATCGAAATCGTAACTGCTGAAGAGATGCGTCTCTGGAGTGTACAGTGGTCCTGTCACAACTCTGAGGTACTGCTCACTAACTTAAGACTGCTGTAGTACTCCACCTATCGAGTATTTCGGGCCAGCCGCTACAATCAAGCGCTCCCATGTGCCGCTACAACCAAGCGCACCTCTGTAGTGGGTCTTCCGCTATAACCAAGCGCTCCCCTATGCCTCTACAACCAAGCGCACATCTGTCGTGGGTCTGCCGCTACAACCAAACGCTCCCCTGTGCTGCTACAACCATGCGCACCTCTGTCGTGGGTCTGCCGCTACAACCAAGCACTCCCCTATGCCGCTACAACCAAGCGCACCTCTGTCGTGGGTCTGCCGCTACAACCAAGCGCTCCCATGTGCCGCTACAACCAAGCGCACCTCTGTCGTGGGTCTGCCGCTACAACCAAGCACTCCCATGTGCTGCTACAACCAAGCGCACCTCTGTCATGGGTCTACCGCTACAACCAAGCGCTCCCATGTGCCGCTACAACCAAGCGCACCTCTGTCGCACACCGAGTCGTTCGATCAGCAGTCGTCGGGTCTCAGTCAGCTACACGGTCTCCATGCTCCGCCCGCTCGTCTCCGGGAGGGTCCGCTCCACGAGCTACTAGTCGATACTCCAAGTATCACAAAGTCCCGCAAGGAAGTATCTCGAAGGACCACCTCGTCATTGGGGTCTCAACGCAACAGACGGCGCGTCAATCGGACGCCCGGTCTGTGAGTTATTAGCCTTTTCGTCCCAGGGGCCCGGTTGGTTTCGTGAGCGGACCAATCCAGCCGTAACTCAACTATACCCCGAACACTCACAGGGTATACTTATAGGGACCGTTTTTCAACGTGATCACCAATGCCGCTGACGGTTCGTCAAACAGATGTCTGGTCTGAAAGATATCAGCTTTTCCGTTCCAGGGGTCCGGTTGGATTTCAGTGCGATCCAACCCGGCCACTATCCATCTGCATCCAAAACTCGGGCGGAGGATGCCAAGAGTTCCGTCTCATCAAGAGGAACTCAACGCAATAGATGGCGCGTCAATCGGACGCCCGGTCTGAGAGTTATTGGCGTTTTCGTCCCAGGGGCTCGGTTGGTTTTTAAGGAAAAACCAACCCGACCGTACTCCACTTGCGTCCAAACCCCCGGTCGGAGTGAGCCAAAAGATCCGTATCACTAAGAGGAAACTAACAAAGCTGACGGAACGCCAATCGGACGTTCGTAGCTCAAGATATGAGCGTTTCCGCTCCGAGGGCCCGGTTGGTTTCGTGTACGAACCAACCCGGCCGAACCCAAAGTATTCCGAAACTTTGATTGCGATAAACCGAAACGACCGAATCGCTCCAAGGATTGTGTTACCGCTGACGGCGAGTCGTTTGGAGGCCCGTAGCTCATGATACGGCCATTTGAACGAGGTCCGTCCGAAGACGGGGGGGGTCCGGGCCCGGGCCGTCCCGGCCCGACCCCCCCTGGTTGGCCCGAACCGGGTCGGGTCCAACTCGGTTGGCCCGGCCCGGCCCGGCCAGGGCCGGTCCGGCTCGGCTCAGCCGAGCGGCCGACGCGGGGGAAAGCCGCTGCCCCGCGTGACACCCCCGCGGCACCCGCGGGGTGTCGGCCAGACACCCGCAGGGTGCCGCGGGACAACCCCGCGGCTCCCGCGGGGTGCCGCGTGACAACCCCGCGCCACGCGGGGTGTCGCGCTGGACACCCGCGGGGTGCCGAGTGACAACCCTGCAGCACCCGCGGGGTGTCGCGCTGGGCGCCCGTGGGGTGCCGCCGCCTCCGGCCGCCGGCGCCGCCGCGCCGGCGACCCGCGCCACCACCGGCTTCCGCGGGCCGCCGGAGTTGCTGTGGTGGCCCGTTTTCCTTCCCGTCTACGCCGTTGTTCCTCCCGGGTTCCGTTCTTTACTGCGGGATCATCAAACACCCATTGCGGCACGTTCCGTCATCGCCCGCCAAATCCGCAAAACACGAAGAACGGCGGAGGGTTGCCGGGCCATGTTCGTTTGACCCGCACCCACCGCGTTAGATAAAAACAACGGGAGAAATTGTTCAACACATGAACCGAAAATTTTAATAAAATAAAATTGTTCATTTGAAACCGGCTCTTAAGTTTTTAAAGAACGTTCACGGGAATATAAAGAGGGGTATTCCAAAATTATAAAATCCCTACCTCTTTGATCGTCGCGCGTGGGCGTTCTTCGCGGAAAGGCTCGTCGCAGAAGAGGGGGATCGTTGCGTTGTCGCGGAAAGGCATCACGTCGTCGCGGAAGAGGATTCGTAGACGAAGACGGAGGTTGTCCGAGGTGGAACGGTGTCTCCCTTCCTTTGATGTGGAAAGAAGATCGAGGGATGGCGCGTCGTCATTCTTCGGAAGAAGGACGTGACGACGTTCTTCGTCGGAGACCGATTCGTTCTTCACTTTCTTCGTCGTTGAAGAAGATGTTCTTCAAGCCTCCCAAATCCTCCCAACGAGACAATACTAAAAAAAAATAAGCCCAAGTCTTATTTTATTATCACAAGATAGGAAATTCAATTTCAAAAGAAAAGAAACAATCAATTAATCTCAAAGAATTAATTGTAACAAATTAACAGCCCAATTAAATGGGGCGTTTCTTAACCAGAAAAACGCACAGTTGACTTCTTTTAATAGGGGGGTGCGGGTGCGTTACTTAAGAATAAAAGAAACGGTGGGGCTCGTGCGGGCCCCACCTCACAAATATCCTACCAAGGGGGTAGGATATTCCTGGATAGCACCCTATCCAGTTCAACTCAGTTCAAGCCGCCTTTATGTGGCTTCAAGTGGCTTCCAAGCGGCTTAAGTGAAATAAAATAAAGTTGTCGCAAAATTATTTTATTTCTTAACTTCAAGCCCGAAAATTAAAAACCACACCCGAGAAAACGCAACTCCGGAAGATGCATTTCTAAGCGAATATCGGCGCTGCGATTTCATCGGTGCCCTCAGAATTCGATTCCGGGTACCGGTTCAAAAGTTAGAAAAACCCGCTCGTCCGTTCACTGAACGTACCCGAGCCAAACTTCGGAAAATGATTCCGGGCACACCGGGCCTCGGAATCAGGCGCCGTCAGAAAATGTGTTCTTGTAAAATTCCAAAGAAAATTAAGAAAAAAATTTCCTTGAAATTTACGGGTCTTTACAGAATATCTCATTATATTTTACTGAATAACCAACATTAATGAGCCCTCCCCTACTTATATAGTGGATTTCGTGTTTACCCGGATATGGTTCCCCAACCGGTGGGAAAAATATACACTAAATAAGAAATAATTAGATAATTATGATGAACTAAACACCATTATAAATAGTATTAATAATATATCCCATGATTTTTATATAAATTAAATATATTACATGACTAAATTTATTCACTTATGTCCACTCGTAATTCCTGCTAATATTAAATGAACATGGAATATTAAAATAATATATATTCATATAATTTTTTTCTTATATTCACTAAATAACTCATTAATACTTTTAATAAATAAAATCATCCTAATTTGATGATAATAAATACATAGACATCCCATAATCCCCATGGTGGGGCCATCCATGTCCGATTTACCTATTCAGCAGAATAGGGAAGTTTCTTGAATATGCTATTGTGTGTGACCATCGATACACTTATCTTAATAAAATTGAAAAGTATTAACATGCCAAATGTGGATTCTAGAAACTCATAAAAACCCATAAAGTGATATTAAATATTCATAAAATCAAAAACTATTGTATAATCATGTGATCAATAATATAATTTCCTTTTAATTAGATATCTCATAATGTTGGATTCACACTTATTTCATTATCCTTTCTTCCAATTTTGTTTTTCTATCTAAAAGGATTGTTGTACCTCTGAATACCCCGGACAAAGATTTATGAGGTAAAAACCATTATAATGAATGATTGTAGAGATATGTTACTTCCCAACTCATAATAGGAAAATTATATCATTATCATTGATCTATTGTCATATGACCAATGATAGATCCAAGACTAGTTACCTCATCTCGATTTCCTTGTTGGGGTTTCTCTTTCCTTGAATAAAAGTATCTAATCAAGTAAAACCACCTGATAATGATGTCATGTAAAGAGAAAAATACACATATTCATAGATAGGAATAACCAAAGACACCTTAAAACTTGTAGAGTTCTTATTGGAAGGTATGTTCATAGGATCCCGACGACCGAATAACACTAAGTGTGAACTTCATGAGAAGAAATTTCAATGTTTCAGATGTTTCCAGATAGCATGATGTATCTAAGAGACAACAAATATATTTGATATTAATTTCATAGTATATTTTTGTTCTTAATATAACTTGGGTTCTGTTATAACTATAACCTCGAGAAATTTTAAAAGGTGAATATCATATTCGATGGCATTTATGACACAAAACCGCAAGCCTAGAAAAGAATATAAAATCCCCAAACATTGCGATATATTAAAAATTTTAATAAAATAAAGATTTTATATATCATTAATTACATTTATTTAGTCATTTATATTTATTTACCCAAAACAATGAGTCTCTTCAATAGATTGTGTGAAACACAAGAGCCTTTTTTAAGGAAAATAATATATTATTATTATTATTTACTATGATAGTTATAACCTAACTTTTGGAATAATGATTATGAATAAGATAAAATAATTTCTGAACATATATGTTTTACAAAAAAATAAAATTAATTCATTTGTAAAAAATGTATTAGATATTAAAATAAAAACACATTGAATATAAAGGAAATGATTTTATAAAAACATTTTTATGCACTGAAAGACATTTTATTTTATTAAATTAAAAAAATTACTATTAGTGAATGATAGTAATAACTTTTATATATTTCATATTACATAAATTTTTTTATTCTCATCTAATATATTTTAATGGAATAACATATGAACATGTCCTATTTTATGCTTAAAAAGCATTATTTTTATAAGGTTGGTTTGGTAGCCTTTTATTATAGAAGTTGGTTTAAAAATGAATGTTGTCAACTTTATAAATTTTATTTCAAAAAATAAAAATCATTTTTTAAATCATAATTTCAAAATTATCATCAAGTGAATTTTTGGTATTTTTCTCAATAGTTTTAATTTTTGACGACTAATGAATTGTATTTCCTTTTAATTGAAAACAACTGATTCATGTAAGATGTTTATAATATAAATTTATATTCTTAATTGGTTTTAATGTATGGATACATAAATTATACAGATAGTAATCCAATTTAGTTAATTAGAATCATTTTTAGGTTGAATTTATATATATATAACATTTTATGCTTTTGAAAATTTTTATTCTAAAAACCATCTTTCTCATCTAATCTACATGATTAATTTTAAATTAATTTTTCACACCTATATTGTTTAAATTTTTAAAAATGGGATATCTATTTTTAATAATAATACTATATAATTTATAATATAGTAATCATATTTTTTAATATTAATTATTATTTAATAGAGTTAAAAATAAATACATTGATGAAGAGAAAAATGGGTTCACTAAGGGACTAATCAGTAGTCTTAAGGGGAAAAATGACATAAAAACTCAAAAAAAAACCCCATTTTATGGAGTTATTTAGACCATACCCCTTATATTATCAGGATTTTTCAATTATTTTATCCACTATAAATGGAAAAACATGGGTGAAATTATCCCATTTAAAAAATTACAAAAATTCCACTTACCTCACTTATAAAAGGTATCCCCATCTCCTCCAATCATCACACATTCAAACCATTTTTTTCTTCCCATTAACTCACATATAACTCCTAAAATTACCTCCGGTAATATTAGAAACCTTATTATGGGAATAAAACAATCCATTCAAAACAATAGTTAAAACATTTGGAGGATACCCAAAAAGGACATAATGATCTGCTAAAAGTGTTATTATTTTAATTCCTTCACAACCTCCATCAATTCTTATTATACAATGATTATATTATAAATAAAGTGTAGTAAATATAATAATATGTTATTATGATAATCATAAAACCTAAAACCTCACACACTTCTACCAAATGGGTTATTAAATCATTTTTCACTTGTATGGAAGCTAACCACCTTGCAAACCTATATCGTCCATTTTTCCATTACCACCTTTCAATGTTGGGAATAATAATGGATTTATAGTTTATATATGAGATATATAATATTTATTATTCAATTATTCTTCTATAATTATTACATCACAAATACCATCATGATTTCCATTTTCTAGGAATATGATAACATTGCTCGTCTCTACGACAAACTATCATCTTGCAAAGCATTGTGATTCCTTCATGCTATAAGTGGAATGTAATAATTATGGGTTTAATTGAAATATGTGATATATATAGAAAATAAAATAATAGTATCATGATAATATATATATATATAATTTAATTTGCTTTCATCAATACAATAAGAAAATAGAAACATCTTTCTAGCGTAAGTATGGCCTACCGTCTCCATGAATGGTGTATTTAATTTCCTATCAACAAATTTTATGTATTAATATAAATACATATATAATTAATGTAGATGATATTTACATCATAAATTAAATAATATAGATTACCAACTCATAATATATTTAAGAGGAATAAAAAATATCAACTGAAAATATACTCAAAAAACAAGTCAATTAACACATAAAATAGGAAAATAATGAAATATTATTAACGAAAATGTAATAATATGTTATTAAATAATAATATATGATATCATAAATATTAAAATGGTTATTTTATAAGATAATCACCAGTTTGACCCCATTATACATGATTTTGTATAATATATGACTAAAAGAAAAGTATAGGGTAAGGGATTTGGTCTTAATTTTATTTAATTGAGGCATATTATAGTGTTATGAACATAGTTTATTTTTTTGTATCTAATAACCAATTTTCATATAATATCATTAAATATTCTTTATACATGGTATTTTATGTTTAAATATAAATTATTTGTTCTGTAGGTATTTTAATTACGAGTTTCCTAATGGTAAAAAATTTGATAACTCAATTTCCTTTCATTGGGTTGTGTTACTACCTCGTTTTAATTAATATTATTAGATTATGTGCAAACTAAATTTAGATTTTCTATTTTTTTTTAATTTCAAAATGTTTTATATTGTTTTATATTTCATACACATAAACGATTCATAGGTTGATTCACTCTTCAATGTCATGATCATTAGAAGGGTTTAATTCATAATATCATTTTATTTAATATTATTTACCCATGAGTTTACATTGAAGGAAATTTTGGGATCATTATTTAATAAACCATTTCGTTTACATATCCTCTATTAATTTGTGATTATTTTTATGTAATAGTATCATTTCCCTTTGCTTATGTTCTAATAATTTTTTATAATTACTTTAAGAAAATTCAAATTTATTTCATTATTCAGTTGAAAATGATTTTTCTCCTAAAAATATTTTTTCGTGAAACGGTATTAATATTTTTTAACATTTTCAAAAAGATTTGTTAAAAATATATTTTTATCTATATTTAATTTTTAAATGTTTTCCTCATAATCATCATTTCACTTTCTGAACAAAGCATTCTTCTATCAATTTTACAATGAAATATGATTATTCATTACAACCTGCATGAAATTACCTGCCAAAAGGAATATCATTTTAAAGGAGGAAATAATTTCATTTTTAGGAGTATATTTTGGAAGAAAATTCTTTAAAAAAGAATTTTCAAAAGGAAAATGTTTTCAATTTTTTTTTCAAAGTAGATCTCAAATTAGGATAAAGAATATTTTTTGAATATATTTTCCTAGTATATTTATTCATCAAAAAAAACAAACTGTTTACATTAATCTAATAGAGTTTATTTTATAATGGAATTATCATTATTATTTAAACAGATGGTTTAGGATCAGTTTTACTCTTGATGTAAAATTTTGATGATATTCACATTACTCAAGATGTTCTATGATTATGTTTACTAATTTGGGAATTTATTTCTATTTCATATGAATGTTTTAATACTATTTTTAATGTTGATTATATTTCAGCCCTTTTATATGAGGAATTCATTAGATTTTATATTTGATGGGGGTGATGTACCCCCTCGATTCATTAGAATGTTTCATGAGACAAACTAGACCTGATCACTTCAGTGGACTTTCCAATTTATTTGATTTCATAAAAATTGGCCTTGATGGTATGAGTTTCTTATAATGAATCATTTTTTGTATTATATTCTTGAAATGACACCTTGATGATATGTTTTATATATCCATCGTTATGAATTCAGTTATTGATATTCCATTTCTATATTTTTATTATTAAGAATATTCAGGGTGATGTTTCATTCTCATGTGATTATTTATATAGAATTATTTGATCACATTTTGTATTTTAATATTTTGATGAAGTTGTTAATTTAATGGAAGGTGTTTCATTTATTTACATTTCTATTTTGATTATGATTTATTTATTTATAGGTTTGACTATATAGTTTCTTTTATGGAGCAATCGATATCACCCATATTTTGGATCTTTTCCCTTGGATTCCATGAGTTTACTATGTATAATATTAATAGATATTCAAGATGAAATTATATTAATCTGGAAATTTATTTTCTTATATTGTATTCCAATATAATGGTATTAAGCAACTACAATGAAACATTGGTGTCAGAATTGCTACAATAACCTTTTGGATATGGTAATTAAACTATAGACATTACCATTAAATAGTGGATAAAATCATTAAAATTAATGGTTAGTGAATATCATTCATAACTCACTTCATGCATGATCAGTTAATTGAAAATTCCTATTTATTTGGGTCTTGGAACCTACTATTACAGAAGTAGTAACAGATATGAAAATACTTGCAGTGTGAATAAAATAATTCCAAATATGTATGCATGTTTGTGATGTTTAATATTATGATGATAACATATATAAAATATTAATTCTATAATGAAAATTTTATATTTTAAGAAATTAAATAATGACATAAATTAAATATATATTCATTAAATCCATTTTTATAACCATTTGGTGGTTATGAAATATGAAATTTTTCGTTAATGGAGGTGGTAGTCTGGACACATGTGGGGGAAATTTTTTCTTTTTTATTAAATGGAAGAAGAATAGTAATTAATATATAAAAAATATAATAACATTTTAGAATATAATTTATAGAAATACTATTTATATTCATATGGTTGTAATGAATTTGGAGTATGTTGGATGGGACTAATAATGAATAAATATAAATGGGTTAGTGATAATTATAGTGAGAATTTATTTCTTCTCTTAATGTATCCATTGGAAATGCAGGACTAGAGGAACATTTTTGAGGCTAAATGATTCTAAATGTGTATATAGGATTCAATATAACTGAATTAGGTTGAGTTATGTCAGAATTATGAATTATAAGTGTGGATTGAACATGTAGGAAGTGAAATCATTTTATAGGTGAAAATTTGGGGAAAATATTTGGAAAAAAAGGATTGTATGGGATAATAATGTAATTTTATAATAATTACATTAGTTAGGAGGATAAATTTTTCATAACACTTGTCGTTATGTCCTTCATACATAAAATGTATTTCTAGATGGTGTTTCTGAAGTACTAATTATTAAAAATTCAAGAAAATGGATTTTCACTTTTTTTCCATTATTAATCATGATTAAAAAATACCATAATAATTATTTTATTACAAAAAATATATTATTCCCTTATTATAGTATTTAAATAAGATTAATATCAAGTGTGAATAAATTTAACCAAATTACATTTATAAATATTATTCAATTACTTTTAAAATTAAATAATAATATATTGGAAAAGATATTTATATAAAAATATTGGTTTACAAATATTAGGGTTTTTCATAATTATTTACCATTTTTTATTAATTAAATGATTGTTTACATGGCTGTTTATTTTTTTAAACAAAATATTAGAAGTGTATTTCCAATTTTATTGATATAATAAATTTAGATAAAAAATAGATATCTCTTATAAAATTAATTGTTTTAAAACAACCATTTTACTATTACCATGTAAATTATTATTTTCCCTAAATATTTTATTTTCAATGACTACAAATATTATTCCAATAGTTAAATAATTTTTACCCACTAATACTAAATATAAATTCAATTTTATCAAATTCAATTAATTTTTTGGAAAAAACTAAATTTAATATTTTCATGCATAAATATCAATTTTTGAGAACATCAAAATAAATGATCCCAATAAAATAATATTATTCTTAATAAAAAAAATAAAGTTCTTTTTTTCCAAAAAAAATCAACTGATTGATAAAAATATTCTTAATTAAAATTCTAATATATAGTGGATAACAATTCTTGTCGGAAAATGGTTTTTTAAATATCAATTGTTCCTTATAATTATTTCCAATAAATTAATTATTAGTTTATCAATAATATATTATTTATATTACAGATATATTTTTATTAATTTCTAATAATAATATATAGAGTTTCATTAAATAAAAATATAATCTTATAAAAGTTAATTTTTTGGAAGAAATGATTTTCATTGTTTTTTCTAATACACTAATTGAGTTTAATTCATATGAAAATTAGAAATTATTGTTAATCAGTAGAAAATTTCACTAAGTAGTTATTCATACTCATTGTGGTTAAATCAATGGAATCTTTTATTTGTCATACCTAAAATTTATATTTTTAACTAAATATATTCTGTTTTTTATGATTAATGTTGTGTGTCGAGATAACTATCAGATGCATTGAATGATTTAATAGTAATCATATTAAATATATTTTGGAGTTATATTCTCCCCTCCCCTAAATAAATTATATCTTTAAAAATTTAATAATTACTCACTAATGAAATTAGGTCGGTTAATTATTATAATATTAATTATTTGGTAAATCACCTCTAATATGACATCTATCTTAGTCTCTTAAGATATATTAATATCATTTAATATATGCATCCACACAATTAATGTAAGAAAAATATTGAAAAATCCTTAGTTAATTCACCAAACCCTCATAACATTTAAAATATACAAGAATATCATCGATAAGTATGAGTTAACTATTTAAAATTTCAATATATATCTATAATTAATTTAAATTATTATTTCAAGCTCACTACCATAGTAAATACTATGAATTTTTTTTTACCATCTTAATAGTAATACATTAAAATTCTTAACAGCTTTTATATGCTCTCTTATTCTGTTATAAGACATGGTGATTTATAGATATGTTCCACACACAGATTCATATGTGTGATCATATTTCAATAAAATACTAAACAATGAATGTGATAATATCCAAAATATGAATATTAAAAAAAAATTCCTTCACATATGACACGCTTTTTATTATTATACTATTCCATTGGATCAACCTATGACTCCCCCATATTATCCTTAATACTCAATAGAAATTTTTTATTAATTATCATAATAGAATAATTTAAAATCAGTCATAAATAATTTATAATGGTTTGTAGAGAGAATGATACTAATAATAGCATATCCACTGGGAGTGTCTAGAATGGTTTGAACTCATAGACCCACACATCATGAATTATAGTGAATATTAAGTCAATCATCAGTTAGAAATTTATGTATTTATAAGAATAGAATAATAATTTCTATTTTAACAAAACATCATTATATTATAAAATCAATATAATTTTGTCATGGGTTTTCATTGATGTTTTCCCATCATAATACACAAATAAAATTTCAATTATTTCTTAAGAGTTGAATCATACACTGTACAAATGAGTTATCTATACCTTTGAAATTTTGATGAACCATAACATAACAAAACATAATGTATCCTCAACAAATATATTATTCTAAAAAGTTACCTAATTCATTATTTTGATAAAAATGTTGACGCCCCAAACCCATAGTCCAAGACCTGGTTCTATAAAGTCATTATATACATAATCATTTTGATACATGATATAAAATTTAGGATATAACCATCTACAATCACAAAATAAATCATTTTTATTTCATCCCTCGCAACTCAATGATAATTTCTTGTTTATATATTTAGATAGTTATTTCACATCGTAAAGTAATAAACCATATGTTTTTTTCTATCAAATAAACATTTTTGTTACACCATGTATGAGACAAATAATTCATTATAATTCTTAAAAATCTCCCAAAAATTATCCCACACATGTTATGCTTCTAAAAAAATCATTTGTAATAATTTTCTCCCTAGCTTAGTGAAATAAAAAAATAAGAATAGCTGAGCTCAAATAATTTTAAGGGAATACATGTAGTTAAATAAATATGGGAATAAACATGAAAAAAATATTATGAATGTAATATGTAAGAAACATAAATAAATAATAAAATTTAAATAGGGATCAAGATACTTTAATGAAAATAAATGAAATCATAGATGTCAATAATAATGATATTATACTAAGGTAATTAACAAATTCAAACATAAAAAACCAGTTGTCAAGGCCTTATTCCAATAAACTATTCTATTATGGGAAGAGGCATATACGAAAACCCAAACAGTTTTTCTTCATGAGACACATAAATTCAACTAGGAAATATATAATTATAGGCCCCACCCATAAACTAAATAAGCCCAATTAATTCACCATAAGTGTCAAAAAGTGTTTACATACCATTCTAAAAGAAACCACATATTTAATTAAAAAATTATGATGTATATAATGAAATATATGGAATGTTAATAAATAAAAAAACTACATAAGTAGTTATATTCATCAAGAATATTAATACATTCCACTTTGTGAACAAATGGTAAATAATGATCACAAATCATCCAAATATAGTAGGTTGGTGGGGAAATAATATATAGTCATCATTCCAACAATCATCTGTATTGGGATAGTAATATATGAAATTCCAACACTTTTACCCATATTGATAAAAGAGACCACATGATCATGAACTATTAGGAATGTGGATGGTTAAACAAGACATAATCAACTTTATAATAATAATTCTTATTGTAATATATATATATATATAACTACTATTCATTTTCCAATATCATTATAATAATATATATTTTATGTTAACATCATCTGATCTGAAATATGTTACATGTGATGTTCACACAGTATAGAGAAATTATTATAGATCTAAATAATTATAAAAATAATTTGATAATAATACATCCAAATAAATAATTTCAATGGATTACAAATAACATAACCATAGTGAAATATTAAAATATATAAGGGTGTGGGAATAAATGAAAAAACCCCGTAGAAGAAGAATTCATCGAATGGTATCATAAGAATAAAATTTCTTGATACCAAAAGTTCAATAAACAAAATGATATTATATATTTATATATGTATTAGGATAAATATTGAAACATAAACCCTATTTGGGTAAATAATTTTAAAAATTAAAAAGGATAAGAAAGTGAAAACTAAAAAAATATTTTTGGAAACATATTATTTCATGATGTAAATTAAATAATATACCTTTCAAATTCAATGTTATCATTAAAAAATTTGTTGTCAAATTTTTTTAAAAACTATTAATTTTAAAAATATTCTCTATTAATTGATCTGTGTATAGACAATATTTTTTTTCATGTATAACTTAGGAATTGAATATTTAACATTATAACATAAAAGTAAATACCCATTTCATTATTTTAAAAATATCATTTTTGAAAACTCACATTGTAAGAAGAGTAAAAAAATAACCCATTTTTATAAAAAAATAATTTTTACGAAGGAGATTAAAAAATACCTTATAATAAAATTTCATTGTGGGAGAAATTGATAATGGAAAGAAGTAGTTCACAAAAAAACATTATAACTCAAGGAAAAGAGACATGAGTTTTCAATATACCTTTTGAGTAACATACTCACTGAAGCATGAATCATTTAAAATGGGTTATGTGTTTTAAAAATTGTTAAGGTAAAAAATGGAATATTTTACCCAACTTGTATGAAATATGTTCAATTTAATGATCATTATTTAATGATCACCAATTGAGTCAAAAAACACATACAACTGTAGTAAAACTTGATTCAAAATAAATTTTATAAGAAGAAAAAAAATTTAGTAGGATTATCCCATTAATAAATGTGAATTATCTTATTGTATATTAATAGGATAATGAATCAATATAACACCATACAAAATAAACATTTTTCAAAATTTTAAACACATATTAAAGAATCAAATTGATATCAGAAAACCATTAAAAACCTGGTAACATTATAATAAAACCATGGGAAATATATGTATTTTAGTTGAAAATAAAATTTCATAATTAAGATATAATTAATGAAATTATATCCCATATAATTAGAATATACACCATAAAAATTTATTTTGATTTATAATATAAAGCATATCTCAAAGACTATAATTTGAGATGAAACCCCTTTCCTTATTCATGAATCATTCATCACATGTTAAAAACAAAAATAATTACTTTAATACCATTAAATAAACACCCAAGACCACATTCAAAACTATAACCATGTATACTCTTACATTATAATTATTATACACCGATACATGCAAGTTATTTTATACCAATTTTCGACATTTTATGTACGTTATATTTATATCTCTATGTTAAGTCAAAAGTCCTCTTTTGGATTTTACATCATGTTTTGGAAATCACAAATATATTCTATATCATGCTTTGGAAATAACAATTCTATTCTATCTTGTTTATCGTATCGTACGGTGTTGATCGTACCGACCAAAACGTATCATACTGACTCTGTCAATCGTATCATATTGACTCTGTCAATCATATCGTATTGACTCTGTCAATCATATCGTACTGACTCTGTCAATCATATCGTACTGACTCTGCTATTCAGATGATCATTATTTGTTTTGGTATTTTGTCAAAAACTCTCTCTGCATATGAATCGTACTCATGTTTTTCATTTCTATATATCCCTTTTCCTAACAAAACGATGATGTTGGGTTAGTTACAAACTAATCAAAACGATGTCGTGCTTTCTGTTTCAATATGACCGTTGGAGGCAATATGACCGTTGGAACCCGATGCCTATAAATAGGAGGTCATTTGAAGCTAAGAGAATAATGATGAACGAAGAGAACGAATGAAGAGACTCTGTGAACTACCATGATTCTAGAGAGAGACACTGTGACTTCTCTCATCAGCCTTGTGCGTCCGATCATCGTATCGAGGGCTTTCAAGTAATTGAAAGACAGAGGTGCCGATTACCTACAAAATCGAGGGCTGCCGGGGATAGGCAGACAGACGTGCCGATCATCGTATCGAGGGCTGCCAGGGATAGGCAGACAGACATGCCGATCATCGTATCGAGGGCTGCCAGGGATAGGCAGACAGACGTTCTGATCATCGTATCGAGGGCTCACCAAGGTATTGGTGAGACAGACCTTTTATCCTAGGTGAAAGGATAACCCTTCTCTTTGGGTCAAAAGAATTGAAATACTTTTACATTTCCACTGTTACTTGTATTAGAAAGGGATTTGTATTGTTTCCTTTCTTCTTTACATTTTCAATTGTAATTGTTTCAATTACAATCATTCTATTACTTTTTGTATTGATTGATTCTATACGTTTTAAGGTAGAATCATTCATCTTTGTATTGCTCTGATTATTGTGTTCACCTTGAATACAATTGTTTTACTTTACATTAGTATTACATTACATCATACCTTTTATATTCAATACAATTGTGGGTGTTTATATTTGTATTAGTTTAAGATCATTTAAACTAATCTCCTTGATGCAAAAACTCAAAGGTTTTTAAACCTACAATTCACCCCCCTCTTGTATTGTTCCATTTAATAGACATATATATCTACTATTCGATCCAACAATTGGTATCAGAGGAGGTTTTCCACTGATTTGTATTACTAGCTTTACTTCTTATTACTATCTTGAATACTTACGACACTAACGTGTGGAGTGGAAAAGTTGTTTTTGTTGTATTAGATGGCAGGAATGAATATCAGATCAATAGATAATCTGAATCCTTCTAGACCACCAATCTTTGATGGGAATGATTATGAGTATTGGAGAGATCGTATGAAGACTTTCGTCATCAATACTGGTGTAGACAATTTTATTATGCTTACTGGGGGTTACAAAAGTCCTGACAAAGAAGTTAGCACTTTCACCAACCAAGAGAAGCAAGAATATCAACTGAATTACAAGGTACGCAATACTTTATTATGCTCTATGACCAGGAATATATATAGTCAGATATCTTCATGTGAAGCAGCCAACTGTATTAGGAAGAAATTAGAAGTCACTCATTTTGGTACATCAAATGTTATAGAAACAAGGAGAGCAATGCTTCGAGCAGAGTATCATGGATTTGTTTTTACTTATGGAGAACCTGTATGTAAAGTGCAACAAAGGTTTATGACAATTGTCAACAGCTTACAATCTATGGGAGAAAAAGGACTTGATGATGAAGCTCTTGTTGATAAGATTATAGATATTATGCCAAATGAATGGGAATCGAAAAGGACAGCTATTGATGAAAATAGAAAAGTTTCCCAGATTACTCTTGATGAACTCTTTGGAACTCTTCTATAGCATGAGACAAGGATGAAGAGAGATGCTGATTTTAATAAGAAGAATAATGGGAATGGAAGTGTAGCTTTTTCATCTAAAGCTAAAACACCTGAAAGGCTTACAAGGTCTAAATCCAAGAAGGTTGTTATATCTGATTCAAGTGATTGTAATCTTTCGGATAATGAGTTAGCCAATCTTGCTCAGAGGATGAACATGATTGTGGGAAAGAAAGATTTTCAATATAGATTCAAAAAGAAAGACAGAAAAGATAGGAAAGATTCAGAGGTAACTTGTTATGAATGCAAGAAAGCAGGACATATAAGGCCTGATTGTCCTTTACTGAAGAGGAAAGATAGAAAATAGAAACACTCTGAAAGAAACAAGTAAAGGTTTTATAAGACAAAGAAAGGCTTGAAAGAAAATGATACGTGGAGTGCAAGTGGTAGTGATTCCTCAGATGATTCTTCAGAATATGAGACATCAAGACAAATAAATATTGGACTTCTAGCCAGACTACTAATTGAAGATCATTGTCTCATGGCTAAGGTACATAATGCTGAAGCTGTTACAAATGTCTCTTTAAATGCAAATTATGATGATAATAGATATTATGAATCTTCAAATGATGAACCCTCATAATCAGAAGATGATACTTTACCTTCTTTTGAAGAAGTCTCTAGATTTTCTATGTTACTTGAAAATGAAAATTCTAAACTCAAAAAGAGATTTGAAAAAGAAAATTCTAGAATTTCTATTTTGACTAAAGAAGTATCAGATCTTTCTAAAGATCTTGATGAGAAAACTTCTAATTTTGAAAGTATTTTAAAAACCCTTGAGAAAGTCAAATCTGATAAGGATAAACTTTCTAAGGATCTTGAAACTGAAATTTCAAAGAAAAATATTTTAGAGTCTAACTCTAGTTCAAATTCAAATGTTTTAGAAAACAAGAATTTGGTTTTAAAACTAAAGTCAGAGATTTTATCCTTGAAAAAGTGTTTGTCAAACTTTACTCATGGAAAAGAAAACTTTGATAGGATGTATTCTCAAATTAGACCTTTGAGAAATCATTCTGGTCTTGGTTATACTTATTCCAAACCTGTTTTTAGTAATAACTATTTTGTTCCTCAAAAAACCATTTTCTGTTCCAAGTGCCAATGTGGTGGACATTGGAGAAGAGATTGTTCTCTTAACAAAACTCAATCCTTATGATTTCATAAAGCTCATTTTGCAAAACAAATGTGGATTCCTAAAATTCTTTTATCTAACCCTTCTGGATCCAAACAAGTTTGGATTCCGAAAATCTAATTGTTTCTTTTTCAGGAAAACGATAAGTGTATCAATAAGAACATTTGGTACATGGATAGTGGTTGTTCTCGACATATGACTGGAAACAAAGATTTCTTTGAAAAGGTTATCAAAACAAAAGGTGGAAAAGTTACCTTCGGAGATAATGCTCAAGGAAAGATTGTTGGTATAGGTAATAACGTTTTCTTGGAAAAGTTCATATTTCAAATGTTTTGTTTGTTAAAGGTCTTAGGCACAATCTCATCTGCATAAGTCAATTATGTGATGAAGGTTACCTTGTGAATTTTAGAAATGATAAGTGTCTAGTTCACAATTCCAAGGATGAATTCATTCTATCTGCCCATAGGCAAGAGAATGTTTACACTATTAACTTAGAAGGCCTTAGGAACCAAAACTTACCTTGTTTAAGTGTAATAGAAGACCAATCGTGGCTATTGAATAGGAGACTAGGACACTGTAATTTGAGAAACCTAAGAAAACTCTCAAATAAAGGACTTGTAAAAGGGCTACCGGACCTTAGATATGATTCTTCAAAAGTCTGTGATCCTTGTCAATTTGGAAAGCAACATAAAACTAGCTTTAAACCAATTAATGAAGATTCAACTTCTAATGCATTACATCTTGTGCATATGGATCTGTTTGGTCCTTCACAATCTGGAAGCATTGGAAGCAAATACTATGTATTTGTTTTAGTAGATGACATTACTAGATTTACATGGGTCTACTTTCTCACAAAGAAATCTGAAGCCTTTTCCTATTTCAAAACTTTTAGAGCCCAAGTTAAAAATGAGAAAAACCTACCATTGATAACTATTCATAGTGATCATGATGGTGAATTTCAAAACTCAGATTTTGAAACTTTTTGTAGTAAGAAAGGTATTACTCACAATTTCTCAGCTCCAAGAACTCCTCAGCAAAATGGGGTTGTTGAAAGAAGAAATTGTATTCTTCATGAAATGAATCGAACCATGTTGAGTGAATACTCAATTGCTAAGCACTTTTGGGATGAAGCTGTTAGTACTGCCTGTTATACTATAAATCGTGTTTTAACTAGACCATTTCTTAATAAAACCCCTTACGAGTTATGGACTGGCCGAAAACCTAAAGTTTCATACTTCAATGTTTTTGGATGCAAAGTATTCATTCTGAATACAAAAGACAATCTACAAAAATTTGCACCAAAATCTGATGAAGGAATCTTTCTAGGCTATTCTAAAACCTCTAAGGCTTATAGAGTTTTCAATAAAAACAATTGTACTGTTGAGGAAACTGTACATGTAAAATTCGATGAAACTAACCCTTTTGTTTTCAACCAACCCAATCCTACATCCTCGGATGTGTTTACCAAAAATGTTTATCAACCTTTATTAGAAGAACATTCTGATAAGGAAAATGTTCAAAAAGTATTCCTGAAACATTTACCACAGGAGATTTTCTACCATATGTTGATGAACAGGTTTTACAAAACCCAAATCAATTGTTTCTTAGGAATCATCCCAGTGATAACATCATTGGTGATATAAATCAACCTATAAGGACCAGAAATTCCTTACGAAATGAAATAGAACATCTTGCTTTTCTTTCCCAATTTGAACATAAAAGTCCAAGTGAGGCCTTAGGTGATGATGATTGGATCAAAGCAATGCAGGATGAACTAAATGAATTTGAAAGGAATCAAGTCTGGACTTTAGTTGAAAGACCTAAAGAAACAACTGTGATTGGTGTAAAATGGGTTTTCAGAAACAAGTGTGATGAAAATGGAATCATTGTAAGAAATAAAGCAAGACTTGTTGCTAAAGGCTATAATCAACAAGAGGGAATAGACTATGAAGAAACATATGCTCCTGTAGCTAGACTTGAATCTATTCGTATTCTATTAGCCTTCGCAGCATATTTCAACTTCAAACTATTTCAAATGGATGTAAAATGTGCTTTTCTAAATGGTTTTGTTCAAGAAGAAGTTTTTTGTAGAACAACCTCCTGGTTTTCAAGACCCAAAACATCCTGATCATGTTTTTAAACTTACCAAGGCTCTATATGGTCTTAAACAAGCCCCTAGAGCATGGTATGATAGACTCACAGGATTTCTTTTACAAAACAATTATACAAAAGGTACAGCAGATCCAACTCTTTTTATCAAAATGGAAAACAAAAATGTTTTGGTTGTCCAAATCTATGTTGATGATATCATATTTGGATCAACTCAGAAATCTTTAACCGATTCTTTTTCAAACTTAATGAAATCAGAGTTTGAAATGAGTATGATGGGTGAGTTAACATTCTTTCTAGGTTTTCAAATTTCTCAAAAACCAGAAGGAACTTATATATCTCAACATAAGTATATTAAAGACTTACTCAAAAAGTATGGATTTGACAAAACTAAAAGTATTAGCACCCCAATTGGTACCTCAAATACTCGTGATCTTGATGAAACTGGGAAACCAGTAGATCAAACAATTTTTAGAGGTATGATAGGGAGTTTGTTATACTTGACAGCTAGTCGACCCGACTTGATGTTTTCTGTATGCTTATGTGCAAGATATAAATCTAATCCAAAAGAGTCTCACTTAAAAGCCGTAAAGAGAATCTTTCGGTATTTAAAAGACACTATGGATTTAGGCCTTTTCTACTCTTCTGGAAATGATTTTGTTTTAAAAAGCTTTTCAGATGCTGACTTTGGTGGTTGTAGAATGGATAGAAAAAGTTCATCTGGAACATGTCATTTCTTAGGAGACTCTTTGGTTTCTTGGTCCTGCAAGAAACAACACTCAGTAGCACTCTCCACTGCTGAAGTTGAATATGTAGCAGCTGGAAGTTGCTGTGCTCAAGTATTGTGGATGTAGCACACACTCACTGACTATGGTTTGAGTTTCTCCAAAACTCAAATTCTTTGTGATAATACAAGTGCCATAGCTCTTAGTAAAAACCCAACACATCACTCTCATGCAAAACACATAGATGTTAGGCATCACTTTCTTAGGGATCACACACAGAAAGGAGATATTATTTTACAATTCATCGGAACGTAAGAACAATTTGCTGAAATTTTTAAAAAACCTTTACCTTCCGATAGATTTGAATTTATAAAACAGAAGCTAGGAATGATTACATTAAAATAATCATTCATATCTACTTCCTGTTTTAAATCTCTCCTAATAGTAAGAGACTCCTCGTAGAAAGGGGGATGACATTTCTATCTATGTTTTTATGTTTATTGTATGATCTTTAACTATTTACTCTCTTAATATATATTTCAGTTTTTCTGTTTATTGTATTGACAATTTCAGTTTTTCTGTTTATCGTATTGACAGTTTTATCGTTTCATTCATTTTTTTTCTGTTTATCGTTTTGACAGTTTTATAGTATCATTTACTATCGACCGATGATAGTATTGAAATTGTTTTCCATCGTATCATTCAATAGTTTTGAATCGACCGATGATAGTATTGAAATTCTATTCCATCCTATCATTTAATAGTTTTGTATCGACCGATGATGGTATTGAGATTGTTTTCCATCGTACTGTCAGTTCATGGTAACAATATTATTTTCCATCGTACGGTCCGATCGTAGTAATAACTTTGTTTTCCATCGGCATCATATTTTTCTCCTTACGATTGTATTTTCTTTTGATTCTTACCAAAACCAAAAATCAACTTATGTTCTCCGACAGATATCTTTTTCATTTTTTTAATTTTTTTTCTTTCTTTGTTTTAATCCTAACCATTGATCTGCTTTTCTCTAATCCTGACCGTAGAATATCAACGGTCACCCTTTTTCGACCGTAGAAGATCAACGGTCATCTCTTTATCGCCTATAAATACCCCCCTCCCCTCCCCAAACCCACATTGGTTTTTCAGGATTTGAGGCGAAGCTCTGCTCCACCAGCTATATATCATCGTACGATCTTCTCAATTAGCATCACCTTTATGTCTCAATCCTCTGCTATCACTCCCGCCGAAATGTCTTCAAAGACTTTTACAGAGAAAGACTTTAACAGAGAAAGGTTAGTATCCCGAGACTTTTTCGATACGTACGATTCTACAATTAGGAGGATCATTTTGTTTCAAGGATGGGAACATCTGTGTGTTGAAAATCCTGATATTCAAGATCCAGTTCTTTTTGATGAAGTTTTTCAGTTTTACAAAACCGTTTCTTTTGACAAAGATATGACTATAAACTTCACTGTGTACGATAGAAAATTATCTATGTATGTGAAACAAGCGGCACATTTTCTGAATGTTTCTGTAGAAGGAGATTCTTTTTGTCCATCTCACAAACTACCAGAGGAAGTCGGTACGTTTAATAGAGAAAATACTGAAAAGTCTTTGTTTCGTATTAATGAGGAAAAGAGGAAAGTGTCTCATCATTCACCGGACAATCGTTTTGTCACTTTATGGATGCATGGTTTTCTTATCCCAAGGAAAGGGGATAGAGAAACTCTTAAAGTTTCTGATATATTCATGCTCAACTATCTTGTAAATATGAGAAAAGTAAATCTCATGGGTTATATTTTTGAAACCATCAAGAATGTCAAGATAGGAGGGATTAATTCCCAGATGATTATGTATCCAGCCATCCTTACGAAGTTCATTTTTGAAAGTATGAAGTTTTGTAACATTCCTTTGAAAGGAAAACCCATGGATTTGAGGCCATATTGGATTAGTAAGAGTACGATGAAAAATCTGAATGTTTGTTTTGATTCAAATTCAAAACTTTTTGTCAGAGATGTAGAAGCTGAATTGGCTAAGAATCAATCGGCACCTGTGCCATCCAAGGACATTCAATCCATTGGTGTTACTCAAAAGTCTGATCCGCAAACCAGTTCGAAGCCGAAGAATAAGCCAAGGTACAGTAAAGAGGTTGTAGCAAAATGGAGAAAGGATAAGGAACAGAGAAAGGAAGGTGATCAGAAGTTTGGTCTTGACCCTGCTGAGGCCTTTGCAGAAAGAATAAGGGTAGAAGAAACCCTTCAGTCTGAAAAGAAGAAGAAGGTTCTTTTGAAAAGAAAGGCTCAGGACTTTGATGTCTCTAATGTCTTGAAAGCAGTTGAAGATGCTAGTGCTCAACTAACTGAAGAAGTGCACCAAGAGCCCATCGTACAGAGTCTTCCTAAGAATGAAAAAGGAAAAAAAGTGATGGAAGAAATAGAAGAAGAAGAAGAAGGAGGAGACTTTCTTTTAGAATTTCTTCGAAACTCAAAGAAGAGTAGAGAGGAATCGGTTCAAAAGCCGAGTGAAGGTGTTCAACAAATCCTTCATGCCGATCAAGCACAATCTCCGGACAGAATGTCTTTTCAAGAAAGGCAAGGTAATCAATCTTCTCATTCTGATAAAGTTGTTGTCATTAGTGACAAAGTGGAAGAAGAAAGAAAACAGAAAGAAAAAGCAAAAGGGAAACACCCAGTTGTTGACTCAAGCAAATCGTATGAACTACCATCGTATGATGAGGATACTGATTCAGAGCATACAATCTCTCTCAAGAAGGGTGATTACATTTTTCATGTTTTGAGAAGTGTGGAGAAAAACATTCCTTATTTCCCGAGGCTGGAAGGGAAGATTGATTTTATTACTAAAAATCAAAGGAAGAAGTTTGGCACTGTAAAAGAATTGAGGAAGAAAGTTTTGTCAGTAGAAGCCGATTTGAAAGTTCTTTCAGAAAGCTCGGTTGCTCATAAGAAGGCTTGCAATAAGATGACCAAGTGGTCTTACAAAATAGAGAGCTCAATCAATGATCATAAAATAGCTATTGAAGATATAAGAAGGTTATCAAATGAGCTTGCAATTGCTTTCAACAAACTTGATCGAGAAACGGTTGAAAGGCTGAATCTTTTGTCTTCTCAAAGAGCCGATGTTCCTTCAGTGAAAGACTTTCAAGAAAGAATGAATGTTTTCCAATCTGAATTTTCGAAGGTTTCATCTTTCAAAGATGAAATGGTTTTACTGAAGAATCAAAATTCTGTGTTATCCAAAGACAACAAGAATTTTCAAAACAAGATTGATACCCTTGAAGAAGTAATCAGAGTCCAGGAGGAGACCATCAGAAATCAAGATTAGATTTTTGCGGATCAACAAGAGCTTCTCAAAACTCAGGGTGAATCAATTTCTGAAGACAAGAAGGAGATCAAGAAGATGAAAGATGTTCTTCATGAGCTTATATAGAAGGAGAAGGAAAGAGAAAAAAATGATTGTTGTATTTGTTTCTTTTGGAACTTGTCTTTGTTTTGTAATAACTCTTATGATCTTTTTTCTTTTATCCATTGTCTTGTATTGCTTCACTAACTCTTTCAGACAATTCAAGATTACTCCTTTCTTTTTGTAAATCACAAAGGGGGAGAATATTTAAAAAGCAAAGATTGTTTTACAAAGGGGGATAATGCTTTACAATGCTCTTAAGGAAAATCTACGAATACAATCCTTAGGAAAGTCAATACCTAAGGGGGAGTTAGTTGTATTCAATTTCTTATTCAGGAGAGTTTTCAATAACTTAGGGGGAGATAAGTATTTCTTGTTACATTTACTTTGTGTGTTGTGCTTTCCAAAAAGGGGTAGATTGTTAAGTCAAAAGTCCTCTTTTGGCTTTTACATCATGTTTTGGAAATCACAAATATATTCTATATCATGCTTTGGAAATAACAATTCTATTCTATCTTGTTTATCGTATCGTACGGTGTTGATCGTACCGACCAAAACGTATCGTACTGACTCTGTCAATCATATCGTACTGACTCTGTCAATCGTATCGTATTGAATTTTTCAATCATATCGTACTGACTCTGTCAATCGTATCGTACTGACTCTGCTATTCAGATGATCATTATTTGTTTTGGTACTTTGTCAAAAACTCTCTCTGCATATGAATCATACTCATGTTTTTCATTTCTATATATCCCTTGTCCTAACAAAACGATGACGTTGGGTTAGTTACAAACTAATCAAAACGATGTCGTGCTTTCTGTTTCAATATGACCGTTGGAGGCAATATGACCGTTGGAACCCGAGGCCTATAAATAGGAGGTCATTTGAAGCTGAGAGAATAACGATGAATGAAGAGAACGAATAAAGAGACTCTGTGAACTACCAAGATTCTAAAGAGATACACTGTGACTTCTCTCATCAGCCTTGTGCGTCCAATCATCGTATCGAGGGCTTTCAAGTAATTGAAAGATAGAGGTGCCGATTACCTACAAAATCGAGGGATGCCGGGGATAGGCAGACAGACGTGCCGATCATCGTATCGAGGGCTGCCAGGGATAGGCAGACATACGTGCCGATCATCGTATCGAGGGCTGCCAGGGATAGGCAGACAGACGTTCCGATCATCGTATCGAGGGCTCACCAAGGTATTGGTGAGACAGACCTTTTATCCTAGGTGAAAGGATAACCCTTCTCTTTGGGTCAAAAGAATTGTAATGCTTTTACATTTCCGTTGTTACTTGTATTAGAAAGGGATTTGAATTGTTTCCTTTCTTCTTTACATTTTCAATTGTAATTGCTTCAATTACAATCATTCTATTACTTTTTGTATTGATTGATTCTATACGCTTTAAGGTAGAATCATTCATCTTTGTATTGCTCTGATTATTGTGTTCACCTTGAATACAATTGTTTTACTTTACATTAGTATTACATTACATCATACCTTTTATATTCAATACAATTGTGGGTGTTTATATTTGTATTAGTTTAAGATCATTTAAACTAATCTCTTTTTTGCAAAAACTCAAAGGTTTTTAAACCTACAATTCACCCCCCTCTTGTATTGTTCCATTTAATAGACATATATATCTACTATTCGATCCAACACTCTATACTATTTTAATAAAAATTATATTCATATACATTATTTTACAAAATTAAATAATTATTATACATCCTAAGGTACTCAATATATGTTATAATATATTTTATGAAGCAATATGTTCACTCCATTTCTTTCTTGATTATGATTTCTAAGGATGAAATCACCAATGAGATTGTTTCAGTGCCTCTAGATAACTGAAGGGTGATATCATAATTAATTAGTTGAATGTTCATATAAACCAACCAAAAAATTTAATTTACATATTTATATCAAAATACACTAGTAAATAATTTTTCATAGTCATTATTGATACAAATTCATAGTATTGTTTAATTAGGTTATTAAATCGTCCCAAACATGAACCTACCATGATTAATTGATGATGTTGTAGTGGTCATTTGAAATATCATTATATGAGAATTAATTTAATCATATTATTTTTATTTTTGTTATATGATAAAATTTTAATGATGATATAAAGTTAGTGATGTATATGAGGGAATAATGTAGAATGAATAAAAATAATTTCCTCTTAATATTCCTGTTACAATGATTAATGTTAAAATAATATATTATTTGTAATATTAATTATATAATTCAGAATTTATATTTACATTAAATAAATAATTTCATAAGTAACCTGTCTATTAACTAAAATCATTTCAATAAACCTCATTTAATGGGGGTTATAAAAAAACAAAAATGTTGTTCATCGAGGTGGTAGTTCGCACATGCGCAATAAAAATGTTTTGATGTTTTGATTAAATAATAGGGGAATAGATCATGGTTACTCCATCACTATAATAAAATTTTAGTGAATTATTTTTATTGATATAATTATATTAATATGGATAGAATGTTTTTGGATGTGGGTAGATGTGAAAGATAAAGGAAAAAAATAAAAGGGTAAGTAATACATACATGGATAGTTTGGATCTTCTCTTGAAGTATCCTATGTAAATGAAGAAATTAAAGAAAATTGATAAAGATAGGGGATATGAAACATTTATAAGGGATCTAGAAGAATTAATTTGGGTAAATGTTTATTATAATTTAGAACTATATGTGTGGATTTTAGTGGGAGGTAGTGAGCTCCTTTTTTATGTCAAAACGAGGGACAAGTCATTGGAAAAAGAAATTTAGGTATGATATAAGATTGGAATTGAAAGATATTTGGCGGAGTTATGTGGATAAATGGTTTGTGAGACATGTTATAATGTAATTTCCAACTAAAAAATATTTTTATAATATCTATTCAACCCTCTAATTATTTAAAATTATAGATACCTTATTTACAATTTTTTCCTTTATTAATCTTGATTTAAAACCAACTTTTGAAATTATTTTATTACTGTAAATAGAAGATTAAAATTCATTCCAAATTATAATATAATGAATTTATATTATCATTTATGTTCATATAATTCAATTTTAAAACTTGAGAAAAAATATCTTCTAAATTAAAACATAATATATGGGAAAAAATATTTATAGAAAAATTCCAATTTATATATTAAGTGTTTTAAACTTATTTATTATTAATTAATATATTCATTAGTGATTATATATATTTTTATGTTTAAAACCCATATAAAATCATATTGAAATTAATGTATCCAAATTTATTTAAAAAAATTATATAACTTGTATAAAATTATTTCTTTTAAAACAATCATTTTTTACCCTAGTAATTAATAATTTTTATTTATAATTTATTTTAAATGACTAAAAAAATATTTTTATAGTTAAATAAATTCTACATGATGGATCATAATATAAATTCTATTTAATCAAATACAATTAATATTTGTAAGTGAAATGTAATTTTTTCATTTGTATGTAGAAAACCCATTTTTCTAAGCAAATGCCAAAATTTGATCTTTAAAAAAATATTATTATACTTAATCAAAAAATGATCTTAATTTTAATAAATTTTACTTATATAATTCTATAAATAAATATTTAAATAAAATGAAAAATATATTACATAACTATTTGTATCAGAAAATAGCTTTTTTAAAACCTAAATAGTCATTATTCTTTTTTCATTCAAGTTGTTAATAAATTTATTGGTAATATATTATTTATATAATCAATATATTTTATTATTATCTAATTATAATATCCATAGTTTCATTATATATGATACTAATTTTAGAAAATTATATTTTAAGCATAAAATGAGTTTTTGTTATTATAACACTATTAATTGAATTTCATTTTTTTAAAGTCACGATTATTTTCATTGTAAAATATTTCATGCAGAGGATACTATAACTCATCCCCTTTTTTTAAAAATATATTTTTTTACATTCATAATTAGGAATTATATTTTTCACTAAATACAAAATGGTTTTCTTTTAGTTTGGTGTTTCATGCATAGAAATCTATTAGAAACACAGACCTAATTAAAGGTAATAAAATTTTAAGATCGCAACCTATTACATATAATAATACAAGTTTCACTCTTAGTCCTTTTTCTGAATATATATTTTTGATACCAAATTTTTCATCAAGTAAATATGTAATCAATTTTCATAAAAATCCCCAATTATATATTCTTCTGGTAATGTTGTGGTCTTACATAGATTTTCACATTTTTCTCTATCTTTGATTCTAATTCATAAAAATTGATAGTTATAAGGGAAATTGTCTCTAATATTTATTATAAATTTTGAATCCTTCCCCATTATACCCAGATTCATTATATTATTTCATGAATTTACTTCTATATGCCTTAATTATAAATAAATTTCACTATTATTTTCCTTTAATTAATTTATAGTGTTATAAATGAAATATTTTTATCTATCTTTCGGTGTGTTTCTTTATCTATCATTTTCTAACATATTTTTACTCATTTTTGTTAAAAAATATTCATTTTTAAATTTTTATGACTCTTCAATGTAATTTTTATTCAAATCATCAATCTTTATATACCCAATGATTTATAAATTACTTATATATAAATTCAAATAAAATGAAGGTTGTTACTTCTTATTTAATAAATAATTTTCTAATTTTATTATAAATTTTATTTCATAAATATAATTAGCCATTAATTTTTCATCAGTTTCTCTAGGTATATTTTTAACAGTAATCAACCACATTATTTTTCTATATGGTTTAACTATAGGGCTAGTGATGATTGTTAGGAAACCAATTTCATTATAATTTTTTATTACAAAATAACATATTAATTAATGTTTTCGGTGTCATTTGGAATTAATATGTAGGTTTAATAATTAAATTACATGTTGAACAAAAATTATATTGCCTTCCAATGCATTAAAAATTATTTTGTCCCATGAGATGTTATGTTATGTGGCATGGGAGGTTATCAATACCCACTCTGTTATGGGACATTTTTCTTAGCTCTTCCATTAGTGTAACACTCTAAATCCAAAAAAATAGAGATATTGTTTAAATTATTACATTGTTATAAGATATAAGGGATCTAACAATGAAGGGTAGATCAGTGTAGTAGTTAGGCTAATGAAAAAACATAATTGATTTCTATATTACAATTGAAATAAAAAACATAACATGAGAAAAAATATTTTAACCTTGATATTAATCGTCTAATTCTTCTTCATATCTTAAGAAAAGGGAAAAAATTAAAAGTTCATCTTAGATAATCTTTATGGGTAAAATACATTAGGAGTTATCATGAGTAAATAAAAAATTATCAATGTGGCAAAGTGGATAATCAAAACACATGTTGTCACGAAACGGATCTGGTCGCCACCATTAACGGCACCAAACCTGGCCCGTGGCAAGGCCCGAAGGGCATTCCCTATCCCCACGGGCTGGCACAAGTGCCCGGGTATAAAACAATATGATTTGGGAACGATTTACCCGAGTATGAAAGCATAAAACAAATAAAACAATCAATAATAAGAATCTGAAATTTCCATGCTAAACCATTCTTAACAAAACCAGATCTGAATACATATGTTTAAAGACACTACAAGTGGTCCAAATACAAATAATGACAACATAAAGACATCCCCATGGACTCCACACGACAAGGGGATCATCACCCGCAAGCCGTCCCCGCAACTCCGCCCCAACGATGGGGACTAACATCCCGAACCGCCATCACCCTTAGCCTTCCCTTTACCTGAGTCATGCATGAGCAGGTCTACTTACACCCAAGGGGTGTAAGTAGGGTGTGAGCCTAAGCCCAATAGGATACCACCAGAAGATTCCAAAGAGGACGCAATACAATGGGAACAAAACTAGCAATTTTAACACACAAGGTGAAACAATGTTAAAAATTTCAAGAAAAACAACTTTCAAATGAAAACAGTTTTCAATCCAAGAATTTCAGAATGATAACATATTAAATAAACATGTGAGCTACTGTAAACTACTGCCAAAAGATCCCACAACAAGGGTAAATACTACAATTCTAATGAGCACAAAAATTGGGAACACCCCTAGGCAACTAGATAGTCTCGGGCCCTATGTACCTTGTACCTCGGTGTAAAGTATCCAAGTCACAACCCTTTCCCGTGCACGAGCCACTACTAGGGAACAAACCCATAACCTAGTGGTCCCCAAATAACATCCACATAGTTCAGTTAGTGTTGTCGTTTTCCATTTGCTCAGTGAAACAGGGACACAACCCATCCGATCCACTAGCCGTACTAGTACATATCCGCCCACCTAAGTACCCAGGATTCCCCCATTTGTGCTCAAACAATTTCAGCAAACAACACACATACTTTTTCATGTAAAGTATCACTACTGGTCACAAACAAATAGTACAGTAGCTACACACATTTTATATCATTTGAAATAGTCAATAAAATATTTTGATCTTCAATAAAACAACCTCTCAAAACATCACATTGTTTTGCACCCAAAACTCTTTAAAATATCCACTTTTCATAGTATGTGAACACTTTTAAGTCATAAAAACAAAATTTCAGTTCAACACAATTTAATAAAACCAAAAATTCAGTTATGGGGCAGCCCAATGTGAACCAAGAAATTATATATTTTAAAAACCACCATTTTCACACCAACATGGCACTTAATGCCCATTTGCTTCTCAAACACAATTTAAACAAACTTTTGCAGCCACAACCAAAAATAATAAATATTTAAAACATTATTTTAATTCCTAATACAGTTCAATAAAATCCACTATGTAATTAGAGTTCATCCCAAAATGAACCAATAAAAGACTTGCATGAAAAACCCTCAATTTCACCAAAAATTATAACATACAATTCATTTGCATTGTAAATGAAACTAAAACAAATTTTTACAGAAACATTAAAATTCAATAAGCATTAATTCACCCTCAACACAGCAAGAAAATTCCCAAAAAATTGCACACACAATGGAATCACCTACCAAAAGATTCAAGAACTGCAAATCCTAGTGCGGAACTTCAACCGCACGACCACCGCGCCACAAGGAAGTGATATCAAACCTAAAACCATAGGATTGAACCATGAAACACAAAAGGAAACCCTAGGTACGAAGCCCTAGCTTATGGACATTTGGGGATTCAAAAAAAAGATAAATCTCAAGGAAAAGGAGAGAACTAGAAGGATATTCACTTACTTGAGAAAACTGGACGTTTTTAGAAACCAGAGAAGTTAGGCCCTAATTCACGACAGATGCGATCTCCAAAGAGGGGGAAACTAATCTGGGGGTGTGGCCAGGTACAGTGGGAGAAGGTGAGAGGTGGAATCACCGAAAAAGAATAAAAATTGAATATTTTATGAAATAATTACAAAACAAATTTAAAACTGGAAATGAGATTTCGGGTTGGCCCAATACCCAACTTGATCACCCAAATCCAAGATGCAACTGAATTTTTAAGGGGGCCAAAATTCATTGGTGGTTTTAATAGATAAATTAAGGTCATTTTAGAAGTTGAATGAGTTAAAAATGTTGAAAAACGAGGGAGTTATTAAACAAACAAAATTTATTGTCATAACTGGAAATGGGCTCTCGAGTTGACCCAAATTATGGAAACCCACCATTTCCTTCAAAAATGCATTGAAAACCCCCAAAAAAAGCAATAATGTAAATTAAATAAAAAAAATACCTTTAAAATATGTCATGTATGTGACACATGTCTTTCAGTCATCATATTTGGTTTAATAAATTTCCATGATTGGTATCTTTATAGAAAATATATTGATAATAAAAACTAAATTCATAATAATGTAAATAAAAAATTATGGACATTCCTGACAAAGGCCATTGATTTAATATATATGGAATCATAAAATCAAGTCCTCTAAACAAATAAATAATTCTCAACAAATTATTATCCTTCTAATGAATTCCAATATAATATATATTTACAGTTATATTTTTTCATGTGACCTCTCAATGCATAGAGGGGATATCCAAAACTAAGCCTCTCCCATTACCTCCACGTTCAATGCATTCCTAATATTTTGACTTATCAATACAATTCATTTTCAAAAATTCTATCATAAAAAAATATTTTGAAATAATGATGGAAACATATAATGTAAATATTAAGGAAAATATTATTCATGATGATGGTAAAAGTGTCTCATACATAGTATGCTAAAACTATGTTTTGGTTTAAATATTTTGTAAAAGTAATTAGTTCGAAAAATAAAAAGGTTATTCCATTTAACGATTTTTATATAAAGTCCAAAATGTGTAAAAAATCATTAAATAAAAAATTAAATAATTTTAAAAAAAATAATTCTCAATATTTTAAATAAAATATCAACATTAAAGAGATGAAATTGAGGTAAAACTTCATAACAATTTTTTCTAAAATAAATTCCACTATAGGTAAATTTTATATTGATTCAAGACCAAACAAGAGACGATATATAATATAAAAATTTAAAAAAACAAAACCAAATAATAATAATCATTATCAAGAATAAGATATTAACATTATATAATTTTTCCAAAGGTAATATGAATATTTAAAATCAAGAAATAAAATTAGATAGTAAAATAAATCACTTACCACATCTCTCATTTATATCATATGTTTCTGACAATCCTATATAATGAATTTGAAATAATTATATACATTAATAAGAAAAAAACACATATTTTTTACAATTTTTTGGTCCTTTTATAGTAAAATTGAATCCATTTATATAATAATTCTTTCATATATCGACCACTTTGAAGTTGTTTTGACAATTTTCCCAAAAGTATATATTTATATTGTTTATGGTTAATAGTGATGTGAAGTCATCCCATAATATCGATAACAATAATAATGATATAAATGTCATATTTATTCATTATATAAATATTTATAATAATCAGGGAAATTCAATACAAAATGATCTGATTAACATCTTAGAGGAGGTAGTGTACACATATACATGAGTGACATTATCATATTTTAAACCATATAAGGGTAATAAGAAAAATGATATATTATATCTCTATAAAAATAATTACTTTATAAATATATTATAAATTCATTATTTTCATCTTATTAACCATCAACGTAATGTGGTGATAAAAAAATTTACACCACTATACGGAGATAGTAGCTCACACACACTCATGGGTGGTGTTTTCATTTTGAATAAGATGGAAATGTGTTGGAAAATGAGTACACAATAATCATTATAACATCACAATATATTTATTATACATTATTAATTATTTTATTATTGGTAAAATATATCTATAATAATTAGAAGATGAATTAAATTTTGAATGAGTTAGTAAAGACAAATACCTTTTATTTGAGAGACTCCTAGTATCTTTCTAATTAAGTCTAATTAGGATTGTCTTGGTAGGGGAAGAGATGATATAGGTTTTTTCTATGGAATATATTATTATAATAATGAATTTATTTTCAAATATAGAAGATAAAAAATTGTGAATAATCTAAATGATGTGGTATACTTTTACTAGTTAGGGGAGGGGAACCATATAAATAACCAGATGTTTTAAATTATTATAAATTAATTTTCATGTTCAAGTAAAACAGTTTGATATATTTATGAATATATGGTATTTCTACTCGAAATAATCTAATCCAACAATTTTTTTAGTTATATAAGAAGATTAAAACTGTATCACATAGTTTAAATGCCCCATTAACCCTTTAGACGATTATCCTGATAGAAATTTTTTATACATTAGTGGTAATGAATATCCATATAAAATGATAATTAACCCATAAGATTAAAATGGTTAATATTATTGAAAATATAACATTAAATCTATAAATTAATAAGTTTTTATATTTTTTTAGTGAAATTAATAACATATTACTTATTATAACATACCATTAAAATCATTTGTGGTGATATTCACATAGATTATCTTTATTGTCAATAAGATATAAGTGGAATTGGATTAATAAATTTTTAAACACGAAAAATATGTTTTATTAGTCTAAAATATACACGGAAGAAAATAATTCATCCAAATTGTATTACTTTTAATATTAATAATTCCATTTATTAGATTTTACAATTATATAAAAACCCATTATGCAAGTATTGGGTAAGAATTGAAGGTAAATATTCCATCCCTATAAAAAAAATAGTAACTAAAAATAATTACTCTATAAAATAAAAAAAATTATTTTAAAATACCCACTTTTATTACCTATGAGAAAATATTATAGATATTAATTCAAATAGAGTGGCAGTTTGTATTTATTCATTATTTAAACAACTATTCATGTCATCATTAATGAAAACTGGAAATAAATTTAATATAATTTGAATATAAAATTCATAAGGATTAAATGAACCTTCTAAATTAAACAATGAATGTTTTTATGTAGATTCCTAGTCCTAATACAATAGTTTTAACAATGTTTTGCCTTTTTTACCCATATTGGGTTACTAAATTTTACCACATTTACTATTCATAATGAAAAATTAAAAGGGATATATTTACCTGATTTTATACTCATAATTCATAATAAATAATCAATTTTCATGATTAATTTTATAGATTATATAGAAAAAAATTTTAATTATGTTTTCATAGAATAAAACGAAAAGTGTTTTTCAAAATATGTTTTTTATCATAAAACTGATTTTTGGGAAAATTAACATATAATTCTGATTCCATGGAATTGTTTGAATATTTTAGTTAAATGGGTATTTATTTTTCATTCATAAAAAAAATCTATTTAAAAGACACTATTAATATAAAATTATATAAAAAATAAATAAAAACATTACTTGGCTTTCGAAATTCTTACCATATATTTCTATGTAACCATTAAATATTAATAAGAATTATATTACTTAATTAATGCATATTGGTACTAGAAGAAATATTTCATCTAACTTAATTTAATTAATATATAATTATGAAATCATAAAAGTGATTATTTTGTAAAATTAGTTTTTTAACTATTCACCTAAAATTCAACTATTCCCTGAAGATTCATTAAAAATAATTTAAATATTCTAAATAGAAAAAATAAAATAAAATAATTCAAATTAAATTTATAGAAATTTTTAATTTAGATTTTATTCATATTCTAGAATGAAATTTAATGCATTTTGATCTTGTTTCATTAGAATGAATGCCATCCCTATAATAATTAAGTTTTCAGCATTATATTCTTCCTTAATACAAAAACTTTTCACCATTAAGTTTATAAAATGACATCTCATGAATATATATAGCATTTTATTCATCATAAATTCATCATGTTCCAACATTTCATTTTCTATTCTATGATTTCTTTAACGTACCTTCACTAATTTGGTTGTTTGATTCCAAAAACATTTCATCTAGTGTCAAGAATCTAAATATTATCATTAAATCCTGATAAATCATGAATGAGTTACATTTACAAGTACGTGATCACACGTGATGGGTCTAGTATATACATTATCAATAATGATACATGGAATACATTATAAAAATTAGGGAGTCTTGGTGACATTATTAAGTAGTATACCACAATTCAAATTCATTATATAATTTCAAAAGTATGATGTACCTTGAAATTAGATTCCATTCCTTATTGAATGATATTATTCCCTCTATAGAGATAACATCAATAGAACATGATCTCTCACATGAAATTATAAATCCTTCCTTCTATTATCTATATTTCTCTTCTTTTTTTATTTAGATGCCTTTATATGACTTATAATACTTCTCAGTTTCATTGTTGTCTTCTAAAAAAACTATTCTTCATAATTATTCCTTTCAAATACTTCTTCCTCGAATGTTTTTGTAAGATATGTTTATCCTAAAATGCTACATAAGGATTAATTTTAATAGTTGAATAGATGTTATTATTGTATTAAAATTCATCCAATGGTAAATAATAATCCCACACACCTTGAATGTAAAGTGATCAAAACCCAAAAATGACTTCTAATTATTAAGTATAAAATTTAAACCATCTACTTATCTGAGGATAATAATAAGCACTCAAATTTATCTAAATTTTGAGATCCATTTGAAAACTATCAAGATATTATTTTGTGATCTACTTTTCACGATCAGATACAATCAAATGATGTACACCATAGACTCTCGCTAATTCATTAATATGGACCATTAAATGTTCTTAATAGGTAGATCTCCCATTATTTTGGGGAATTTTATAAACTTGGTAAGGTGATCAATAGTAGGTCATATGGAATTATTATTTCTTAACGTATTTTTTATCTATTTACAAGGTCCAATAAATTATAATCCAATATCCACATAGGAATGGGTAATGGTTTCATGGATCCTTTAGGATTTTCTCCTTTAACATTTCCCTATTTAAAAACCAAACCTCTTGAAAAAGTGTCAAAAATTCCCCATTTTATATTTTTCCAAAAAAAATCATTAAATATTAATATATTTTTATTCTACCAAGGCCTATAAGGATTTTTGAGCTATTAAATTAATCCAATAATTCCATTTTCAGATCAATCATGGATGTAATATATATACACTTTATAAATATAAAAATACCATCTTCGAAGATGCATTCTACCAACTTTCCATCATTGAGGGATTTAATTTTCTTTTATAATCACTTATCATGATGATATGAAATTTTTGTTTTCACTAATAATGATGTCTTAAAAAATTTTATGAGTAGATTCATTTTCATTCAAGCCTTAAAGATTAAAATATCTAATTTTACTATATCTATGAATATAGAATATTTTAAAATTCTCATTTTAGTCAAAATCTAATATTCTTCTCTAATCTATGAATATAATAATTTATTTTCATTCATAGGTTTCTAGTGTATTGACCATTCATAATCCCTGAGTAGATCCAGCTATCTCCCTTGTCTCATATTGATATATTTCTATAAGAATATATGTTCCACATATTATTGATCAAAATATTTTTCACATATGTCACCTTAAATGTACTTCATTTATATATTAAATGAACATATTAATGACGATAGCTCCGGATCATGGGATTGATAATTCTATTGATGATGTATTATTTCCATTAATTCCTATACAATTACTCTATTTTTTAGAATATGTAACCATCTATGTACCATTTTTGATATATATATATATATATCCCAATATCTAGTACCCTAGAGTTGGTTTTTATATTGTTACATTAGTAAATGATAACGAGGATTTCACCATGCATGATTAATTAGTTCAATAGTCTTGTTAAGTTATAAATACACAATATTCCAATATTTTATTGGAAATATAAAAATCATAACACAAGTAAAAAATTAAAAATTAAATCATTCATAATATCCCGTTTAATATCATTGGGATATTAAAAAGAAAAGGGTGACCTCATATTCTCAGTTAGGGTTGCATATAGTGGAAGATATCATGAATAAAGAATGCACAATCAATCAAGTATAGTTCATAATAAAAAAATCTAATATTAAATTACATTAGTTAAATGAACCAACAAGGATAATATCATCATTTAAAACACATAGATAATGAAACAAAATCTGTAATAAAGTAAAAAATCATAATTATGTACATTCAATATCAACACCACACAACCAATATATCCTGAATATTAACATAAAAGCCTCTCAGCCAATATATAATTCTTAATAAATTGGTATGTGTAAAGATAATAACCATCCAAAATGGAATAAAAACTATTTTGTTTAATTATAACTATTGATTCATCAATAGAGTATCTATAACCAATCCCCAACTATATCTATCATGTCTTAAGAAGTCCTTATATTCTAAATGATCAATACAATTAATTCCCAAAATAACGTACAAGTTAAAATTCATCCATATTGAATCTGGAATAAATAACATAAATATTCCATCATCATAATCATAAACCATCCAAACAAATAATATAGATTCATTTATTTGATCATATACCCATTAACATCAATGGGTGTTATCATAAATGAGAATACCATTAAAATATTATTAAAATATTTCTTAAGGAAAGTAAAATTTTCATTTTTTGAATAACTTATTTAAAAAATAAAATTAAAAAAAATATTTGATAAATAATAATCATTGGTAATAAAAATGGAAATATAAAAATGAAACATTATTTAAAATAATACTAATGATTATGGGAGAATCATTTTGTGTGGTTTACATTAAAAAAAGTCCACATTCTAACCTTTGATAAAAAGGACCTTTTTAAGAAAATGAAATGAAAATTCCTGTTAATATTTTTTAAAATTAAAACATGTGAAACTTTATTTCACATAAAATATGTATAATATTATAAACATTCCTGAAATTTTTTTAAAAAATATATGACATGGAAGAAAATAATAAGAAGGAAATCCTCAAAACATTGTTATTTTTAATAAAAGCACCTTACATGTAACTTACCTGTTGATTCTAGATCCAAGATGAAATAAAATTTAAAATAAACATGTAAACCACAAAAATTAATAATGTGGAAAAAATAGGGGGAGTTATGATTTTAGGATAATATATTTCTTTGAAAATAAATATTACAATAAATGATACTAAAATAAAATGAGATTGTCAAATCCCTCAGATTGGGTATCTTTTTTGATATAGATGATTGATCGTTTAGTATAAAAAATATAGATATTTTAAAATACAAGATTATGAAGTTTTTTCATCTCTATTCGAGTCATTTATTTTCTTTTATAATTATTTAAAATCTATTCCATGGATAGTTATTTATTATATTGATAACTTTAATGTGGTTCAGTCAATTATTCCATAAATACATCGGTTTGTTTTGGGTGGTTAAAGGACACATGAAATGGATGAATAATGTAAAAAATGTTAATCATTATATAAATTTCATATATATTAATTATAGGTGTTTTTAATAATCTAATAATGTTCGAATTGAAAAATAAATTATATCTCTTTATGGAGGTCGTATTCTATATGTATGCATGAGTGACATTATCATATAGTAAAACATTAAGGGGTAAGAAGTTCAATGATATTTTATATCTCTTGAATAATAATTATTTTATAAATATTGTATATATTAATTTTTTTAATATTTGTAACCATTTGTGTAAAATGGGGTAAATGAATTACAATGCTATGTGGATTCAATAATTTCTATACAAGCATGAGAAAAGTTTTCATTTCCTATAATATGGAAAGGTGGTGGAAGAATATTTGAAAATAAAAATAAGAACATTTTTTATTTATTATATTATATTAATTATGTTAGTATTGTTATAATTGATTTATAGAAATTATAATAATAAATAAGTATTTTAGGAGTCTATAAAGAAGAATAGTTATTCATTGGGATACATTCATTACCTTACAATTTAAGACTTTTTGAGAATGTGTTAAGAGAAGGAAATAATCTCTATGTTATGTGTAATTAACCTTGGTTATTATTAGGTTAGGTATTGGATGGTATGAAAGGATAAATAAATTTGAATATTGGAGAAGCGGAGGTTCCCTTTTATAAGTGATGGGAGGTGAACCCATAGAGTAACGTAATGTATTGAATTATTATAAATTAGTTTTATACATGAAGTGGAAAAAATAATATATTTTAAATCTTGGATATAGATTAGTTATATTAATCTATATCAGTAAAATTTTGAAAATATTAATACTGATTCAATCCTTATCTCTTAGTTTTAAAATCCCATTATACCTTTCAACAATTATAGTGATATATAAATTTTTTACATGTTATGGGACAAGAAAGTTACTTTAATCGGAAATATTGAGATATAAGTATAAAAGTGATTATATTCTTGACCATATCTCTATCACCTGTCCATTTGAATATTTTGAATGAATTTTAATTCATTTAATAATATATTATTATTCATAAGATACTATTACTCTCATTTTTTGGATGATTCACATACCTTGAGCTAAAGATAATAATATATATATAAGGAATTAAAAATACTAATGACACATCAATAATTTGTTATATTTATATTAAATATTCCTACAACACAATAATTCATCTAAATTGTAGTACATATAATATTATTAAATTCAATTATTTTATTTTTCTATTATAGGAACATGAACTATATTGGTATTTTGTATGCATTTAATGTAATTATTCCATCACTAATTTATTTTCAATCATCCTTATAAATATACTACTTTATATTTAAAATAATAATTTATAAATGAAAATAATTTTTTTTATCACAATGAAAAAATATTTGAGATATTAAAACCATAAGGGTGACATTTTATATTTCAATTTTATTTAAAATAATATCAATGTCATTTTCATTGAAATGATATAATAAATTGTCAATATATAAAATAAAAGATTATTAAGGTCCAAAAAATCTTATCAAATGGAATACAATATATATTTTAAATAGGTTTAAGCCTTATCTCATTATTGTAACACTGGTTTACCTATTTTACCCTTTATGGTGGGAAAAATATGAACCGTAATTACTATTAATGATGAAAAAAAGAACAAGGACATATTTACTAAATTTTAATATATTTTTTCCCAATAAATAACTTTTTTAATAGATTTTATTACTATGAATAATAATAATTCTCTTTTAGTATATGTTTATAATACATAATTATAAATATTTTTAAAAAAAATATTTTGAATCATAAAAATTGTTTAACATAAAAATAAGTAATAATGTTGATTTAAATTTAAATAATTGGATTTTATTTACATCAATGGACAATAGTTTTTATATAAAAGATGTTTAAAAATGATTATTTCCATTAAAATGCATCATTTAAAGAAAAAAATTAAAATTATTTCAATTTTAACTAACACACTTACATGATATGAAAATCGTAAGTGTATATTTCTATGATCAACATAGTAATGAACTAGCTAGGGTAAATAGTAAAAATCACCCAAGATGGTCCACCATAAGGTAAATTATAATAGAATTAAACTAGTATCATGTATAACTAAACAAAAATAAACAAATACTTGGATGAAAAGGTAGTACATAAACATGAAACCTACATGGTCATATGAAACCATAAAAATGATAATTATAAAACAATACAACACTAAAAAAGACATTTTTTGGCTATATGTCACTATAAAACCAACCCACTATAAATTTAAGGACCATATGATAAGTAAACAAGATATATAATTATATTCCCCTTACATGGGTCCACCAAAACAACATAAACATTGACCCAAATTGCATATTATTGTGTTATCATAAATACATGTAGGATATAACCAAAGAATATATAAATTATCTAATATCAATAATATATTAGTTATAGATTCTAAAAAAATCTTTTTTAGAAAAAATTTTCGAAAAACAATCCAATTTTTTAATTCATCATTTGTTTTTTATTAAAAAATAACATATTCAGCAAATTCTAGAATATTTAAACTATATAAAATATATTAGTAATGTATAATGAAATCCAACCATGTATACATGATAGGTAAGAATGTGGGAAACTACAATGAAAATCTCTTAAAGTGATAAACTATGAATAAAGGAGAAGGCATAGAATTTAGGATATACTTTAAGGTATTTATTACAAAACATGGAAGAATATCCTCAATACAGGCATATGGTTGATCCAACCAATATATCCTCTAGTGGAATAAAACACACTGATGTGACATAGAACCGTTTATTTAATTACGCATACAAATAATTATAAGAATATTTCCATTTCATCCATGGATACAACATGTTCTATGTTGGTAAAAATAAATTTTAAAACCATTCCTATATTTGATAAAATATTTATAAATGAAACCCTATTCACTTTAAATCTTAAATACTAATTAAAAAAACAAAAACAACCATTGTTACATTTTTTAAAACACTTGCTGTGGAAAAAATTCTTTTTCAAATGAAAAACCACTCTAAAATAATTAAGATCATCAAAAAAGTACATTCCATTATCAAGGCATTCACTATCATTGGAGAACACAAATAATGATATATGATAATAATTTTTCCTTGAATTATAACCCTAGTATAGAGATATCTACATCAACAATGGAGGATACCTAGTCACTATTAACAATGGAGATTGTAAAAAAAAGAAGAAATTCCTCTGAAGGAAAAGTCAATTGGGAAAACTATAAAGGGTCAATAGAAAAAAAAATCATATTCAGTTCGACCAATGAATCCAACACTATTATCATATTCAATGTCAATAAAAAATATAATTTATTCTTACCAAATTGTAGCATAGAACCCGTACCACATATTTAACAACAAATGAGGTGATATGGAATAATTAAAAAACCCCCAACACCCCTAAAAAATGGTGTTTGAGAGTGAGTATATAATGTAAAATGTAGAATGAATGAGGCATAAAAAATAATGACACATACTCATATGAATTATTTTTGGAGTAAACATCTTGTTTACAATGTAAATATCAAATAAAATATATTCACCAAAAAACACATCATCTTGATTTAAATTTTCACCCTTCGATTGTTTTTGAAGTTAAGGAGTATCATACAATGTAAAGAGATTTTATAGAGTAAAATGTTATTTAATATATTTCAATATTTTTGTGTCATAAAATGTTCAAAAACTTGTTACTAGTAAGATAGTTAAACCACAAAAAATAACATTTACAATTTAAATTGGTAATGTGGGTAATTCCTAGCCGAGATTCCACATAAACTCCCTGAACAACTATAAAAACAAGAAATGGTATCTTAATCATTAAAATAGATATACATTATTAATAATGATTTATAATTAATCTAACCATTCAAGATTTATGTCACTATAAATTCCTCCAGATCCTATACTCATAAAAATATAAGAGCACTCATTTCTTTTTAGCAATTCATACTCCGCCAATAAGTGGAATTACCGTTAGAACATACATACTACACACACACAGGGAATTATCTTACCATGTAGTACCTGAACCTTACAGTCCAAAATTTTAAGTACATTATCAACCGTAAGTGAATTGGGATCAAGATCAATATCATCCCATTAAATCACATGAGAAGGGTTTGGTTGATACTTACCAAGTTGGTAATAATGAATAACATCAGGAATAAATATCAAATAGGGAGAAAGTCAAACTGATACTACACCTCTCTTACTTATCTAATGATATCGAAGGAGAAAAAAAATTGGTTACAACATACCATAGTTATACAAATGATCGTGTCCCAATAAAGGTCAAAATCTTAGAAAAACTCGATCACAAACCGAAAACTCTAGTTGTTGGTGATGATGGTAAACATAGGAATTATAAAAACAATGTGCCATGACCAATCTCTTCAATATCAGCCGCACCATTTCTATTATATCATAAATGAGGCTCATTATAACCAATTATCATTCTCTCAACTCTTCCAAACTATATGGAGATATACATGGACTCTTATATTGTGCTTTAAATAGAACCATATTTATTGATTCTTGATCACTATTATTATAGGAAAACTCAAATAGAAGGAAATTATTTTCCCATGAACCATTGAAATAAATCACCCAAGATTACAGAAACTTAATAACCCTCTTTCTATACCCATCTATCTTCATATGAAACATTATTTCCAATTTGATTGTGGAATATATCCCCACATAAAACCCTTTTTAAAAATATATATATACACAATTGTTCTCTATTAGAATCTATCACATAAGGAACACCATGTATCTTCAAAAAATAATGGACGTGCAAGTATATAAGATGGAAAACCGTCATCATCTCCTTTATAGGGACAAATTGTATCAATTTTATGTGTCATTCAATGATCAGCCAAATATTGTCTTTACAAATTGGATTTTGGGGTAAACTAATGATGAAGTCCAAGGAGATCTCATCCCAATTCCATATCAGAATGGGTAAGGGTGTTAAAATACATGAAGATCTTAGGTGTTCCTCCATAATTATCAGAAAAGTAAGACACCATAACATGAAATATTCATTCAACTATGTCATCTCAAGTAACTATTAGTGAAATATCTTGTCACGACACATCATGGTTGTTCAATGGTGCATGGAACTACAATAACTACGTCTACTATCCATGAACTCCAACCCCATGTAAATATCAACAACTAACTTAATTTTGAAACACAAAGCTCCACTTGGAGACCGAGACCACCCACCTAGGGTTATTAAATAATTGAGGAATTTACTAAATCACTAGAACATAGAGTCATGTAATTTCGAGAGCTAAACCTTCTTATCGATATATTATTCATTCTTTTCTATATCCACATAGACCTACCCCCACCAGATTCCACCAAAAACTCATCTCAATAGAAAAACTCATCATAGAACACCCCTCAACAAATACCATCCTTAGTAAAGTTGGTAATATTTAACTCAATGTATTTTCAACCAAATTCTCCTTACTAGTTGTATATGAAGTATAAAAATAAAATATCTAAACATACTCGACATGATATCCCTTCTACATTGTCAAATCCCTGCAAATGAAAATATACCTTAGACTCTTATAACTAGATTATAATATGACATACACCACAATGAGAAAATGGTGCTATGTTTTGAGTGTATGCATAACTATTACCAAATCAATATTAGGGGTCAGGTAGTTTTTTCATGAGTAGGTAACTATTAAAAGGTGTAAGCTACAATATATTTCATCTAAATCAGGAAACACCACAAATAAGTACCAGAATCCTCATAGAAAATATAAAATTACAAACCTAATTTTAGAATAATCAAAACTATAATAGAATTCAACCCCCAATTTACTTCCAGAAAATATCTGTGCAATTGTCATTACACTAAAAATGTACACCTTTATAGGTTAAAGCTATCGTTATAAGTAAATGATTATAAAATCCATGAATACAAATCATGGAATAACCTTCCAACCCCAAAATTATTTGAGAATAAATCACATTAATGGGATTCTCCTCAAAAATAACTACCCATATTTTATAGTATCAACTTAGATTCCCCTCTCAGATATAACATGCACCGGAACCACCACTTTCTAGATCCAAACTCGCTTTTCAAAATCATACCTAATTTGAGACATTCCTTCATGGTTCTATATATGAAATGAAAATTTTCTATTTTCTCCACCAATGTCTTTTAGTACATTAAAATATAATAAAAAAAAACAAATCAAAATAATGAAAAAACTGATGAATGATCTGGTTCATTATTCTATAAATACCATGGGATAATTAGTGATACTGAAAGGCTTAACTAGAAAACATAAATACCCATACCTTCCCTTAAATGATATATTTGTAATAACCACTTATATAAATGTTAACCAGTGGTATACTAACTTATGGTCCAACTGTTAATACCAAAAAGACCCTTTAATATGATCAAAGAGATCACAAATCCTAAGAAAGGGATACTTGTTAATAATGTTCACCTACATTAACATATGATAATAAATATATGTTCTAAGGATCCCTTATTACTTCCTATAAATAAGGAATGATGAATCCCATGGTGACACACTTGGATGTGTGAACCCCTTAGAATGAAATTCCTCAAGCTAAACCTTATATTCCAACAACTTGTATAGTGTTACACAATATGACGACCTAATAATGGGAATCGTACGATATTACAAGTCAATATTGAAATAGACCTCTCCATATGGTGGTAAACTAGATAAGTAACATGGAAATACCTCTAAGTATCAACATACCATAAAAGGAAGTGAAATTATCAAAAACAAAGTTCAATAAAATCAATAAATAACCCTTAAAACTGACATAGTATCACCCTATTATATAGAATAACAGTAGACCCTTTCCAAGACATTGAATACCACTCACCCTGAAATAAAAGAAAGAATCTATCAGTATAAAAAAAATAAACATTTCAATGATAATAGTCAATATTTTTCTCAACACTAATGATATTATCTAGGAAATTAAACAATTAAATGATACCAAGATCAAGAACTAAGAAATATCACACCAATCTGATGTTATATATCACCACTTGATGCCTAAGACATTTGAAAACATCTTCAAACCTGATTCCTAAAATAATTTGAATGATCTTACATATGTTTCATAATCTATACTTTATATCATAACACATCAATAATTGTTGATGATATAAAATAATGATTAGTACATATATCAAATAGATCTTGAACTATAGAATAAATATTAAAAATCATACCGCTAATAGTAACCAACCCTACTTCAGATTCTTATGGTGTATACTCTACCAAAAGATTCCTCTGGTCATAGATCCTCATTTATATTTCAAAACCACAAGAACATTCCCCTTTCCCTAAATCAAAGACCCACCACCCTTGGAATCATAAGAAAAATCGTTTGAACACCTTGTGAGCTTAATGTTTACCTTACTTCTTAGGGATATCGTTCCAAAAAAATCACCTAAGAGGACCCAATTTTAAATTTTGATAAATAGTCTTAATAGTATCCATATAATTATGAGTTTTATAACTATTAATTACAGACTGATAGAATACAACATGTTGATGTCCTCAAAAAACACAGAAATTAGTCTTGATGATAATCGACAACCTTTATACTTACTTATCTATCCAGAAGATGTACCTCAGCTAATGTCTACACCATTTAAACCTCCACTAATCATGTTATCCCAAATATGTATACATATTCCCCTACATCATTGTAGACCACATCCAAAATAGATGGAATTAACATGAGAGTTAGTGATGACTAAATTTAGGATCTCATCCACATTCGAACCTCCTTATTCTCAGGTAATCATTTGTAACAAGCTTCAGTGAAAGGTTAATCAAATCACCAATGAGTGTGGAATACTCCAGAATATTATGGTACCATTACTCTAATGTTAGAAACTCTTAGATATTGTAAAAACATAATCTCTCAGGATAAAAATGATGTTTGAATATATTCTTTAAAGAATACCTATTAAGATTTTCTTTACATGTATATTGAACAATATGTTGTCATTGTCTCCTTTAATATACCTCGAGAATGTACATGTCAATACACACCAGAATAATTAATATTCTCCAAAGGATATATATATTCTAAATATGCTTAATAAATTTTTCAAATTATTTTTTATCTATTTTCACTGAAGAATATTGGTGAATTATACATTGTACATTTTGATCCATTGTCCACCACTTATCTATCATTCTAGGAACACACATGACAAAGTGTCTGAATATTTTATATTATTGAATCCACTAAAGAAGGATCCAGTAGAGTATTTTACTTTTGAAACTATCTGAAATATTACTTAATTTTATTAATAATATCTCTACATAGAAATATTTTCTAATTAATATAAGATAATGATCAATATGTCTAAAATATAATTCCAAAAATAATATGACCAACATCAATAAATCCATCATAATGCTTTACAACTACCGGAATAGAATGATTTTATGAACTCTATGAATGAATTACTATGATTTAAAAAGGTATTAAATTATTTAAATAAACCCAAGTATAGTTAATTCCAAGAAACACAAAGACCAGGTCACATCTATGGTATCATTTTGATGAATTTTTCTCATTTATTTCTTGTCTTATCTTTATAACATATATTCTACACTTTTTTGAAAGAATGGTTATTTTTGGGATGAAAAATAGGTGGTTCGTGGTTAGAGAATTTTTAGTAGAAATCATAAAGCTTACCAGTGGAAAAAAATTACACCAGATAGTGGAACATATGAGTTTTCATGGCCTAGAACTTGTGCATGCAACCCTCTCATGATAATCATACATCTATTATAGTAGATCTTTCTGAGGTTCATAGGTATTCTCATAGGGTATCACACTTATAAAAAACCATATGGTTATTAATCAACTTCTATAGATGTCCCACTATCTTGGACCATGGTTTCCAGACCATGTAGCAAAACTATATAACCTACCATATTTCTGAAAGTCATGAAATTTCATTTTTTACCACCCAAATTTTAAACCCAAATAATCCATTTCTTACCTTATTTTGATTTCCCATCCCTAGGTGTTCCATTCGATTCCTCCATTATCCCTCTTTGTTTAATCTTATTGTTTTTATGGTGAGTATTATTTAATAAATCATCATGAAATACTCTCATATCATCTCCTATTTTATTCCTTCTTCTTGGTCCTCTCATCATTTACACTTTTATTTTCTTTATCCAGTGGATTGATTGATGTAATCTCGGTCTAATCCAGATTAATTGGGATAAATCATGATGGGTTTGTTGTTCTATTTCTTTAATAGGGTCTCTCCTTGGTTTTATTGTGGATTCAAACTTGTTTCCTATAATTTCCAGTCATGTGGGAGGTGTTTCCATACATTAGAATTATTTGAGGATTTTATAAAGCTCGAAACATTTTCAAAATTTATTATCAAACTTTTTTGGGTTGTGTGAATCTTATATTCAATAATTTTTTGTGTGATTAAGAATTTAATAATCAATTACCTATTGGAATGGTTTTTTGTCTTATGTGGTTCTTTTGATTGAAGCGTGTATGTGTTTGAGGGTGTACATGCAATAAAGGGAATGAAATTGAACAGGATGGAATCCTTAGTAAATATGTTGGTAGACTATTTCTAGTATGGGGTCGATTTAGAAGGGCCATGGATCAGTATCCCTAATTTGATAACATTACAACACTAACTAAACATATATGTGATGGGGATTTGTTTCTTGATAATGATAATTGTGTACTATATATGGATTGATCCCCGCATATATACTTACACTAGGACCTCGATAAACCTATTAATATAGTTATTTCTTATAGTTCTCATTAATTGTATACATTTCCATTTTTTATCATCATTACCTACCTTTTTAATATCATAACTTGTTTTATACAAAAAAAAATTAACCTAGCATGTCAATTTTTCATGTAATGTTAATTTAAGGAATATATTTTTGAGTTCTCCTATTGGATACATTACCTAAACCCTATATACAACTGAGGGTGTGTGTATTCCTTATTATTATTGACATGACTGAAGGAAATGTTTTATGAGTTGTTGAGTATGATTCTATGTGGAAGTGGCTTCTTTGTTGGTGGGTGTTGGTGATAGTGGAATTGGATATCGACCTTCCTAGCACATGGAGGATTTTGTGGTCTACTTGTACCCTTCCAATTTTGGTTATAATTAGTTCGTCACTGTAAAGTTCATAAATCAATCATCTATTATGTATATTGGATCGTGATATGTTTTGTATTTTCTTAGTTTCATGTTATTATTTTTTATTGGTTATGGTTGGATATGAGTGGTGAAACTGTTCCCAAATATGTTTCTTGATTCCCATATAGTACCTTACAATCCATAGGGATGTGGAATATTCTTTAGGTTATGCCACGGGATGGGTTTGGTTTCTATTTGAATGAAATACTATACCAGTTTATGAAAAACAATGTCAAATGAGGGTTTTCCCTTACTATTAGTTATGATATTTGGGAGAATCTAGATATATCGTGGATATGAATTTTGGGTATTGGGGTTTTAGTTGGGAGTGTGGTGTCTAGCCAACACATATCACGATAGGTCCTTGGTCATAATGGGATGATTGGGATTTGGATTGATTCCTCATTCAAGTGTGATTTATAGGTTGTAGAATATTCACGGACACTGAGATGGGTGCATTGATTTGAATGGTTATTTTATTTGTTATGAATTTTTATTGATTTATAAATGTGTTTTAAAGGGGGTTTTGCTGATTTTTTTGGATTTTTTTGTGGTCTGTATTGGGTTTTCTATTTGATATAGAGGAATTCCTACCCGGAGACATCATATATAGCCACTAGAATATTTCATAGAGAGTTATCAATCACTAGTTCTCTAGATATTAGTGTAAGTCATGGTTTCGGATACTTGAGAAATGGATTTGGGTGCGGGATGTACTATTACCCATAATAGTGAAGCCAAACTGAGCCCTGAAAAGGAAAAAGCTTAGTTGCTCCCCCTGATGAAACCTACATTCTCCAGGGGAAGCATGGATCCCATAGTGGAAAAATATTTGATTGAGAAAATTGAGAGGATACTTGGATTTCTTGATACTCTTGTGGGAGTTAAAGTGAATTTTGATTCATTCATTTTGGAAGGTTCCAATTTTAGGTGGTGGGATTATGTGGTCTAGGATGTGAAACATGAGAAGAAGGGCTATAAGGGGTTAAATATTGTCTTTAATAAGCATATTTACCTAAGAACAATGCACTCTCCAAGACCAAAGAGTTTCTAGATATCCACTGGGGGGATCTAAACATGTTGGATTATTCAATCCATTTTATATATTTGGTTCATTTAACACCCTAGGTGGTTCATAATGAGCAGATAAAGGATTATTTTTTCAATATGGGATTAAGGATAGACATTATTTCTCAAGACTTCTTGTTCATTATGAAATTCATATTGAGATAGTATTCTAAAACATGATGTTTTAAATTAATCATGATGGATGTTAAGGTTTTTTATGGTAGTTTTAGTACTAGGAAAGTTTGGTAGTGGTTCATCTGAAAGGTAAACATAAGTGTGGTGAGTATGAAGAGATGGGAGGTGGAAATGCATGTCATTCTTTCTAACCACCTATTTATGTGACCACTGGTAGTAGTTTAGTCATATGAAACAAGTGTGGGATAATAGTACATATTTGGTTAGTGTGTCTGTTTCCTCATAAACCCTTCCATCATTGTGGTATGTTTGGGAATGAATAGTGGTTCTATAAGAGTATTATTCCAACTCAGGTTGGTGTGAGTTTCTCTGTCCATAGGGAATTACCATCTCAGTCTATTGCATCAATGGATATCAGTTCTATATCTATTGTGCATATTTATTGGGATGTATATTCTTATGGGAAGAGTCAACTCAAGGAAGTGGTCCAATTTAGTAATTGGTCTCAGTCATTAGTAGAGATGAAGTACCTCAATGGTGTGGCTCGATCACCAATGGAATTAGATGTCTATCCTAAAATAGACTAAGGTACATGTTTTCATCATAAATAGATATTTTTTAATTCAACATGGGTGATTATAATTCATTTATTTTTTCCTTCTTGTGGAGATAATTGAATTTACTACTATTTCTATTCCTTATTTCATATAGTTGGTAAATCCATTTGGAATGAAAATGGAATAGAGTTTCTGATTTCTACCTTGTGCTCTAAATGTGTCAAGAGAAGAGTTATCATGGTACTTTATGGTTAAAAAGATTTAACTTTTTGATATGATCCTCGCCATTGAAATTATTGTCCACTACAAGAATCATCTTGATTATTATCGTCAGTGAGTGAGCTTTGTGGACCCAATGTGTAAACTCAATTATTCAATGGTGGATGGGATCCTTAGTTTGGATGTGCTGGACAACCACTTCTAATGTTGGTAAATATCATTTTATAGGTTTATTCATTCACGTTATATGATGATGGTAGACTTTCTAAGTGTAGATTACCTCAAATGGAAGATGAGTTATTGAAAGAGTTTCCGAATGATTTCTCAAATTTGACTTTAGCAAGATATATGTATTTCACCAATGATTTTGTGCCAATAACATTTCCAATGTCTCTTCCCTCGTATCATATATCCACCACTAATTTGAGATAATTAAATATATAGCTGTATGATTTCAAATATTATGGATACCTTCCTTGTAGTGTCTCGCCATGGGCTACCATTGGTTTTTCTCTAAAAAGGCATATAGATCCCTCTTTCTGAGAATTAAATAATATAAGTTAAATGAGGTAATGTTAAAAAAATGAAGAACCATTTCCCAATATTGATGAATTTGTTATCATCTCATGGGGGAAAGTAGGTTCTCCATGATTAACTGACACTATGGGTATCATCTGTTCAGGGTTTGAGATTTAGATGTTCCCATGACACCATTCCAAAAAAGGTATGGACATGTTGAGTCTCTATTTAAATATTTTGGGTTGACAATTCTAAAGAGGTTATCACAGAGCATATGAATTTGGTGTTCCATTGGTACCCTGACTCATTGTTCGTTGTGTTCATGGGTGACATCCTAGTTTACTTTGTAAGAAAGGGAGAGTATGAACGTCACTTGATGATATTTATAAGAATTCATTGAGATTACCTTCGTAATGATAAGTTCTCCAAGTGTACCTTATATGTAAGGGAGGTAATTTTTACGGGCATTGTTATTTCAAAACGGGGGGTTTTAGTGGACCATGATATGATCGAAGCGATTATTTCATGGGAGAATCCAAAGAGAATTTTAAATATCAGTATATTTTTGGGCATGATAAGGTCCTATAAGGGGTTTTAAGGGATTTATCTCACCTTTCCTCACCAATGAATGAACATCACAAGTAATTTTTATGTTTTTAATGGATCTCATAGTTTCATATACCCATTTAAATGCATAAAAGTCCTTTGACCAATACCCCTGTTATGATTTTACTAGAATATGAGAAGGGATACATGGTGTTATAATATTATTCTACAGTGGTTCTTGGGGGTGTCTCAATGTAATACGATGATGTTGTGGTGTATGGAAGTTTCCAAATATGACCATATAAAAGTAATGAACAAAAAACAAATCCTAGAATTAGTTGTACTGATACATGAATTAAAGACAAGGAGTCACCACCTTTTCAAAGATAAATTTTTGGTTTACTCAGACCATAATTTATATCCTACATTTTCTCTCAGAAGGATCAGAATCTATTGCAGTGCTGGTTGGTGGAGTATCTATAGGGGTCTAACATTAATATTTTATAAACCCCTATAAAAGGGAATTTGGTAGCACATCACCTTATAAGGAATATGGTGGTTAAATCCTTAAAAGTTTCTATTGATGAGTGGGCCTAGGTGGAAGTTTTTTCCCTAGTAGCATCTATGAAACAATTTGAATTGTGGAGAAACATTCTTGGACAGTGTTCATCAAACACATTCTATCTTGGAGTTCATTTGGAAGGAATATTCATGTGATGAGTTGATTTGGAATTAAAATCCATTTATAAATGTTGGGGTGATGGTCAGTGAGTAGTTGTTGTCTCCTAAGGGAGTTCACTATCTCAAGGGTTGCTTCATGGTTCCCTTTTTCTTATAGAAGGTGGTAATATAGTATATCCACTAGTCTCATTTGTATTTTCATTTTTTTACTAAAAAGATGATTTATAATGTGTTTCAGTAGTTTTGGTAGCCGGTTATGAGACAAGATATTGTTGACTTTGTTTTCGGGTGCTATACATGTCAAAAGAATATAGTCAAGCACCAGAGGCCTGACTGGTTTCTCTATCACCTACCCATACTTATGTGGAAGTGGTTGGAGGTCTCCATATACTTCATTATTAGACTACCTCATATACCCCATGGGAGGAATTTCATATTCTTGGTTGTTGATCATATGGACAAATCTTCTCCTTTAATTCTGAGCAAGGACTCAACCCTGGTGAATGAACTGAGATGACTATATGTTAAGAAGATAGTGAGGCTTTACAATGTGTCTCCATCTATAATTTTAGATAGATATGTGTGTTTTACCTCTCAATTATAGTATGTTATTTAGGAGTAATTGGGATATATAATCAATTCTTTCGTGGCATAATATCCTCAAATAGATGGTCATACGGGGCAGGAAAACCATGTTCCTGGAATACATGATCCAAGAATGTATGATATACTTCAGAGGATCATTTTTAAAGAATTTGGTATTGGTGGACTATGGATATAATAATAGTAACCGATGTTTCATTAAAATGGATCTATTTTAGGTGATCTACGATAAGTTGTGGCAATCACTAATGTGTTGAATTCAATTGGGTGAGACTTGCAAGAATTTGTCGTTGTATATGATATGTCTAATAAAGTCTTGTAGACCGGGTAGTATATATGAAAAATGTAGAGCCTCTCTAATTTATATGATGATAAACATCACCATGACTAGGAATTATCAATGGGTGACTAGGTATTTCAAATGTTGGTCCATCCCTTGGTTTACTATCATCCTGGTAAGTGATGCAAGCTGACATTGAGGTATGTCTGACCATTTGATATATATAGAAGAATGGGTTAGGTGGAATAGTGGTTATATTTTCTATCCTAGTTGACATCTATCCATGATGTGTTCCAAGTATCATAATTTAAGATGTTTTTATGGACCTATCTAACCTATTAAATTATGATTAAATGGATGTAGTCTCTTTTTTTAATTTTTTTGATAGATTATTACATATTGTGGATTCTCAAAAGAATATAATTTGAGAGAAATCCATACTGATTGTTCAGGTACTTCAGAAGAAAAAATTTATGAACATGATATAATTGAATGACATTATTTGGTGGGATCATATTATCCCCATTTACTATCTGATCATAATTAAGTTTGACTATATGTGGGTGGAATGTTTTCATGGTGTGGAGAATTGTGACATCTCTAGTTTAATTTAGACATAGTTTTAACATTTATTGTTGGTCTTCTCATTATTTCATATATTTATCAGGAATTTTATATGTTTAGTAGAAATATTCCACCATCCTATTGAAAGCCATGCAACCTAGATAGTGGAAATATCTCGGTTACACATCATAGCGCACAGGCATGTAGCCCTCCAGGGAAAATTGTGTTCCTATAATATTGCATATATCTAATGTGCATGACCAGGATCCTGGGTGCTCACCAATATAGGGAAGCCATGTTTCCATATTTCCATATGGATAAAAGTGTTATAGGGTTCATGCATGGTTTGGAAAACCATGAATCCAAACTCTACGACCTTCTATATATTTGGAGATAGAAGTTATATTGGTTTTCCAAAAGTATTTTAACCCCAAATTACCCATTTCTTCCCCTATTTGTATTTCTCAGCTCTAAGAATGAACCCCCTTCTTCCTTTCTCCCTTGGAATTAAATATGTATGTGGTTCATGTAAGGATTATCTAAGATATCATTAAGTAGTCTTCTCCTATCATATTTTCAACTTTCATCTTTCTCTTCACTTCTATGCCTCTACTTGTCTCTTTTTCCAGTAGATATATTGACCAAATTTGGGTACAATATTTATGATATGGGTTTAATATTGATTATTTTTGAGTTTTATTTATTTATACTGTCTCTCTATGGTCTGTTTGAGATTTCAAACCATTTTCAGGTGATTTCCAAGAAAGTGGTAGGTGGTTCCATGAATTATCATTATTTTATTCTTCTATTATTCTTTATTTGTTTTCAAAATATGTACCTTAAATTTTGTATGCTATTTGGGTCATGTTTTCCAAATATTTTTTGTTTGGTAAGGATTTAATAATTAATTCTTATTGAAAATTATTTTTTATGTGGTTGTATTGTTGGAAGTGTGCATGTTTAAGAGTTAGTACATGTGACATAGGGAATAAAATTAAGAACAAGGTAATCCAAGTTATCTCGTTTATAAGAATAGATCTAGTACATTAGGTGACTCAATATGTCTGAGGCCTGGTGTCCCTAACTAGATGATGTTATGAAACAATTTAACTATACATATGATGGGAAATAGTGGCCCGATCATGATTATTGTGTTTGATAGATGGATTGATCATTGAGAGTATTAGGATATTGGGACCCCAATAATCCCTACATCTTATGGATTTCCTATGGTTCTTGTGTTATTCTTACAACTCAGTTTTTTATCGCCTTTACTATCATTTTAAATTTCAAATCCTTTTTTTTTCATAGCATGTATCTTTACTTAAATTACCATGTTAATGTTTTATATAATGTTACTTCCTGGAATATATTTTGTCGGTATCCTATTGTGGAAATTGGATCACACCATATATATAGCCTCTGGTATATGTCTACATTTTTATGTTTGATTAAGGTAAACAAAATTTTTTCCATGGTGGTGATGGTGGTTATAAGTGCTAGTGGTTCGGTCATTGGTATTTGATGGTGGTGGTGGCATTTAGTGTCAAACTAAATACCAAATAATGATTTTTTCATGTAATTTTATCCCCTCCCAATTTTTGTAATTTTTTTAAAAAATTATTTTTATGTTCTTGATAAATAATATCTGTTACGGATATTGTATCATGAAATTTTGTTAATGTTAAATAGTTTCATGTTATTATTTTTTGTTCTTTAGAGTTTGATCCCATGGGAAAATCCATCCCAAAAATGAAACATATTCCCCATGCACTAGTTTACATATCATGGGGATTAGTATCTTCTTTCATGGCATGCCATAGGATGCGTTTGGTGTCTGGTTGGATGGAAACCCGATCAGGTTCGTGACAGACCAAGTCACCATCCTATAAAAGATCTTTGACCACACATAGTAGTTCATATTTAGAAAAATATGTGAGATGAATAAGTACCCTCCGTCACATACAACAAAATTTTTGATGGTCCTACCTGACATCTACCAAAGACACAAAACTAAATGCAAGAACTATCAAAACACTTCAGGTTGGGTATTTGATTTAATAACAATATCAAATGAGATATCAATCGTTAACTATCCATTTAACCCATGATTGTATACCAGAAAGGGGAAGTAAGATAGAAAAAAAGTCTCTTGTATAACTGTAGAAAATCAAATAACAAAATGAAAAAATGGGGTATATATCAATGAGACATAAAAGATTAACTCTAACCTCGAAATATATAATGATAAAACATGGTGAGACTAAATAATTCCTTTCATGAACATTTGTCACAACCAAATCATACTTTTATGATGGTAATGCCCATAAGATAAATTGGGAAATTACATAATTATAATTCATTAAATTTATTCATATAAAAAACATCTACAAATTAGAGAAGGAAAAAATTTGTGTGTGAGCCCATAGCCCGGTAGGATACCACCAAATATTCACTACATGTTCTAATATCAAGAATTCATTAGCTATAGTTTGAAAAAATATTTTTCAAAATATTTTCATAAAACAAACCCATTGGTTAAATCATTATTTTTTTCATAGAAACATACATTATTTAGGATACATAGGAATAATTCAAGTAAATTAAATATAGTATGAATGTATAATCCAAACCAATAGTGGATACAACCAAAGTTAGAAAGCAAGGAAATATAAATTATAATAGAATCATGAGGTTACCCAATGGTAGAAGAAAACACACACCATTTGGGACCTGTTCTATGGGAATATATACTAGACATGAAATAAAATCCACAATCCAATTCAATGGTGGATCTATCTAATATATCTACAAGTGGAATTACACACACTAATGTTAAATAAATCTTCTTATGGAATGAAATAGAAAAGGGATGAAAATTCTCCTTCCACGCACACCAAATGTCACCATATGTGTAGTGTTTTTTAAAATCTACTTAAAAAATTTCTCAAATTGTATAAAACATTATCACATGGAATACCATCCAATTAAAAGATTGAAGACTCATTAAATTTTGTAAAAACTCCATTAAACCATTTAATCAGACACTTAGTGGGACAAAATCTATTTTTAGGTAGAACACATTCCAAACATGAATCACATCTACAAATTTATTTCTAATATAATATAAAGATGATTCATTGAGTAAACCAAAGTAATTTACTAGAACATAAATATGTTCATTAATTGAAACCATTTTATAATGACACCTACCACATGAGTTGAAGAAACATGATCTTCATAGAAAAAGGATATTGGGAAAAACTAGTCCACCCTATAAAATAAAAGGCATAAGTGAATATTACTATGTATCGATTGAAACCACCAACATATCACAATCCATTACACAATTACAAAGAAGAGTGTTTCTGTTACTATTGGAATTGATGAATAGGGATGAATACTTACTAGAGAGAAGTGTTTAAATAAGTTTGGATATCAAATGCTAAATGTGTATGACTAGAAGAAATAAAATTACCCCAATCACACCCGAAGGAATATAATTTTTTAAGAGGTAGTCCGTCAAAAAAAATAGAGAATGGATAAAGCATGTAGCATGATAAATGCTACATGGAAAAGTATTTACATCATAAAAAAATAATTTTTATTTCAGATATCCAATAACACATTTATGTTAGAAAATATTTTGCCTCAAGTTAAATTAACCCCGATGGATTATTTTATGGTTTAAAATAGCATCATATTTTGGAAAATGAATCTATGGAACAGAAATGGATTTTATAGCCTGAATGATTCAAGTATAATAATACATTTCATATTATGTTCCCAGTCACATATTTAGGTTGTAAACAACACATTTTCAATATAATTTTTTCCAACATTCATTACCAATCCCATATCCTATAGAAATACCACAATAAATATAAACCCCTTAAATAAGATCATAATCCTTAAAAATATGTAGATTATTTCTCAGGATGCTAAAAAATTATATTTTAACATTCATTATATTATTTTATTAATATATATTAGGTCTATAATAATGGTTTCATAAACCATTAGTTTATTCATTAAAAATTTTATTATCATAAAGTGATAGTTTTGTAAAACCTATTTTTTCACTCTTCACCTAAAAATTAAATTATCTCTTATAATTCATCAAAAGATAATTTTTATATACTGAAATCAAAATTTAAATTAATTTATATAGATTAAATTTATAAAATTTGTACATTTTTTTCAATCACATTGTTGAATAAAGTTATGTGCATTATGTTTTATTTCGTTGAAAATAAAATCCATCTTTATATAATTGAATATAAAGAATTAAATTCTTCACTCCATCAATAAATTTAATCATAAAATATTTCTATCATTACACCTCATTAAATATATGGGTGGTTCTTCATAATGAACACATTAATATATGATTATTCAATTTCATTTTTATAATTTTTATAAAGTACCTTCAACAATCAAGTTTTTTAATTCTACAACACTTGCCATACAGTGTCAAAAAAACATGACCGGCTCTTTATAGTAAGATAAATCTTCCTACAAAAAATAACATTTTTTTTCACAGGTTATGTGTTTTTAGGGTACCTACAATAATGATATATTGAACACATCAGGAACATTATAGAGGATATATATAATTTCAAAACATTATTCTAATTATCCGATTCCTTCAAGAATTTTAAAAGTCCTGATGTATCTGGGACATACACTCCCATTCTTGATGAACCTTATAAAAAAATCCATTGAGATATATTAAAGAAAACATTATTCCACACTTCCAATACAAAATCCTTCTGTTGGTTATTTATATATCTCTGTTTTCCTTCTGTCAGCTTCCATGATAACACTCCAAATAGTTCTCACAAATATCATTTTCTCCTCAACATGTTTTGGTCCTAAAATATTACATTCACTAAATTCATCGCAAATTTTTGGTTTACAACAAAATTTCATAGACAATTCAATATATGGTTTCGTTTTAATGGTTGAATGTAAGCTATTATTATATGAAAATTCAATCAAATTTAAATATTGATCATTTGTACCATTAAATGTTAAATGTGAATGGCAAAAAAATGTCTCATAATGTTTTAATAGTAATTTAAAAATTGTTACATCCCTCATTATAATAATTAGTTCTCAAATATTAGTAAGTTTCTAGAGCCTTATGAATGCAATTCAAGAATTTTTATGAAATCCGTTTTTCAGGATGAGATACAATCAAAAGAGGTAAACTATAAAGTCTCATGGATTTGTTAATGTAGAGTTATGAAAGTAGAATAAAATATAGATCATCCCTTATTATTAGTAAATGTTTATACATTTATTGTGTTCAACAATAAGACCTATAGAATCATTATTTTCCATAGTATTTGGTAATCCATTGAAAAATCCAATAGTGATATCTTCCCATTATCACAAAAGAATCAATCGAGGTTACATGAATCCTTTAAGATGATATCTCTCATAAATTACCTATTGAAAAACTAATCATCTTGAAATATATTTGGGAATGTTCTCTTACATATTATTCCATAAAAAATGTTCCACAAAATCCTGATATATCAAGATGGTACTAGTGAGTGTATATAAATTAGATCAATGTGCTCTGTATAATAATTCTCTATTTTGATATATAATTGATGAAAGACATATAATCATTCAAAAAATCAAAATACAATCTAAATAGATGAATTATACAAAATTCTCAATATTTACAACATTAATTTTATTTTATAAACTCTTATCAGAAAACATAGAATTTTTTATTGTCTCCAATATAGTTGGAATAGAAATAATATGGTATATAAGTTTATTTCCACTTAATTAATGGTTAATATATCTGATTTTATCCAATTTTTTCACTTGATTGACCTATATATATTTCAATGTTTTCACCATAAAGGTAATGCATGTATATCATCAATGTAATGATAAATGCTACTAACTATAGGGAGTTTGTTGGGTATTTTGATTCATGAATTTTTAACTACTTTGATGCAAAGAAAATAAATTTATCATTCTGTATAATTATACAACTGTGTTCCTTATTTTATGAAATTCTAAATATACCTAAATTTTGTATCCTAGAGCGAGTGTTTACCCTATCAAATTAGTATATGATACGAAGGATCATACCGTGTATGATAGATATGTTAATCAATCCTTTTAAACTAGATATATATATTATTCTCATATTACACTATAATAATAAAAACATAGTATAGTAAACATTATTACATCATTTATATCATTCATAATATCCTTCTTCATATCTTATAGAGAGTAAAATAAATAAGGGGAGTGCTAAGATGCATAATAAGTGTTGTGTACAGTATTATACATTATGAGTAAATGAGGCATATTTAATATGGTTGAATCGAAAATAAAAAAATAATTTAACAAAAAATTAGTTTAATTAACATACATAGCTAATATAAACATATAAAAATGGATAATGAAAACATAATTCTCAATAAAGTATGTTCATATTTATAGATATTCATGATCAAGTCCATTCAACCAAGATATCATGAGTCTCATAATGAAGGCCCCTCAACTGTCATACAATTATTTATAAATGGGTAGGTGTAAAAATATTTCACATATAATATGGAGTTTTTATGGATTTTAATTGTGATACATGTTGATGCATAAAAGGAATATCTATAATCAAGCATCATTTGTCACTTTCACATCATATTCATTCCTCGTAATTTGATTGATCAATATAATTCATTTAGAAAATTTCATATAAGTCAACAATTACCCGTATTGAATCAATAAAATATAAAATGAATATTTCAGCATCATAATAATTTCATATAGATAATGAATTATTATTGTGTCACTGGATAATATCTAAAAAACATACATGGTTGTTGTCTTAAATGATAATAACCTTAATAGATCATTGGAAAATTTCTTATGGAAAATACCCTTTTCATTTTCAAAGTCACTTATTTAAAATTGTTAAATTTATATAATTCTAGGAAAATAATCTTTTAAACTAACCATTTAAACTTATAAAATATTCATCAAATAAATTTTTAGTCATTGATGGGTGAAATTCTATCTTTTCAATTCATGTTAAAACAACTATTGTAATAAAACCTTTATTTAAAAGATCCTCATTTAGAAAATGACAAGAAGATTCCATTAAAAAATTTAGCTAAAATGTAAACCATGGGTAAAAATGAATGTTATATTTATTAATAGAATATTAATTTTATTATTTAAATTTTTTTAAATGAGAATATTGACATGGAATAAAAAAACTAGAATGAAAAATTCAAAATAATATTTTTTTATAAAAGAATGTCCCTTATAGGTAATTTACATGTTGATTACTAATATAATAGTATAAAAATTGAAAATAAAAATTAAAACCACAAACTAAACAATGGATGAAGAAAATATATGGTTTTTCAGATCATATAAATTTTCCCAAAGTAAATCTAAATATAAATAGTCCTAACATAAAATGAGATTGTAAAATAATTCTCTAAAACTATCTCTCCTTTTAGTCATAAAAATTTTATACTCATGTATAATCAATTTAAAATTATTAAATATATATAAATAAAAAAATCATATATACTCCACTTTTTAATTTAATATTATAATCATTTTAATTTCCTTCATTGAATACTGCTTTCTTACATCGACCACATTCAGGTTTTTCAGTCAATTTTACCAAATTTACTTAGGTATATTATCTATAATTAAAAGTACCATGAAATAGTTCCATCGTCTATAAAATGGTAAACATGATATAAATATAACATATATTCATTATATGTGTATTTATAATCAACCATGAAATTTAAACATGAAAAATTAATCACATCATTTTTTGGAGGTGGTCCTCCATTTGCAGGAATGAGAAACATTGCCATTTTTGACACATTGGAGGATTAGAAGATACATGATTTATAAAATCTATAATATCATATTTATGTTATAAATATAATATATATTCATTAGTTCCATATTCCTAACCATCCTTGTTAATCAGTGATGAAAAAATGAATTATACCACTGCATGGATATGTTAGGTCCTATATATGCATGTGAGATGTTTTTACTTTTACTAAAATGGAAAAAGAGGTCGAAATGGTTATACCATAATAACACTAAAATATTAGTATTTTTAATTTTCTAGATTTATTATGTTAGTATGGGGAAAATATTTTTGAAGAAATAGTAAGAATAAAGATCCTTTAAATGATTCAATCAAGACAGTACCTCTTCATTGAAATAAATCCTCTAGATTAAGACTTACCCCTTCTAATAAAATAATTAAGTGAAAAAAAGACGCTTTAAAAAGAGATTATGTAACAATTTATGGTATTATAATATTTATTTTCTAAATTATAATGTTCAACATTTGTAAATAATGGATAGTCGAAAGTTATTCTTTATATGTGCGGGGAGGGGAACCCTTGATGTTACCGAAAGTATTATATTATTATAGATTTATTTCCATGATCAAGTGTAACCAATAACATATGTTTTTAATTTAATCTATTTTATATTCTAGATACACTGTCAGAATATATATTATTCGTATTTAGGTGATATTTCCCACATTTCCATTAGTTTTAAACCCTTGTTAATGCTTTTGTTGATTACTATAGTATCAATGTGTTTTACACTTATGGTTCTATGAAAATTAATATTAATGTATAAGTGATCCATAAGTGTAAAATGTCTTATTTTTAGACCATATCACATTAAATTTTCCATTTATAATATTTTTATTAATTTTATTGCATTTAATATAATACTATTTAACCTAAGAGATGATTAATTTAATTTTATGCACTATTCACATAGTACGATTTAATGAAAACAAAATAGAAATTTAATTCAAATAAAATAAGTTTACACATCAATGATATGTTATATATTTATAAAAAATTCATGAAAAAAAACTCATCCAAATTATTTTACATTTAATATTTTTAGATTTTTTTTTATTATTATATAAAGAAGGAATATATTAGTGTTCAGTAATAATTTATGATAATTATTACAACCAAAAATAATTAATGATAAAACACCATCTTAAAAACCCATTTCTATCAAAAAATAATATTTTTAAATCAACATAAATATTTATATGTCAATGAAAAATAAAATATATATTATAACAAATATGGTGACATTGTGTATTTATTAATTATTTAAAATAATATAAAGGACCATAACAATGAAAATTTTAATGAAATTTCCAAAACATATAAAATAAGACTATTAAAGTTTAATGTAACATAAACAATGAAATAAAGGAAAGTGTTTTGGATATTTATATGTCTTATATCATATTTTTAACCTTTTTTTAATCATTTACCCTTATTGGGGTGACATATATTTACCACCATTACTCTTAATAATTTATAAAAAATAGGAAATTTTTTACAAATATGGAAATAAAAATTAAAAATATTGGGTTTAATTTTAGGATTAAATTTCCAAATGTTGAATAAATAAATTTTACTATATATCTCTAGAAAACCACCAAAATCATTTTCAGAAAAGTTTTTGTTTTATTCATATAAATTATTTCATATAAAAATAATTTTAAATGGTGACTCTAAGAAAATTATATGGATGATGTTAAATCAAAATAGGAAAAATTTCATTCAAAATCAAAATATGAAAAACAATTAAATTGTAAATACTTTGATATAAAATAAAAAAGTTTTCTTATTTTTACAAAATCATACATTAGATTTCTAATGTAAAAACTATATTTCTATGCTATAAATTATATTTTTATATGAATTATATTAATGAATTAATATTTTTTTCTAAAAAAAAGGTTTCATAAACCATAATGTTGTTCTAATATCATTTTAATTTCCTAAAAGTGATAGTTTTGTAAAATCAGTATTTTCACTAGTAACCTAAAAAGAAATTATTTAAAAAATATTAATATTAATATAATTTTTATAATTTGTATTAAAAAATGAAATTTACATCATTAATTTAAATTTATAAAATTTTATAACATAATTAATGATAACTTTCTTTGAAAAAGCTATGTCGATTGGTTATTATTTCATTAGGGAAAATATTACTTACTCAAATTGAATATTGGGCATTAAAATGTTTCTCTAGAAAGTGATCTATGATATAAGTTATGATTTTCTATACTAGTTCATATTACATGTTTCAATGTCTTGTAACTTTGTTATGAATCATTTCTTATTCTATTTCGAATTCCATTTTTATGAATAATTTTTTAAATTCTTATTCAATCTGATTCAATTCCCTTGTGTTGTAATTATATACCTTAATTTTTTTCTATAAAAATATTTTTATCTCATACATACTTAGTATGTTCATTATGGTATCTTATATTTTTATAATCGATGTATCATATGTTATACCACATAAAGTCCTTCGAGTTCACTCTTTTTTATGTTATAATTCCCCAGGTAATGAAGAAAATTATATTTGTATCTTATTTCTATTAGGATGTCCTGATAGGATATGTTTTTTTGGAGATAGTGGATAATAATTTTTAAATAATATAGATATATAACTAAACTAAAATTACACAAAACCAATAGATTTTGAAGGTGTCATGAACTGACTTACCAGGGCCCAATTTGCCGATAAAAAACCATGTGTGATCCTCCAAGTCCACTTATAATAGGACATGGGTAGGTAGAAATACCAAGTATTCATTTCACACTACTTTGATTCCATATTATAAGGTACATTTATGAACTCACACATGTTCAAACACATACAATGAAGGAAGGTAAAACCCAACAGATACCCTAATAAATGCATACCCAAATCATGGTACAATAAATGTACTAGAAATCATAAATAGATATATAGAGACCTAGGATTAACATACATGGATATTACATCATTTTAGATGAATATTATGTATATTACAAAAATATATGCTAGTGGACTATAATAGTTCAGTTTCATTTGAAACATGCAAAAAAATCATCTATCCTAGTGAAAATCTTTAACATCTCCCATAATTATCTCTACTTTTAGTACGTCTACCTAAAACCATTCTTTGTGACCAGTAAAAATACAAAATAAAGGGGTGAGATCAGATGCTCATTAAGGGAAAAAAGTGACACATGTAAGTATAAACAAGGACATAGATTTATGATAACATGATCTTAACATTAGGAGATCATAACCTTCTTATTAAATGTCATAAATATGAGTTGTGGGATAAATATTGGAAGTTTATATAACATGAATCATTAGAAAATAAAAATCACGATCTATTAAATCATAACTATGTAATAAGACATAGGATTTGTGGCATACATTAAAAAAAAAATCTTTTATGTCAAGTCTGCCTACCAAGACCTATATAATATATTAGGCTTGGGATATGACCTGTAAACCTACATTACTATTGGGATAGATATATGGGTACCCATATTATATTAGTCTTGTGGTACCTACTTGGATACCTACATTAAATTTTTCATGGGACACAACCGATATACCTCCTTATTTTTTGGCTAGGTATACAACCCATATAACCTCTTTTTTTAGAATTACGCTACAACCCATGAACCTTCATTATTATAGGCTTGGGATACAACCTCTGAACCATCTTTATTTTTTCATTGGGATACAACTCAAATACCCTTTTATCTAATATAAAACAAACTATTACCCAATTTATTGGGTGGAGATATAGGTCACACTCGCCGCATAATGAAATCATAAATTCATGTGCCATAAAGCATTCATTCTATCATGACACATGAAAAGAGATGGGTTTTATAAACATAAAATCATAATACAAAAAATTAATTTAGAATCAATATCATTTCTGAATATCATAAAGTTTGGAACGTATATAGGTTTCATTCTCAACTCATCAAATCATAACCCATGAGAAGAAGTGAGGTTCAAAAGAATATAACCTGTGGAAGTGAAATGGGTGTCCTAAGCATCATTCCATAAAAACATAAACCACTCAAGAAATAATTATGAATAGAACCTTTGTATGATTTACTATAAGGAAATTAGTTATATCAATGGTTGTCATATTACATGTATAATAATTATGAAATATATTTCAAAAACATTTCTTGTGGAATATAAACTTTCTTGTTTGATATATAATTTTTAAAATATAAAACCTTTTGAAATCTTATTCCATTGAAAATAGATTTGATAAATTATAATAGAATCTTTGAAAAAAATAATAAATTTTTAAAAATTCCATTTTTCCTAGAAAATGATCATCAATGATATTTGGAAATCAATTTTTGAAAACAATTTTGAAAACATGGTTTTCGAATTCAATTGATTTCTGACCAAGGAGAGAGAGACTCACAGATTTAACATAAAACATTATCTTATGTATAAAAGAGGGGAATAAAGGGTAATATAATGTGATGATATGTTGAATAAAAATAGTATAAGTAATCTTGTTAATATTCTTGATATATGGATCATAATAATTCATTGAAGTAAACATAAACCTAAATAATCATGAAAAATGATTAGATTGTCTCAATGAACAGTTATTATATGGTAACTTGGTTTCATACTCTCCTTATAAGAAAAGGATATTACATGAATCATGTAACATCATAATAATATTGATATTCTTTATATATCATGTAAAATGGATGTATATGCACCTCAAAAAACAGTTTTGTTGCATAATAAAACATGAGTCTCAAATAAGGAAAATTGGGACAAAAATGTTTTACCGATGTGATATTGTTTGAAACATAATCCCCATGAATTTTGGATCATAAATTGGAAATTTTAATACCCATAAATATTATTATAATATATATAAATTCAATCATTGTAATTACATACACCACAAAAATGTTAAGAGTGGTGAATATAACATTTATCTCATATAAATTAAATAGGAGATGAAATCTCCTTACCATGTGTCTTGACTCTCATTGTACTCATTTTGAACAAATATATAATAAATATAAATTTATTATAAAAATTTTAAAGAACCATAATATTATATGTAGTACCATATATGGATTTATTACAACCATTTATTACCTGCTTGTAAACAATCCTAAGTTGAGGTTTCATTTCAGGTAATATTAACATTGTTCTTCGTGTGTGTCTTAATTTGTCTTATTTTAAGTTATTGTACTTATATCATCATTTCAGAATGTAAATAATGACATAAATTACATTTATATCAATTATATTTACCTTATAAATATATATAATAAATAAGTATTAAAGGGAATACATTGATCATGGATACTGTAAATCGTACATATGGATGAACATTCTTTCCATTTTTAATAATCAAATTGAAATAACGTATGTAAATGAAATAATAATATATATATTTATATATATAATTATTAAATTATCATGATTATATCATATATAACATATAATTTCTCTAAACCAATACTTAATATATTCCATGTGGTGTGTGGATGAATCACATCGCTTTGATGGGGTTATAGTCCACATTTTCACAAATAATATTATCGTATTAACACCCAATAGAAAGTAAAAATATGTGTGTTTTAGAAGTAATATATAATTTTAAATAAATTGTTAATATAATTTATTACATATATAAATATATTATCATAATGGACACCGTGATTGGTGGTAAATTAGAAATAAACAATTAGCATTTCGTGAGGTTGTGGTTCACCTTACACAGAAATATTATGATAAATATCGATTTGACGGAAGTGTTAGAATGTTTAGATCTATATATTGGTATAAAAACATACTATTATATATATTATAATATTTTTTCCCATAATAATTGAATAAATAGTGGGGTGATGAATGCAAATTATGTAATTGAGGTTGAGAGAAGACGTTATATCTTAATCGGGTAACTGCTTTCGGTTTGTGCCAAAAGGCATCCTTGCTAGGATTTCTTCCCAAAGGGGGGATTCATGGTATAAGGATGATTTTTTGGGGGCCACATGGGTTGACCTTGTTTTAACATTAATTTTTTTAGAGGTGTGAGGAATGGGTATTGGTGGATGCCTTGGATACTGGAGGAGAAGTGTCACTCTTGTAAATATATGAAGAGAGAATTCCACCCATGTTTTTCATGATTCAAGTGGATAAAATAATAAAAACAGTCAAGAAAAATGTATATACGGTATATATATGGCCATAAAATGGGTGTTGGACAATTTTATCTGTCATTTGGGGTCATAAATTGAGGGATTAGTACTTTATTAAACTAATTTTCTCTTAACCAATGTAATTTATATTAACAGGTTTTACTAATAATTTGGCTCAAAAAAAGTTGATGTTATTAGTCATTATAAATTATTCTGACTCAAATATGGAATCTATATTTCCAAATTCTAATCACATAAGTAGAATAAATTAATTTAAAATTAATCCCGCTGATGGGACAACACTCTAGGTTTTTAAAGTAAAAACATCCAAATGATTTCTAAGTTTTTATATCAAATTTGAATGTAAAAGATCTTCCAATGACATCAATTGGATATATATATAAAAATATTATCTTACTATACTATTGAACTAATTAAAACTATAATTTAACATTATAACTAATTTAGATTAAAAATAAGTTAAGAATTAAAATCCAGTATTTTTAACTTTTCATTAAAAGATGAAACATATCATGAAAATAAAAAATATTATCCAAAACTAAATTTTATGTTTTTATTCCATATATAAAGATTATTTTTACATATAAAATCTATAAATTTTTAAAATTTATCTTTGAAAATGGTTTCTCCATTAAATTTTGGTAAAACTACCTACATAAAAAATAGGTTTTTTTGCATAAAACTGTGTTTGTTCTTATTTTATGTCTATAAAATCTATTTGATGAATATAAAAAAATGATTGATTATATAACCAATTTATTACATTAATATCACATACTAGTTTTAATTAATATAATTTACTATGTTAAAATATCTTTTGGACTGTAATAAACTTTCCCATTATATTTTATCAGTTTTTATATTCATTAATTGGTTAACTATGAATTCATCTAATATTTATATACACCAAAAATATTCATAATTCCGATTATAATAATCATATCCATATACATAGCAGCAATGTTATATTCCATTATAGTAGTATTTTTAATAATATATTAAAGTTAGGTTGCACTCGGTCTTGAGTGTTACGCAAGCCATTGAGGAAGGTCAATATTGTGAGTAACGTGTGTTATCTATGTGCTCCATGTAACGTTCACCATGATCGGATAGCGTATAACAAACACCAATTAGGATCTATGTGAAAGTAATTTTTGACATAGTGATAATCTATTATTAATGTTGGGTGAAGTAAAAAATATCCAAATATTAAATTAATTTGGAAAATATTTCACTACTATCTCATGTTGTTGCATTTTACACCCCTTAAAATGATTTTTAATGTTGAAATTAATTTTGGTGTTAAATTATTTAATACTTTAGTGTTTCATTAAAAGAAACCCACATTGTAATAATGGATACTAAAACATCCCTTAAAATGGAAATTTGGGACCATAATGGTTACACAAAGTAATATATAACTGGTTTTACATGTAGGAGAACATAGGTTGGGAGTAAATATTAGACATGGATGCAAAGAATAAATATTTATAAGGAGTGACTAAGTTTATCAATCATTAATAAGTGAATGATCAACGGAACATTAAGGGCCTCAAAGTCATAAATATGTGATGATTCCAGAAGCCATTGGTTCATTAGAATTTAAGGTATTCTGAAAAAATATAATTTTATCAAATTTAGAATGATGAGTAATTAATGATATATTTCAATAAAAAAAACATCATACATTATTTTTGATTTGATAATTTTTTAATAAACCCATTACCTCAAGTAATGATTGTCCAGAAATAAAATTTTAACAAATCATAAGGCCCTGAAAAATTAACTAAAAGTCTAACTCTAATAGTGGATTAATCTATAAACATAAATATTAACACTAATATAATATCAGAAATATTGGTTTAAGAAATACATTAACCAAGACGTCACATAGGCTATTGGAAGGTTTAAAACCCTTATCATCCTTCTATCATGAGATCAAGACCGACAACCTTGACGAAGTTGATTTTGTCACTTGAAATATATGATATCCTTTTTTAAAACCACTATAATATTATATATTATATGAGAATCCATAAAAAAAAATTAGTCACTGATTATCCTTTTAACTAAGGTTTTCAACACAAACTCAGTGAAAACATAATTCTTCTAAAGTTTTACATAATCTTTTCACAGACGGTTAACCATATTATACTTGTGAAAGGAGAATATCCAAAATTTTAGAAAGAGACTCATGAAGTCAAAAAAACATTGATCCACTTGTATATCAAGATGTATCTATTTCTTTTCACATTTCAAACCTGTTAATACTTTCGTCATACATCTCTTGAAATATATTAACAACTTAAATTTCCATAAATCCTTTTGGAGAACATGCTTTATTACTTATTCCAAAGTGTATTGGATCTATTCATTAAATCAAAATTTTCTATAAACTTCATCAATGATACGATAAAACACATATTGAAAAATCTATAGTTTCAATGAAATCCATATTTTTTAATTTACGTATTCATATCCAACATATCAGTATCCAAACATCATTATCTGAATATCTTGATCTAATTAAGGGTTACCTTACCTTAATCGAAATATCACATTTCCCTAAATTAATTTTTCGATGTATTCATCACCATTCATCATGTATTTTTAAAAACATAATGAAATAATTATATATTTCATAAATACTTCATCAATTAAAGCTTATTTTTTACCATTACTCATGTTTCATCAACTTATTTCTCAGTACATATTTCCAAGAATATGAAATATGAATCTTATCTAAAGGATATTCATCCTCAATTTAATCATGCTTCTTAGGTTTAATGTAAAAATTACTTAAATAACATCACATACCTTTCACATGTTGTTAGTGGTCGATTTATCTTCAAATGTATAACCATTACTCGTAACACCTTCTAGATTGTCTTTATAAGATTTATAATTTTGAAATATATTTTTATAATGCCCATACATTCAACACTGGAAACAGTATGTGTCAACCATGTTCTATCTAGTTCTTTCAATAATGAAATGTAGATACCATGGGGTGGGAAACACGTGTCATATAAGAAATCCACATAATCATGAAAACTACTTATTTGGTGTCTAAATCGTGACATCATGCTAATTATATGATGTCGTTGTATTATACAAGGTTATTACTGGTATAATTAGGTTTAAATCCATCACAATGGTTGCTAATGATTTTGGGAATTAGTATAGAATATCCCTCGGGAGTGTCAAACCAGTTGTGTAGCAAGGCCTATGGTCATGTACCAGATTATCTCGAGTCTATCCCAAAAAATATTGTTAAATTATTTACACCTAGGTAAAACTCTTCTTGATTCAAATCCAATTGTAGTATCTAGACATGGACACATTTCATAGAAAAAACTCACTCTATCCTTTACCAAAAATCCAGGAGATTTTTATAAATGTAAACTCATCCTTGTACTTATCCTTAGAGACATTCCCAGACATAAACATAGAAATTTACCTAGGGATATCACTAAGGTTTTATCATCCTAGTTTCAAAAGGATGACTAATCCTGTCCTTTAATACCAATATTAGTTACCTAGTCTTATCATATATGGATATTACATCATTTATATGTATATTACATACATTACAAAAATACATGCCTGGTGAACATAATAGTTTAATGTATTTTGAATCATGGATAAAAAATCATATATCATAGTGAAATATCTTCAATATATCCCATTAAGATATCCTTCTTTAGTACTTATTCCTAAAACCATTATTTATAAAAGGTAGAAATGAAACATAATATAGCAGATAGATCAGATGCTCAGTAAAGGTAAACAAGAGAGACATGGAAGAATAAACATGAACATAGGGGTATGATAATTCAATAATTCCATTAAGAGATCATACACTACCTATAAGTGTTCATAAACCTGAGTCATGGTATAAAGATTTATGGTTCATAGGACATTAATCATAAGGAAATAAACATCATGATACATGAAATCACAACTATGGAATATTACATGGGATTTTTGGAATACATATAAAAATAGAATCTTTTATTTCAAGGCTTACTACCATGACCTATTTAACATGTTAGGCTTGGGCTACGACCCGTGTACCAATATCGAGCTTTGACTAGAAACCCGTGTACCCAATTTTGTTTAGTATTGGCCTATAACCCATGTACCATCTTTTTTTTAGTATTAGGGTATAATATATGTACCCACATTCTTTTAGGCTAGGGCTACAACCCAAGAACCATCATCTATTGGGAATCAGATACAGACCATGAATGCTCATTCATTTAGTCTTAGGATAAAACACACATAACCCTTAATCTCATATAAAACATTTCATTACCCAATTCATTGGTGGGAGATATGGTTCCCACCCATCACATACTGAAATCAGACATGAATATTACATAAAACATTCATCAGATCATGAACCATGAAAAATATAGGTTCTATAAACATCATATAATAACCCAAAAAATTAAATGGGAGTAAAAATAACTCATGAAACCATAACCTATAGAAAATATAATTGTTTCATAAAATTATAATCAATGCATAACCGTTGAAGTGCTTCTGGTTTCCAAAGGTTAGAACTATTGGAAGTGTAATAGGTGTCCTAAGTATTGTTACATTAAAACATAAAACACTCAATAAATATTTATTTATGGAACCATTGGATATTTTAGTGGAATGGAATAAAAAATATCAATGGATTTCACTTTAAATGTTACAAAAGTTTTAAATATATTTTAAAAGTGTTTCTTGAGGAAAATATCCTTTATTTTCTGAAAATTACTTTTTATTACAATTTTTTTTGAAAACCATTTCAATTTAAAATAGATTATAAAATATATAAATGAAGATTTTAAAATAATTAATCATTTTTAAGAAATAAAATTAATTGAAAATAATCATCATGGATCATTTGAAATAATTTTTTTAAAACATGTCTTTTGAATACAGTCAATTTCTCACCAAGGAGAGAGAGAAAACCAAATATTACATAAAATTTATCTACAGTCCCAATGAGTGGTATAAATAGTGATAAGAAGTTAATATATATATTATTAAATTGTGGATAAGGAAACCCATGAATATTCATGATATATGGATCATAATACTTAATCAAATGATTCAAAAACATAAACAATCATTAAAAACTATTAGATTTTATCAATGAACCCTTATAACTTCGTAAGATGGGGACATACACTTCCTGTACGAAAACATAAATTAAATGAATCATATTTTATCATGAAAAGATTTAAATTCATGATATATCATGTAAAATTGATGTATATTCACCTAGAAAAAGTGTTTAGGTGCATAACAAAACATGAGTCTCAAAAAAGGAAAATTGAGACAAAACTATTTTACTGATTTGGTATCTTTTCAAAATTAAACCAAATGAATGAAGGAACATAAAAATGACATGAAAATAATAATAAATTTTATTATAATATACATTGAATGTGATTATTGTCAGTAAATACACAACACAAAATAAAGGAATGGAGAACTCTACATGTATCTCATAGAAATTAAAAGTGAGATGAAATCCCTCTACCTTGTGTCTTGAATATCATAATACTCATTAGAAACATATGTATAATAAATAAAAAATTAATATAAATATTTTAAAAAACAATATTATTATATCTAATACCATATGTGTATTTTTTACAACCTTATATTACCCTCTAGTTAATGATCCTATGTTAAGGTTTCATTTCAGGTAATGTTCACTTTGTTCTTCGTATGGGTCTTAATTTGTTATATCATTGTTTATTATACATATATAATAATTTTAGATTGTAAAAATTGTTATAAATATAATTTTTATCCAATATATTTATATTATAATAATCTATATACTAGAGAAGTATGAAATGTAATAGACTGTTCATGGAGATGGTAAGTCGTACATATGCATGAACGTTGATTCCGTTTTTAATTTTCATATTGAAAGGAAGTATATAAATGATATATATATATATATATTAATATATCATAATTATATAATATATATCATATAATTTCATGAAACCCATCTTTAATACAATCTATGTTTCATGAGAACAAATCACATTGCTTTTAGGGGGCGATAGTCTAAACTTTCTCAAACAAGATTATCGTTTTAAAGCCAATAGATGGAAAAATTATGTACTTTAAAAGGAAATAATGATTATTAAATAAGTAATAAATATAATATATTACATATATAAATATACTTTATTCTTAATGTCCACTATAATTTGTGTTAAAGTAGAAATGGATAATAACCAATTTGTGAGGTAGTAGTCTGTCGTACACAGGAACAATATGTTCAATACCCATTAGATGTAGGTGTGTGTAAGAATATATATAAATATTTTAAAAAAATATCATAAGAAATATAGGATATTTTTTACACACAATAATTTAATAGAGTGTAGTTAGTGAAGAAGGAAAATTAAAGTAAGGGGATTGAGAGAACACGTTAACTCTAAATCAGGTAACACCTTTTGGTTTATGCCAAAAGGATTCCCTGAGATGCTTTTTGACTAATTACAGGGATAAAGTAATAAGGAATGATTTTTGGGAGGATACTAGGGCATATAATGTCCTAATATAAAAGGATTGATAGGTGTGAGTAATTATTACAGTTGGCGGCCTTTTATAATAGAGAGGAGTGGGACTCTTATAAATATTTGAAAAGAGAACTCCTCCAACATTTTTAATATTAAAGGAGGATCCAATAATGTAACAATGTAAATAAAATTGATTATAAGGTGTAAATATGACAATAAATTGGTGTTTTACAAGTTTCTAGGTTACTTTGGGTCTTAAATTTAATGATTAGTACCTTATTAACCTAATTTTCTCTCAACCGATGTAATTAATTTTATTCCCTTTTAAATATATCTTTAATAAAAAAAATTACCTATTAGAAATTAAATATTATATGGGTTCCAAATATCAAATCAATTTTTCCAAATTATAATCACTAATGTGGAAGAAATTAATTTAAAATTAACCCCGCCAACGGGATGACACTGCGAGTTGTTAACGTAAAAACATCTTAATGTTTTCTATGTTTTTTATCCATTTCCAACAATAAAATGGTTTCAATATACTAAATTGGATAAAATGATACAAATATTACCTAAAGAAATTATCAATAAAATTAAAAATATACTTTAACCTTATAAATATATTATATAGAAAAGAAGTTTTGAATTAAAATCCTGTATTTTTAACAATTCATAAAAAGATAGAACCATTCAAAACAATTCCATAAATTTCTCATAACCTATTTTTTTATTCTAAATATATATATATATATTTTTTGATATATTAAATCATTAAAATATATAATATTTGTATTTAAAATGATTTCTCTTTTATTAGGTGATAAAACTACCTTTAAAGAAACATGTTTTCATGTATAAAATTTGGTTTCTTCTTATCTTATATCTATCTAATAGATTGGATGAATATAGAAAATATTTTATTGATTTTATTAAATATTTACTACATTAATCCCACATACCAATTTTTATTAATTTTATTTACTAGGTTGGAATAGATCTATGACTATAATATTTTTTTATTCAATCGATTTTCATATTCATTATTTGGTAACCTATGAATTCATAATATATTTTTATAATACACAAATATTATGAATTTTGGTAATAATATTCATATACATAAACATAAGGTATGGGTTATATTCCATTATAATAATTTTTTAAATAATATATTATACATTGGTTACACTCTGTCTTCAATGTTACAAAATCCACCAAGAAATGTCAATCATGCATGTAACATTTGCTAACCTTGTTTTTTCGTGTAACTTACTCCATGATGGGGATTCATGAAACATAAAACAAGTCATATCTATCTAAATGGAAGGTTTGAATTAGTGAAAATCTATTTTAGTGTTGTGTGACCTGAAAAATATCAAAAGGTTAAATTAATTTCATAAAAAACTTCAAAAAAATCCTAGGGTGCTATTGGATAAATATAAGCCTTCCAAAAGGGATAAAATTTTCTAGAAAACTAAGTATGAGATTTATTTAAAATGTACCACCATGTATGAACCATGTTCTATCATTATCAATATGCTCCACCTACAATCATTTCTTTTTGGAGTCCTCCAAAAGACCATAAATCCTAAAAATACATAACGTGATTATAGGGATCCCATGTTGGGGTGAGTATAATAGTACCCATTTTGATGGATCAAAACTACTAAACATAAAGAATAAATAGTATCCAAATCATCAATATTGGTCATGTAAATTTTAATATGATGTGAAAGAATAATAAAAACCCAAATATACTCAGAACATACGCCTTGCCTCAAAGAGGTCTTGACCATACTACCAATCACATGATTCATCTTGAGGACTTTTGTTTATTATCATCCATAAAATCATTGCATGATCCATTATATCAAAGATGGAACTTGTATTATAGGTCATGCTTATTGGTTAACATCAAAAAAAGTACTCATAAGATCTCTAAAGATCATAATACATAGATAGAATATCTCAACCAAGGACTTTGGGTTATACTAGACCATACCTCGTATAACTAGCTAAGTAAGAGACAATGGAATTGTATAAATTGATCCTGATGATTCCTTAAATCTCTCATATAGAATGTTATAAAATGAATGGTGATCCCACCTCATTCACATAGTTGGATTCCAAAAAATCAATATAGAAATAAAACACATTTGGTATCACATCATTTCATTATGGTGTAATAACTCATTGTACCCTCATTGGGATGAACTAAGGATTTCACAAAAACTAAAATTGGATCACACTAAAGATTCAATGGTCCACAACCAAAAATTGGAAAATTAAATGGTGTGTACTCGAAGATACACAGTGTGTACTTGAAAGAAAACACCTTGTTTTATCTACTATGGGTCATCACAAGTCTTGTTCTCTCATATGGAATGTTTTTTTCGTATAAACTGTGCGTCCATTTTGAATACATTAAGTACATAGGCCAAGTCGAAACTTGGTGTTCTGCCTTCTGGTTCCTATGTACATCGGGCCATTACCATGTACTTTAGTCAGGCATGTGTTCCTGGTGGAGACTATGTACATGGGCATTCCCATAGACTCTGTCTATTCATGTGTACCTGTCCATGTTTGTCTATGTGTAACCCTATGGAATATTCCACATTTTATACACTAGGTCACATGAATTGTCATAGGGAAAAATTGGTGTTTGATATTTTTCCCCATGTAAAGTCTATTTTACTATAAAAATGGAACTACATGTTGTGTGTTATTATAAATACACATCATCTATTCAGGATTTATCTAGAAAATCTAGATTTTTATCCATGTATCACTCACACCACCACTTCACATAACCTACAGATTATTTTGGATTTATAATCATTGGTTTCTTGAAATCCCTGGTGACTAGATTCCACCGACCGAAATCTTATCGTGTTGAATATACTATCACACTACCACATTGAGAAACTGAAATCCACACCCAAGGAACTCCACATCTAAACTCAATCCTATGTGATAAATATATCTAACAACTAAATCATCTATCTCAATCTAGAACCCATAATGATGGTCCGTTTTGTTAAAGGGTTATTTCACAATGATTGTTCACCATGAATTTACTGAACCTATAACAAAATTGGATTTTGATGATGATCACAGGAAAACAATGATAAAAAATAATAAACTATAATAATAGGATTGACCCTTCCCCATTTTTGTGGTTCACCTCAATTTGTTTCCACTAAAATTATGTATTAATGAACTATTATCACATTATAACAATTCCAAAAATATGAGGAAGATAAACCTGATCACAGAATTATAAATGAACCATGAATTGTGTATTTTAATTTAATTTTTCATTATACAATCAAACATGTTAATAATGAAAAGAAAAAATTCCCTACCTCGGGTTTGAACAACAAATTAAGAATAAGGTCACATGTTATTATCATTAGTGAGATACACAACAATTGTTGGTGAAGATGATATTAATGATACTAACCCCATCCTTGATACCACTGTTATATGTCATCATATCCTCTATGATGTCCCCTAAAATCCATATGGTATTGTGTCTAACCCAAGGATTTTATGATAAAAATGTTTAAATAGGATACTATTATTTCACAACCATTAATTAATATATATATATATATATATTTTATTTTATTATCATCATCCATGATTTCACCATAGTAAAACACTTGAAAACAATAAAATTTATGCTTCACCTTGCATGAAACCCATATTATATATATAATGTTGGTTTCATATTTCATATATTAGACCCTATTCTGGATTTTATTTTACTATTTCGGGAAAACATCATCTTTGTGATATAATAAATTTAATATTTATAGTTAATCCATACCTAACCACTCTATCCTCTTCAATTATTCTCTAACCCAACAACTAAATTAAAAACTATGCCATAATATCTTCCAAACTCTTATTGGTAAATATTGGTATGACAACCCTGATTTTTTATTACAACTTAAACATGATTTATTACATAAAACTTCACATGATACAATAAAGAATATTGAGAGGATTAGTGTCTTTGTGGATTAGGATCATTATATAAAAACTTAAAACATGAAATACAACATCTTTATTGAAAACTTCCTTTACATGACCACTACATTCCCTCGTACTTAGCATTTCATGGGATAACCTGAGGACATGCATAAGAAAAGGGTGAGCTATGAAGCCCAGTATGGGAGTACACATGGAATAACATGAGGAGTACAATACATGTTATACAATAGGAGTATCAATATAGAATAAAAGAAACATGCACATACATTCATGATAAAGCATGATAATCATAACTTGGAAATGTGGCAACAACACTTAGCATGGAATTAGCATGAGCCAAGGCTCATTGCACCTAAAGCATGAGTAAACCCTCATTGCACATGAAGCATTAGTAAACCCTCATTGCACTTGAATTATCATGAGTCAACACTCATTGCACATGACATATCATGATACTATACTTTACCCAATGCATTGGAGCGCTATAAGGGCGCACCCTTCTTAAACATTTCTTTTCATGCATAAGTGTGCCACATGGATCATAAAACATGGATTCATAAAACATAATCATTTATTCCACGATAAAGGAATGTGGAAATAATACAAGAAAATGTACAATCAATAAGTAAATGTGCATAAAGGTGAATACCCTTGATGGAGAAATGGGAATGGTATTCACTACACAATGACATTCGCTTTGAAAATCGGTGCGATTTCGGCAGCCTAACGGCGTGACATAAGAATTCATAAAAAGGGTTGATGAGAGAGAAAGTGGTTCCTCATCATATTTACATGTAATGGAAAGTAAAGAGGTCATATAGATACATGTCCCAACAATTAAAAAGGAATTTAGATTCATGATACAAAATTATTTGCTTGAATGTAAAAGAAGAGAGAGAAGTTCCTTTTGGAATTTCGGCATAGTCACGGGTGTACATGGGAGGCATTTAATGAGAGAGAAAGTGGTCTCCCATCATTCAAGCAATAAGAGGGTAGTATGGGGGAGGTGAGAAACCATACCCCAACATTCATAATTGAAATTAAAAGGAAAAAACAACTTAATGAAAATTGACAAAAATGAGAAATGAAGAAAAAACCCTTACTTGGAAGTGTGCTTCCAAAGTCTAGAGAGAGGATTGTGAGAGGCTTTGTGGGATCTTGGGGCACCTTGGTAGGATTTTAGAGATATTAGGGCAGAGGTTGGACGAACTCCAAGGGATTTTAGTAAGGAGGAAGTGGGATATTTGGTGGGTTTATATAGGAAAGGTGAAGGGAATTCTTTATTATTTTGTTTGGGTCCCCTTACATTAAATTAATCCAAACCACAAACCATACCATGGTTTTTGCCCATGGTTTTGGGAAAAGAGAACAGAACAAAAACTTTTTATAAGGCCCAAGTTATAAATTCTTACAATAATAAGGTTGCTTATGTGGAGGTGAGTCACACTCCCATGGAAATTAATTTAAAAAGGAAAAGTGTTGAATATGTCTTGAGAGGTCCATTAATGATTTAAAAAGTAAGTAAAACAAACCCAAAATCACATTATTTTAATGATAAGACATATATTGGAAGAAAATAAGGATTATGGTATTTTATGACATCACCATTGGGTCATTATGATGTCATAAAACACTTTATATATTTAAACGGTATTTAATTTTTACCCAAAAATTTAACTGTCTCAGAAAATTATGAAAAATTCCCCGTTGGATAATTTCGGCATCCTGATTCCAGAAATGACATTTATTTTATCTAAAAAAAATTCTACATATGTTAATTATCACTTTTAATATAAATACCAACATTTATTGAAAATTTAAGGGTTTTGATAGAAATGGCTTTCAAACCTTAATATAAAATTTTAATTGCGTTAATAAAATTATAAGATCATTTATATTTAATAAAAATTATTTTAATAATAACATTATTATTATATTAAAATATCATTTAATTCAAAAATCTCTTAATTTAATAAAATAGATTTCTTAATTAAGTAATAACTAAAAACACAATTTTTACTTTAAAAACTATTTACAATGTATCAATAATGACTAGAAATTATATTCATTATTATATACAAAAATAATGTACATGAACATAGTACTAGTTATTTGTTACATAACCCCTTAAAACAGCCACATAAGACCAAAGGGTAAGGTGTGTGATGGTGACAGACTCTTGGGGTGGCTCGGATAACATCGCTCGAGTGGTAATCTCTATCAACTTTCACGTTTCCTTAGACGGTCCCATTCGAGCTTCACATGGTGAAGCTCAGCTTGGTCTTGGTCAAGGGCGAAGCCCAAGGATGCCACCTCTTTTCTGAGCTCTGGAAAATGGGCTTCGTATGGAGCAATTCTACTGGATGAGGCCATCGCTTCTTTTTGTCTGAGTAAATTGGATTTGTTAAGGTCCTATATTTATACTAATCATGTGTTCACTGTTAAACGGCTATATTAACAATTGTCAAAATTCATAACATAAAACCAAAGAAGTTGACATCTTATAAAAACATTTTTCATAAAGAGACATTTAACTGGTTCAAGAGGTATTTTCCATTAATGAAACTTTGGGACGTTACAGTATTCCACCCTTAAGAAATTTCTCCCTCGAATTTTCCCTTTTCCCACACTAAAACAAATGTGGGTAACTCAGCTTCATCCTATCCTCTGATTCCCAAGTCTCTTCTTTAAACATGAGGTTTCTCCACAATACCTTGACAAGGGGCATTGTCTTATTTCGTAGAACTTTTTCTCTACGATCTAAGATCTTCGCTGGTTTCTCCTCATAAGAAAGATCATCTTCTAATTGTACCACCTCAGAAGAGAGTACATGTGAAGGGTCTGGTATGTACTTCCTTAGGAGGGATACATGAAAGAAATCATGTACATTGGCCATATTAGGTGGAAGTTCTAGTCGATAGGCCATAGCCCCAACATGATCAAGAACCTCGAAGGGGTCGATGTACCTTGGACTTAAATTTCCTTTCTTTCCAACCCTGATGAACTTTTTCCATGGTGATATGCATAGAAACACCATGTCTCCAACATTAAACTCAGGGTCTCATCGACGATTATCTGCATAACTCTTCTGTCGACTTTGGGCTACCTTGATATACTGCTGAATGGTTTTCACCTTCCCCACCATTTCGTCGACCATTTCTGGTCCAAGCAGCTTACATTCACCAACCTCATCCCAACATGCCAGTGTTATGCACCTTTTACCATATAGGGCTTCATATGGTGCCATTTGGATGCTCGAGTGGAAACTGTTATTATAAGAGAACACAACCAGAGGAAGATGTTGATCCCATCCTCCTTTAAAGTCCATTGAGAACACTCTCAACATATCCTCAAGTGTTTGGATAGTCCGATCGGATTGGCCATCAGTTTGAGGATGATAGGTCGTACTGAAGTTCAGTTCAGTATTCAGAGCATGTTGAAGACGCTTCCAAAACTTAGAGGTGAATCTTGGATCTCGGTCAGACACAATAGATAGTGGTACTCTATTCCACCTTACCACTTCCCTGTTATATATCTGCGCCAGCTGATCCAATGAAAAATCCTCCCGAATTACATTGAAGTGTGCAGTCTTTGTAAGACGATCCATAAAAACCCAGATTGCATTGTTGCCTTTGGATGTCCTCGGATGTCCAGTGACAAAGTCCATGGTGATGTTCTCCCATTTCCATTCTAGTATGGTCAATGGTTGCATCATCCCCTTAGACTTCTGCATCTCTTCCTTCACTTGCTGACACACCAGGAACTTTGATGTATATTCGGCGATCTCCTTCTTCATATTATCCCACCAAAAGTTTTCTTGGAGATCTCGAAACATCTTTGTGCTCCCTGGGTGAATAGAGTAATTTGAACTATGTGCATCATCCAAAAGTTCCTTCTTCAGCTCCAGACTTGATGGAATACATAGTCTTTTCCCAAACTGCACAATTCCTTGTTCATTAGCATTAAACTCTGAGGATTTCCCCTTTTTGATAGCTTCCACTTTTTCATGAATTCCCACATCATCCTTTTGATAATCCTTTATCCTTTCCAAAAGAGATGGTTGAGCAATAATTTGTGAAAGGATTGATGATTTTCCCTTCTTTATGATTCCCATGTCCATCTTCATCAAGTCTAAGAAGATTGGATCCTTATCAATTCTCATCATTGATAGAATCACTGGATCCTTTATACTTAGGGAATCTACCACCTTGTTCTATTTCCCAGGGTGGTATTGTATTGAACAGTCATAATCCTTGATGAGCTCTATCCATCTCCTCTAGTGCATATTATGCTCTTTCTGTGTGAATGTATATTTAAGACTCTTGTGGTCAGTGTATATCTCACATTTCTCTCCATAGAGATAATGCCGCCAGATTTTCAAGGCATAGATCACTACTGCCAACTCCAAATCATGCGTTGGATAGTTTCTCTCATGGATTTTCAACTACCTTGAGGCATAGGATATCACTTTATCATTCTGCATCAGCACACAGCCTAAGCCCTTCTTTGAGGCATCACATAATACCACAAAAAGTTCCCCACTTGTGGGTAAAGTGAGCACGGGCGCAGTGATAAGCCTCCTTTTCAACTCCTTGGAGCTTTCTTTGCATTCATCACTCCAAGAAAACTTTACTCCCTTTCGAGTTATCTTGGTAAGAGGGTTGGACAATCATGAAAAATTCCTCACAAATCGTCGATAATATCCAGCTAACCCCAAGAATTTATGGATATCCGTTACCGATGTTGGCCTCAGCCATCCCTCAATTGCATCTATTTTGGAGGGGTCCACAGATATCCCATTTCTTGTGATGGTATGGCCCAAGAATGATACCTCCTTCAACCAGAACTCACACTTTTTCTACTTTTCATAGATCCTCCTTGCGAAATGTCTCTAGTAAAGTTTTTAAATGATCCTCCTAATCCTCCTTTGTTTTGGAGTATATTATAATATCATCTATAAAGACTACCAAAAATTTGTCAAGGTAATCTCTAAAGACGTTATTCATCAAGTCCATGAATATTTCTAGAGCATTGGTGAGTCCAAAAGGCATTACTATGAAGTCATAGTGCCCATATCTTGTACGAAAAGCAGTCTTGGGGACATCTTCCTTCCTCACCCTTACTTGATAATATCCCGACCGCAAGTCCACCTTGGAGAAGTATTGTGCTCCACGCAGTTGATCAAACAAGTCATCGATTCTTGAGAGTGAAGACTTGTTCTTTATCGTGATTTTGTTAAGTTCATGATAATCGATGCAAAGCCACATTGACCCATCCTTCTTCTTGATGAAGAGGACTGGTGCACCCCATGGTGAAGCACATGGGTGTATAAACCCTTTATCCAGATTCTCCTGTAGTTGTTTCTTCAGCTATTCAAGCTCTAAAATAGCGAATATATATGGACTCTTGGATATTGGTAGCGCCCCTGTTATATGTTCAATTGAGAACTCAACATCTCTTCTTGGAGGAAGACCAGGTAGTTCCTCGAGAAACACTTCAGCGAATTCCCTCACAATAGGCATTTCTTCGAGGATGGTTTCTTCCTTGGACTCAATCATCTGAGCCAGATATGCATGCTCATAAGGCAGTAATATCCATGCTTGAGATGATGGAGCTAAACAAGATTCTTCTTCCTCTTGACACTTGTAAAGGATCGGGGGTCAATTCTCTATATGGAGTGTGATTTCCCTCTCCTGACAATTTATGTTGGCTCTATATTAGGAAATCCAATCCATGCCAAGAATAGCATCAAATTTCACCAGAGGAAGTATGACGAGGTTCGCCTGGAAATTCAATCCATAGATTATAACAGGGGAGGACTTATACTCATGGGATACAATGATTGCCCCATTTTTTGTACTCACTGACATCTTTACTTCCATGATTTGTGGTGGTGCTGGGATTGTTCTACTAAACTTTGAAGACATAAAATAATGCGTAGATTCTGAATCAAAAAGCACGCTCTCTATTCTTGAATGAATAACTAGAGTACCTGTCACCACTTCGTTGTCGGGGTTCACTTCGGTAGAAGTGATGGAAAAAATCTCTTCCTTGCTGTCTTGGAGGTTGTTGGTTGCCTCTGAAAACCCTTGGATTAGGGAACTGATTTGTAAAATGACTCGGTTCTTTGAATTTTTAGCATTGAAAAATGCGTTGAGGTTCGAACGGAGCATTCCTATCCTCTGTCGCATCCGCGGGTCCTTCTTTCCGATAGTTAACAACTAGGTGCCCTTCTCTTCCACAACTGAAGCATTTTATCGTCCCCTTAAGGAAATTTCTAGGGTGCTTCTTTCCGCACTTTTGGAAAGTGGGGTTCTAGATATTCTTAGCACCGTTGGATTTATCAATCAGACCATCAGCATTGATGACCACCTTATGCTTCTTGTCCCCATGATACCCCTGTGATTCCCCGATCCCCATTTTGAACTTGAGGGCACATCGGACAATTTCCTCATAGCTGTTGAAGTCACGGATCGCTAATGCTTTCCGCAAGCTAGGCTTCAGCCCACCAAAGAAGCGGTCAACCTTGCATTCGGGGGTAACGACAAAGCCAGAAGCGTATCTTGTAAGCCTTGTGAAGTTTTCCTCGTATGATCCAACAGATTCTTCATCTTATTTGCTTAAGGGAAAGGAAGTCCCTTTCCATCTTAAGCCGAATGGTGCGTGGAAAATATTAATCGAAAACACATCTTCTGTAATTCCTTCCATTCCAAAGCCTCGATCTCCTCCTTAGGCTTCGTATTTTTGATCAACGTCCACCATTGATCAGCTTCACCCTCCATACGATAAGCAGCCAGGAGAACCTTCTCTTGTTCAGAACATTAGAGGATGGAGAAGGTCTTTTCAATGCAGTTGATCCATTGTTCAGCGATCATGGGATTGGATGATCCACTAAAAGTAGGAGGCCTTTGTCTCATGAAGCTCTCGATAGCGACTTGTTCTTTCCTGGGGGGAGGGGGTTGAACGTTCCTCTTGACCTGTGTTTCTATTCAAAACATGAGTTAGATGACAGAGAACCGTGCCAAAGTTCGTGATTCCCGCTCCCATGGGATTTGGCATCTCATTAATATAGTCATCACACTGATCTTCACAACGGTTTTTAGCCTGAGTCCTCCTAATACTGGTCATTGGATGGAATAAAAGGAATGTTAGGGGTAACAAATAAAGGGTAATCCAAAGACAAAACTTTATGACTCAAAAATAAACTTTTATTTCCTTAACTCATGAGTCTATAGGCTTCAATCTAGGATTTTCATGATCTACTTTCTAACATATATTCATAGGGGCATTTTTTCCTTAATAAGGGTTCATACTAAGATTGTGAATTTATCAAAACATATCCCTCAGGATTTTCGTAACCAAGAGTACAGCAAGTCCTGTTGTCATGCACCAGTTCCTGTTCGAGTCTAGATCAAAGCGGTGTTTTCGGGTTTTACCCCGAGGATACATGTTTTCCAGAGCCGCCTCTACCTGCTCGTATCCAAACATGGATGTATTTGTTTGATAAACCACTTACTTAGTATTTACCAAAACATAGGCGTGTTTTTATTATACTTAGTCTTTTATCTAAGGCTTTACTAGGGTTTTCCTAATCCTAAAAATAACTAAACCTATCCTCTGATACCAACTATGACAACCCTGCTTTTTTATTTCAACTTAAACATGATTTATTACATAAAACTTCACTTGACAGAACAAAGAATATTGAGTGGTTTAGTGTCTTTGGGGCTTAGGATCATTACATAAAAACTAAAAACATGAAATACAACATTTTTATTGAAAACCTCCTTTACATAACGACTACATTCCCCCGTACTTAGCAATGCATGGGATAACCTGAGGACATGCATAATAAAAGGGTGAGCTATAAAGCCCAGTAAGGGAGTACACATGGAATAACATGAGTACTACAATACATGTTAGACAATAGGAATATCAATATATCATAAAAGAAACATGAATATAAAGGCATGATAATGGATGATAATCATAGCATGGAAATGTGGCAACAACACTTAATATGGAATTATCATGAGCCAAGGCTCATTGCACATAAAGCATGAGTAAACCCTCATTGCACATTAAGCATGAGTAAAACCTCGTTTCACTTGAATTACCATGAGTCAACACTCATTAAACACGAAGTATCATTATACTATACTTTACCCAATGCATTGGAGCGCTATAAGGGCGCACCCTTCTTAAACATTTCATTTCATGCATAAGTGTGCCACATGGATCATAAAACATGGATTCATAAAACATAATCATTTATTCCACGACAAAGGAATGTGGAATTAATACATGAAAAGTTACAATCAATAAGTAAATGTGCATAAAGGCGAATACCCTTGATGGATAAATGGTCATGGTATTCACTACACAATGACATTGGCTTAGAAAATCGGTGCGATTTCGACAGCGTAACGGCGTGACATAAGAATTCATAAAAAGGGTTGATGATAGAGAAAGGGGATCCTCATCATATTTAAATGTAATGGAAAGTAAGGAGAACATATAGATACATGTACCAAAAAATTTAATGGAATTTAGATTCATGATACAAAATTATTTGCTTGAATGTAAAAGAAGAGAGAGAAGTTCCTTTCAGAATTTCGGTATAGCAACGACTGTACATGGGAGGAATTTAATGAGAGAGAAATGGGTCTCCCATCATTAAAACAATAATAGGGCAGTATGGGGGAGGTGAGAAACCATACCCCAACATTCATAATTGAAATTAAAAGGGAAAAACAACTTAAAGAATGTTGACAAAATTGAGAATGGAAGAAAAAACCCTTACTTGGAAGTGTGCTTCCAAAGGCTGGAGAGAGGCTAGTGAGAGGCTTATTGGGAGCTTCAGGCACCTTGGGAGGATATTAGAGAGAGTAGGGTAGAGGTTGGACGAACTCCAAGGGATTTTAGTAAGGAGGAATTGGGAGCTTGGGTGGGTTTATATAGGAAAGGTGGGGGAATTCTTTATTATTTAGGTTTGGGTCCCCTTACATTAAATTAATCCAAACCACAAACCATTCCATGGTATTTGCCCATTTTTTTTGGAAAATGGAAGATAAAAAACAATATTTTATAAGGCCCAAGTCAGAAATTCTTAAAATAATAATGTTGCTTATGTGGATGTGAGTCACACTCCCATGGAAATTAATTTAAAAAGGAAAAAGGGTTGAATATGTCTTGAGGGGTCCATTAATGCTTTGAAAAGTAAGTAAAACAAACCCAAAATCACATTATTTTAATGATAAAACATATATTGGCCGAACATAAGGATTATGGGATTTTATTACATCACCATTGGGTCATTATGATGTCATAAAACACATTATATATTTAAACGGTATTTAATTTTTACCCAAAAAGTTGATTGTCTCGGAAAATTATGAAAATTTCACCATTGGACAATTTCGACGTCCTGATTCTAGAAATGAAATTTATTTTATATAATTTTTTTTATGATATGTCAATTTTCACTTTTAAAATAAAAACCATCATTTATCAAAAATTCAATGGTTTTTACATAAATGGATTTCAAACCTTAATATAAAATTTTAATTGCATCCATAAAATTATAAGATCATTTATATTTAATAAAAATTAATTTAATATTATTATTATTTTATTTAAATATTATTTAATTCAAAAATACCTAAATTTAATAAAATATATTTCTTAATTAAGTAATAACTAAAAACACCATTTGTACGTTATAAACTATCTACAATGTATCAAAAATGACTAGAAATTATATTCATTATTATATACAAAAATAATGTACAGGAACATATTACTACTTATTTGTTACATAACCCCTTAAAACAGCCGCATAAGTCAAAGGGTAACGTGTGCGATGGTGACAAACTCTTGGGGTGGCTCGGATAACATCGCTCAAGTGGTAATCTCTATCAACTTCCACTTTTCCTGTAGACGGTCTCGTTAGAGCATGACATGGTGAAGCTCATCTTGGGCTTGGTCAAGGGCGAAGCCCAAGGTTGCCACCTCTTTTCCGAGCTCTGAAAAATGGGCTTCCTATGGAGAAATTCTACTGGATGAGGCCATTGATTCTTTTTTCTGAGTAAATTGGATTTGTTAAGGTCCTATATTTATACTAATCACATGGTCACTGTTAAATGGCTATATTAACAACGGTAAAAATTCATAACATAAAACCAAAGAAGTTGACATCTTATAAAAACATTTTTCATAAAGAGACATTTAACTGGATCAAGAGGGATTTTCCATTAATGAAACTTTGGGTTGTTACAATTGGTTTATTACATTCTCCCCAACTCAGGGATTTTCATCTACAAAAGGAATAGGCCTACTCAAAAAATGATGGTACTCATCTTCCATATCAATCTCCTGCTTTAATTTTATCTCCTTTAGAATTTTTTGCTCCGAATAGAAATGAACCATATGAATCAGTCATACATGGAGGATATTCTCCTTTTGATCATTAATCTCTACTGTGTACACCTAAAAGGTAGCTCCATCATCAATGCCAAGCATTACCCAATCTATAACATATTCTTTTTCATGAAAGTAACTCCTCTGTTTTCACACACAAAAGATTTTGGTGTAACATGTATATCTATGGTGGTAGGTTTTGGGGTAATTACACATTTATAACCCTACATAGTATCTAAAAGGTTCCAGTACATCTCATAAATAGTATTTCTACCCTAGAAAATTATTCTAAATCTAGGTCAATGTGTGACATTCAGGAACACATGGTCTCCATCCTCAGATTCCAATTCCTTCATCATTATTCCACATAAGACATTTAATATCTCTGGGAAGTCCTCATACAATCTTGGATGATCATTAACTTCTCTTTTGTCACTCACACCAACATTATGTCTATGAGTTCTGACTCATTAGGATCAGACCATCATAGTGGTGACTTGTAGCGCCTCTCATTCGGGGCCTTGAATTGTTTAATAATCTTGGTGGAATGTTATATGTTTTCATACACAAACTCAGGCAAGGTTAGGTGATCCTCTCCATAATGTCCTTCACTTTTATGCCACTTAAAGGTTCCCCGATCCTAGTAGGTGACATTGCCTTAAGTGTATCTCCCCACACTATATAGTTTTCATACTAGTAGTGATGGCCTAGGTGTGTCAGTGGGGAGAATATACTCTCAATAGTAGAGTTTAACAATTTGAAAACACTAAAATTGTACAATAGTGGAAGCAGATAACCATGTAATTGAAATAAACAGTGTAAGACTAATATTATAAACAAGAAGAGGTCATATCTCAAAAAATATAATGACACAGGACACATGTTTCAAATTGAAAATCAAAAATAGGTACACATCATTCAAAAATAATAAGTGTTCCAAATGTTCAAAAAGAACCAAATGAATCCCCATAGCATCACAAGACTCAACATGGTTCCATGATCCCATGATCCAAAAAAGCATATCATGTACCGATATATGGGTGATTTCCCTTTTTGACACCTACAATCATATAATATATTTGGCTCCGAAAAGGCTACCCAAACAGGGAGTGACATATAATCCCAATAGGTATCCACCCTGATTTATGCCAATAATTCGGTGAATATATATATCAAACAATGTGAAATAAAAAATAATTATGAAAGAATATACTCAGAAGTAAACATACTACATGTATTGGTTTTCATTAACATTAATTTCATTGAATCCATATTCATTTAGTGATTAAATTTAGTTTAATTTATATGACGTTAGATCTGGATCAAACTTGGCATCCCCTATGTAACTAGAAGTACAAAAGATGCCTCATAAGTCCATCTAAACTATACAAGTCCATACTGACTTCGAGCTTATGTTTTTTCTTGGTCATGAACCATACGTCATTTCATTTCATTTAACTCATTTAGTACTTGAGATTGTCCCTAAAATTCTCTAGTTGGGATTCAATTATCACTCCTAGTATAATAATCTAACACCATATAATCATGTCAATGGAAAACGTCTCAAGAACCCATGTATCATTATAGATAAGGTATAAAGTCAATCCCATGTTATTTTGTCCCTGGTAATCCATAGGTTTCAATGTATCACTCAGTATATAATTCTTTCCATACTGAATCTGTCAATTTCATACTTCACTTGAACCATGTATCACCCTTGGATTAATCAATTTTCAAGGAAATGATTCTGTCTGTGCCATTCGAATATGGATCCATGTATAACCAGATGAATAGAAGTAAAAATGCACAAGATTATTTCCATGTTATTACAATCTTGAATCCACCTATCACCCATCCTATTAATCATTTAATGAATAAAATTCCATTTAATCATTACATTTAACATTCCAAGGTAAATCCCAAGTCATTCAATAAAACTCACCTCAAATGGTTGACTCATGCAAGGACAAACCTCAATGAAGTTTCCATTAGTTAACTTATGTATGAATATCATGGAAACAAGCATCAAATGATTAGTAAATCTATTACATAGAGTATAATAAACATAAAGAAAATGGGATATCAATTCAAAGGACATTCAAATACTCACATGGTCATTTTTAAAATAAAAAGGCTCATAAGCCTCTCAAGCTATCACATGTTGTGGTTATCATATAACTCATAATGGAATATCAATTGTTAGAGAAATTCAAGGAAAATTCATAAATTCATGGAATCACCTCTAGTTTACTCACATGGAAAAATAAAACATGATTTAAACTATAACAAAATACATGGGTCAAGGTTAATTTCATCTATCTTATTCCATAACTTCATTTCAATTAAAATTCATAACATTTAAATTTAATTCAGAAACCAACATACATATTGACATCCCTTGACATGGGTTAATGGTCATGCCATCATGGGATCCAAGGCTAAAATATTTAAAAGGCCCATTTAAAAAAATAACACCAAAATGGATCTTTTATTCAAAGGGTACAACCATTAAAAGGATTAATCATCCTATTTAACCAAATAGGTAATACCTATCAACTAATGGATTTAATTTGAATTTGGGAATGCCAAGAAATTGGACACGTGTCACCCTATAACATATAAAAATCATGAATTTTAGTGAAAATCATGAGACAACCTTCCTTAGGTCTATTAATGATATCTCATCTATTATGAGGCTCTTATTCATCCATGATTAGGAGAAATTATAAAATGTTTGAAGAATGAATATTAGGGAATATAATCCTTAATCCAAATAGCCCAAGAGATAGCCAAAATAATCAATAATGGATAAATATTAATTAAGTACATAGAGTTATGGATATAAGGAGATAAACCATGCTTGAATCATTTTCCAGATTTAGAATACATATGAATTTATACATTAGGCTCAAAAGAGTGCTTCTAGAAGGTGTGAGGGGTAGTTGTGTATGAAATATTAAATATAAATTTTATTTTACAGATGAATTATAATTAAATTTAAAATTTATATTACTCATAAAATTATAGGGTCACATGGTTTACCCAAAATATTTCCCAAACCTTGGGAATTCCGTGAACAAATTCTTATAGGCCAAGTGGAAATTTCAATGTTTACCAATAGTGTTTAAAATATTTGTGAAAATCATGTAAAGAGCCTCTGTCAAAATCTTTTGAAATTGAAGATCAAGACAGATGGTTGTGCAACCCAACCCATAAGGTTTATCAAACTGTGAAACCTCCTCCTCTCATCCAAAACATGAGTTCTTGGCTCTAGACCAGCCCAGAAAACCCTAGATACCATCAGGTGATCAAAGGGAACTCCCATTGTTCTTAATTTAAGAAACTCAACTGAGAATTGATGGAAAATAAGGAATTATTAATACAAAGAAAAATAGGGTTCTTAAAAATGTCTCCCTTAATGAGATTCATCCCCAAATTTCCCTCTCGAGGGTGATGAATAGATTCTAAGAACAACTCTAGCCACTATGATCACACACTGGCCTACAACTCCCATGTCTCATCTTGCAAATAGCTACGCGACCACACCACCAATATGAGAGGAATAGACTAGACATGGATAAACTTTTTTATATGATCAAAAATTCTTATAGGATTCTCCTCAAAGGATGCATCAACTTCTAACACATCCTCTTCAGGGTAAAATCCTTTATATGTCTCTGAATAGTAGTTTCATAGATAAAAAAAGGAAGACATCACACATATCCTTATACCTCTGAGGTAATTGTAACTCAAAGTCTACCGAACTAACTCTTTCCATAATCTCAAATTGGAAGACATGTCCTGGTGAAAGCTTACCCTATGCCCAAATCCTACTCTGTCCCAGCTTCAGTGAAACATGTAGAAAACCCGATCCCCAACCATGTACACTTGAGGTAACCTGTAGTGAACGGTGTATTATTTTTGATGATTTTGTTATTAGACATTTATTTCTGAATCAAATTGACACAGTCTATATTCTCCTAGACAAAAAGAATTCCCAGTATAGCATCCTCTATTACCTCTATCCAACATAGGGGTGATCTTCATGACCTAATATACTAATTATCATATACCACCATCCAAAATACTATCCTCAAAGCTATGGTTGTAGGCCGAGTTTACTAGGGGTACATGCCTTTCCCAACAGACCCCGAAATCCAGGATGCATTCTTGCAACAAATCCTCAAACACCTGATTTTTGTGCTACGACTGTCCATTTTTCTGTGGATCATACATCATCCATATTTCTGGGGGTGGTATTCCATGCACATAAGCACCTGAGCAGTAAGTTCCCTCTATATACCTTGGCATAATTGATAAGTAAATCAGGTGTCCCTATTTGAAATGATAGAATATTGGACCCCATATATATTCTTATTATCTCATGGATAAAACCTACCAAGATATTCAACTAAAAAAGACTCCATCATAGGTTTTAAGTGAGTGACCTTCATGATCATGTCAACATCGATAACCCATACAAAATCATTACCTCAAGGAAACCTTGGTTAACCTATCCCTAAATCCATCATGACATCATTTTGTTTCCACTCCAGATTGGGTAGCTTCTGTAAATGTCTAACTAGTCACTGGTGTTCCACCTTCACCTATTGAAAGGTTGAAAATATCCTGAAAAAACCATCCACACCACCCTTCATAACTAGTCACCAATACTGGTGATGTAAATCATGATGCATCTTGGTGAAACCAAGGTAAATTGCCCATGATGAAGAAAGAAAATACCCCATGAGCTCCTCACTCAGTTTCGAGGAGACCCACACACAACCATGTACTCATGATATCTCATATTTGCATACGGTTCAACTAAGAGGAGGGTCCACACCTACCACACTCTCCCATAGAACTTTTCTTTCTAAGTTCGATGGCTACCTCATCCCCACTCCAACCAAAAGTGTATTGGAAATCGATAAAGATGATATAAAATTATACAAATGATTTTCTTGACCTTTATATGAATCTAAAAATAAATCCATAAGCTTCAACTCACAAAAAACATATTGAACTACCTATATAACATTCTTCTTGCTCTGGGAATTGGACACTCCTTTTCCTTTACCAGAAATGTAGGAAAGATCAATGTGAAAAAAATAGAATGTACTCAAGACACCTTCATTATATTGGATTCCGTTCAGGCTATATAAATTTGTACTAGAGACTTTTCGTTTATTCTTATACTACAAAAAAATCTCAGAATAAGTAATGACTCAAATAGAATAATGATTGTACGTCCACAGCTAATTTGAGATTATGCATCGGGTAGATCCTCTCATCTGCCCTCAACTAACATGTCTCATACACAATGTATTAATCCTCATTCATTAGAACTACTCCCAACCCAATACCTTATGCATTGTAGTACATAGTTTAAATCCTACCTAGATCTGGATAAATTAGTATCGGTGCTGAAGTAAATTTCTCTTTCATCCCTTTAAAGGTCATCTTGTAGGAATCTAGCCATACATACTTCACACCCTTCATAGTTAATCCCATCAATGGAAATTCTAGGAATATAAAATCATATATGAAGTACCTATAGTAACCATCCATCGCTATGAAAATATATTCCTCAAATAATTATTGAGATTCTCATTGGAAACTATATATATCCTCTTCTTGGTTCCACTATTACTCCTATCATTGAGATGAAGTTTCTGAGGAAGCTAATCTAATCCATCTGAAAGTGTCTTGATGTGAGTTTAGAAAATAACTGATTCTATCTAGGTGTATTTCAAATGATCACAAAATTTGTGGCATGGTAGTGTATATCATGAGAAGACACCAATATGTCATTTATGAAAACCACAACAAATGAATCATGTTATGGATGGAACAGTCATTTCATCAATTCCGTGAAGACCATCAGCACATTTGTAACACAGAATGTTATAACCAAAAACTCATCTAGATCATACTTGCTTCAGAAAGTTATGCGTGGTATGCCTGATGGTCTTACAAGAACCTGATGGTAATGAGATCTCACAATGTCATCGAGAAAACCAAATCTAATCAGAGAAGGTTGAGGAGACCATATATCCATGGGAGAGGATACCAGTTCTTAACCGTTAATTGGTTCATGTTCTGGTAATCCACAAATATTTTTATGGTACAATCCAATTTTTTTCGAAAAAAAGACCAGAGAAACCAATTAATAAGTACTAGGTCGGATGAAATTCTTTTAATCTAAATCCTATAGCTGCCTCTTGAGAAAACTCATCTTAGTCATATCCATCCAATAAAGAGGAATGAATATAGGTACAACTCCTGGAACATGCTCGATAGAGAGCACTACCTCTCTCATTAGAGGTAATCCAAATATGTCTTATGAGAAGAAGACCCTGAATTAATCAATTGCTATAGGGAAATCCTCCAACCATTTTCTCTATTCATCCAAATATAAACTCATAATTTGGGTTGTTATGTATCCTATCAAATGATGTAGTGGTCCATCTTGACTCTAATGGACATCCCATTCACCCTTTTAAGTAATATATCCTCCCTCCTGTGATATGAAGGTCAACATTTAGAAATATAAATCATCATACGATAGATAATATATGATCAATTCCATCCCATGTATAATGTGAATCCTTTCCTTCTTGAGGATATCAAGCCTTCAAATGAACTAACAACCACGGATAACAAGGGGAACTCTCTTCACTAGTTTACACCCTCTTTATTGATGCCAAATAGTGATCCTAGTGTTGTAACTCCATTAAAAAGGAACACTAATCCCAAGTCTCTCCAAAACAAACACATATGTAAAACTATATGAATCACCTATATGAAAAAGTGCATAAGATAATGTGGAGGTGACAAGAATAGTACCTTTAATTTTCAAAAGTCTAGTATCCTACTCATGTTGGTTCTACTGTACTACATATACATGGGATGAACCACGAGACTATTATGTTATCTATCTACCCTAGGTTGATCTACCTTGACATCATTTCACAACTGGTGTATGACTACCATGTCCAAGACCACCACTTTATCCTTATCATCCAGCTATATTCCATATCCCTTCCTGTTGAGTAGTTGATAATCCTTCTATGGAAAGTGGAGTTGATATAGACCATGTCCCACTAGATTCTAATGGAAACATTCTAAAAAACCACTATATATGGCCTATGTTGCTATAGGAACAACACTAGATTGGGTCCCTCATACATTGTGGCTTCATATGTCATATCCAACCTCACCGGTAACACCTCACCCTAGTGCTTGAGTAAGTGGTTTGACTGCAACTATCACTGCATGGAAGATCCAGACGATGCTTCCTACTACCAGTTGATGCAGTACCAGACCAAGGTATTGAACTATACTAGCCTCCACCTCTAGTGTCCCTTAGGTTACGCTCTCTTATTAGTTCATGATTCACTATTTCAACTACACTAGTCACCTGAAATGCATTTACCTATGATCAGATGTCGTACTTAAGACCATCCTCAAATCCCTACAATTCGGATAGATCGTAACCCTTCGTAATAGTTGTGATGAAATGGATATTAGTAAAATTGTCTGAGTAATCCACAACGGATAGCACGATGTGCTCCAGATTCAAAAACTCATGGTATTTATCAGCCCTCAATGTATTGATATATAAGTATTCAAATAATTCCATATGAAAATATCTACAATCTATCTCTCGATGACATTAGATCTAAGGGATAACATCACACCATCTCTTAGTGGATTCACATATCAAATAAATTTTGTTATTGAACCTATGTTCATGAGGCATCTATAGATGTTTAAATATAGACAACATGGACTCTATCCATGGAATTTTAGCTAGTGGTCCACCATTCCCCAAAAACATAGGTGGGTGATAATATTGAAACCATCGCGTCTACTTTTCATTAGACGTAGAAGGATATTGTACTCTCTAACAGGTTTGTGTGAAGGGCATAATGCTTTCATGGAACTATGCCTCCACACATGTGTCTATCACAAAAACATGTTCCTCATCTAGAAAGACTGGATAGTAAACTAGAAGCTCATGCCCCACCATCTCTGGAGTGCAATCATCACCACCCTCCTAAGGCACAATGAGAGGAAATTATAGTGGGATTCGTCTACAATCCCAAACAAACATCTCATTATGAAATTAATAATAGTGTTTTCAGATAAAAATAAATTAAATAGAGATAAGATTGGTAGAATCCATCTTATATAACAACAAACCCCTCTTCATACCACATTGGTCATGTTTGGATGTTATACAAATTGTGATTAAGTAAAACAAACTTCATAAAAGCCACTAAAAAGTTAGACTGTGTTCCCTACTATAAACAATTTTAGTTTCCATTTCATCTTCACTTGAATTTCATACTCACACAAAGATATACCACATTTCTTTTAAGTGATTAAAAATGGAATGATGAATTTTGATCAATGGGGGAACTTACTCCATAGGGATAAAAACTTGTCACACCATAACTTATCTCACATTAAATGGTGAACCATGATCCATCAAATTTTGATCCAAGAGGGACCATAAACCTCTGTGACCAAATCGTGGAATCCATCAATTTAACAGCATAATATATCTCAATATACCTAAAATGAAAACATGAATATATATATAATGGAACCTAACATAATAGTATGAAATTAGCAATTCATCCTAAATTCCATGGCACAATTCATGTTATGTGAAATCTAACATGTGTCTATATTATTCATGAGATGGAATACCCTCATCTCATCGAGTTGTAATAAAATAGCTCCCACAATATGATCAACAGTAATTTAATAATTGATGTGCATCACTAATGGTGGAATCAAATCAACAATAGTAGTCAAAATCTATAAAACAACGATTCAATTCATGGCAATTTTTCTTTTCCCTATACGCGGATTAGCTACACTTGGAAATATCTCATTACTAAACTCTAATTCCTTCCTACCACATTAAACGATCAAAATATATTAATGAAAATCATAAAATGAATGATCTGAAACCAATTTCTAATATCTCCAACTAAGATTCCTATAAAAGGTGCCTCGTGCCTAGTAGGCCACATGGACACTAGCACGTATTCCTGAACATCAGAGACTATCAACTAGTAGTGAGGGCCTAGCTATGTCAATGGTGAGACTATACCCTCATTAGCAGAGTGTAACACAATATAAATACAACAATATTTTAATAGATAAATTATATAACCATAAAATAGAAATGAAATAATTTTATTGATACTATAAACTAGAAGAAATTATATCTAAAACAAGACGATGACACATTCCACAAGTTTCTAATAAAATAGCCTAAATATGTACATAATAGTTATATAAAATACATGTTATCAAAGTAAAAAAAGGAAAAATAATCCAAATAGTATCATAAGACTCAACTTGGTCCCAAGTTATTCTTATCTTAATAAACATATCCGGTACTGGTATTAGGTCGCTTACCCTTTTCGACACATGGAATAATATAATATATCTGCTTTCGAAAATGTTACCAAAATATGGTGTCAGATATAATCATTGTACAAAAACCCCTAGTTCTATTCCAATTAGTTACTGAACATATATAATAGGAATTGAAAAATATGAAAAGTAGTAAGAAAATAAGTACTCAAAAGTAAACACTATTTATGCACTATTTTCTAGTTAAATTCATATTATTGAATTCATATTCATTTAAAAATTCAATTACATTAAATTTATATGTATTGGGATTTTACTCAAGCCTGACATCCCCCATGTAACTGGAAGTAAAACAAATTCCCCATAAGGCTATCTAAACAATACAAGTAAAGGTTGTCTCCAAACATGTTCTTTGGGTTGTAGACATTTCATATTTCATTTCATTTTATTTAATTCATTTAGTACATGAGTCCAACCATGAAATTACTAATATGGAATCCATGTATCACTCCCAGTATAATCAACTAACACAATATGATCTTATTCCTAGAGAACCTCTAATGTACCCTTGTATCGTACTAAATTTAGTATAAATTCTATTCCATATGTAAACATCCTTTGAAAGCTGTTGGACTCCATGTATCACTTGATATATAAGTATAGAATTAGTGATTAAATCCATTAAATCAATTACTTAGATACATGTATCACGAAAGGATTTATAAAAGTTCAAGGAAATGAGTTTGTTCATGTCATTCTAATGTGAATTAACGTGTCACCCTGCCTATACATGTCAATAGGCACAATATTCCATCCAGGTTATTCTAATCCTAAATCTATGTATCACCCTTCCCTATTGATCATTTATTCAAATAAATTCAATTTAATAATTCCATTTAACCTAAAGAGGTAAAAACCCATTTAATTCAATGTCTCTCACCTTAAAATGATGACTCAAACAAGGAATTACCTCAAAGGCTATGCCTTTCATTTATCTCACAAAGGAATATTAGGAAAAAAAGATTCCCATGATTAATCAACCCACTACAAAGAATGGTCACAACATTACTCACATGGGCCAGCAATTCAAAGGCCATTAAAATAATCATATGTCTATTTTTAAAATAACAAGCCTGACAAGACTCTAAAGCTATCACATACCTTAGTAATTATATAACTCAAATGAAAAAATAAATTATTAGGGAAATTCAATCAAATTGAATAAATTCATGTAACATCTTCTATATTACTCGCATGGAAAAGTAAAACATTATATAAATATCAATGAAATACATCAATAAAGTGGAGATTTATACATATCATACCCTTAATTTATTTCAAATACAATTCATAACATTGAAATTTAATTCACAAACCAACTTAAAATTTCACATCCCATTACATTGGGTGATGGTCAAGCCACAAAGGCATCCAAGGGTAAAATCCATAAAAGGTATAGTTAAAAACCATAACCAAAAGTGGTAGACTAGTCAAGGTGTAACACCTATTAAAAAATATAATAAATATCTTAAACTAAATAGTATTTACCTAATAATTCTATGATTTAATTTCAATTTCAGTGACACCTGAATATTTGGTGTGAGGAACCCAAACAAATATAAAGAGCTTTACATTTAGTGAAAATCAAGAGACCACCTGTCATTGGTATCTGATAGATAGATCATCTAGTATCAGGCTCCAATTTATCCCAAAATATGAAAAATCTAAAAAATGGTCAGAGAATGATAAATTGTGGAATATTATCCAAAATCAAAATAGCACAGCTGGTGGCCAAAAGAATCATGGATGGATAAAAATTAATTAACGCCTTAATATTCTAGATCCATATAGAAGAACCCCACTTGAATCAGATTCCAGACATAAAAAAGATCTGAATTATGACTTCAGGCTCAAAGATATATTTTCCAAGGAGGAATGGGCTATTGTTTGTGGGAGATAAAACAGAAATTTGGTTTATAAAGAAATTTTATATAAATTTATAAATTATAAATTTCTAAAAATTACAGTTCTACATGATTTACATGAAAAATTTCTTAAACCATGTGAAAACAACACTTGGTTTCCTATAGTCCACATGGAACACACATGGTTTACCCATTAGGTTTACACACCATTTGAAACCATATGATGACCCTCAATAAAAATATATTAAATTGCAGACCTGGATGCATGATCAAGCATCCCAATTTCAATGGTTTATAAAACCATGTGGCCTCCTATTTTATCCCAATAAAATGGATCATATCTCTGGACCAACACCAAAATCCCCAAGAAACATTGTGACCTCAACGTAAAATGAAATTATGCAATATTTAAGTAATTTAAATGAAAATTTAGGGAAGACAAGGAATCTGTACCTCAATGAATAAATTAGTTCTTACACTCTCAACTATAGATAATGAAAAACTTATAGGCCCAAAACATGTCCCCCTAAACCATAATGGTCAGCTCAGTGTTACCATTAGGGAGGTGATGAAATTTCTTTCTAAAAATCATTCCCAAAGGCCTCTTACAATCATATCCATAATCCTAACATTATGTGAGCATCACAGTATAAAATTATCATTAAGGTTACTTCTATTGTCGGAATGTCTCCATCACGTAAATGAATACCATGCTCTCAACTAAAATCTACTCTTGGATAATTAGAATATGGTCTAACATAGAGAGTTAGTATATAATAATACATATGGATTCATGTCGATATAAACCCATAATTTTCATACATTGATATTGCATATAAATGGATAAATATTCTTTAAATAACATAATGATCGATACCATAATCATTTTGGTCTAGAATCCTTAAAAACCCATAATCCTAAACAATTTGTTCATAGAATATATAAATAGTCACCCCCTTATTTCTTCAAAATTAGCATCTATCTTATTCATATCATGCTTCTTACCATTCTTCATAACCACAAGAAAGAAAACATAAGAAATGGTGATATCTGATTCTCAATAAGTGTATAAAAGGATGATACCAATGAGCATATAAGAATATAATGAGTAAAAGGGAATGATAACATGACATTAACATTTCAAAATCATTCTCTTCATATCATATATCATAATCATGAGTCATGGAATAAATTTGGGCAGTTCATAAGACATTAATTATAAAGGAATCAAGGAATGTAACCCATGGGAGAATGTATAAGTATAATACATGGCATTTTCATGTATAGAAAAGAAAAGAAAATCATTTCATTAATAGTAAATTCTATTTCCTAAGACTATCATTATGGTATGGTAGTTTTCACAAAAGAATCATAGTATTAAAGGTTAACTCGCACGACTATCACAATGTACATATTACCTTACTTATCTATGTTCACATCTTACACCATTCTTGTTTAGGTCATGGGATAAGAATCCTTACCCAATGCAGTGGAAAGTGATATAGGTAACACAGAACACATAATGAAAATATTTAATATGTATTACACAATATCATAAATCAGTTATCATATTAAAACCCAGGAAAATAAATTGTTTTTATAAACATTTCTTCATAGCTTAACAAATGGAAATGAAATTAGTTTCATAATCATTTAATATTTTCATCATAAAAATAACCATCCAAAAAATTAAAAAGAAATGTATCCTTTAACCATATCCCAAGTAAATCTCATGAATCATTATGTCTTCATAGCATATACGGAAAATTATATTTAAATATCTCATGAAATAATTTTTTAGTTAAACAACCATACCATTTTTTAAATCACTAATTTTTTTAAAATAATGATTTGAAATTGTAATGGAAATCATTTCCTTTTAAAATAAAACTATTAAAATGTACAGGATTCATAATATCAAAAAATAATACCCGATGGAGGGGAAAATCATTCATTATATATATGTTAAAAAATATTCCTCCCATATTTTTTCAGAAAAGTTGCAATGATTTCTTGTTGGAAAATGACACGAAGAATCATTTCTAACTATTTGATAAAAAGTATAACAATGGTCCAAATGGAATTACACAATCATAGGTTGTTGGTAAAAACATAATTTAAATATTTTATTCTAAATTTTTAATATTAATGAAATTTTTACCACATCAGAGAAATGAATATAAGAAATCCCAAATATTTATGAGATTGTGAAATAAAACCATTAAATCAATTTTTTATTTTATTGGAAGAACTGTAACCTCTTGTATGATGATTTTAAATTCATTATAATAATATAATTGAGTCTTACTGAAACATAAAATTTCATATATGATCCCTTTATTTCATTTCATCATATCCTTTTATCAACAATTCCTTATTAAAATATTCATATTTTGGTGTTAACTCTTTCGTTTATAAAGAGTATTTTAGTATAGTAGTTCTGATCCAAGTAAATTTATCATGATTTATTTATCTACATAATATTATTAATGAAATGAATGTATTATATATTAATTTTACAAATATTTATATTTTTCCATAATATTTATATATAGAAAAATAAATTAAACCATTCGTGGAGATGGAAGGTCAAATATAAAAATGAAAAATATTTTCATATTTCAAACGATGGAAAAAAAAGAAATATAAATACTAATTAACCTTTATAGGATTATTATAATATCATATATATCATATATATTAATAAAATAATTCTTCATTACCATCTATGTAAAAAAATAAATTTAAAACAAATCAAATCACTTTGGGGATGTGGTAGTCCACATGTTAGAAAGAGAAATGTTATCATTTCCCAAAAGTTATAATGGTAAGAAGGTAGATATGATGTTATCATTCAATTTGTATAATGTTTTCATAAAAATAATTTTTAAATGTTAAACCCATGATAATACCCATATGTAATACACAGGGTTGAAAAATTAATTATAACATTATGTGGAGATAGTAAGTTGTATGTATGCATGATGGATACATTCATTTATCGGTTGATGGGAAAGAGGGTGTATAATTGTGTTTTTAGAATAAATAAAATATTTTAGAATATTTATTATATTTAATTTATTATTTTATTATATTTAAAATTTATATAGTGGATTTTAAAAGTGGTAAAAAATGTAATGATCAGTGAAGGTGATTAACTCTTCTTTTAAATGACTCTTTTTGATCTCCTCTAAATGGCTTCAAGTTTGACATGTTGGGAAGATCTGAACCTATATATTGTATATATGGGAGTCTAAAATATAACTTTTTAGAGTTTTTATAAGCCATAAGGATCAAATTAGTGAAACTAAAAGAGGTAGAATGTTCCAATTTATAATCGAGGTGAGGGACACATTGGTAATTTCTCAAATGAATAAAATATTAAAAAATAATTCTTCATAAAAGGAATCCAAATGGACAAAGATTCGATGGTATAGTGGGATAGGTTTTTAATACCACCAACCAATATAATTTAAATAATTATTTTTTTTTCATTTTACAACTAATATTTTTATTAACCTTTTGTTAACCAATTTTAATTTTTACTACACTTATAAATTTGTTAATATTAATGGTAGTAATTTTAACATAGAAGGTAATAATTGGACCATAAATGGAATATTAATATCATATATAAGATATAATATCCACCATGTATTATTTAATTATATATATGTTTTTAAATAAATTCAGAAAATATTATTTTGAAAATAAAATATCATTTTTGTTTATTTTATATTATTTATTAAATTTTACCTAAAATACATAATAAATTTTTTGAATTAAAATATAGTATTTAAGAATACGAAATAATGTCATATGAACCAAAAAATGTCTTGTAACACTATTACATAATCAAATTAAATCACTTTTAATATTTTTAAAATCATTTATTTTATTCGTTCATTAATTGAATAAAATTGTTTTTGACATTGTGTACTAATTTAAGGTAATTTTATAATATACAATATTATAGATAAATTTTCATCATGAAAATTATATAATTTTTGAAAAATGTATATTAATATTCATTCATAGCAATTTTATGTCCATATATGAACCCAAACAAATATTTAAAACTAAGAGAGTTAAATTTTCTAGGTTTTTATATTTATATAATATATAATTGATTTTCATGGAAATTCATCAATTAAAAACTAAATTTATAGAATAATAAATTAATTTTAGAATTAAATTTCATCCAATAAGAATTATTATTAACATTTATGCCTTTATTTTTTATTATGAACTTATATTATCCTTATTTACCCTTCATCAATGAGATAAAGTTTTCCATAGTTATAAATCATTTTGAAAAAAATAAAATTGGAAATATTTCTAAACATTATTCTTCTAATAGTAAATATTTAATTAAATTTATCAAATTCAATAACTAAAAAACAAATTAATTCTAATATATGTAGGAAAAATTAGAAAAAAATGTTTTTTTATAAAAATTAAATTTTAAATCATAAAACTGAATATATTTTTTCCCTTTTCTTGGAAAAATATTTTTTGAATGTTAAAGCCATTTTATAAAGTAAATAATATTAAAAATTTTAAATAAAAATTTACAAAAAGGGATTAATATTTTTTATAGTAAATATTTATTCTTCAAAAAAGAATGATTTTTTAGAAAAATATTTCTTTTCCATTTATATGATTTTTTTTTAAAAAAATTATCTAGTTATTTACTAATGAATTAATTTTATTCATATATAAACTAACAATTTTCATAGCTTTTTAGTCCTATTGATTCCCCCATTATAATTTATATGAAATAACTATAATATTATATGATAATATTTTGATAATATATCACAGTACGTTTAAACTCGGTTTTGTATGTAACAAAAGTTATCAAAGAATTAAAATTACATAAATTTTAATATTTCATTAAAAAATATCATGGTGTTACATTGAAACCCCATTAAAATGAATTTAAATTTCAAATTTCTTTAATATGATACCAATATATGAGGATAATTTGACCTCATCACATCATCAGGTTCCCACATAGCATCCTCAAATTGGTGGTTTCACCAAAAAAACATTGACCAATTGAGGGGTCCTATTTCATAGAACATTTTCTCTATGGTCCAGAATAATTTCATGTTATTCTTTGTAATAAATGTTTTTCTATAGTTGTGTCACCTATTTATTTTGTTCATGTGGTGGATCAGGTATGTACTATCTCAAGAAAGATATATGGAAGAATAATGAACAATAGAGATATTCGATAGAATCAAAAATTGATCAGATACTATAGAGATAAGATCCAGAATTTGAAAAGGACAGATTTTCATAGGTCTTAGCATGACATAATTTCAAAATCTCATCAAACACTTCCAAGTAGATATTCATATGAATATATTTTCACTAACATCAGAGTCTATATCATTATGATGATTTTCAACATAAATTTTTTAGTTACTATGAGAAGAACATATGTTCTGTTGAATGTCTATATCCTTTTCAAACATTTACAAAACTATATATGGTCTTGATATGTCACCTTCTCCATATTAATTCACTCACATTATATTTATGAACATCCTTCCATATACGGAATCATAAGGGTCCATCTAAAAGACATACTAAAAGCTACTATTGTATGAAAATTATACCAAATGAAGGTGATGATCCCAACCACCATTGAAATCAATAGAGAAATCCCTCAACAAGAAACCTTGAGTTTCAATGGTCCTATCATATAGACCATCTTTCAGTAGACGATATGAAGTATTGAATCATAATTGTGTACCTAGATACTATTGAATAATTCTCCAAAAACATGGTGCCTAACATTAGATCTCAATAAGATATAATTGATACTGTTACAACATGAAATCATTCCACTTAATTATTGTATAACTATGTAATATCACTACAATATAAATATTATCTAACAAAAATGAATTTTTCTTCTAACTTCATATGGTGACCAAATATAACCCATATAGAATTATTCCCTTTAGATTCATTGGGAGTCTGGAGACAAAATATATGTTTATGTTTTCCCATTTTCTTTCTTGTTTGGTTAATCATTACGACATAACCTTTAACTTCTTTCTCTAATCCTTAACATGCTAACATACCAAGAACTAAGAATCATAAACTAAAATATCACCCTTTCTACCCACTTACCATAAATGATCATTCAAATCTCTATACATCTTCATACATCCATGATTAATAGAGAAGGATGAAATATAATCTTCATCCATAAAATCCTTTTTAAAATATGATACTACGGAGAATCATATATGGATTTTTAACACTATTATTTCATCATAATAAACATTTTATTCTGGATCATTTAAAAATTATTCTGAATCTCTTCATCATCTATTTATGCCTATTTAATCTTCAAATTAATATATGTTTGAACACACATTTTTTGAAGATAATATTCAACCAATTACATTAATATTTTTACATCTATCCGTTCTAAATACATAAATATTGGACCATTTTTTATACTCATCATAGATATGATATCATTAACCTTTTCACTTAGAGAACATGCCTCCTATTTCACTTTCTTAGGTTGTTTATGTATTAAGTAGTTTTAATCATTAATAAACTCCATCCATATTCTTTGGTTAATGTTAAAATCATTTTGAGTGGAAATATAAATTAAAATTTGCAAATAAATATACTTTTTGACAACTATATCAATAGAAATAATGCCTCTATATCTGTAATGAAAAAAAATAACATAGATAACTCTAAATCATGAGTTGGGTAATTTTTCTCACGGACAGTCATTTTTCATGTGGCATAAGATATAACCATATCATTTTTCAGCAGGACACATCAAATCACCTTATCTCATTCATTAATATAGATTGCAATCTCTTATCTACTACTGATAAGTGTTTGAATATATGTTTATATAATATTTATATTAATTTAAATAGAAATTTACTCACAAATTTGTACCTAATGTAACTTAGATCCCTTCCGAGTTAATATGGTGAGTGGATTTTATAGCTAGGAAAAATTCTCCAAAAAACACTGATAATATCCACCCAAACCAAGAAAACTACAAATTTTTGACATAGTGGTTGGTCTATACCAATGTCCAATAACTTCTATCATTGAAGTACCAATTAATATATCCTCACATGAGATAATATGATCCATAAAAAACCCGTTCCTAAGAAAAACATCACATATGGTAAATTTTTTATAAATAATTTTATTCTATAGGGTCTTTAACATAATTCTCATATGAAATTTTTTCTTTTACTTAATAATTGAATAAATAATAATATAGTATATAAATTTGACCCCAAATATAAAAAGGTAATATCTATAAACACTATTAATTATATCCATAAAGAGATATGGTGAATTCCTATGACCAAATAGGAGTCAATAAATTCATAGTGCCATACCAAATAATACTCAATCTTGAACCTCAGATGGTGATATTAAGAATTATTATCAATATTGGTAAATTATTTACCAACATGAATTTGATCCAAAAATTCATCATTAAACTTTAGGGGATACTTTCACTCAATAATGATATTTACCAATTCCTGGTAATAAATTCACAACCACATAGATCTATATTTATTCTCAACAAAAATAATTTATCCACCCCAAGGTGATGAACCTGGAAGAATGAATTCATTTAGAAGATTATAATGGAATTTCTTCTTCAGTTATATCAACTCTATCATTTTCATTCAATTTTCCATCAAGGAAATAGGTGTATTAAAAGGTATGAGTTATATTAGAAATTAATTTTAATAGTTTATTTTAAGACGGTGAAACTGTTCCACAAATACCAAAATAAACTCTGACATAATAAGAATATCTTCAACATTGAGTTTATCCCCAACCTTATTAGATAAACACCCCTTTTAATATGAATCATTCCCTATATTATGGATGTAGTTTCCACGACAAGTTCATTTCAATTATTACGTTAATATATGGTCAAAGGTTGGTTTACAATATAAAATTAACATTCCATACTTTATAATTGATGAGGTATTTATATAATTAAATCCTATCCATTCCCAAAATAACATAGAATTCATATAAAAGGATAATTATAAGCATTGAAGGAAAAAAACTCCCACAAACATTATCTGGAGGAGAATCAAAAACACATTATGTGATCATCATAACATTACGGGATTTTACTTCTATGTAACCATCTAATTACAAATTTGTTATTGTGATACCATTAAAAAATAATTTTGATATAAATTATGGGTTTTCTCTTTAATTAAATAGCACATTACGAGTTCTGTATTGGATGGTAAATAAACCATTCACCACATTACTATCATACCCCTCATAAGTAATAGTAATCTCATGATATTTCCCTTTTTATCTAGAAATACTATGTTATTGAAGTCAATAATTATCATTATCCATTAAAGTTTGATACTTGTAATAATAATTATCGAACTCCTTGCATTTAAAATTGATTATTGAGGGTGGGAAATTCTATACTGATTCATTATTATTCATATCATTAGATCACTTATCCCCATCACTTTATCATTAGACCACCTAATGAACATATTTTCCACACATGAAACATTTAATAATTTACTTAAGACAACATATGACATGAATATTTCTAGTGACTGAATATAATAGAATGATTATCTTATTATCTCCATGTTTTCAGAATTTCCATTGAGTTCTATTTATCCATTCCTATCACAACCATTATATTTATGTTTAACTAAAATTTTAATCTCCTCCAATAGATTATATATAAAAATTTATTTGTAGATATTGAAGTCCTTTATAGATAAATCCATTCATATATTTGGTTTAATCAACTAAATAATTTATCATACATAATTTCCATTTTGATGATAATACAATACCAATAACACACATGAATTTTAATGTTTTACACATAAGTACCAATGAATTTTTCATCCATCAAATTTAAATAAAGGAATTAATTCATGATTTTTATGACAAATACAAGGAAATTACAAGTTGAACAAATAACATTTAAAATTTTCCCACTATAAATATTAAATTAGTTCTTGTTTTCTCATGTTCTTGATAAAAATGCCCCAATTATATACTTTGGATTCCAAATGATAATGAGTTAGAATAACATTCTCATATTTGAAAAACTAATGAATGGAAATGTTATTTGCAGTTGTACTAATCTATTATTCAATAATAAGTGGGCCAGTGCACTCTCTAAATGAATATGGAATTTACCTCATAAAAGACTCTATAGAACATAATTACCTCCTTTGGTTTTTGGTAATATCAACTATATTCTTATCTTGATAATTTCGTATGATAATAGAAATAATATATTTAATTCTATCTCCTATAACATTTAGTTTCATAGGAGTATAATCATTTAATTTTACATCACATTCAGAATTAACTGGATTTGATCATGTTCCATTCATTTACAAAAAAAATTATTTGGATACATAATATTAATTTTAGTGAAACTACATAATCATGAAAAATAAGGTAAAATATTTATAGACTATAAAACCGTAAGTTTTACCTAGTTCATTCATGATCTTTACTAAAATCATTATGATTTTATCCTATACCGAAATATATCACTTGAATTATAAATGAGGTTTTCCCATCTATGTTTGTAATTTTTAACTAAACCTATCTTTGAAAACCACTATATTGACACATACTTTTCATATATTGATATTAAATCTAAAAATAATAATATAATATACATAACATAACATTATAAGAAAAAATAATTTATGTAAAGTATATTTGGAAACATTAAAGTAGAATCAACCAATTCAATAAATATTGACTTCTTCTCTTACTTATTTTATACATAACTATCATCCTTCATAAACATATCATTCCTGATATCATTATTTATAACATATAAAATGGAAACATAAGAAATTGTGGCATATGGTTCTTAGTATGGGTAAAAAGGGAGATATCAATGATCATTTATGAAAAACTTGATAAAATGTGTACGAGAACATGAGAAAAAAATTCAAAAATTATACCCTTTATATCATAGATCATAATATTGATTCATGTAATAATGATTGGTAATTCATAATTTATCAATCATAATGGGATAATATAACTTGACCCATGAGAGTATAATATAAGCATAAGGCATGGAAATGTAGAATGAACATAAAATATAATATTATTTTTTTATTAGTCAAGGTTGTTTTATAAAATTGTCATATTGCAATGGTTTTACTCCCAAAAAGATCAAATTAGTCAATGTTTACTCCCAAGATTATTATATTGGAGAATGTTTCTTATTAACTAAGTTCACATCTCATTCTAGTCATTTTTATCTCCTAAGATATCAACATATACCCTATTTATTAGAGGGAGATATAGTTTCCGCATATAACATAATGAAAATTATATACATTTATTCCAAAATATCATAAATAATTTTTCAAATCAGAACCAACAAATGGAAGTGGGTTTAGAAAAAATTTATTTATGGAATAACCCATTTAATAGAAATAGGATTCATAAACATTTCACATTTTCATCATAAAAATAAACCATATAGAGAAAGAAGAAGTATTTATTCATTGGATTATAACCCCGGTAAATCTTAAGTAACATTAATGAATTACATCTATGTTGGAAAATTAAATTAAAAGATCACATGGAATAATTGTTGAGGAAAAAAAACAGTATATTTTTAAATCATTTATTTTTTTAAAAAAATGTGAAATAATAACAGAAAACATTTAATTGGAAAAGAAAATTGTAAAAATGAAAAGTAATACACAAAAAATCATGGAATAAAAAAAAGTAATTTATTCAATGTTAGTCAAAAAAACATTCCTTCCATGTTTTATCTTGAAAATAAAAAAAGTACCTAATTTAGAAAATAAAATGAATATTCATTTCAAAATATTTTTTAAAGATTCAAACATGGTTAAAATTTAATTTAAAACATTGTATTTTATTTTTAAAGACATTTCAGTAGGCATTTTTAGAAAACATGGATATGGAAAAATAACCCCACTAGATAATTAAAAATAAACAATCGTAAATATTTATGAGATTATGGAATTCAAAAATTTCCTCATGTTATCTATACAAAAAATCACTCTATCATCTTATTGAATAAATTTAAATTTATTATTTTTACAAACTTATAATATCATATATAAACCTTTTATAACATTTCAACACATTCATTTATCAATAATTCGTTATTATAATTTTTATTTCCAAGTGTTAACTATTTCCTTTGTCATGGGTATTTTAGTTTAGTAGTTTTTTCCTTGTACATTTTTCATTGTTCCATAATATACAGAATTTTAATCATGATAAAAATAAACACATATGTTTATTGTATACATATTTATATTCATCTATAAAATTTAGAGATAGAAAAATGAATTACTTCATTAATAGAGATAGTTTGTTGTATGTACGAATTAATGTTGTTTTCATTTTATAAAATATGGAATGAAATAAATTAAAATAATAGTTCCCCATTATATGATAATTGATATATAATATATATTTATTTATATTCATCAAATTATTCCCAATTTCTATTAAAAAAATTAGACAAATGTATTAGATCAATTCATGTTTGAGGTTTTCCACATGTTCACCTCAACGAAATTATTATATCTTAAGGGATTGGATGGTAAGAATGTATAAATAATATTTTCATTATATAAGTATTATTGTTTCTATAATATCTCAAATAAACATTTTACTAATAATAATACCAATCCATAAAATATTGTGATGAATCCTGAATTATATCTCTATGTGGAGACGAGAAGTTGTACATATGCACGAGTGATACATTAACTTCTAATTATATGGGAAATAATGAGTATAATTGTATGTTAATAATAATTATAATGTTTAATCATACCAAGGATTCATAATGTTTTATTCTGTGAGAAATAAAATATTTTTATATGAGGAAAAAAATAGTATAACTTAATTTTATTGGTTAAGGAGATCACATCTTCTTTAAAACTACAACTTTATATCTCCTCCAAAGGGCTCAAGGGTATATATTTTGGGAGCACTAGAATAATTATTATTCATATAAGGGAATATAAAAATGAAATATATATAGTTTAGTCTAGATATAAGGGTCAATGTGGTGTGAATATATGATAGATGGGGATCCCGATTAGAATTTATGTGAGGGGAAATTTTGTAATTTCAAAAAATATTAAATTATAATAAATTCATAATCAATAAAAATTTCTTAAGATGACAATGTATTCAAATATATTTAACTATAGGGTTGATAATCCAACAAAAAATTTAATTAATCCAATTTTTTGAGTCATTTTAAACATTAACATTTTGATTAACACATAGTTAATAAATTTTAATTGTAACTAGGGTAAAAATTTCTTTAATAATAAAGGATATAATTTTATATGGTTAAAACTAGAAAAAAATAGAAAATTTATGAAATTTTAGACCATATCATATATAAATTTTATTATTTTTTCTTTAATTTTAAATAATATAATAATATAATATTTTGATAAAATACAATTATTATCAATTTTAAAAATATTAATGTAATTTGATTAAAAATAACTTATGAATATTAATAAATAAAAATGTAATCATTTAAAATAACAAAAATATGTCACATACACCACTAAAAATCTTGTAACACTATCAAATACTCAAATTGCATAACTTTTAATATTTTTAATATCCTTTTTTTATTTTAACATTAATTAAATAAATATAGTTTTTGCATTGTGTAAGAATATAAGTTATTTATATAATCCCTTTAATTTAGATTAAAATTATTTTAATTATTCTAATTTAATTAACGAAAACAATAATATTCATATTATTTTCTGACTATTTTTACCTCTGTGAACACATAATTTATAATTAAAAGAAAGATTGACATTTTGAAACATTCTATGATATAAATAATATATATGTCATTTTCACAGACATGTTTCCATCAATTAATTAAAATTAGAGAATAAGTTATTAAGGATTAAATTCATATCATCTAATATTAATTATCCAGAAAATTTATGGTCTTATAATTTATTTTTAACCTACATTAACCAGATTTACCCTTCTATGAGGTGATAAATTTTTCCATGATTACTATTCATATTTACCAAAAATATACAGGGTATATTTTCCAAATATAAATCACATAATTATAAATATGTAATTAATTTTATCTAATTAACTACCTATAAATGGAAGAAAATATATTTATCTTATGTTTTGAAAATTGAAAAAAAAAATAAGTCTTTTAATAAAATGGTTTACCATAAAATATAAATTATGCTTATCATATGCCAAGAAAAATATTTTTTTGAATGATTAAAACATTTATCAAGTTATTATTGTATAAATTTTATAAAAATAATTGATAAAGAGTGACTAAAATTATTTTTTAAAAATAATAAATTTCTCACATAAAACATATTTTTCAGAAAATTATTTCATTTTAATTAATTGATTTTTTATTGATTTTTTATCTATTGATAAATATTGAATTAATTTAATACATATATTGAAATATATTTTAATTAGTTCAATTATTTAAAATCCTACCCACCAATCCACTTGATAAGTGAAAAATTTTCATTTAAAATAATAATATATTAATAATATATCTCGATTCGTTTATACTCATTGTTGTGTGTAACCGAATAAATTGAAAAAATTAAATCTATTAAGGATAAATATTTCATTAAAATATCCAGATGTTATAGTGTCTATTGGATGATCTTAGTAACACTATCATGATTACAACATATGTCTCATCCCACTTCCATCCATTCAGCTGAAGGGGTTGAATAAATCTCACTGGTAGCTGGTTCTCATTCATCACATGCTAATAATTGGTGTATAAAGAGGAAATATGTGTTATGAACTAATATATTCCATTCCACTAGAACTAATATTGATGGTCCTAGAATTCCACACAACACATGGATGTTCCTAAAAGGGAATTTATTTAACTCCCTCAAAACCTCCTCACACACCATCCTAGGTACCATCGTCTATCCTCTGAGAAGGATTACGTACCCCCGAACATCATAACATCCATCAAGAGTATTTATAGTGGATATATGAACATGTAACATCTCATAGTTGATATCTCCAAGCTGATCCACCTAAACAAATTATAGAATCCTTGAGGTAAAAACAATCTATAAGAGGTGTTATGCGCCATCCATTCCAATAAACGACAACTAAAATGGTACTCACTTATCTAATGACTCAATTAGTAACTTTGAACATGATTTCCAGGTGATAAAATCTTCTATAGTGTTCCTATTCTAGGGATGATATACTGTCATAAATTTATAATACTATAGAAACTCTTTCAATCCCCTCTATCTCAATTTAATATCCTTACATTGGAATATATACTTGAGTGTATTTTCATTATTATTGATTATATAGTGCAAACCCTTAAGGTATTTTCACAACGTCTTAAAGACGAGGACTACCAATTCATGCTTCAAATCAAGGTTTTCATATTTTATATAATTTCTTCTCAACTATAAGGATCCATATGAAATCACCACCTACCTTGACATCATAACTCAACTATGTCTAGTCCCTGAGGCATCAGATTCCAATATGTAGTAAACACCCACCATTTGAATAATCACGATATGGGTGATCTTTAGACATTATCATAACTCCTGCAAAGCAAGCTGGAACCTCTCCATCCTAATGATGAGTTATCCCTTCTAGGTAAAAGACATAAAATATTATGAAATATTAGATAAATTGTGAATTAATCACTTCTAGTATCTTTCTAAAGAAAGGTAGCTCCATACCTATATCATTATATTATGTGGCTCCCAACTAACACTACTTCAACCTTCACCGGGTCTACTGCCACACCCATTACTAAGATGACATGTCCTATAAGTGGACCTCTCAAATCCATAACTAAAAATTTGGGATATACCCATAAATATAGATCTCTCTAAGTATTTACAACCCCATTATCATGTATCTTGTGTTCTCCATTACAAGAACTGGGTAAACTAGGATATCATTGATGAACACCACTAAAAATGATATAATAAATGATGAATTATTTAGTTCATGATTCCCATGAACAGTACATGTTAATTATTATAGGAAAAATAAAACACAATGTACTCATAATTACCATAGAAACATCAAAATGTAATATTTGGTATATCTACATCTCATTCTCGAAGTAGGTGGCAACTGTATCTAAGGATAATCTTCAACAAACACCTCATCTCACTCAACTATTCGAAGAGGCATTTGATCTTGGATACTGGGTAATAATTCTTCATGGTCAATTAGATAGGAAACAGAAATCCACACACAACCCCAAGCTCTAATCATCCTTCTATAAGAACAACAATATTGTTTTCCAGGAGGAAACACTGGGTTTGGAAAAGCCTCTTATCAACATGTCCTCAAACGAAACCTATAGCATAAGAATATCCTTGAGGTCCACAAAATATAATAATATAGATATCAGTGTATTCTATGGGTGAATTTTTATAGTGATTTCTATCTTTTAGTGGAGATTAATCCTAGATCATCATCAGAAAATACATCCCCATACAGCACCCCAACTGTATGAAACTAAAATACCATATCATCCACTACTACAATGGTAATATTATCCAACGGATGAGTAATAAATTCTATCCTCGTTCATAAGAGACCATAATCATATACTTATTGTTCTTTCACATTCTTGAATTAAATCCTCATTCCATAAATATAGAAACACCACATCCTCTACCATAAATATTAAATCTAAGAATGAACTATGGATATCTATTCCATACCTAATAGAACATCATAAGGCCTCATAACTGTTATAAATAGATCCTATAAAATTTTACCTCCTCCATGAGTTATGTCACACTATCTTCAAAAGAGTGTGATTGAGGATTCACATCTTGTAGGAATCTCTTAGAACAATGGTCGATCTAAGGGCCCAATCAGAATATCTATGTCCCAAACGAGAGAAATGGTATGAAAAAAGAGTGTCCTGAACATATATATATTAGTACTTGATCTAAAGTATATGAGATGAAAATAACACCTCTAGTCATCCTTGGTTCATTAGGGATGTAGGACTACATGGGCTGCAGCTATCCATGTCCCCATCAACCAGCTCCTTTAGCCTTGTTTGGACCACCTGGGATGACAGTTGAAATAGTTCAAACCAAAGGTAGACTATTGCGTCTCTCCATACTCCACTTCCATGTTCTCAACCAATGGACCTCCCTAATTTTATGTTTGTCTCTACCTAGTAATTACATCGACCATCTCTATATTAGTAATACATTTGGGCTTATAATACCACATGATATATATCGAACCATCATAATAGAAATACCTCCTCTCTCTTGGATGGATAAATCCATTCTACAGGACCTAAACTGTATACCCTTTATCCTATGATCATCTATTGAAGTGTATCACATGCCTATATCCATTTTTTGTCTTTTACTGGTTTCATGGGACCCAAATCCTTTGTTCCCACAACCATCAGAAGATATAACCATATTCTAGGAAAGATATATCTCTTTTATCAAATAACACTCAGCACTAAAATATAACTAGGAATGAAAACTACTATCACTTGATCCCATATGTCTTTTTAAATTCCTCATTTAAAACTAAGATCTTCGAATAAAAAATTATATTCATTATCCATAGTGTATAAAGAGAGTTTTTCGAACCTCGTTGAATATTTTTCAATGACCATAAATCCCACTTGAAGCTATATACTATCATGGATTCACACCACTCACAAAATAGATGTAGAAATCCTCCTGAAAGAGAATATAAAAAATTATTCAAGGGTGTCCATCCTAATTTTGGGGCTGAGACTCCAGACTCCACCATCACCCATTAGATCCCTAATGAGTAATCACATCGAGTAACACTTTATGATCTTTTGTTTCAGTCACATGGCATAACACATTCTTAGCTCCCTCACGTAGGTCGTCAACTACATTTTGGTCCACCTCCCCCTAAAACCATGGTGGTTTCTAGATATTAAACCCTAGGAATGTGATCAACTAGTGCATATATTTATTTGGTATATCTGGTACAACCTACTTATGAATGGGTTGCGGAAGAATTGGATAATCATCCAATGGTACCACCTCTTATATAGGTCCCTATATTGAACCCTTGTCACCTCGTAATCATCATTGTGATCTAGAAATGGAACCATTTATGGGTTTCATCACAGTGGATTGATGAAATTGACTCAAGTCATATTTTGGAAAAGATTAAATTTATGGAGATAAATCAAGAGGGATGTAAAAACCCTGGAGCATGCCTATATGATGCATGTAAATTTTTTTCCCTTATAATAGTTCCTTCAAGTACCATGTCTACAGGTAGAGTATTAGAGTCCTTGTGAATGGATACATCGACTGACACACAAACACTATATTCCTAATACTAAACGTTGATCACAATACACATTATAATTATTACCATATATCGCAAAACATTACATAGCTACAAATGACTCCAAACATTTATCTAAAGATATACACTGGTCTAATTCAACTCTATCATGACCCGACACACTAATTCCCACCTAGTATGGAGTAAGATATGATTGACACCCCAAACACACCTCTAATATGAATGGGGCCTGAAACTACTATTGTGTGGGAATAACAAAAACATGGTAGTCTTCACCCAAAGGTTCATCTATGCTTGCACACATATCCAAGCCGATGTAAAACTGAAAGGTATAACATAACCTACTCTATAACGAAGGGATAAAATATATTCCACATCAGAGTATTTAAAATGAATTGGAATTCCAAAATGTCAAATAATATTACATAAAAACAAAAAATAATACAACCTACTAAAATAGAGGGGACCCATATAAAATGTAACACCTAGTACAATCCACAGTCTTCCAAGCTCACTTTGTTTCTTCCAGCGCTCCATCCTCGCCATATTCTTTTAAAAAACATGTCATTTATATAAGACATGACATGTGTGGGTATATCACATAAATGATTGAGTATAACAATACCCTTTTGGAAAACCCAAAATCACCAAATGTAAAACACAAATAGTAGTCATCTCATCATCATAATGAATGAGTATCAGAATATGAGACATAAAAATAATAACAATCTTGATATACTCATAATAGAAGCCATAAATCAGATATGTCTCAACCACAATTCCATCTTTAGGATTTTTCTCAAGGATTCATGGAAACACACATCTAGAAATACTCACTCTGTGAGCCATGATATAATTGATGGTATCCATCTGAGAGCACATTCTCATCATGCATCACCAAAGAAGTACTATATGGACCAATAATGTTCTTGGTGCAAAGATTTGGGATCTCACCTAGGTCCTGTTGGGTATACTAAAACATACATTGAATTACCAACTACAGACATGATTTTACACCAATGTATGTTGTTCATGAAAATTCCATAAAGCCCACTAAGTGATTGTGATGAAATGATAGAGAATCACACCCTGATCACAGGGATAGATTCATAAGACTCTATAAAATACTAAAATCCTTGAGTATATCACATCATATGATTAGTATATAATACAAAATTGTACCCTCGTGAGGATGATCCTTGGGAAAAGACCCAAATAATATTGGTCCACAATGACAATTCGAAGGGCCTTAACTTTCAATGGGGAAAGTAAACAACATTTACATGAGATTACACACTGTGTATTGCCTTTATCAGGTCTTAATGGGTCTCTATGTATCACATAATCTATTTTATCCATTTTAATGGAATGCACCATTTGGATAAATTGTGTGTAGAGGTCAAGAAAAATCATAGTCTATCACATGCCTGAGTCAATTTACATCGAGTCACACCTGTGTACATTCGTTGTTCATAGGAACTCGGTCATGTCTGAGTACACTGTCAATCCCATGCACTCTAGTTGTGAGCATGTTCCTATAAATATCTATTATAAAGTACCCATATGGTTCACAATGAGCATCCAACACTGGGATAGACGATATGTGGTATGGAACACATGGTGTGTGCAATTTTTCTCTAACAAAAAAAACTTGAACCAAAAAAGATGGTCCAAAAGATGTGTATTATTAGGAGTAAACACCATCTATTCAGGTGTTTTTATTAAATACATAATATTCATCATTTGACTCCCACACTACCACCTCCATTGATTCTACCACCAGACCGACCAGTAACTCTGGATCTAGGATCATGTGTTCTTTTATATCCACAGTGACTATATTCTAGACACCTGAATCCCATCACAAAAAATATCCCATCATACCACAATTTTAGGATTCCAAAACCCACAATTAGGGATCTCCAAGTCAAAATGTGATCCTCTATCATTACTACACATCATAAACACATCATCAATCTTGATCCCAAAAGTAGTGTGATGATTTTTTTGGGTGAAGAATGATTTTGAAATGATCATTCCAAATGTATCTATGGAAATGTCAGATAAATTAGATGTTAACAACTAACACATGAATAATGGTGAGAAAAAAATCAAAAATCACAATGAGAAAAATGAACCTAATTTTTTTTAGGTTATCCGAAATTCATTATCATTAGATGATGAATGAAAGACCAATTATCAAATAATATCAATTCCAAAAATCATAGGATGAAAAAACCAGTCCTATATGCACAAATGAATTAGGTATCAATCTATTTGTATATTTTATTTTCATTCACTATGGTACTATCAATCGAGGAAATAAACCAATGAGAAAAACACCCTACCTCAGGTTGTTTTGATCATTAATGAAGCACACCACACATCACTATCATTAGTGAGATCCACTAGCACCGTTGGTGAATATAGTCTTAGTGGAACCAATATGATCCTTGTTCTCATTGTCATCTTCCTATCACTCCTTCAGGATCTCCTCTCAATAACATAGGTCTATGTTGGCCAAACCTATGAATTTCCCCTAACTAGGATTAAATAGGGGAGGATTTGGATGCAGAAATTTAGTAACAAATAATATAATAATTTTTTTTATTTCCCCCGATGACTATAGATCCATAAAATTCTCAATGTGAAAAATGATTTTTTGATTCCTATGATAATACATAATATTGAAATTTAACAGTTGTATCATATTTTAAATTTAATACAACATACAAGATTTATTCCATTATTTTAGAATCACTATGATTATGTTATATAACATGATTAACATTTTAGTTATATCTATACAGATACAATACAGACCATGAAATTCTATAGTGGTCCAATGCCTGGGTATTTAAAATTCTATAATATATTCCAAAGTTATATACAAAAAAACAAGGATGGTACATAATGTGGGGTTTATTGTGAGATATAAAGAATAATCAACTAGAATGATATAAAATTTAAATATGTATTGATTGGGTATGTTTCATAATTATTGTGACTTTTAGATAATTTGAGATATTATGTTATAAAAAATAACTAAACAAACCCTAAATAAAAACAGCTTGAACGTAAATTTTCATAGGTTGAAATAATTGTGTCGTAATTTAAGTCATAATACAATTTATATTCATTATCATATGATTGTTTACTATGGAAATTATTTTATAATAATCATACTATCCTTTTTTCTTTTAGTCAATATATTGTACTAGGAAATGAAAAATGAAAAAATAGAGTGGTTGACAATGCAATGATTTTTTTAGCGAGAAACCCAACAGGATTGGAGTTGGAGTGAAAAACTACTTGGTTATGCCCACAGATCACTCTTAAAATATAATATAACACATAAACTGGGTCAACATATTGAATGTTATTTATATATAAAAACACTCTAGTAATTTTCACAAGAAATAATTCTTTCCATTCCATTTTTGGTCTTTTGATCCACTAATATCAAAGTAATTGATCAATACAACATAAAAGTTATTTATAATTATCCTTTACCTAGAACATGAAAATTTCATTTTATTTTATTATCATTTAGATGTTATATGTTATAAATGGTGGATAATCATTAAGAATATAAGATAAAATGATAGTATTAAATCATCATAGAAATAAAATGTTATGAAAATAAATTTTGGAAAAAATATACATTGAAAATTTACATTAAAATGGGCATCGAGTAAATTTTTAAAGATATGAGAAAACGAATCTAGAAATATATTTGATGATGTGTTAAAAATTCTTAAAAAGTGTGATTCTGGTTTTATCATCAACCCAGAATGAAAAATCAATCATTTCATTAGTGGGTTAAAACCATGTCTCTTAGAATCATTATCTGTAAGAACCCGGATCTTTGTTTCATGAATGTTTTTCCTTTTTCTGGAGTTTTTTAGAAAAATAAACTTTGTAGAAATTTTTAAAGTACACATCGTGTACTTTCTAAGTACACTCCGTGTACTCTTTTCCTACTAGATTTCGTGTACTGGCCATGTCCGGGCCACAGACACGGTGTGTAGGGGTGACATGGAGACCGATTTTGGCGGAGTACGGAAGGACCTAGTACACGCTGTGTAATTTAAAAGTACTCATCGTGTACTTTTTTTCATTAAACGGACAGGGTTAATGCCTAGTCGAAAAAAAGCCCTTCTTCTCTAGCATCTTCGTCCGATAGCACTAGGAATCCACAAATATTTGACGAGTCACCGCTCCTCCATCCATTCTCTGATTCGAGCATGGTCGATTGTGTTGGAATTACAGTGGTGAGTTCTTTGTTATGGTTTAGCCTTGTTTTTCAATTCCTCCTCCTTCTCAAGATATCATGGGTTGACCGTTTTGGGTGTTCTCTCAGATCTACATTGTTCAGTGGAGAATCAGTCGTCATGGTTCACGTAGATCAATCTCCTAGGATCGAGGTAGGTGTTTTGTGCCTTACCGTTCAAAGTCCTTGAGATTTTATGTGCAAATTCCACCAATACTCGTGAACAGGGTATTGTGTGTTTACTGTTTTTCCATTTTGTTTTCCTTCCGTTCTTGTATGCTTGTGTGGAGGTAAATTAATCAAGGTAGAAGATACTTTGTTGTGCTTGGATGTTTTTCCCATGCATTGTACTATTTACGACCTTTGGGTCTCATTTGCCTTTGGTTGTTACACCAGTTTCCTTGCCTTGTGTCTATAGGATGGAGTGTTTTTCAAAACATACTTGTCACCATATAGACTATCTCGCCAAGTAGCTCTGTAGGTGTACTTTGGTTAGCCAAGTAGATCTATAGGTGTACGTTGGCCTTATAGCATTATTATGTACTAACTAGCACGGGGCTGTGAGAACCTGGTGCTATAGACTATATGGGATAGACCGAGTGAGCTTCCCAGGGAGTTTTTGATGTTATAGACTACAGGAGGGTAGACCGAGTGAGCATCCTCAGTGAGTCTTATACATTATCGACCATAGGGGATAGAATAAGCGAGATTCCCAGAGTGCCTTAAGATTTTATAGATTATAGGAGGGTAGATCGAGTGATCTTCCTCAGATAGTCTTACGTTGTTTGATACTTTTAATACCCTTCCCAGGCTAGAGGAGGAATTGACCGAGTGAGCTTCCTCAGAGAGTCTGTGGTACACTTGAGGCAATAGAAGGAATTGACCGAGTTAGCTTCCTCAGAGAGTCTCTAGACCTTGGGGCTAAGAGGGTTAGACTATGTGATCTTCATCAGAGTGTCCCTAACTACCCTAGATATATGGGGAATTGACTGAGTGTGCTTCCCCAGAGAGTCTCATAATTTTTTATATCCGAGCCAGAGGGGTTAGGTTGAGTTCACTGCCCAGAGGGTTGTGGTACTTCTTGGTTAGGACCAGAGGGGATGGCTGTGAGTACTTCCCAGAGGGTCTTCCTGATTGTTTACTGTTTTCTTCACTGCAGTTTTTGGTTGTGGACTGATTACTATTATGTATCATCCTACTTTACTGCTTACCATTGACTGCCTACTACTTTATGTTTTTGTTTACTACATTTTGTACTTTTACCTTTCATATACTCTCTGACTGTTAGGCACCGAGCTTTGGGTGGTTGCCTGCTGGTATTTTATCTCACACCCTATTTGGGCCATGTTTTGGGGCCAAAGCAGACTATGTTGTTGCAGGTGAAGACAAGGGCAAGCACCCTTCAACTTCTGGAACTTGATTTCTTGGAGCAGGAGAGCATGGGACCAAGTTTTGGCTTGCGATGCTGAGGAGCTATTTAATTTTCTTTTGTACTTGTTTTTGTACTTTGGTGTTTTAAGTATGGTGATTTTTTTGATGCTTTCCTACAGTTGTATCATGCATCATTCCATATAATCATATGTGCTCCAGCTGTTGATTAAGTTTTCCACTGTTTATTATGGATGGATATTCACTACATCTGCTATTTCATGTTTATCTATTTCTGTTGTGTACTCTGTCAATGAGGGCATAGTTTCCCCACTCTCACACACAGGGCCCTCACTGCTAGTTGGTAGCCTCTGGCGTTCAGGGAAATTCTCTTGAGGCCATGTGACCAAACGGGTATGGGGTGCCTCTGGGTGGCTTCCGGAACCGGAATGTTAAATTATCCATAAGGGACTGTGATATCAATTAAGAAATTGTGTAATTTGATTTGATGGTGGAGATAGAAATTGTAGAGTCTTTTATTATCATTATTTTGAAGATTAGAAGATAAAAATGGTTTTTAAGGTAACTCATATGATAAAAATCTTAAAAAAGAATATTTATCTTTTTATGTGTTCAAAATGTGTAAACATCCATGGGGAAATTAGCATAATGGAATGGGGAAATTATTTTAAAGTGGAAAATAACATCATCAATGGCATAAATGTCGGGGAGATGTAGAATTTCTAACTAAACATAGAATATATTAAATTCCCAATTAATTTATCACACACAAATAAATTATTAAATTGTAAGGAGTTTGGATAATATTTAATCTACTGAACTAACACAAGGATTAATGATAACAACTCACATTTGAGAAATTTAAATCGAAGGAAGAAATCTAATTCTGATTAACTCATAACTATTAGAGTGGGTCATAAAAATGTGTTTAATGGTACACCCATCATCCACATATGAGATATAAACTAATTTTTTAGTTTTTTTATTCCCACTTATTAATATTATATAATTTTTATAAGATCATTAATACAGCTCCCTAGAGATTAAACACGGATTTATTAGTGAAAACATGAAATAACCCATGATTTTTTATCCTTAAAAATATATTCTATGTTATATAACTTGTGTTATAAACATCAACCAATATAAAACTCACACAAAATATTGGATTATGATTATTAATAAAATTATGTTTCAACTATTGTTATCTTTATAGATTAAAAAACTCCTAACATTAGTGTGAAAAATGAATGATATGATTTAATGCAGAAAACAACATTTTTTGTAATAAAAGAAATATATTTCATATTTTTCAGTTTATTTAAAAATATTATTATAAAAAACAAGATATAAATGATAAAAATTGGACCTTATTTTTTAATTATTTATATCAAAATTATCTTAGTAAGAATTTTATATTATTTAAAAAATTATTATTTTGTGAAATAGTGAAAAATATTAGTATTTATAATTCCATTAAATTTATATTGAATTGATATTTTTGAATCCTTTTTTATATATAAAATATAAATTTATAAACATATATAAATTATTTAATAATATTATGATTAAATTATAAATCCCAATAATATCATTTTAGAAAATCAATGTAATATTTCATAAAAACTATTTTTCATCTGTTTTATTTAGTAAATTTATACATGGATCAATTAGGTTTTGGATTTAACTTAATATCGAATAATTCATATTTGATAATTTATAATATTATTAGTATTATAATAATCCATCATTTTTTCAATATGGTTCTCTATTAATCTTTATTCTTTAAAGTGCACTTTTCAAAAAAATTGTTCTTTCTGTTTTACTCCCTAAAAATAAAATTTGTATTCAAAATTGAAGAAATATTACTTTATAAAGTGGATATAATATTATTTATATAATATTAATCTTATTTAGTACATTTAATGTTAATTTTTGGAACACAAATTTACATTACCTGATTCAATGCTCATTACCTTATTAACAGTGAAAACGGTACTTTTGGATTACTTTAATGAAGATTGTTATTTTTTATCTATCAAATTATATTAATAATTTTAAATTAAGAAAATAATATTTGTTTTAACCATTTATATTAATATTCTAAATATCATTTAATATATAATCAATAAAATATATGATTAAGAACACTTAATTATGAAAAGTGCCTTTTTCTATAGAAATGTGTTTTCTATATGTAATCTATTTTAATTTAAAATAAAATTTTATCTAATTTAGAATATCTATTGGATTAAATTTAAATTTAAATTTTTTTATCATAAAAAAATAATTAGGTTATAGTGGTTCCCTTCCATGTTTAGTAATAAATAACATTAATTAGTTAAAAATGTGTTTACATAAAAAAAAGTTATTTTTGGAAAAATATTATAAATAAAAATAAAATCTTAAGATAACTATTACCATGAATAAATATGTATATATGAGGGGATTTTAGACCTTATATATTCCCACACCCATTATTTTTTCACTTTTCAACCATTTATCCTTCAATAATTTCCTGACATTATTGAACATTGATGAGTGTTTCTAAAAGTTTATTTTTTTCTCACATAAAATCATACTATATAAACAATTTCAATGATACAATTGAAATTTGAATTAATCATTTAATATCTGATATTTTTATCCCAATATAACCAAATAATACCTCCAAGGTTCCCTGGTAACACAATGTTATCATGTTTCTTTCAATTCTGTGGATTATTATTAGGAAAGACCAAGTCTCCAGCCTAAGTATTATCTCATATTGATGTTTTTCTTCATAATAATACTCTTCCATATATCATATCACCATATTAAATTGATTAATTAATTACCATTGTTATATTTATAAGTTTTTATTTTAATCATTCAACCATTATTTATTCATTTTAATCCACATATAAAAACAATGGAACATCTATTGTGAATTTTTTTCGAATACCACCTACATGAAGAATCATATTACATGTTTCATATACTATATCAATATATATGAAAACATATTTATATTTGGATAACTATAATAATAAAATAAAAATAATATCGATATTATTCTGTTATAATGATATTTTTAAAAAAATAAACACCTCCTTAACTATATTCTCTAATTATGTTAAAGTGTGTTCCAGTTTTGTTTAGATTAAAAAACTACAAGAAAGATAAAATGAACATCTATCCGGAGAGAAAACATGAGAATAACTCATATAATTATTATAATATAATAATTAAATAATATTTGTTATATGGTTTTTTAACTATTATATTAGGTATTTAACTTATTATTGATGTGTCATTTTTGTTCACTAAAACCTGCAAAATAAGATAACCCTTATAATATTTCCATAAATCATTACTAAGACACCTATGTAATGAAATAAACGATTTATAAATAAATATAAGTTACATATTAATGTATAATAAATTATATATTATTTATAAACATGGTATAAAATAATTGGTGATAGTCCTTGAATTTTAAAAATTGTCTAAATAGTTAATTTTATTAACACCTAATGACTAATCTAATATATTACTAATCAATATACCATTAATAAATAATTTTTAATGGGTTATATTATTTGTAACATATCATAATAACATTATAAAATATATTATTAAGTTAATTTCAGTTTATTTGGGGTGGGGTTAGAGTTTCATCAACTAAGAAAAGAAAAAATATAAGAATTCTTTTCTCAAATTTCTCTCATTGATATATGATTGGATTTATGAACCAAATTTCATTTATGTGATAAATATAGTGACTATATACTATATCATATAAATAAATCTCTTTTAATAATTTTATTTCAATTTCTATTACAATCTCAATCTTTATAATTATATTAACTCGAAATATTCTTATGTCTTATGGGGGGTTTCGCCTCAATCTCTCTTCATTGAGATATGTTTTAAAGTTATCCACCAATTTCATAGTTTTTTAGTGTATATACTAACAATGAATTAATATTGAAAAAATCCATGATTTAATCCAAGGGATTTTTATTTTGATATTGTTTTAAAAATTCTAATGACTTATAATTAAAAATATACTAATGTTGTAAGGGGTTTTATATCAAAACTAACATTTATTGAGTTATAATACTCATTACCCGACCTTATTATCAAAATTTAGTTCAATATAAACCTATTATTATATTATGATATAATAAATCTATAGATTCAATGAATTTTTTTTATATACATATCTTCTTCCGATATGATTTCATTTATAAAGTGTTAGATTGAGAAATATAATTCATGTATATTCTAATGAACTGTTATTTTCTTTTCTAGATTATATTTATACCAAATTTTTTAATATTATAGGAATATCTATTACGATTTTTTCTCTTATGACCCTCACATTCCCTTTGAATTTTTTAAAATAAATATTTAAACTATTTTTAAATGATGTGGCCTTCCACATATGTATAATTCTATATTATAAAAGGTTCTAAATTTAATGATCATATATTTTAACTTATAATACACATTTTAGTATACCATGTAAATATTTTTCCAGGTTATTTACCTATAAATATATTATCTTCAGTGTTTATTTGAATCATTATGAAATGATTTTTTGAAAAATATTCTATTATTCCTTTTTCCATCAATTTACAAAGTTTATAGAGATAGAATTTTCTTAATGGTTTAATTACTTTTTCTTCTCAATATCAAAGATTCCTTTTTTTGAAAATAATTTTTTCAAATGTATAGTTGTAAAACATATTAACAGTGTTTTTGAATGATTTATTTCTCCATTTTATAAAATAATATAATTAGATTTTAATACATAAATTTTTTTAAATGTTTCTCTACCATTTTTATTTATAACTAAATGGTTTTTATCAATTAGTAAATAATACACATGACTATACCATATATGAATTTTCAGTACCCATTTCATCATTTTATGAATTATGAGATTGTTAAGTTCAATATCTCTCTCTAATTAATTGAGAAAAGGATTATATCTCATAAGACAGAATGTTATGTGAACAGGATAATTTAAAGTTATGTTTATAAAGGTTGGGTCTGATAACATTAAGATCTACTAAAAAATATGTTTAAATAGGATAGTATGTAGATATTTTCAAAAATAGTGAGTGAGATAGAATTTTTGTCTACTCAAAACAATATGTTAGATAACGTTTCTAAGATACTGGGGTCCCAAATAGACTATATAATTGGTTTTTGGTTATGCCACATTCTATATTATGTTCCATAGATTATGATTCATGCATCATATTTTGTTTCTAAATTCAATGGTAAGGATTAGATCATTTAATATCATAGTTCGATATTTAATACTTATGGAAACATGTTTTATGACATATTCTTTTGGTTATGATTTTCTTACGTGTATTTATTATACCAATATGTTCATCGTATGTTCAAAACCAATAATTTATTGTCAACATTTATATTTAATCATACTAAGCTTGTGAGATCAACCCTTATTTGTATTTCAATTTACCCAAGTTATGAATAAAATTAATATGTTTTATGTATCAATAAGGGTATGTTATTTTAACAATTTTTTGTTCATGTTCAATACTTATTATAAATTAAATAGTCTTATATAATGGGAAAATTTCAATTAGATAAAAATGAAAGGATTTTTGTTGTTTAATGATTTATCCTAATTTTTTAAAACTCTAAATAGAAAACATCTTGTAAATTTATGGTAATGAAATTTTTTCATTAAATTATGTAATTACTAGATTTTTAGTGTTGGAATATCATAGTTGGAATAAAATTTGAGTGTTTAATATCTTTGGAGATTAGGACATTATCAGTTAAAATTAATTTGGGATTTGAAATGTCATCAAAGATTCATAAAATAATGTCTATCCAAATATTAAATTTTTAAATAACACATTAGATTAGTTGTGGATATATTCTACTAATTATGAAAATATCAATTATGTGAAACCCCTATGAAAAATTCTATGGTACTAGTTTATGTATAGTATTTCTTCCTGATATTTTGGTAAAGTATATATTTGGTAGTTTTCATAGAAAATAAATTATTTTTGGATAACTGAAAGTGGATGCATGCTATATTACAGTTTTACTAGGTAAAATAACCCCATTGATGGTGTGTTGGGTATTAATTCAACCATGATCAATTGTATGGCAATGTAGCCCAGTTGCACACCGTGCTAGAAAATAATATGATATATTATATGGTAAATAACTTTCTATTTATAATTAATTATGAAAAATTTATTAAATAACTACATTAAGGGATTAGGTAAATCATTTTTAAAGAATAAAACTTAAAGTAACCTCAGTGGAACCCGAAGAGTTAGAGGATTAACCAAGAATGACATTGTGGTATGGAAAATTTTCATAAGTGAAAATGAATGTTTCATTGTTGAATCCATCATAGGATTGAGATTTCATGTTCATATACTATAATTATTTTGGATATTATCATAACAATTTGGAGTTTCATATTTGGTTGAAATAGGATCATAAGGATGATTTTCATAATGGTTTGTATCAAAAAAGTACTATTTTATATAACTGAATAAGTGAGAATACATAAATGGTTGAAAATCATTATGTATTTATATTGTGATATAAAATGCAGGTTTCTTAGTACTACCTATGGTAGTGAGGTTGAAACCATAATCAAATTATTTTTTATATTTATATCTAGTTTCATTTTTTGAGTGATATTTATAAATTATATATTGGTTTATTCTAAATGGTATTATGGTTATGTGAAATAACTTGTTAGTTTTCATCAATAGTTATTATTTAGATATTTTCAAACATATATTAAAAGGAATCAATGACCTTAAACATTTATTTTTTGATAAGGATGCGAATTTTAGGATAATAATTAAATAATGATTGATTGAGGTGTTGATAACTCTTTGAATTTATATTATAATGATATTTAGGTAATAACGAGTTGATCAATTTTTTAAAAGTAAGTTATGGAGTCTAAATAGCCTTCAGGTTGATAATTATGTCATGATATTTTTGGTGACGTATGTGGAATTTTAAATATTATTTTATATATGTCCCAGTGTTTCAATTGATAGTGTAGTGGCTAAAAAATTGTTGATTGAACTTAGAATTAAATTTTTTATGAATATATGATTTTAATGTAGATTTATGAAATAGATACATAAGTAGATTTGGGAATCGAATGCTATATAATGTTATGATTATAGTATAAACAACAAATTCAATTAAAGTAATGATATGTACATTAATATAAATTCAGATACTAAGGTAGGTTTCACATTTTAAGAAACATCTAGAAAAAACAATATGTTGAAAATAATCAAACCAAATTTAATCATTATTTAATAATTACAATTCTTGCATAGAATATATTTAACAGGAGTGTGGGATAATGTAATGACATGATATTTTAGGTCCTTTGAGGTATATTTTATTTCCTAAAAAATGTGTTCCACAAAAAATTTGATATCGAAATGCAACAAAAAATATTACGATGATTATTAATAAAAGTAGTTTAAAACCAATATTATTTTAATGGATTTAAAAAAATACCATAATGTAGTAAATGATTCAAATTATTTAACATTGTAATGTTTCATTTTCTTAAAAAATCTCTATAAAATTATCATTATATTTTAAAATAAAGATTTAAATATTGAGAATTTTAAACTTAATAAATAATCAAAAAATTTAAATACATTATATCCAAATTATACTCATATTCATTTTTCATACCTTTCTAAAATAATCGATTATTAGGTGAATTGTGAATGAAAAAAAATTCAAATTCTGTCAATTTTATATAAAATAGAAGTTTTTAGAACAATATTAATATAAAAAATATATATTTATAAATTAAAATAATTCATTTAATAATATTATTTTAAATTTAAAATTCCTATTAATATCATTTTCCTAAATCAAGTAAGATACTATTAAAACAATTTTTCCTTTATATATCTAATTAAATTTTCACCATGGGAAATTGGGTTTTGGTTTTATTTTAATTCAAAATAACCCTTATTTAAACATTAATAATATTTTATATAAAATCAAAAATTATAATATTTATTATTTTTCTCTATACATAAACATTATGTGAAAAAATGCTCTTTAAAAAAATAGGTCTTTAGATTTTATATGTGCTACAATTAAATAGAATTATCCGAATTGTATAAATATAACAAGATAAAATAGATAAATATATATTTTAAATCATCGTCATAATAATATTTGATAAGGAAAATTTATTTTTTTTGTTATGGAAAATTATATTTCCAAGGTTGATGCTAATTACCAGGTTAATTGTGAAAATTTATCTTTTGATTTGTTCTAATGGTGATATATAATTTTTATCTAATAATTATACTAATATATATATATATATATATTAATTTACTCTAGTTTTATGATTTAATATATTTTTCGATATTATCACTCAATCAATGATTAATCAATACAAGATAATATTAAATTGTGTTAATGTTGAAAAAAACCTATATCTAAATTATTTTCCTATATAAAATATGTTTTAAATTAAAATGTTAATTTTCTATCATTGATATTTTTAATTGGATTCAATATAAATTAAATTTAGGTTCCAAATGTAAAAATTAAGTAATATGGGTTACTGTATGTATTTAATAAAATATAAAATTTTTTATTTAAAGAAAAGTTATCATTGTTTTAAAGACCCAAATATATCATATATAAATATAAAATATTAACTTACAAATATTCATTATAATTAATAATGAGCCATACCAGAATCATATATGTCTAGTTATGTTAGAAATATTGATATATAAAAAACTAGTTAATAAGTGAACTACACCATCACCCACTAAGTTATTCATAATTTTCACCCTCCATAAAAGTATCCAACATAATACATTTCTTTATAATCTAACAAACATGAGACATAAGAAATGGTGAGATTAGATGTTAATTAAGGGAAAAAAAGAGAGATATCAACACAATATGTGGATTATGTTATTAGAAAATTATAACAACATTTGAAAACCATACTCTAAATATCATATATCACAAACATGATTCATTGAATAAATATTGGATGTTCAGACGACATGAATAATAAAGGAATAAAATGACATAATCCATTAAGGAATAAAATTGGAATGAGACATAGAGTTTTAGAATACATGTAAGAATAAAAGATCACTTCCTTATTAGTCATGTATCATTCCCATCTTGATCATAGTGGAATGGGTTTACTCCACAAAAAATATTATAGTAAAGGTTCACTCTCAAGACTATCATAGTAGACATATCCCCATACCGATCAAGGTTGAATGAGCATTCCATTTCGTTTTATATCTTGATATATCAATATCTACCCAATGCAATGAGAGGAGGTATATTTCCTACCCATCACACAATCAAAGGTTCACATAAATGAGAAAAAATATTCAAAAAATAATCCAATCTAAACCTATGGAAATAAATGGTTTTTTTATTACTCATCCCCCAGAGCTCCTACCGTGACTACCCCAACCCCACCTTTCATAGACCAGGGGCTGGTGACTAGTACCGAAATGGAATATCCAAAATAGGGAAGGATTTTCCTTTAATCCTATATATATACACACACCCAACCACATCCCAACACACTGAAAGGGGGAAACAAGTATACAACTAAAACATAGCTAAGTGCAAGTACAAGTGATAGTAAGTGGGCCAGAATAAAAATCCAACATGGGATTAAAAACAGAAAATTATAAAACGAAACTCTGGTGGACATCCATGGAAAAACACCACATGATAGTGAGTATAGTGAACCTACTGGAAGCCAATGTAGTATGTCCTTTCTGTCCATCCTTCTTGGAAACACCTAGTTTGTGGCCACCAATTCCACTGTCATAACATATGTCAGTCTTGTCCTCCTGAGATCCTCTGTCAAATTCAAGATCATATGCACAAGACTCAACGCGTCTGGGAAAAGATCGTGCGAGAGTGATTATAAAAATACTTAGTAGGGACCCCAAGAGCCCCAATGGACTCTCAGTAATCCGTGAAGGAAATGCCACAGAGGTAATACAACCATACAAGATCTAAAGAACATAGAACAAAGTAAAAGATGCAGCTCACACTAGGTATATTCTAGAGTAGTGATTCTATCACTATTATTCATATCATCGATCTCCTCATCTAATGGTTAACTCCTCCTCTATCGTGTATAGTGGGAATTCTGGGACACATAGAGCCACTTCCCACTAACCTTGGATAGTTTTGTTACTCATCCCTGATGAGTACCATGGGTATGCTGTGTTACACAAATCTACTACTTACCATGGGCCTACTAGATTGTAAAGAGCCACTTCCCACTATGGTCGAACTAAGGTACTCCTCATATCATGTACTATGGCTCTATTGGGTAACAAAGAGTCGCTCCCCACCATGGGCTTACTGGGTCACATAGAGCCACTTCTCACTGAGTTGTAATCCGCATTCTTTAGATCATAGCCAACTGTAGGTTTTAGTACGTGGCACGCATGAGAAAATTGCTCCTCAAGTAATTGTTTGCATCTTGACTTCCATGAAAGTCACCATAAAGCATTCCAAGTAATCTACCTCATCAATATGGTCCCAACTCCATAAAAAATCACCAATCGGATGTGCAGTTTGCAAGATACAAGAATTACAGTAAACATGGGACCAGTAACGACAAGGCCCGGTCCTTCCTGGTTAGACCGCCCCGGCCAACCTAGCTGGAGGGGTCCCACACACCCCAGTTTAATTATATAGACTCTACCAGACTCGTTTTGGTTTTGGGTCAGTATTGTTTGTCCTGGATAGTATCCTATCCCCAATAGTCCTCGCTACACCCGACCTGGGTTGGTTGAGGGTCCAGCCCACCAGGTCTCCCTACGACTCGGTCTTGTACGACCCGACAGGATGGGCATGGGTCTGGCCTGATGGGGTAGGTCCAGCCCATAGGGTGGGTTTTGGCCCACTAGTGTGGGTCCGTCCCAATGGGGGCTCAGCCCGCCAGTTGAGGACTGGCCGCTGGAGTGGTTTTTGGTGCACCATCCAGCTAGGACGGGGTAACTATGCTGCATCCGGCCTCATTTGGCCCCACGAAAGCGGGGACCCTCTAGCAGAGGATGATGGACTGTGGCCCAGACATGGGCCACCCCCTCCAAGAAATTCTCACCTGGTTTGGTTCCTCCTGCATGGCACCACAACTCCAGCTGCCACGGCTGGTTACCCACAACCCCCTTCTTCTGTGGCGTGTCGACATCCTCCAGCACGGCCGACGAGGGTCGGCCACCTCTGTTTCAGTCTTGGTGTCGGTTGGCACTTCCCCCTTTACGCATCTGGCATGGGCCATGCACTGCCTCTGATTTCCCGAATCGTCGAGCCGGTGGTACCTCTCGTGGGCCACTGAAGTTGTTCTGGTGGTCTATTTTCTGATTTGTCTGTGCTTACGAGCCTCTCGGATCGCCTCCATCCCAACATTGGCTTTGTAATATAATTTACACCGCTCCGAGAGTGTGAACACTAAGAACACACGAGTAGAGGTGATATGGCCTTCTTTATGTCATCATGTGCCCTCAACATTAAAGGTTGATATCTAGGGGCGGTTTTGGGATTGAAGATAAATCATTTCATTCATGGTTTGAATCCCAGACAATTAATCCCCAATAAATGTCACCTTCCTTCATAAACACATGAATCATGGATCAACTTTTTTGTGGGCTGATCAAGCTTATTCATTTCTAGAAAAAAATGGAGGGAAAGAGCTTTGAAATAAAATTCAAACCCCTACATTATTGACGTTCAATGTCGAATCCCTCTTCCTAGAGGTTTTACGATGACGACGTCGCCTTAGAATCTGTTCTTCGAGGAACATAGAAGATGATGATGTCTCACCTGCATTTGTCATTAATTTTTGGAGAGAAAAAATACCCATGGTTCTTCAGAGAATCCCAAATGTTTAATTCTCCATTCTCCCATGTGTTTGTTTAATAAAAATATACACATCACAGCTTTTCTGGTATGCTTTGACATTGTGGCATTATGCTATTTCATTTATGAAACAACATCGCTATTATACTTAATTTATTGAATCGTTGTGTTGCGTGATATGAGCCATTAATGAGCCTCATAAATTCTCCTCTTCACTTCCAGGTCACTAAACAAAAACGTCACCATCCACCACCCATTAGTTGAGTAAATAAATAAAATAATTCCATTAAATTATTTTCTTATTTTTCTCAAAATTCCCGAAAAAAACATTTCTACTCGTTTGTTGCTGGCTGAAGACTAGTAATTTCTAGGCGAATCCATGAATTTCATATTCAAAGATTCCATTAGATTTTTTATTTTAGTACTATTTAAAAGGATAGAAAATCCACCCCTCACGTTTACTGAATGTGCCTTAAAAAGTTCAAAATTTAACTTTCACCCTCAACCCATGTCGGTTGTGGTTTTGCACCACCAAGGGGGTACAAGCCTCACAAGCTCAATGATACTATCAAATTTTCAATCTAAGTTACTATTTAGGGGTTATAAAGTTATTAAAACAAAATTATTTTATTTAGTTATTTTATTTATTGTTATGCCATTTTTTGGTTTTCTCACTAGAGTGTTACGTCTACAAAACATAAGTCACATCAAGAGTAAACCTACCATCCCAAATGCAACTGTACTCTGAGATATCCATTCCGGGAACCCGTTTAATAGTTATTACAATTTTTAAATAAAACCACTCATGCATGGTATTTACATCTTACCATTTTTTTAAATAGATCATTTCGGGCACACCGGGCCTCAAAATCGCATGATGTCTCAGTTCCTGGTCTCAAAATTATTCCATATAATTAAAGAATTTATACCAAATTTTTGTGACATTATGGGTTTCCTAATCATTTCATCATAGAATTACCAATATAAAATAAATAGGTTTCATATCCATTTCATTATTTCTTCTAAACATAACCCATAGAAGAAACAAAGTTATTTCAAAATCATTTTATCATTGTATCACCCATGGAAGTGATATGTGTTTCATACGAATATTGTCATTATAAGAATAAACCGTTCATATAATTAACAATAATTTTATCTTTGGATCATATCCCTAGTAAATCATTTGTAATGTAAAAAAATTTAATATTTATTGAAAAATGATTTTGAAATATCACTAGGAAAATTAATTTATTATAATTTCTGTTCCACTTTAAAAATCACATTATCAAAATTTATAAAACATTTTTAAAATAATTTTCTATGAAAATTTCCTTGGAAACATTAATGGAATCCAAAAAAATCATTTGAAACAACTCTTGATGAAAATTAACTTTTCAATTTGAAATCACATTTTTAAAACTAAAAGTTACAAAACAATTTGATTTTTCATTGAAACAACATTTTAATCATATAAAATATTATTTTAAACATTTTCGGAAGGATAATACATATGATATGATATATAAGTTTTTTAAAATATTCCATTAAATTTTCTAGTAAAAGACAAATGGGAATTGTCTTTGAAGACTATTTTAATATTCACCTAAAAAAATTAAAATAAAAAATGGAAATATCAAGTTTACACAATCACATATTAAAATTAAAAAAAACTAAAACATTTTTAAAAATCATGGAAATGGATGAAAAATTGTTTTAGATCAAAGATAGAAATAATGTCAATTTTCATTAAAAATATTCTTTTAGAATATTGAGTACATTAAGAGAGTACAAATATGAGAAAACATGTATTAGCAGGTAAAAAGTAGAGTACAAGATAATTTTTGATGTTATTGAGAGATAGATCATAGTATTTCATCATGAGAAGCATAAACATAGGTAATCCTAATTAACAATATGATTGTATCATACAAGTCATACCATATTTGTATCATTAAATTATAATACCTATGAAGGAATGAAATTAAATGAAACAAAACCTGTAATGGTAATAAATAAATTCATGCTATAACATGTCAATTTTATTTTATATACTACTTGTAAATGAAGATAGGTGGGTAACGTAATGTATGTCCCGCAGATAACAAATTGAGACAAAAATACATTACATAAATTATTTCATTCATTCAAGACACTATTAGACATCATGTATAACAAATAAATGTTAATTATATATCTATTACATATCCAAAATTATATATTTCATTTCATATATGATTTATTTATTCCTTTTACTACATTTTAATTCCCTTTTCTCTATTAAATTCACATTGCGGGAAATAACTAGTTTGTTTTTTGAGTATATTTTGATTTTCTATTTTTAGTCATCTTACTTTAAACATGGTTAGATAAAATCAATAATGACTAAAATAATATTAATATCATATTTACAATATATATATGTATTTTTTATAATCAATAAATGTGAGATATAGAAAATTAAAAACATTTTTCAAGGAGATGGTGTGTTGTAAGTACACATGAATGTTATTTCCATTTCATTTACAAATGAAATGAAATCAATATTAATAATATATGAACATTATAAAGTATTTTTTCATATATTTCACTTATATTAATTAAATTTACCCTACTCTCCCTTTATTCAATGAGTTAGTGGAAAATGAATCACATCGCTTCATGAGGTGGTAGTCTGCCATACACACAAACAATGTTATAATATCCTCTATAGAATGTAAAGTAAGAAGGTATATGTGATATAATAATTTAAAAAATATAATTATTCTAGAATTATATTTTATATTCATTTAATATATCTTTATTAAATAAAAGCAAAACAAAAATGAAAATTTCATCACATTGGGTCGTGATTCGGTAGTCCGGTATACACATGAAAGATACAATCATATCCCCTAAAGAATTGAATGAACTAACATTTATGAAATATAATAATTATATTATAACAATAATTTAAAATATATATATATATATATATTATATATATCATTATATTGATCCCTGTAATGTGGTTATAAAAAACAACTAATATTGGTCTTCAAGGTGGTTGTCTGACGTACTCACAAATAATGATTTTTTATCTCATTTGATGGATGAGGATATAGATTTAGGTTATTACAACCACATAATAACATCACAATATATGGTAGATACTGGAATTATTATATCATAAAAATTTATTAGTATTTCAAGGAAGTGGAAGAATAAATAAAATAAAGATGCTTTGTCAAGCATGACACCTCTTCTTCAAACAACCTTTTTAAGTAAACACCAAAAGGTGTTAGGATGGATTTATGATAAAAAAAAGGTTCTCTAGTTATTTTTTTTGTAATTAAGGATGATTTTTTGAAAATTATTTTCTTTTGAAAAGTCATTGAATGATTGATAAAGATATAGGGTGTGTACGTTTATAAGTGTGGTTATTGATACATTTATATTTATAGAAAATAAAAACGTGTTCCCATGTTTTTCACATCTATAAGGCACAAAAATGGAACATTACCAATACATAAGCATTAAATGGTTGATATATGTCAACTATATAGATCTTATACAACCATTTAGGTTATTTTAACCCATATTTTATAGTTTAACAACCCCATAATCCATTTTTACCTTGACCAAAAAACGGATTTTTACTATTTACAATATTCATTGTGACCAAAAATTAAATTAACCTAATTATATATTATTAATTATTTTTTTCAAAAGTATGTAATCTATTTTAAAAAATTAAATTCATATTTGTGTAAGTTTTAAATTTAAAATTTAACCCACAAACTTGATGAAAAGGTAGTTTTTTAAGAGGTGTATTTTTTAGGAAAATAATGAATTTATATTAACTATATAACTAATAATAATAAATATATTAATTTCAATTAATATTTTATTTATATAAATTAAAAATATAATTTAAATAATTCCCTATTATATTTTACTTTATTTCATTGGAAAGGGTAAATATAATGAACTTTAAAATAGTTTTCAGAATAATCCTATTTTTAATCCCAAAAACAAACATATATAAACAATATAATGTTTATTATATATTAATTAAGATTGTAAAGTATAAATAAGGAATAAAAAATGTTAAATTAAATATTAAAAAACATAATTTTCCTTTTATATTTAGTAAATTTATTGAAATCAAATGACATTTTTTTATAAAAATCATTATTTTAAAACCTTACTAAAGATTCAGTATTTTTTGGGAAAATCCCTAAACTTTCACCAAAATTATATATTTATATGATGATTTTAAAAATTAGTATTATTTTGTAAAATTAAATTTTCTAAAGTTTAATAAAAATAGTTTATTATTATTTTAAAAACACCATTTGAGAGAATAGAATTTTCAAAACATATAAAGACTTTACAAAAAAATATATACTTTGATAGAAACATGTTTTTTATATAAAACAACTATACATAATACATAATATTTTTTTATTCTTATTTTCTCTTCCATGATTAATTTAGTTTTTAAATATTTTCTTGATTTAATTATAATATTTTGAGTTTGTCGTCATTTGTTAAAAGTCTGTGATGTGTCTAATGCAAGCTTTTGAAAAAAAATAAAATTTATTTAAAAAAATATCTCATAAAATATATAGTTGTTACATTCTACCACCCCCAACAAAATTATATATACATGAAAATTAATTTTTTTGACATAAATTTAAGATGATTCTTTTACATCATCATATCCTCAAGTTCCCACATAGCTTCCTCAAGTGGGAGGTTTTGCAACACAAATTTTACTTGGTGACTGGTCCTACTTCATATAAATTTCTCCTTATGATCCAAAATCTATTCCTATTATTCAAAATAAACAATATAATGCACCAATGGTATGAATTACTAGTTTAGTTCATATAATAGATCACGTATTCACTTCCTCAAGGGATATACATGTAACACATGAAGGACATATGAGAGGTTCACAAGAAGTTCTGAACAATAAACCACAATATCGGTATGATAAATAATTTCAATGGGACAAATATACCATAGAATTATTTTCTCATTCCTTATTCCACATATAAATGTTTAGAAAATCTTCCCATAGACATAAAATTCAATCTTACATCAGAAATTGTGTGGATGACTTTTCTACTAAATTTTTGTTTTTATTTTGTGATGATTTAATGATCTAATATTCTCTATCATTTCATCATCAAACATTGTTACTAACAGATCTCATTCTCCAAATTCATCTCATTAGTTTGTATTTACTCACTATTTTTATTATAGAATTTATAAATAGGAATTTTACTGCTATATTAATGACAATTATTTTATGAAAATTCAACTATAAGAAGGTGTTGATTCCAACAAGCTTTGAAATTAATATAATAATATCCTAGAATATCTTAAAGGGTTTTAATTTTCATCTTTAACTGATCATATTTATATGGATGATATGGAGTACTAAAACTCAACAATATATGAAATTCTTATAGAATATTTCAATAGAATATTTTGGCATGTCTCTAATCCTAATAAAATACAATTGTATGTGGTTCTACATGCACCCTTACCACTTTCTTAATAATTATGATAGAAAGATTCTATAGAAATAAATCCTATATAATTGTGATAAAGTGTTCTAAAATGTTAACGCAATAAATTATAACCAATATATAATTATTTCCATTATTTAATTTAGGGATTCTGATGAAATAAAATCAATGGTGATGTTTTTCCATTTCTGTTTTGGTGTGGACAATGGTTGGAGAATCCCTATAATAATTTTCCTTATATCTGTAGCTTTCTATAATACCAAACACTAAGATACATAATGAATTTTATTTCTATTCATTGTGTCCCCAAAGATTAACTCATTAATTTAGGATTTTGGAAGGTGTTATACCCTTATTTCCCTTCGGTTGTGGGTTTAATCCTTGTTGCATTTCTGGATGCAAAGGGTTCTCACTTAGCATGCAGGCTGCCTATTTTCAAAACTATAATAGTTTACTTCCTATAATATTCCAAAATTTACATAACACATAATTACCTCAAAATCAAAGATAAGATAAACCCTAAAGGGTTACAATAAAGTAAATTTATGTCTAGAAAATTTAAATTCATTCCTCCTCAAATAACATTTTTACTTAAACATAGACAAAGTGTTTTATATACATAAATGTCTCCCTAAATATCTTTAATTTTGAAAAAAAATCCCATCACATAAAACCTCAATTGGATTTTCTAGAAATTTAACTTTGGATATACCTTTAACTCATAAACCCATGATGGTATCTATATCTCTTAAGTTAATATTACATGGAGGCATAGATTATTCCGAAAGATATTTCACCCTTGATTCCTTAAAAGTGTATTATTGTAGACAAAAAAAATTTCATCTGAACCATGAGTTATTTAATTCAATAATATAATATCACATGGGATTTAATTTCTCAAAAATAAATTTAGTGGGGGATAATAAATTCTAGTAATCACATCATGTTCCACTATGGGATGAATAATAATATTTTCATAGGGCATATTCATACAACATTAGACAAAAAAATTTGATCTATGGTGTGGAGGATATGTGTTCTTAGTTATCATAATTCAGTTCATCCATTGCGATTGAATAAAAATTGCCATTTTCCTTTCTATTGGTATGTTGTAATGTCTTGTTATCACCATTATCTTTGTATTATGGAATTGGTTTTCATAATTCTTAAACTCCGCTCACTTGAAGCACTCAGTTTTGGGTGGTGAATTTTTTGGGGCTTTGAATTTATTTGTATTATTAGAAATCCTCTTCCAATCACCTCATCATTCAGCCACATGATTACCTTCCTTCCCATACATATCACATTATGTATTCACCTTAAATAAATTTACAATATGTTTTCTTCCACACATTGATCATAAATAAATGTTAATATTATTATTTCCATGATTTTTATAGTTTCTATTGAATCTCATCATTCTTTTCTTATCAAATCCTTGTGATTGATGGTTCACTCCCATCTCCATTTCCACATTTATTGAATAATTAATATTTATAATATATAACAGAGTCACTTATCGATAAATTACTTTAGATACTTCTTTTTAATCCTTCAAATAATAAATCAACCAACATTTCATGTTAAATGAAATTACAAAATGAGTGGATAACAATTATTATTATAGTTTACACATTGATACCAATTGATTCATCTTCCTTCTCATTTAGCTCCTATAATTCCTTCTCAATTTTCAAACAAATAATATATGGGAATTAATTTTTAAAAAATAGGCTCTTAATATCATTCTAATAAATGTATACTATTTTATCTTGTTTCATTGTATTCTGGATAAAATTCCACCATTGATCTTATTTGGCTTCCAAATGATAGATGGATAAAAAAATTCAAGGTCTAAATATTAGATAATGTAATTTATCTTCTAAATGGTACAGATACATTTTTCATCAACTAGTGGATTAGAAGAACCACTAAAATATAGTTAATGTTTATTCATGATTGAATCAATGGATTTGGGTTCCCTAATTTGACCAATTGGATGATCGTTATTATTCACATCTTGAGAAATATTTGTGACCATAGACATTATATTTTATATTAATACTCCAATAACATTTTCTTCTCAAAAGTAAAATCATTTAATTATCCATTACACTCAACATTAACTTGGTTCCTTTCTGTTCTATACCTTGAACAAACTAATATCATTGTGTGAGTAATAATACTCATAGTTGGAAACCACATAATTATGAAAAATTATTTATAATATATAAAAACATAAGAATAATATAATCCAATCATTTTCATTATTTAAATACTTAATGATTTATTGTAAATAATATTTATATTTATAATGAATTTCCCCGAGAGTATCATGAAATTCTCATATCAAGACCAATGTTCCTTTCTTGGAGTTATTACCCAAAGTTACATTTGTTCTAGATTCATGTCCTCTTATATTATCCCAATGGGGTTAAATATATCAGAAACCAATCATTATATCCTTCAAAAAAATATGATATATTTTCTTATACATAGGGTTATCCTTATGGATCTCAATAAAATTTCTCATCTTATTTCCCTACGTTTTAACTAAACATTTCTATGATACCAATTGTAGATCCCCAAACTTCTCTTATATAAATATTAAATCTTAATAGGGGAATATTGATTACATGTAATAATGACCCACACCTTATCATTAATTTATACTAACTTTTGAAACATTGATAAATAAAAATTGGTTCATAATTTAAATACATCATATACCAACATGTGCTTCATTACAATCACCCTTCTATGACGTATCATATATATTTCATTTCTCATAACGTAGGTAAATGAAACATATGAATTGGTGATGTTAGATTCTTAATATGGGAAATCATGATAGATATCAATATAACATGGTCATAAGGATATGATAACATGATAATAAAATTTTAAAAAATAAACCCTTCAAATGATATATCATAAAAATAATTCATATAAGAATTCAAGGATGTCAATAAGACATTAATAATAAAGTAATCAAATAACACAGGTCATGGGGGAAAACATTGGAGTGATACATAGTGTTGTGGCATACACTTTGGAAAAAAATAATTTCTTTATTACCCAAGACAAATTTCTTAATAAATAATAGTGGAATGGGTTCACTCCTTAAACAATCATAGTAGTATTGGTTAACTCCTAAGAATATAATAGTGGGAATAGTCCCTTACTAAACTAAATTCACTTGAAATTCTAGTCCTATATTTATCATGAGATTTCGATCATTATGCAATGTATTAGAGGGAGATATAGGTCCCACCATTATAATAATTAAAATCATAAATATGGGTTCGACAACATCATAAAAATTTAATAATATTAGAACCCATTAAAAAAATGTGTTTCAAAAACTGTTCATCATAGCATAACCTGTGGAAAAGAAAGAGGATTCTTAATTATTTCATTGTTTCATAATACCATAAACTATAGAAAAATGTGTGGGTTTCATAAATTTTTTATCATGGTGTAACTCATGGAAGATAATTATTCTTGTAAATATATTATCATCATAATAATAAATCATTCTACTAAAAATAAGATGTTATATGTGGATCATATCCCCAGTAAATCATGAGTAACATTAAATTATATCATCATTAATGTAAAATGATTTTCCAAGATCACAAGGAAAATTTAATGTGAAACATATCCTCCCAAAAATAAAAATTAATTAAAGAATGTTATAAATAATTTTAAAAATTGATTTATTTTAAAATAACCTTTGTAACATTTAATGTAGGTTTTAAAAATACTTGAATACATTTCTTGAGCTAAATAAAATTTTCTATTTATAAATCACATTTTCAAAAAAATCCAAATGAAAATATATATTCTTCTATTTGAATATCACCTTAGAGACATATTAATAAATATTTAATACATTGATTGGCCATGATAGCATGATATTCTAGTCATGTATAACATGTTTAAAATAAATATTCCTTGCAGATTTGTTGGAAAAATCAAAAAGTGAATTATTTTTATAAATAACATGAAAATAAATTTTAATTTTTTTATTAAAATCATAAAAAGGTGAAAATTATTTCAAACATTAATATAGGAATATTAAAATAATTTTTAACCATTTTTCGATAACATGGATAGTGAAGAAATTTTTTTTCGATCGAACAGAGAAATAATGTTGGTGTTCAATAAATATATTATTCTGAATATTTAGCAAAAAAAGAGAGTAAAATAAATTTAAAACATTTATAATCATGGAATAAACATAGATATATAAAATTCATGTTTTCATTTAGATATAGATCAAAATATTTCATCATTTGAAGCATAAGTATAAAAAATCCTGATAAACAATGGGATTGTATCATAAAACCCTTACCACTTTGGTAACATTGAATTGTAAGCCCCATGAAGGAATAACATTAAATAAAACAGAATATATATTTAGACTAAATAATTTTTTTATATTACATGTCAATATTTATTTATATACACCACATAAAAATGATAGGTACATAACATAATGTATTCTCTAAATAAAGAAAAATTGAGACAGAAATACCTTTCTATAGGTCACAAACACCTTTGTACATGTTCGCACATCTTATATAATAAATATATTTTTATTAGTAATAAATTATAGAATGATAATTATATATATCATTCCATATATTATTTAGTTATGGATAATTGTAACCTATTTATTAAAAATTCCATGTTATACTCATATTTCATGAGTAACTACTTTTTTTAAGTGTGTTTTGATTTGTTATTTTTGATCCTATTACTTTTGTCATGGTTCAATAATCTCCATAATTTTAAAAAATGTATAATTATCATATATAATTGGTATATTACAATTTATTATAATACATTGAATATGGACATTCAATGTTGAATACACCGTTAATGGAGATGGTTGGTCGTACATACTCTTGAATGATGATTCAATTTTCATAAAGGATAAAATAAATGAATGGTCAATAAAATATTAACATTAAAGGAACATTTTTATTTCATATATATCACATATATTCATTAAATTTTCAATTTTAACATTTCATAAAATGTGTTAGTTAAAATTGAATCACATCGCTTCATGAGGTGGTAGTCTATCAAACACATGAATGACATTATTGTTCCCCCCATGGAATAGAAAGTAAGAATTTATAAGTGATGTAATAAATAAAAAAATAATTATGATATAAATATCATATATAATCATTTTATTTAACCTTATTACAATCCAATTAAAATAAGCTTTAAAAACACATCACATTGGTTTGCAAGATAGTAGTCTATTGTAAACACGAAAGATATTATTGTATCCCCCAAGGAATAGAAAGAAAGAATGTATATTTCATATAAAAATTACTGTAGTATAAATATATATTACATATTATATATATATATATATATTAATTAAATCATTATATCTACATATGTAAGGTGTTAATTTAAAACAAATAACATCGGTGTATGAGGTGGTATTCTGTTGTATGTCAGAATGATTATTTCGTATACCAATAGATGTAAGATGATACATACATTGGTTATTACCATAAAAAAAATAATATATATAAATATATATGATATATATTTTTTATATCACAATAATTTAAGAATATTTTATGCTTGTTGAAGAAAGAATAATATAAAGATGTTTGGTTTAATTTGATACCTCATCTTCAGACAACCTCTATAGGTAAGTGCCAATAGCCTGATTCAGATGGATTTAGGATAAAAATAATAGATGTAGGATTGGGGGTATTAATTATCTAAGAAATTTGTTCTGGGATTTTCTAATCAATAGGACATTGAAATTTTTAATAAGAGATGATAGGGGAGTCCATTTATAGGTGAGGTGAGTAGCACACATAAACATTTTGAAAGTAAAATGGTTATGCCAAATTTTTCATATCCACCATGGAAAAAAGTACTCCATTATAGATACATTGAAAAAATGTCTAATTATCACCATAATATATATTTTTGACATGTTTTGGGTCTTTTTTATACGAATAATTTCAGTTTAACCCCCGAGAAAATCTATTTTGACCATATCTCTGGTAAAATATTTTTACTCCATTAACTATTAAAAATAATAAAAAATAAATATAAACTTCTTATATACTATAAATACTATTTTTCAAAAAAATATAATACATTTTATAAATATTTAGTTCATTTTATTTGTGGGATTTAATTTAAAATTAAACCCATACGTGTGATAAAAAATGGGTTTTTAAGAAGTTTCCTTTTCAAGAAAATTATGATTTTATATTAGCTCTATAACATGTGATAATAATATTATGAATATTAAATAATATTTATTGTTATTTAATTTATAAATATATTTAAATTAATCCCTCATTGAGTATTTTTATATATAATTAAAAATTATAAACATTAGGCACATTAAAACATCTTTTAAAAAAAATATATATTTAAATAGTAAAATAAATATATAAAAAAATACAATGTAATATCGATTAAAAGTTAATTAAGTGGATTAAATATCACTAAATTATACATATGTTTCTTTAAATCATATTCCAAATATAATGGGGCATTAAATAAACATACTTTATTTAAATAAATATTTATTTTATATAAAAATTGGTATGTTTCACTATTCACTAAAAAATCAATATTTCTTTAAAAATAAAAATATTTACCTATAAGTAAATTTTGAAATTTTATTTCAATAAATTAATTTTATTTGTAATAATATATTTTTTAAATGTGTATAAATTACTTCAAATATTTTTTTCTATAAAATTTAATTATTTTTTTTAGAAAATATCATTTTCAAAACATATAATTATTTTCATAAAAATTAATTACTTTTAATATTCTTGTGTTTTATTTATATAAAACCATTGTACATAAAATTTGAAAGTCGGTTATTCTAATTCATGTTTCGATGTATACATACTATGCATAAATCATCATGTTTAAATAATAATAAAAGTGGTTTGTCATAGATCATTAATAAATGGGTTTGAATGTAATGCAAGATGTCAAAGAAAATAAAAAAATTTGAAAAAAATATCTTTTCATATCTTGGGATGGATTTATGGTAATAATAAATTTGGGTAAAACATCAAAATTAAAAATAAAACCCTAAAAACATTGTTACAATGATACAAAATGATTTTATGGTTGGATTTTAAACCTTATCTTATCCCACACCTGATAATTTCCTATTTTTTAGACATTTTGAACTTGAATATTGTCATGGACCAATTGAAAATGATTAGTGTTTCCAATAGATCCATTTTCATGCCTTATAAAAGGATACCATTTAAAAGCATCAAAAGTTATATATAACATTTGAATTCTACCTTGAAACACTTCTATTTTTTCCAACTATAACACTCCACAAATTCATAAATTCCATATTAATTCTATGTCAGACTAATATCTTCAATTACAAGAATTATTTAGAGGATTCATTGAGTCCACATCACAAGTATTATCACTTTCTTTTTTTTCTTCATAATTTTACATTTCCAAATATCCTATCACGATAACAATATGAGAACTTTAGTATCATTTTTATAATTATATATTCCTATACTAATTGTACTAACCATATTTATTCACTACAATCAACTTTTAAAAACAATGGAATGTCAATTGTGCATGTGTACAGACTATTTCCAGAACAAATACCTTTTTTCATTTTTATACATAATTTCATTATTTATCAAAAATAAATTTAAATCTTGTTCAGTATCCTAGAAACATAAATGTTATTTAATTATAATTCTATCTTCATGATATTATGTAACAAAATATATCTTTAACCATATTCACCCATTGAGTTAATGTGTGTTCATGTTTGGGTTCATTTAACCACCTACATAAATAGTGCTATAAAAAATTTCATGGGTGACTATTGGAACATAAATACTAATATTATTATTATATAATAACAATATAATTATCATTATGTTTGTCACTGAAATTTTATAATAATCATTTAACTTATTATCAAAATATCATCTTTATTCACTAAAATCACTAAAATAAGCCAATACTGATTCTATATTAACACATTATAAAGGGAACATTGTGGAATAATATAATAGATTTATAATTGAATGTAACTTATATGTTATAATATAATAAATTATATATTAATTATGGAAATTTTATCAATGAATGTATAATTATATAAATAATAAAAGCATTCCCAAATTATTCATGATATTAACCCTCGATAGTTGAAATAAGTTATTACTAACTAATATACCCAAAAAAATTATTATGTGTGAGGGATATAAAAGGTAAAATATATGAATAAGGTTATTATTTATATTTTTATGATATCTATATTTATTTTATATGAGGTTAGAGAGTTATAAACTATGTAAGGAAAAAATTTAATCGTTCTTCATATCAAATAAATCTATTTGATATATGTTAGGTATTAGGAACCTAATTAATTAATTTTAGTGTATATAGTGAGTATTTGGGGTATATGTTCATTAAATATATTTTAATAATTATATTTTATGTTCAATTACAATCTCACTATCTCTATGTGTTTTGATTCAAAGTTTTCTATTGTCATATGGGTTGTTTGTCTTAATTATACTTCATTGATACATGTTTTCATCTTATGCACCAATTTATTATTTATATAGTGCATATATAGCCCAATTTATATTTCTATACTGTATTATTAAATGAATCTGATGGTCATATCCATATTATTTCCAAGATTCCAATGACTTTTCATTAAAATATTTCTATAGTTGTATGGGTTTTGAAAATCTATAACATTTCATTATGTTATACTTTTTTATTGAATATATTGTCAGAATTTGATTATAACCATCAATATTATCTTATTATAATATAATAACTACATATTTTCTATATATTTATGATTTATATACAATTCTACTTTTATAATTATTTCATTTATAAATAATGATATTTTAAAGATTATTTCTTGCATACTCTATTGAAAGTTTTCTCTTCCATGTCCATATTTTATTCCTTACAATGTTTTGTTTCTCATTTGGAAAGATAATAGGTTTAATATATTATTATCCTCATATTTCTCTTTACAATTTTTAAAATAATTATTTATGAACTCTTTAAATGATGTGGGTTTCCATAGAAGTATATTTTTCTGTTAAAAATGTTTTAAATTACAGGATCATATATTTTTTCTTCTACACCAAATTTTATTTTTAAAAATATTATTTCTTGAAGCTTATTTATTTCCAAACATAATACCCTAAAATTATATTTAAAAATTTTTGATAAAAATTTTTGAAAATATTTTAATAGTTTATTTTTGCAAGAAATTTTAAAATTTTTTATAAATATAATATTCTTAATATTTAACATCCATTTTCTAATATATATATATATATATATATATAATAATCCATATTTAAAAACTAATATTTGTACAATGTAAAAAATTTAATATATATGAAATGTGTTTTTAAATTTATTTATTACTCAATTTTATAAAAGAAAAGTAAGTGGGTTTTAAAACATTAATTTTTCATATATTTTTTCTTTAATTTTTATCTATAACTCAATTAGTACTATTTATTATGAAGTGATGCAGATGACCATCCTTAATATGATTTTATGATACCTGTTAATGTTTTTATAGATTATGAGATTAGGGGACCTATTATTCAATTAAATTCATTGGGAAAAGGCATATATATGATGGCTAAGAAATTTTTTTTAACAATATTGTGAGTAGTTAGGTTCACAACTTGTGATTGTGATGTTTTTTATCTCAAATCACAATTTTACATTTTAATGGGTTGAAAAGTATATTGGTGAAAAAAGGGTGAGTTTTACGGAATTTAGTTTTACACATAACATAACATGTGACTAGGTTTGATGGAATTCCTGTTCACACAAATATGAAACCCTATGTTTATTATTGTTCTGTATTCTTTCTTATGTTCCTAGGGTCATAACTTATGAATTGTGTTTTGTTTTCTTATTCCATTGTAAATTTTTATAATTTTGAATTTTTTGTACACATTCAATACTTACATAAACATGTTTTATGATATACATTTCTTATGGTATGATTTTATTATGTAAATTTTTTATTTCCATTTTCTTATATGGTTCTCACTTCTGATCGATAATTGTCATCACTTACGTTTACAATTACTACGAATATGTGACCACCCATTTCGAATGACTCCATTACCCTAGTTAAAAGGTATAATTAATATGTAATATGTGTCTATATTTTTATGTTATTAGCATAATTAGTGAGAGATGATGAAGACTAATTATGGATTGAGTAGTTGTTTATATAATGGGAAAATGTGTATAATTTTAAAAATTCATGGGTTTTATTTGAAACTTTTGTGCCAAAATTATGTAAAACTATAATCTAAAAATTTAGTGGGAATGTATTTTAAAAACATATTTTAATGAGGTCATGTAGTTACTATATTCATAAGTCTGGTAAGTCATAAAACACCTATTTGTGGTATAATTGCATCTTAAGTATAAAAATCTTTTCATATTGAGGTTTGTGGGAATGTGTCACAATAAAATAATATTATTTTACATTTAGATGAATTTATATTATTTTGGGAATGGATTGGGTCTCTATAAATAGATACCATATCAATTTCTCGTATAGTGGAAATAAATTTCATATACCAAATCAATCCAGAAATACATATCATTGCATTGATGACTATGAAATCCACTAATAAATTATATCCCTCACATGGGTCTCGATACCTAATAATGAAAAATATTTGGCCAAAAGGGTTGGGAAGAAACTAAAAATTAAAAACATTCCAATTATTTTTGAATATGTTGTTATACATTCAAATGTGTTTTATATCCTTTCATAATATAATAAATATGATTTTTTAATTGAAATAAAGAAGGAGTTATGTCAATGTTCCATACTATTTATAAAATGGGATTGATTAAATTTAATTAATTTAAGGATAAAGTAAAATATAATGTATATATATAAGAATCTTATATTCCCAATTGATATATATTTTTTTAACCATCAAAATTTGTTAGGAATAATGATAAAAAAATATAACTCTTCGTTGATTATCATGAACATAACCATATCATGTTCAAGATAAAGTATCATATATGACACATTAATGACATGTTATTTCAAATATGTGGAGCTCAATACTTCCCAAATATGTTCTTTTAATTCATGTATCAAAAATTAAGCATAAAAAGGGAATATATACACACAAAACATTCTTTACAAGATATTATCTCTATGAATAAATATTAAATCCTTTTATACATACAAATTCACCACCTATATTTATGGATCTATTGAATTGAATTGTTAAATATTTCATTTTCAATTTTTAATTAGTATTTATAATTTATATTGTTTAAAATTTCTAGATTAAATAAATGAATATAAATTAATATAACTATAGTATTGTACTGAAGACCTTAATAAATGTGAAATCATATTCCATATTTAAGAACGGTGAATTCAATATACCTAAATTGTCATTCATGGTTTATGTAATCACACATGAGGGAATATCTATATATACATAACATTAAATTTTTATGAAATAATGTACTATAAAAATAACTATAACAATAATACATGGTATTCATGGATTGAGTATATGATATTGAGAATTTCTATTAAATTTATCCTGATTGTCAAATACACTAACCACTTTAACTTATAAGGATGTTAGTTTCCTTTAGATAAATAAATGTGAAGATAGTTTCAAGGATCTTAATAAGAGGTTGTCCATTTAACTTTCATTGTAACTACCCTATTATGGAATTTGGGTTTTCGATCTAAAGTGATTTATTACAAAATTTATTTAGTTGTTTTCATATACAAAATGTCAAGGTGTTAGCTTATGTAACATGTTAATTTATGTTCCATGAGAAAAATTACCCATCACAAGGTTTAGATCCAGAAATAGTATTTTGTTTTCATTAATGATTTGGATGGATAATATTAATGGTGAACTATGTAATATAAATATATATAAATATATATTAAATTATATATTCACACAAAATGAGTTGAACAAGTACCAAAAGATTCAAATGGAGTTGATCAAGGACTATGACTAGTCAACATATTATAAACATAGTGAGGTAAAAAATTTGGTTAATCATCTCACTTGGAAGGATCATTATACCTTATCCATGATACAAATTAAAAGAGACCTAATAAACAATAATTTCTAAAATATGGAACTAGAAATCATATGTGATGGGTTGAAATCTAATCGTTTCAAAAAAAATGTATAACCATCTATAAATATAAAGATAAAGGATGTATATAAGGAGAATATGATCTTATAAAATAATATAAAGAATATTATTGAGTTAAAGTGTGATAATAAGGGAATTATATAATTTATGAAATGCATATATGTCCCTTAATTCCCAAAATAGAAGAAGAAACAACTAGATTACGTAAAAAGATCTTTTTTCTCTATATATCTTAGAAGTGAAATGTTGTACATAAATCTTAATGAGTACTTCTAGTAGATCACCATGAAAAGGGATATTTTAGAGTGAAGATCATAATTCTTGGACTTCCTAAACAATAGTGTATAATCATAGAATTTGAATATTATGATGAAACCATAATCAATACTCATATAGAAATGGGTGAACATCACAATGGATTTCTTTATTGGTGTTCATATGTCATAAAAAATCATGATGTCTTTTTGGTTTCCATTGATCACCTTTTGAAGTTAGTATGTTTCGTTGAAATTAAAGATAAATTTTTCCTCGTCTACTAATTAAGATATATAAATGTTTTATGACTACATGGGCTTCAACTTTCGGTTATATCTGATCAAGATACAATATATACCAATATATATAGAAATATTCAATATTATTGTAATACAAATATGAGATTTATCAATTATTATCATCTAAAAATAATTGTTTAATTTAAAAATCCAAATTTAAATTCAGGATGATATAGTTTGACCTTATTCAATATAGTTCAATAGATTTGGAGATCAAAATACTCATCTTCTCACAATAGTAGTTTCTATTTTAGAATTAAAATAGAATAAAATGTGTCCTTGTATGGTAAAAGGATTAAAACTGAAAAATGATGAAATCATTTTATAGAGTAATACATTTTGGGAGAAGATATTTTCTATCAAATATTAGGGAATATTAAAACAATGTTGTCACATATCAATTCAATATAAATTCGATAGATCAAATACAATATTAATAATCATAAAAATTTTATAGATGATTGTAATGGAAATGTATTCCATTGAATATAGTGATGGAGGATGGTTTTGAGAATTTAAAATAATGGAAAATTTGAACTTTGAAATATCAAAGCCTTTTAGATCCTTAGTCACATGTGGATTTCATATCATAACCTAGTGCATCCAATTAACCTATTATAATTGCATAATCTATTCCATGAATCATTTTTAGGATGTACATACCAGATCAATATAATATTTTAAACTCAAACATTTTATAAATGTAACACGAACTCTCTTATGAGGATTAGTCAGTATAAATATTTGATCATAGAGATAGAGTACTAAGATCAAGAATAAAAGCATAATTAATGTTCATTGGAGGAATAATAATTTGGTAAAGTGATATGGAAACCTTAATATGTGATGAGAATAAGTAACCTAACTTTATTTATGAATGTATTTATATTTTGATAGAAAAATTTAAATGTTACACCATGAATTTTCTTTACATTTATGTGTTAAATAACGTACATCACATACAAAATTACACTAAAATAAAAAATAGAAATATTTTACAGAGATAAAATTTTATAATATCTTTTAAAAATTATTAAATTAATGATAAATCAATTTTATAAATCATTATGAAATTAAAACTGGATTAACTCTATAATTAAATAATCGGAGCATGAATGTGAAATTTCAACATTAGGGTTTCTGTCAAGATCACTCTATTAATTAGAACTATATAAATAATTAAAATAATTAGAAATATAATATACTCTTTTATATAAAAATAAAAAAATAGTGAAGATGAATTTTAGATATGTATGCAATGTCGATATCTATAGTACATTTTGTATGATCTCCTAGAATATATTAATAAATTTTTTAGATATTTAGTTTAGTTTTTCATATTAAATCCTGTTCACAAATCTTCAATTACAATAAATAAGAATAATATATCACAATTATCCTAGACACACAATCCTAGTAAATAATTATTTAATCTTCAAAAAAAATTGGATTAAAAACATGATGTTCTGATTAGGTATATAATAGTGATTTAACCTATAATCTCTATGATTCATGTTATTATATGGGTTCTTCATATTGGATCGTCATGGGTGAAAATTAATTAATTAATTTTCTCTTTTAATAGAAATAATTAAAATATATTCCTCCCAAAATTATGCACCTAGGTTTATCATTAATAAACCTTGGATTGGGGGAGAGAAATATAGTGAATGATTATGGGAGATATAGAGATCTAGGGTGATGAAAAAATATTTTTTTCATTGGATATATCTAATGGAGATAGTGTGGATGTGATCATCACAAAAAATGATCTAATCAAGAGGTAGGGATTTATATTTTGTTTTTTTACCCGATTATTTATGATTACTGATCTAACTGTAATAATTATTTATTTTTTGATTGGAACCCTATGTCCCTACAATTTTAGTTATATTTAATATTGTTAAATTTTTTCACCCTAAATATATCACCATTGTAAAATTTATTCCTAATGCCATGTTTCCAATCTGTAGACTTGGTTAACAAAAGTTTATATTTATGACATTTTCTTCATTCTTCCCTTTCGATTAACAGGTTCACTAGTGACCACAATTGTGGATAGTGGATTGAAAATCATTATCTAGAATAATAAATAATTAGGATATGGTCATCAAAATGATGGAATAAAATATGAAGGTGATGATTGAGATGAATGATATAATTGATATGTGAGGAAGAATCATTGAGAGGCTTGTATATAAAGGATTATAAAGGATATCTAAATCTATGTATCATGAATGGGTATGAACACATTCAATTATATTTTTCTGAAAATAACAATCATAGAATGAACAAATAATTTATATAAATAATGAAATTTTATTTTTGGAAGAGTTTAATGAATGATATAATTAGACAACATTAGTTTTGGATAATTTTATGCATTCTATAATTCTAGTGTGTAATTATTTGATGACGTTGTGTAACTACACCAACACCAATAACTCAAAGTTGGTGTCTATATTATTACATTGGAACAATATATTTAAAGTCACATATAAAAGAAAAATATAGGGTATTAGTCTTGGTAAACTAGATACATAATTAAAAATCACATTAAATTTAAAAAAAATACACAAATAATTTTTCAATAAGATCCCCTTAATTTCCCTTAGTGCATCCATGCATGTTAATTGGAAACCATTTCATTGTATCATAAGGATAATAAAACATAAGAAATGGGTGATCATAAATTGTTATTAAGGTTAAGAATATTAGGAAATATGTCATGATAAATTATGTATAATAAATATGAAAAAAACTAAAACACATTCAATGTAATTGATAAACAAGTAATAATATGGTAGAAATAAACAATTTTCAAATAAATCTTTATAAATAATCACATTACAAATAAACATATACATGGTTATTATAAATTATTAAATAATGACATGTAAATTACTAATAGATCTCATAATTATGGAATTTGTAATGATGAAAATCTAAAAAATCCAATACCTTTTACAAGGATGTCTAAAAATATTGGTAGAAACCCATATAATTGGGGTAAATTAATTATCTCTTGAGACCAGTGGATGCGTAGAGGGGATATCATTAACTAGGCCCCACAGATCTTATACTATGTGCAACTATGTCCTGATAAGAAATTATTGAAACATAATCAATATAAACATTTATATTGAAAAACTGACATACAAAATTTTAATACAAACCCCAATCAAATAAACATAATCACTAACTATCAAGACTAATTTTTTAATTGATAATAAAATTGTACATCCTTATCCAAATCATCATGAACCTTAAAAACAAAGAGAAAATATGATATTACTAGAATATATAAAAAGTGAATAATTATTAAAATAATGGTTTATTGTTGTTAATGAAATGAAATACCATATAAATTTCATTAAAATTATTTTCAGGAAAATAACATTATTTTTTAAAAAAAAAATTTAAAACAAATATGTTCAAAAACAATTTTGAGTTTCATTTTAATTGAAAATATCCTAATATATCGTTAAACCCATTATTTAAAATATTTATTGGTCATGATGTTTGATTTTTTTCATATCATACATCATAAAAGAAACATTCTTTAAACATTTTCTATAAAATCCAAATGGAAAGGTTTTTAAAATTACATGATGATTCATTTAGAAAAAGTTTAAAATTAAAAATGGGAAAATATTTCAATAATATATGATTTTTAAAATCTTAAAAATATTTTTGATGTCATTTTTAGAAGTCATGGATTTTGATGAAAATATATTTTTCCCCGAAGAGAGAAATAATGTCTTATTTTCTTCAAAACATTTTTTTTAATCTTTTCAAGTAACAAAGAGTGAGAAAATGGAAGAAAAATTAAAAATTCATGAATAAAATAATTTTAGAAAATATTTTTAGATTTATATATAAATATTATATAATTCCTACAAAGGATACATATACCAAAACAATCCTAAATAATGATGAGATTGAGAAATAAAACTTTATAACATTGGTAACTCTGGAATCTTTATCCTCATAAATGCAATAATAATAACTTAAAACATTAAATACAATAAATATTAGTAAATTAAGTATATAAAATATCAAATGGTGAGTATATACACCAAAAGAATATTGAGTGGTGAATACGGAGTTTGTCTAACAGAAGTAAAAGATAAACGAGTAAACCTTAACTACATCTCAACATCCTTTTATATGTCCAAAACACTATAATTAATACTGATTTAATATATATATATATATACATAATAATAATAATAATAATAATAATAATAATATATTTCATACCATATATTATTTACATTAATTATTTCATCACTCATTGACTAATAAATCTTTTTTTAAATTTGTATTTTGAGTGATAATTGCTTCATTTTTATGTGTGTTTTAGTTAAGTAATTTTGGTCCTTTTAATTTGATCTTGGAAAATTCATATCCATAATTTTAAAACTATTATAAATATCATATATATTCATTATATGTATATTTATAGTAATATATTCATGATAGAGAGAGAAAATGGATTACGCAATTCAAGGAGATCATAGGTCATATGTTTGAATGAATGTTGTATCCATTTTTCTAGATGGATAGAAAAATGGGAAACTAAATATTAATTAACCATTAAACATCCATTAATTTTACTTGTATACCATCTATATTAATTATATTAATCCTTTTTACCATCCATTTATAAAAAATTAAAAACATTTCACATCGCTAGGCGGAGGGGTTAATCCACACAAATCCAATAACAATGTCATTTTTTCACAAAATATTGGAATGTGTGGAGTTATATGTGATATTATAATTCATGGAATATTTATATATCATTAATACTATATATATTCATTTATTTCATCCTTACTACCTTCCATGTAAATCATAATAGAAAAATAAATCACACTACTTTATGAGGCTGTAGTCGTCCATACACACGAGTGATGTTATCATGTCCCCCATGGAATGGAAAGTAATAAGGTATATTTGAAATGATAATTCAATAAGTATAATAATCTCATAAATATCATAATAATAAGATCAATTCATCATAATATTCATCATTGAAATGTGGTTACGAAAAGTGAATTATATCATTTCATGAGGCAGTAGTTCATCATACACATGATCGATGGGTTTGTTTCCCATCATATGCATGTTTAGATGGATATAGGATAAAAATAATATAATAAAATCTACGTATAAATTTGATACTGGTGTTATTATATTATAATATTATTAGTGGATTATAATTATTTATAAGTATAAGTAAAATTAAAATTCATAGTTCAAAACATTACCCCGTCTTTTAGAAACCTCTATAGGATAAACTTATATCCTTTTTAGATTGGATTTCTAGTATTACTAGAAACTATATTATTTTGGTAGGGATGTAAGTAATTTAGTGCGTTTTTTATGTCAAAATATGGTTTTATAAATCTGAGTAAGGGAAGATATTTTGGCCTTTTAATAGTGGTAAAGAGCATACACAAGGATGTTTTGGAAAGATAAAGTGATACCAAAATATTTCTCAGGCCACAAGCCTATAAAAATGGGGCATCAAAATTATTTAATATTATAGGATCTATATATGGAAATTCAAGAGATTTTTTACATGTTTTAAACAACTTTATCCCTTATCTTCTTTATCTAACCCCCTCCCCCCATAAGCCAATGTGTTACATAACTGTAGTAATCAATTTTTTCATTTTTACTATTAATTAGGGTCAAAAATTAAGAAGATATTATTAGGTAATATATATTATTATTTTTAATATACAGAATCCATTAAATCAAAATACTATTCACTGTAGTGTGGTAATTAAAATTAAAATGAAACCCATATATATGAAGAAAATGCGGGTCTGTAAGGAGAATATTCCCATATGTATTGAAGGTTTGAATATCAAAATTTAATTTTAAATTGATTACACTGACCTAAATTGAATTTACTATAGTATGATTTAACTATTTTTACTTTAAATATAATATATAATTTACTTTTACTTTTTTACATAATTTATATGAAAATTCAATTTTGAATATAAATCTATTCTTCTTATTATTCATTAAAAAATGAATCATTTTAGAAAGGTCCAAAAATTTACCGATACATAATTTTAATATTCTGTTGTCAAAAAATTCAACAAACCAAAATTCTAAAACAATAAACTTTTTCAATAGAGTGTATAACATGAAACACTAATTTTAGAAGGGTATATAACATCCCAATACCTTAAATAATAATTACTTTTTTTAATAAGTTCAATCTACTATATATCTTGAAATTCGCATAAAATTGAATTTTTTTCATTACACTTAATAATGTATTTCTTCTACTACCCATGTAACATGCAAGAGTGAATATTACCAAATATAATTAATATTATTACCTAAAATAACAATTATATTATTCTTATTAAATTGATGTTTATGAATAGTATTAAATAAATTATAAAATTTTATTTTCAAATTCACTAGTTACCAATAAATTATAAATGAAATTACAGTCAAATTGAATATAAATAAAATGTTTTTATGAAAATATAGTTTTATGTTCCCATAGGTGTTTTATCCTAATAACATAAATTAATTTATAATATTGGATGATGTTAATGAAATTTAAATGTTAATAATTCAATTAAACATTTTCACATTTATCCAATATATTTGACAGACATAAGATAAGAACAAATAAAATTGTATGAATTAAAAAATATTTAATTTTCTAAAGGTATTTTTCCACCTTCAAATGAAAAACATGTTTTAAAACTACATTTTGAAACATTTATTAATTCTATTTAGAAAAATAAATTTCATTATTCAATGATTAATTTAAAAAATAGTGCAGGGTTAATTTTTTGTATAAACCTAAAAAGATTTATTTTTTTATGAACAGTGAAAAATATTAGATTTTAATTAGAAACAACCTTTTTGTTTTTATAATTTATAATTTTAAATTATATTTTAACTATTTTCATGTCAATATTGATCAATTATAAATCTATGAATATAATTCTGTTAATTTTACTCATTTTTTATTCCATAAATCTATAAAACATTGTAAACTGGTAAACACTTTCACCATAAAAATTTGTTTTCTATACATGTGTACTTGATTAATTTGAATGAATTTTTTTTGAATTATATTATTTTAATGTGGAAAATGTATGAAATATTTGGAATTAGAATATTTTATAACATAAAATAAATTAAACTAAATTTTTTACCAAAATTATTAGTGACATAAGTTGAAATTAATTATAGTGATTAAGATAAGAATGAAAATACCAGGAGAATAACCTTTAAACTATAGGTGAAAATGACCTATAAAACATTCCAAAACCCATTATAAAGACATATTTTTACCATATCCATTATATTATAGAGTGTTTGTTATTATTTTATCCACTTTACATGGAATCATTTTTTTGTGGAACTCTCTCTTTTAAAAATTTACAAGTTTCCCACTCACCCTACTTAAAAAAGGAATCCCCTCCCCAACATCCTGATACCACTAAAACCATGTTGTTTAAAAAAATCCAGGAATAAAATCACTCCAAAAGATCTAATATATAATTAAATAATCCTTATCTTGGCCATAAACCCAATATAGGAGGTTATTATGCTAAATCAATAGAGGATACCGAATGTATAGGTAATGTTTTTATAAAAGAGTTATTAAGTTTTCCTTATCCATATCCTTTAATTATTTTTATATAATACATATTAATATATATATATATATAAATTAATAAGTTAATTATATAATAATTTTATGACCTGAAACTTCATAGAATTCCATCAAATGGGATTCAAGGCCATTGTTTTTTTGTATTATGGACTACCACCACACGGATCATTGTCATTTGTTTTTTCCATTTCCACTTTTTATGGTTCTTTATAATGATTGGAATAAAATTTAAATATGATTTATATAATATATAAGATGTATTTATGCATATATATGTATTATATAACATAAAACATCATGATTTTCATGTTTTAGGAAAATGATAATGTTGGTTCTGTGTGTGGTGGGCTACCACGTCATGATGTGATGTGATTCATTAATGCATTACATAGAATTTATTAAGGGTGGTTTCCATAAACATATATGATATATATGACAAAATATTTATACTATAATGATTATATATATCATTAAATTTTATTTATTTCAAAATGACATGAAAATGGAACAAGCGTTCTTGCGTACGTACGACCTACCATCTCCATGAAAAATGTATTTCATTCCCCAGAACCAAATTTTTTGGATTATGATAAATAATAATCTAACAAATAAAAATTATAACTAAATTCCTATTTTAATTATACAGATGATAATATTAAAATTTATGTATGGGGAATAAAAATATCAAGTCTAAATATACTCAAATATTTTGGAAAATTACACCCGATACATTGAAAATAATGAATTTTTATTAACAAATGTGTGATAAGATTTTACAAAGGGATAATATATAATGTTATAAATATTAATATGGTTCTTTTATAATTTAATAACATGATTTGAACCATTATAAATTAGTTTATATGGCCTTCATCGGATAGTGTGATTAAGGTGAGGGACATTATCTTAATATACATTCCATTAAGACTTATTTGTTACTATTTACCAATTCATTTTTATGAGGTGTATATACATCCAATTTTATGTTTAATATCTTGAATAATTAATTATTCATTGAAATTTAAGATTTAATTTTATTAATTTCAACCATGGTAATTTTATAAGAAAATTAACAAGTGATTAAAGTTATTGTAAAATCTCACTTTCTTTTGTGATTGTTAACTTTATCATAAAACAATCACTTATTTTCATCATTTTTCTTTGGAAAATTAATTTTTATTTAATATATAAATTATTTGGTGATTTATATGATTATTTCCTAAATTTTGTACCATTTTTATATATAGTGATTATATTTAATGTTTAATTATTTACTGGGAAAATATTAATAAATCTGTGTCCTTTGATAAATATAGATATTTGATAAGGTGTTTTATTGATGAACTAAATAATTTATTAAATATATGAGGAATGATTTTGACTGGTAGTGATTTCTTGTGCCCGGACATTATACTACTATTTGATTCATCTAGAGGTTGTATGAGATAAAATAACTTTGACAAGTTAAATGAGTTTCTACTTATAGTTTTAAACTGTATTGTGAAATGTCTTGATTGAATATGTTTTCATGTTCCTCTGACAAGATGTCCATTATTTATGAATTACCTTCAATGGGAATTTAATTATTACTTCTATTTATCCATGACATTTTCATAGTTACATTATCTATGGATGCATTTTATTCTCTATTTATTGATTAAATTAAACGTGTTTCAGTTAGTTACCATTCCTAATTGACTATGCATTATCTACTTCATTAAATGGAATTTATATTCAGTTTTCAACCTATCCTTGTTGATTATTTTTATTTATTCATGATTCCTTCTATTTTACTTAATGATTTTTGAAGATTTGATCTCACCCTTACATTATTTTCCAATCAATAAGTTAAGATGAAGATATCATTAAAGGATTTATCAAGGATTCATTTTATTAACTTATTCTATATTTTTTTTATTTTAATTTCCTAATGTAATATTAGTATCATTTCAATAATCAAATTTCTCATAACAGATTAATTTCTTATCATTTTGGGATTTGAATCATGTATGTAAGACAATATAATAATAAATTTCAACATCATCAGGAAACTGATGTCTGATAAATAATTCAGTCCTTCTAGATTGGAATATTGAATATAGAAAAAGGTAAAAATGTATAGAACTAGCTTTAGGATACTATGGTCAGGTTGGTTATAGATGGTATAAGAGGTACTTTAGTAGAATCCTTGGAAATAATATTTAGGAAAACATTGATTTTGGAATATAAACGTAAGATATACTTTGAGATAATGTATGTAGGAAATTTTTAATGTTTTGGTGAGGTAGATATTTTTTGGGTATTCCTATAAATAAATAATTGTCTGGATACTACAAGTGGGTATTGTTCTAGCACATATGTACCTAGTGGAATAACTCTGAAAAAGGATCTTCGGTCTTTAATCAAGAATAACTTGGTACAAGAAATTTTCCTTACAGATTTCCTATTTTAACACTCTTGAGGGATATGATTTTGATTATTCCAATCTTCAATAAAAACAATTAGGATGGATTTCATGAAAATGATACCCCAAAAGAAACCTTGATTATGATTTTGAGATTAACAGTGCATAAATATTTGAATTTAAGATAAATGTTAAACAAAATTTAGAATTATATAATGCCCATAATTTTATGACGTAATCCATTATATGCCATTTTTTTGAGATTGTACTTAGAAGGACACAAGGAACTAATATTCATGGATAATATAGTTTTTTCTGTGATGAAGGAGTCGATATAGTTGGTATTTAAACTGAACATGTTATGGATATGTTAGGGAATCATAATCAAGTTAGCTTTTCCCTGATAGAGTAACATGTTCTTTAGTGATATTCTCTTATGTAGTATCAACTTATACATCCTAAGACCACATCTTTTAGTGGAACTATAAGTCCAATTGTCTCTTAGTGATGGATTATGTCTCTGGAAAATAGATTTGGGGCCTTATGATGTAGTGAGAATGAAAATTTTGAACTTGTAATGAATTTTCTTAAAGGCGACATTGATCGATAGTGGTCATTGATCCAAAATACTAAAGCGTAAGGGGAAATAGAATTCAAGGAATGGAAAAACATTTTAGGATACATTGACAAATATGTTCCTCATAGAAAACAAACTTACATGAATATAAATTTACATAATTTATAGAAAAAAAGTAATAATGTGGTGTGGAGTATGAAAAAACCTTAATAAGGTTATCTATATATAATACAAGTAACATACATTATATAGAATTAAAAAAAATTAATGTCATTCAAGGTATTAACCAAATTATCTGAAGGCCATGATTCTCTAAAAATGTTTTCACATAAAATGGAATATTTTCATGTAATATCAATATAGAGAAAAAATTCTTGAAGTATTTTAGATTTAAATGTAATAATAATATGAAGAGTAAAAAATATAAAATAATGGATAAAGGGAAGAAGGGAAAGAATAATTTTTTAACATGTGATAACATTTTAAGAAACCACGTAGGTAAATTCTTAAAGGGATCATGAGTTAGTTATAATTAAAAAAACTGTCACTAGGAAACAAATGTGAAGGGAATAAAGAAAACACCAATATTAAGTGTGTCAAATATAGGGTTATAATGATCTATAAAAATGAATTCCCCAATATTCAAGGTAATATACCTCAGAATAAGATAAGGGTTGAAGATAACTCTTATGAAATTGATATTTTTGAAGTGGAATTATTAATATGCTTACGTATTTGGATCCTTTGAATATGTTGTGAAAGTATTTTATTTATAATTTTCTCACCATAATAGTCATAAAATATATAATTATATTACTACATTGTTATTTCATTATGGATTTGAAATTTTATGTTTAATAGTACTGATGAATAAGACAAATGGTTCAGTAGAAAGATGATATTTTTTTAAAAACACGTAATTAAGTAATTAATAACCCTTACTATTATCCTAATGATAAGATAAAGATTTTGAGGATAAATAGATGACTGATATGGATAATGTAAATCGGATAGTACCCACTACCTGAAAACAGATAAATGATTTTTCAAAAAAGTGGTTTATAACATCATTGATGGAGTTTATAGAAATTTTGGATTTAAAGAATATATCAAATAATATATGTTTTACTTAAGTAATAATGAATAATTTTTTTCAACAAGTTTTTATTGTTAATCATGTTATTATAATTTTTTAAGAGAATACATGATGAATATATTTACATGTTTGGTATGTGATGATTTAGAGAAACTTCACATATTTCGGATTATTGATATGTTCATTTTTCAAATTCAGTGACCTTATAATGTTTTTTATATTTATATTTTAGATTCTACATAAGGTTAACCATTTATGAAATGGTTTAAATTGATCTTTGGACACAGTTTTAGATATTAATGTATTAAATAACCATATGATGAATATTATTCTTAAATATGAAGTAGAAATAGTTCAATGAAAAAAAAAGGATAAAACTACGATTATGAAATATAAATGTATCCAGTTATTATGTTTCATTATATTCATAGGTAGTGAATTAAATCCTTGTCTCTCGGTGAATGTTCCAGAAAAAAATTGTTACCAATTATCAACATTGATTACGATATCAATTAACTTTTTCTGGTCTTCTGTTTATGGTTGTGTCACCATTAATTTTATTCATAGCATGTTCTTTATCACCCTCTCTCTGTATTTGAGTATTTGTTTTATCTTCTTTGTCCATTTTTTCATTTCCCACCTATGTTCTTATATCTGGTAACCTAATTATGTTATTATTCTAGATGAATTTTATACTTCCGATTCTCTATTATTAAATGGATATTTTTTAACCCCCAATCTATTTAAGTTTTTCGATAATAGAATTTGAAATTATGAAACCTTGGGCTACTGAGATCATGTTTACATTTTGACGATGCAACTTATTGAAGGTGGGGATAATGTTTCATATCAAAATTTGAAAATATTATCATTTTATTCAGTAACATGTATAACATGAAACTATAAGCATATAAGAGAATAAAAATTCCTTAGACTTTAAAATATATTAAAATTTTAAAATAAATTCAATCTATTCAATTTCTTAAAATGTAAGAAATATTTTGTAATCTTTCATTACTCACAATAATGAGTTCTACTAAGGCATGTGTTATAGGTATAACAGATTCTTACAAAATATTATTATTATTATTATTTAATATGAAAAATATGTCCTACAAATGTAATTTTAAATTATGAATACGATTACCTAACTCATTAAAATATATTATTAAATTAATTTTTTAATAATTAATTTTTAATTTAAATAAAAACCAATTTAATGAAACCGGTATGTTTTTATAAAAAACTATTTCTAGGACACAAATGGTAATTTTTTCTAATAAATTAAATTAATTACTATTTGTTGATAAACATAAAGACATTTATATATTATATATTCAATAATTGTTTTGAAATTTATCCAATAGAATTGATTGTGATAAGATAAGAATGAATCCAATTTTACGTATAAAAAGTTGTATTTTTCTAAATAACATTTTGCTGCATTTTAATTAAGAACTTGAATTAAAAATAAATTTTGAATATATTATAAATTATATTTTAAAAAATAATCTTAATTCATATATTGGAGTGTCAAAAATATCTTAGATTTAATTATGGGTATTTTTCTAAGAAGTGTAATTTTTTAATGAATAAAGAGAAATACCAGATTTTAATTGAAAACTACCATTTATTCTAAATATTTTATAATGTAATAATTTATTGGAAAATATTTTAAAATTTATTATAGATTAATTATAAATATACTAATATAATTAAGATAATTTTAAATATTTTTATTATAAATTTCGATAACAAAACATTGTAAACTTTTGAACATTTTCACATTAAAAAATCTTTTGACGACACCTTTGTGGAAAATAATTATTTAATTTCTGGAAATTATGTGATTTGAATTTGAAGAAATGGATTGTATATATTGAATCAGATTAATTTATAATTTATATTTTTTCATCATTATATTTGATGAAATTTTCTACTAAATAAGATAAAATTAATTATAGTAATTAAATGAAAAATGAGTTTTCCAAGAGAATAAACATTTAACATATGGGGTAAAATAAACTAGAAGCATTTTCAAAACCCATATCATGGTCATATTTAGAATTTATACCTTAAATTTTATAGTTTTATATTATGGGATTCAATTTACATGTAGAATTCATGGGTGGAATTCCCTCTTTCAAAAAAAAATTATGTTTTCCACTCACTCTACTAATGAAAGGCCTCCCCATATCCCCCTTCATCAAACCACTCAAACCACATTGGTCAAACCAAAAACCAAACAAGGGATCCCAAAATTCAATAACCTCATCCTATAATAATTATCTTGGGAATTAATCGAAATTATTATAGGATTCTTTCAAACCTATAGAGGATACATGAAAAAAAGGTAATGTTTTTCAAAAATAATTTTTATTTTATTTCCTCCTCCACCTATTTAAATTAATTTTATGTAATACATATATAAAAAATAATTATGTTCAATATAATTATATTTTTTTAAGTTAATATTACCATATTAACAATCACACACTTCTATAAAATGGGTAATGAAATTGGTGTTCATGTGTATGGCGAACAACCACCTCACGAACAGATGTCATTTGTTTTTCCATTACCACATTTTAAGGTTGTGAATAATGATATGAATTATATTTATATATGATATTTATGATATTTATTTTTTATTTATTTTTCTTGAATTATTATATAACACATAAATTAATGCTTTTAAATTTTTTGGAATATAATAACATCGTTTCGGTGTATGGTGGACTAATATCTTGAAAAGTGATGTGATTCATGCATTATTAATATAGAATATATTATAGAATTTTTAAGTAAAAATATTTGATATATATGAAAAATTAATTATTCTGAAATAATATATATATATATATATATATATAATTTACTTTTCTTTCTATTAATATAATGAGAAAATGGAAACATCATTCATGTGCACGCATGACCTACCATCTTCTGGAATGGGGTATTTCATTTTCTATCCCCAAATATATAGATTACAATAAATATATTAATAATAAATATTTATTATAATTAAATATTTTTTAATGTTTTATAGATTATGAAATCATGATATAATTTAGAGGAAAAAAATATCAAGTCAAAATATACTCAAAAGAAAATTCAATTAACAGGTGAAAGAGTGAAAATAATGAACTATTATTGAAAAATAGGTGATAAGATGTTATAAAAGAATAATATTATATATTATATATATTAATAAAATTATTGAACAATTTAATAACATCCTTAAAACAATTATATCATAGGTTAATTTTTTGTTCATAGAAAAATGAGCGTAAAATGATGGATTTAATCTAAATTTACATTTTATTTCTTCTTATTTGTTATTATGCAGTAATTAAATTTTATGTGGTGTACTTACATCCCATTTTAATAGTAAAATCATGAATACTTCATTAAAAATGGTATAAATGGTTCTATATTAATCATATAACCATGGGTATTTAATTTGAAAATTAACAATCCATGAATGTTATTGTGAAATCTCATTTAATTTTGTGATTGTTAACATTCCCTTAAAAAAATTAGTTTAATGTAGCAATTTTTTTGGAAATTTAATTTATCTTAAATAAAATTATTCTTGAATGATGGATATGATTATTTATAAAACCATATACCATTTTTACATACAGTATTTGGTTTTAATGTTATTTGGATAACTAGGGAAATATTGAAAAATATGTATCAATTACTCAATATGGATCTATAATAGGAATATTGTTCTTGAGTTTAATAAATAATTTGATACTTGGGGAATGATTTGGAAAGGTATTAATAAGTGTGAATTGAAATTATATATCCACAATATGCATGGACATGTCTCATGGAACAAATGAGTTGGCCAAATTAAACTCTTTTCTACTTTTACTTTTAAACTATCTTCTCAAAGGTATTGATATCATAATTTTTTATATTCCCCATATATGAAATAAACTAATTAATAATTACATTTATTGATAATTTATTTATTTATATAATTTATCCACGAGACTTTCTAATTGAAATTATCTATGAATTCATTTAATTATCAGTTTATTTATTAAATTTAATATGAATTACCTTCCCATATTGATTGTGCCTTATCGAGTTATTTAAATGGAATATAAGTTATGTTATCAAACTCTACCTATTTATTATTATTACTGATTAATAATATTTTCCATTCTATTTAACCCCTACATATCATTTGAGCTTGCTCTCATTTTGTTTTCTTTCCTTGGGTTATAATTATTATATCGTTGAATGTGTTTTCAAAGATGATGTTTATTAGATTTCGTTATATACAATGTTCTATTTTCTATTCCCACGGTAAATTGCTATCATGATTGTAATATTTAATTATAATTCTATTAAATAGTTCCATATTATTGGATTTTAATTATTCATCTATACTATGGTAATAATGTTACACATAAACTCAATGATAATGGTTTTGGGTTCAATACAAAAAATGAAATTCATTTTAACAAATTCATTTTTTAAGAATTTGAAAAATTAATTTTATCATAAGGTCTCAACAAGTTATTAGAAATTTAATTTGGAAAATAATTTTTTTCGAATTCATTTCATTTTCTTCCAAATGGTAATCATTTTATTTCTATTTGATATATAACCACATAATTTATTTTTTAAATTTTGAAACCATATAATTTTCCAAATTTAGTTCTTACTATTCATTCCCACTATCTTAATAACTATGTTATAATGTTCATGTTTAAATAATAAAATTTTAATAGAGTATCACATTTCATTCTAATATGGTGTTGTAGTTATTTCATGCTATCAAAAACATTGAATTTACCAAAATATAATTATATTGTAAATTATATATGTGTTACATTCTCTTATAATTGTCTTGTTTCATGAAATATAATCTACATAATATTTTTCTCCTGTTTTAAAATATCTATGTTTTTAATATACCCCCTTAAATAAATTGTTTCCTCATAATTTAATTATGATATCCATAATTTATTGTTTGAAATTTTAAAATTCCATTATTCAAATCCTATGTCATGAAAATGGTTATAAAAACATCCACATGATAAGATTTAAATAAAATTTTTAAGTGTATCTAAAATAATCACAAAAATATGTTTCAAAGTATAAGAACATATATGGGAAATAGAGATATGTAAATAGAAGAAAGTCTTAAATAATTATACATAGTTATAGAGATTAATGGTCACAAAATGATTAAGGAACAATGGAATGTTTAATACCGCAAAACTATATATATATATATATATATAATGATTTAATGGATTATTTTATTAATTGGATGTGAAGTTAAAATTGGAACATTTTCGCTTCATGATCATTTTCCTAATTTTGAGGAATACTGTTAATTTCTTTGATTATAATGAAATATACATATTTTATATCTTATTATTTCATTATAAAATTTTCATCCATTTTTTGTGCTTATATAAATTTATACTTTATCTCTTACTATATGAATTTAATTCCCAAAAATTAATTTTTTCTACCTAAATCACTAAAATAATCATCTAACAGATTATAACATCCATAAAATAATAAAAATATATTATAAATATCTATAATAAAGAAGAATCACTATAAAAAGTTATCCAATAAAAAATTTCAATATAACCCATTATATAAATGTCAAACATAAGACTCTCCGAAAATATGTCTGACTAAATTCAAAGACAATAAATTTGGAAATATGGTCACTAAATAGAAATTATATTCCTCAGCCAATATAAATTGGAACCTAATGTAAAATTTAAAATAATTTAAAACCTTTATCCCCATAAAAACATAATAAGAACATTCGTGCGTCCAAAATATAAAATCTCATATTGTCAAGTATATTCTATAATTCAATACTTCTTTTAAACTCTAGTAAATATAACACAAACCATCCAACATCTATCCAATTTCATTATCACAAATACTATTCCATAAGCAACCTAATATTATATCATTATTATGAACATATTTGGTGTTATTATCCATTAAATAGGTTTATTTAATGGGGTTCAACTAGTCACTAAACCACTTTTCATGGTCATCAATAACATTCAATATATGCCCTCAAACCCTAAAATAAAATGTATAATAGTATAATCATTATATATTTTTCAATTATTATTACTATAATATCACTGATAAAATACTTATATAACATATTTTTTGAATCCAATCATAAGAACATCAATCATTCTACGTCATCTATAGTAATAGAATAATCTTTTCCTTGATCCATAAAAAAAATTTAGTTATATTCCCATGATACTTGAGGATGTCATTTTCATATTACACCATACCCTTATAGTTGAATAATTTATCCTTGGAAATTTATTTATTTCCATTGAAATTATGAGTATTGTTTCCCTTATCTATAAATTTTTTGCAAATTCTCATTCCCTTCAAGAAAGTACCCTGGTGTTTATTTCCACAATTATCACATGTGGGTTAACCCTTAGTTCCACTATACCCTTATCCATTTTTCCTCTGTCATCATATTATTTTATTTATTTCATTAAATTCCATAATATATAGATAAGTCATTTTATGTCATGATGGAACATGATAATTTTTTTTATATGATGAAATTTTTTGGGAAAAAGATTCCTCTTTCAAAGCTTAACCAATCAAATAAACTATTGTTTTTACAATTTGTATTATTTTCATTGATACATGTCCCATTACACACTATAGCTTCCATTTCTAAACAATGAAATACTCTAAATTAGATCATTACATTATGTATCATAGTGTATTATTCCATAACTATGTAAATACTTAACATACATTGAAAACATTATATTTGGATAAATTCATAATCATAAACAAGATTTTGTTGGGAAAGTTTCAAAATCCTAAAAAAAGTTATATAGTACATAATGAATTTTAATGGAAATATGAATTTTCCTAAAAATTTCTCCTAGGATTGTAAAACTAGGTTCATATTAACACCCATTTTCTTGTACCAGGTAAGGCTTGAAGAAATTCAGATTTTCCATTTTGGGATTATTACCCCTAGGTATATACACATTTCAAAATCACATCGACATGTTGTATCTAGACAAGGACATATTTCTATAAAAAACCACATAAACTATATTAAAGAAAAACAGTAAGAAGTTCTTTTATATTTATCCTACAAAAATCTCATAGGTTTATGGTTTATGATTTATGATTTAATAAATATATTTCCCCATATTTAATCTCAAATTTCTCTAATACAAACTATAGTTACCCCCAACTCTAATGACTCGAAGCTGGTGTCTGCTTTATTACATTTGAACTATAAAAAATAAATCACATCAAAAAGGACTGTATAGTTTATTGGCCTTTTTAAATTAGATACATAATTGAAATTTACATTACATTTAAATCATAAAATACAAATAATATATTCTTTAAGAACACAATTATAATAGATAAAATATCATTTCATATCAATCATAAAACACTTTCAGGTATACTGGGGGAAAAAAACATAAGAAAGTATGAACCCATATGCCCGGTAGGGTTAATAATAAAGTGTATGATATCAAAAATAATTAATAATAATCAATATTTAAAGTAGAATAACTAAAAACATTCCATTTAATCAATGAAAATATCATAATATGGAAGAAATAAATAAATATAAAATAAAGTTATATAAATAATCACAATATAATAAAACATATCTATAAATATTCTAATTAATCAAATAATCACAAGAACATATAGTGAGTGAATACATAATTATTGACATTATAAACTTTCATGAACATTCATAGGAGAGTTTGAATTCATGGCTAGAAGCCCATCTAATTTGGCCAATGGATTTTCCTCATGAGACTTGTTGATGTATCGAGGGACTATCTATAATTGGGCCCTACCCATAACATATATTTTACAATTCATTCCTCTTATTAATTATGTGAAACATAATCAATAAAAACATTCATGTTAATAAAATTACAAATGAAATTTTAATACATATCCCTATAAAATAAATATAATCTTAAACCATCCAGAGTAAAATGGTCACTAGTAATTAAATTTTATATCCTATGTCAAATTGATCCTAAACCATCCAAATAAATAATAAGTATCATTTCTAAACAATATATAACTAATTAATCCTATTTACATAAAAGATTTCATGGCATTGATGATGATAAATACCATAAAAATGAATTTTAACAATTTTTGAGGAAAATGACCTTTTTAAACTAATTTTATAAAAGAATATTAAAAACAAATTTAAATAAAATATTATTTTAAGACAATATTTGAAAAAAAATATTAATAATATTTAAAACATTTAGTGGTCATGATATTGTAAAATTTCATTCATGTCGTACATGACAATGAAAACATTCTTTTCATATTCTTACTAAAATTGAAAGGGTTCTTATTTTGAGAAAGACGTGAAGATTCATATAAAAAAATATATCATATGTAAAAAATGGGTATAAATTAATTTTATAAATAATATTTAAATGGTAAAAAACAATTTTAGAATCATTTCTTGACAATATGCATTTTTATTGAAGAGGATTTTTGATCGAAGCGAGAAATAAAGTAAGATTTTCTTAAAATCATATTCTCTATCATTTTAGTACAAAAGATTGACGAAATTGTAATATTAATTAAAAATGATCATTAATTAATTGATTATTTGAAAATATATTTATTTTAGGATATAAATATAATATAATTCCTCCAAGGGGGACTTAAATAAAGAAAATCCCATATAATGAAGAGATTCTAAAACAAAACTTACACCTTTGGTAACTTCAAAATTGTAAGTCCCATATAAAATAATCATCAAATGAAACTAGTAATACCTTGAATATAATAACATTTATGATATAACATGTAAAATGGGTGGTATATACACCTTTTAAAATAGTAGGTTGTGAATATGGCATATGTATCACGGAAGTAAAAGTGGGACAATAAACCCTTACCTAAGGCTCAACATCCATATAATGTTTCCAAAACTCCTATTTAATAAATAATTTTTTTAAAGATTTATTATATAACCATAATAACATATTTCAAATAATAAATGTTTTTTTATATCCTTTTATCATCGCTTTATTAAAAATTTATTGTTAAAATTGTGGTTTTTGGTGAAAAATGAATAATTTTATATTTGTCTTTTAGTTAAATATTTTTGTTAATTATTATTTAATTATTGTTAAATAATATAAATAATTTTTTTGATTATATAAATATCATAAAAATTCATTTTATTTATTTTACAGAAATCTATTTAATTTATAGATAGAAAATGTATTACATTATTTCTAGAAAAAGTGTGTTTTACATATAAAAGAATGTTGTTTCAATTTTTATCGAATGTTGGAAAGAATGGAAAATAAATATTAATAAATATTTAAAAAATAAATTTTATTCCATATATATTATTTATATTAATAAAATAAATCATTATAACAATTCATGTAAAAATAAATTAAAAAACATTTCATATCTATACACTGTGGTAGTAGTCCACACATACAGAAAAGTGAAATAATTGTTTTCCAACAGATTGGAAGGTAAGAAGTTAGGTGTTATGTTATATATACATAATTATGTTTAGGTCATAAATATCACAACTATTCATTAATCTTATCCTTTCTTCCTTCCATGTAAAGTGTAAGAGAAAAATGAATTACACCGCTTCGTGAGATGGGAGTCAGCAATAAACTCGAGCGATGTTATTTTAACCACCATGTAATGTAAGGTAAGAAGTTATATGTGATATAATAGTTATAAAAGTTTAATAATATTATATATATCATATATATTAGTTAAATACTTCATTATATATGCCCTTTATTGGTAGTTATAGACAACAAATTACATCAGTTCGTGAGGTAGTATTCTGTCATACACACGATCGATGGTTTTGTTTCTCATTATATAAAACTATATATGGATCTAAGTTATGAAATTAAGATAATAAAAATAATTATATATTGGAAAATATTATTATTATATCATAATATTTCAACAATATTATATGGAGTTATAGGAAAAAGTAAAATGAAAATGCATACTTACAAATATTAACAATTCTCCAAAGAATATATTTAGGTTTAAACTAAATCCTTTCAAGATTAAAATTATGGTTAAAAAAATGACTATAAAATGATGTTATGTATTTAAAGGATGGATATAGGTAGGTATTATCCTAATAAAATGTTTTTCTATGTGTAAAACGTTATGATATAGGATGTCCTTTTATAAGTGGGGTAGAGGATACACATGGAATTTTTGAAAAGATAAAGTGACATCCAATTTTTTCCAATGCAAAAATCCTCAAAATGAGTAATTATATACCCATATATATTATATAGTATAAATATTTCCATAAAACTATATTTTTATATTATTTAAATAATTTTTAACCACCATATTCTTAGTTTAACCCCCATGTAGACTAATTTTATCCTTAACCACACAAATTATTTTTTCATGAATTTAGTATTCCATATGGAAAAAAATTAAGATGAACTTATTAGATAATATATATTATTATTATTCCAAATAGTTAATATTTTTAAAGAAAATTATTTCAATGAATTGGTTGAATTCAATTTATACTTCAACACATTGGCCCAATGAAAAAGTGGGTTTCAGATAGGAAAAATATCATATATATAAGGTTTTAATAAAAAAATTAAATATGAAATTGATTAAACATAACATAATTAAATTTATTACAGTATAATTTTAAAAAAAATTCTTTATAAACAATTTTCAACATAATTTATATTTATTTAATAATCTAAATGAAAAGGTGGTTTTTAATAAAAATCAATATTTTACACTATTCATCAAAAAATAAAGCATTTCCAAAAAATCCCTAATAACACCCAATGATATTTTTATATCTAAATTAAAAATTTATGTTGATTTTATGAAATATATTTTCTAATAGTCTCAAAAATTCATATATTCATAAGTGCACAAGATGTGACCAAACCGTTTTCATTGAAAGAATATAGGTTTTCATATAACATTTATTCTTCTCTCAAATGGCTCTCATTTGATTTCAAATCAATATATAATCATTGAATTAATTTTTTATATGTCTAAATAATATAATATTCATATTTTAGTTATTTCAATTCATATTTATAATCTTAATGACTATGTTAGAGTGGTCATTTTTCAATAATAATATTCTAATAGAGTATCATGTTTTGTTGAAACACGATATTTCGTGAATTGAAAACTATCAATGAGGTTGAATTTATTAAAATGTATATTTTTTAAATTTTAGGTTTGTTACATTATCATATAATCTTTGTTTTCTTATACATATTAACTATCAAATATTTTGTTCCTATTATAAAATATTAGGATGTTTCACATCACCTGATCTAGATCCACACATCACATATTTCAAGGGATGAAATAGGTGAGGTTTTATCTAAGTTAACTATCACAAAACAAACACCCTTGTTATACACTTCGTGTTCTAAAAATTTGACATTATTTTCGTTTATAGGTAATATACACTCATATAGTTATATAATCATAAATGAATTTTAGGTCAGGACCACATGTTGTGTTCCCTTTCTTCATACATAGAATTACTTCCCCAATAGTACACAATGAGTGATCCAGCTAAAGATACACATCGTATACGACCCATTGGACATTTTTTGTATGCTATAACCTATATGAGATTAGTTATAATGGTATATATTGAGTAACCTACTTCCCCAAACATCATATACCTTAGTATACATGTTATGTTGGCAATATATATCATTTTGTGGGGTTACATAATCAGACATTCCGTGAGAGGCTACAATCCATGTACCCATAAATTTAATGTTTTTTACTACTCTATAATTATTTTTTTTGATTTCATCTAACTTCGTACTTGGATTTGGATGAATAACTAATATTTTGTAAAAATTATTCCATGTGGAATGAAACATTGCATCCCACTTATATATCTTAGGTGATATGTGTTGTAAAAACTTAATTTCAGTCTTCTTATCTCTATAGGTCTCAAAATGTGTATTGATTGTCATGACTAGAGTATACATGGGGTTAATAAATCCCTTAGTTATTTTATTATTATTGGGTGTAGTTCTTCCACATGACTAGTAGTATCACGAACTTTCTCACCCATAAGGTGTAGGTCCGTTACCTATGGATGTGGCTACATTAATCTAAGGAGTTGTATGTGATGGTTCATTGGTATTCTATATGTCTTTGTTACTCCCTCTACATCAATTTCTCCATTAATAAGGAATAGGTACCACACTATTGTTTTTTATAAAACACGCGAGTTGAATGTTTGAGAAATTTGGATTCTATTATTTATTACAAGGTTGATTAATCCCTAGATTGGTTTCTCCAAGTGGGACATTATCCAATATCAGGGTATCAGCATTAATGTATATCTCGGTTTTAGTATATTTTTTTCATCCTTGAGTTCATTTATTTGTTCATTTGTGGTTCTTGAGATGATGAGTCTTTCAATATTTTTGCAATACAATACGTTATATATATATTCACCCTTACATAGAAAATCCATCAATATATTTTGTGTATTTTTAAAATGATAGATAGTCTAGTGGAATTTTAGGTTGACATAGTGATGCAGAATCAAGATATAGTTATTCCTAGTGGTGAATGTAGTGGAAGAGAATTATGTCTAGTTTAAATTCACTAAAAAGATCCTTTCTCTTAAATTATATTATATTCACTTCCCTTTACATTTTTTGGGTATATAATTTTTATCTTTACTATGTGTTTTATTTATTGGTACCCCTACAGTGATCTAAAAATTGTTCATATGTGTTATATATTATAGTGTATTATCCATTATCCAACATTTTCTTATCATATACTATTATGCGTGTTATGTACAAGTACATTGGGATAAATCCATCGATCATGTTTGATATTACAACTAGTGTTAATCAAAAGAACCTTTACATTTAGGTGAAATATTAGGGTGTCACATTAAAATTACTATCATCCCAATAGTGGTAATTGGGGGTTAGGTCATGTTAGAGTGGTATTAGATTGGTTTTCTCTTAATTATAGAGTTTGGAGTTTGGTTTTATGAATTTTGTTGATTTTTTAATTTAGTTAAATGATGTAATGGGGTCTTAGTTATCGATTTCAAGTTAGGGAAAATATTGTTTGGGTGAAAGATAAAATATTTTTTCACTAGAACTATAGAAACCTTCTTATCAGCTTTAACCTCTATAGAAATAATTTCATGTAAAAATAAAATGGTACTTTTACCATATTAGAAATGGTCATTCATTTCAGGTTCATTACGGATTCAATTCCCTAGAGATTCTTTAATAATAGTGGTAAATATTGTTAAATATATAACACCACCACATAGGTTGTTAACCATAATTCCATGGTAGCTTTGTGATATTTTAATGCCAACTATTAAGCCACCCATTATTGACCAGCTAAGTGGTGAGGATAATATTCAATGACAATATCATGAGATTACACCACCAAGTATCCCTGGAGAATTTCCTCTACCCCATTGTAAAACGAGTATGACCACTTCCAAAAACCATGGTCAATTTTCATCCCCCATCCAAATAGTTTATCCTTACAGTGGGACTATTTTTGGATTCACATAAATTGGCTTCACATCATTATTTCTAGAAATATTGAATTTTTTGGCATGCTTAACCCTATAGTGTCTACATAATGGTTATATGGGTTGAATTTTTTGTTCTATTAGGTCTGAAAAACAACCAATCGGATGTCTTTGTAAGGTCAAACCTTTTTCATGAAGTTATTGGTGATTGAGGTAATTTTATTATCCAAGACCAAGATAAGTAAATTCTTCCCTGATTATAGTATGAGTGTCTATTCTATGAGAATTATTACATTGATATGATAAGGTTTGTATATTTCAAGCACTCATTATTGCTATGGAGTGGTATAATGTATTTCATTATGTACAAATCAAGGGTCAATAACCTCAAAAGGTACTCTCTAGAGAAATTTTACATAAAATTTCCCCGCTAAATCCATGCCTATTTAAGTTTTCTAGAGAGATTAATTTTTATCAAGAGATTAATTATGATGGGTAATCTTGTAAAAGGTAGAAGGTTCTTGTATAGATTATATAGGAATATGTCTATAATCTAGGGCTTTCGGATCCTTAACAGCATGGGACAAAACATTAGAGGTATATAAACATGTGACAATTGACTCAAGGATTAATTTCTCAATAGTTTCCTAAATCATTCATTCATATAAGATAGAGTTATTTTTATACCTATATAACATGTGGACAAAAATAAAATTTTGGTCAAAACCAACATGTAGTAGTGGGAATTTAGGTAATAGATAGACCTATATGTCAGAGGCAACGACATGACTGGTACATCCCTATTATAGAGAATGTGTTTAATGAAAAACAAGACTATAGGCTTGATATTGAAGTTTAAATAATTCAATTACACCACTATCACCCCCAATAAAAAAATGTTAGGATTAGAGAGCTAGAAACCAGGGACACATTGAAATATTGGCTATGGGGTCTATGGCATTATATAACCTAAAATATTTCTTGGTACGATTAGGGTAAACTATACTTTGGAAGATGTAATAGTAGATCATGTTGTGATCTATTACATTATAATATCATCCCCAGTTTTTGATATATAAATCATTGTAGAACCCAAATATATAATTTTGTGTCTAGAGGATCTTACTTTTAATGATTATACACTCACCTGTATATACTAATGATGTGAGTTATCACTTAGTGCATGTATGATTTTGTGGGACCACAAAGTGATCGGTATGATTCCCAAAATTTTCATCCCTAGTATATACTTACAATTCTTACTCCATGCCCAAAAATAATACTATCATGATAGACTGATTATATTCATTTTTTATGGGTCAATATTCACCTTCTTGGGTGAGTAAGGCCTTCAGTCAAGTAGTTTTTTCCTTTGAGCTGGGATGCTAGAGTTAATTACTCATCAATTCATGAGTTCTGATATATTTCTATTGAATATTTCAAACAATTAGGTTTTAGTAGATGTTTAGGATTATATAAACATGTTTTCTAAGGATGTACTTCGGATTCCCCTATATTAAGAGATTTCATTCTATATTAATATATAGTATGATACCACTCTGAGATCTAATTTTTCTTTTCAAATAATCTCATATGAGATTAGGTATCTATAGGTGAAGTTAGTAGACTTTACTGGTGAGGTTTTTATCAGACCTAGTTTTTCCTAATACACATTTGTGGTGTTTTTCTATTAAGGATTTTTTTGAAAATCACTTCTTTAATTTACGGATAGTCATTAATCAATAACCTCTATTTGGGATCAATGGACTCTTTAACTAGGTAAAGGTGATAATTTGTTCTAGAAAATTTATATTCGGCGTATTTTTCCTTATTTATGTGTTTAATGGGGGTATATCTTAAGGATACAGTATAGACATCCTCAAAACCATTACTAGTATCTAGTGATCCTATCTAGTTTGAAAAACACCCCCATCCATTTTCACATTTTTCATGAGAAGGAATTTTTTCCTTTATTGAACTGATTTTTTTATCTTCATTAACAGCATTCAAATTTATTCAGCATAGAAGGATGAGTGTGCTATGTATCTTATGATTTTTCTATAACTTCTCAGGGAGAAAACATTGTATGGAGATATCTTGAAATAATAGTTTTGGATTTTAGAGAACCAATTCTTGTGTAATGTCATCTTAGGGGGAAGATTAGTTATGGAAATGGTGATGACTGAGGTGGTGATCTCTTTGGATCCCCCCAAGAGTATGTTTGAAGGGAGAAGATTATTAGTTAATAAGGATACCAAATTATTTTCATGGTACAGGTATCCATTATTTTAGCATCTATGATATTACTATAATATTTTAAAAATAATATTATCTTTTATAGCGTACATGAAACACAATACCAATTATAAAAACTGTGACACATTATTATTTAAATATAATGATTATAAACATACTATTAAATTGGTGGATATAAATAGAAGTAACTAAATTTTGATATATATTTATATAATTGGATATATATTACTTATCTTAATAATACAAATAAATTGCTGGATTTTTAGAACATATATAGTAAATATATATTAAATTCATTTTATAATTCAATAATACATCTTTATCAAAAATTATTTTTATTGTATTTTTTTCCAAAATACTACAATTAAATTATAGAACATTAATAAATTTTTTATTACAATTATATTATTTTTTACATAATTATATTTAAAATATCATATAGTGAATTCTTTAGTTTTTTTAAAAGATATTTCTTTCCATTATTAGTGAGAAATATTGATTTTTATAGAAAAAAAATATTTTTTATTCTTGTATTTATAGAGACCCATTCTGTTGTTAATTTGATTTAGAATTAAATTAATTCATTATTACTAGAAATAATATAATTAATTTCATTTTCAGTTTCATTACACATAATCTACAAAGAAAATGATTTTTAAACATAAAATTAATCATTTTTTTGGAAAAGTTTTTTATAATTTTTTACTTTTTTGTTTTCAAAGAATTTACATCCAAATATAAAAACTCAATTCGATAAAATTAATTCCATATTTTAATTCATAATTTTAAAATTTTCTGAATAGTTTATGTTTGTTTTTGGTAATAATAAATTGTAACTTTAGTGAAAATGCTTTCATCATGGTATGGAAAAATTGTGTTAAACCTAGAAATAACTATGGACTAAGGATTTAAAATGCTTTATAAACATTCCTACATTTAATTTTATCTATTTAAATATTTCAATCATTTCATATATTAGAAATAGTAAATTTTTCCATTTTTCATTGATAAAATACAATTATATAATTTTATGTGAAGAAAAATTCCAAAATGTCTCTTTATTTATCTTAAAATCAATAATATTTTAGATAGGGGTTAAATAGTTATAAATAGTTCTAAATTGTAAGATTTAATGTGGATAATTTCTTTTTGGTAATTTATTTAAAAAAAATTAGATATTAGATAATTTTATTAAATAATTATGCAATACCGACACAGTCTTAGTGAAAAAAGAAGAAGAATCAAGTAAATGATTTTAAAAATGAAAAAAGTAATATGTTTTGGGTAATTTGTGGTGTTTAATTAATATTGGAGATAAATATAACATATTAAATATTTTTTAAAAGTATATATTTTTTATCATTACTATCTTCATATTTTTTAAATTTCCTTTATGTAAATTGTTCCAAAAAGTAATGTTAATGGTTTTGTATATTTCGTAATATGTTTTTAAATGATTTAAATATTTAAAAAGTATTATATTTAGGAAATATAATGAATATATTAAGACATAAAAATCCCACTTATTAGTCACTTTTTCATTTATTTTAACATTCTTTAAAAAATTTTATCATTGTAGTCATTAAATGGGTTAATGTGTGGTTAAAACTAAGAGATAATTTTTAAAATATCATAAAATTGTTCCAAAATTTTATTATATGGCTTTATTTGGAGATAAATTCACTATATATTTCAAATTAAACAATCATTTCTTGCTAAACATGAATGTTTATTTTTTATAAATATATACTTTAACTAATTCCAAAGGTTCTCATCTCACCTCATATATAGTAGAACCACCCAAATCTATTCCACACAATTCATGTGACCTGTATCTCAACAAAGATCCTCCCAAATTACATCCCAAATTAACTCCCCAATTCATATAGGTTCTAGTAATACCAGAATACTGACCTATATGTCATAAGGTGTAAACAAAATGAGGTTCTTCAAATAGGAGGTAATCTCCTTAACTGAGCATTTTCATTTTTATTCTTCTTATAAAAACTTTGTTTCTATCATATGAAACCCAATATAATCTCATCATTATATCCCATATACATTTATTTTATTAATTTAATAGAAAAATTTTATTATATCCTTTTCTATCAAATATAAAATGAAACCATTATTTTAAAAAAAATTCATACTACAACTTTTCAAACTAATGCATTTCATTGATCATAACCTCCTTTCATTGATGACTACTATGATAAATTTAATTTATGTATTATATATTTAGGACATTACTATGATTCTAGAAACATAATATATAATCAGATTTCATACCATTACAATCTATTAAAAATAGAATCATTGTACATGTGTTTGCATAGACTAATGTCTCTATGAAGTGATGAACATTTTTTTATTATCCATCCCATGGATAGTCATGGGAATAGATTTAATAAAGGTAGTTTATTTTTAGTATAATAAAATATTTCTATAAGGTTAATAATCTATTTGATTTCTTTATTTTCCATCCAATGAAAGGTAAAAAACATTCTATATGTAAATATTTGAACTACCTGGTCGCGAGCCGATGTAGTGTTTTCATGCTTGTTATTCATGGATGGATATAATATAGTACTATATAAAGAAAAAAGATTATAATTTATTGAATAATATATTATGGATTATGGAACCATGAACTCTTTTAAACTATTCAACTTAGCAAATTCATTTTTTAATTCAAAATTGTATGTCCTCAAAACACATGATGTAGACCTAAAAGATTATGTAATTAAATATTTCATTATGGTAAATGAAATTAATTATTTAATAATTCTAGAATTTATCCAATAAATTGTTCATAAACAAGTATAATAATTAAAATAATTTTATTATAAAATAATTAATGGATATAAAAAACTAATATATAATTAAGGTGAGAAGATTTTTAATTCTTTTTGAATTCTCTAGGTTATACTTCTACATTATTTATAATGTTATAAAATGATTATTTTTAAAATGACCTTCTATTATAATAATTTTTTTAATATTTTTTATAATTTTTTAATATCATTACACATAATCACCATAATGATTAATTCTAATTTAAGTGAGTGTACATTTTTTAAGGATTATTAACCTTAATATTATTTTTTGAGACATTTCTCTTTTTATAGACCTAATTCCATTTAAAATGTATATATGATGTATATTGAGATATTATTTCATCAATTATTCATTTATAATTATTTTTAAATTTACAATGAATTTATATCTTTCATTAAATATTTGATTCTTAATTTATACAAGTTGAAAGGGTTATAAAGGACTAGATTTCTATTCATTAAGACATAATTCATAATATGGAAAATGTTTTATTTTATATGGTGTACTTAATATCCTTTTAAAATGTTTCATAATATTATTTCATGTAAATTATTGGCTTTCAAGCATAATGATAATTTTTTTCATTGAATGGATTTTTCACTAAATCATTTTCTAAGTTGTAATGGTTTCTCTTTTCAAAAAATTTTCTTTTGAGACATGTATTGACTAATATACCTATATTCATTTATATTGTGTATGTAATGAATATTGAAATATAAAATCAGGAATATTTTTATCCACATTGAATTTTATTATCCTTTTATGTTCTTTATTTTGATGTTTTATTTAAATAACATAAATGTGTTTTCTATAAAATATAGTTTTTGAACGTTTTAAATGTTTTTATCCAAACTAGTCTTATATGTTATTTATATGATTAAAATAATGTTCTTTTCTGAAAATAAATTATTTAAAATTATTATTTATCTAGGATCTTTGTCATTATTTTAAATGGTTTTAATGGAAAATATCTAATATTTTCTATAACGGGTCACTTTTGACCCTCTTTACATAACATTGAAAATAATATTTATTTTTAATGTTTATGAAATGAACTGATATTACCACCATCATGACTATTATTTTTTGAATGTTTTTTTATAATATTTTATGTGTATTCTTAAATAAATTCCATTTCTCAATATTTTGGAAATTTTTTGTTTTTATAAGATCCAAATGAAATTGGTATTCCCCCATTTTTCAAGTTAATGTTTTAAATATTATTTTTTGGATATTTTCGTCTATATTAACATCATTTATTAATACCAATGATTAATTTAGAAGATTACCTTTTGATACCATTCATTTACTTTCTCTAAATGGATTTTGAGGATGTTATAAATATTTTTTTGGAGATCATGTATCTACTGAATTACTTAGTCAAGCAAACATGAAATGGTGGTTCTTTTTTAGGGTGTTATGTTGAAAATTGAAATCATAAAAATATTTTTTTACATTCTAATTTACTTGGATACATGTATTTATAATTAATTGGTGTTTCTATTATAAACCATAGACGGTTTGTTACAATATAAACAAACGATATGTGGTTCTGTTAAATCCCTCCAATTAATTGTTTAAACTGACAATGTTAAATATTACAAGTTACTCAGAATTGAAGATAAAGACAACTATTGTACATTACTCATAAGTTAGGATGGAGTTTAATGAATTTTAGTATCTCATAAATGATTATGTAGTAAAAATTTTAATGTTACTCCTAAGATAATTTTGGAATTATACTATTAGGTGAATATTTGGTAAATGTATGATGTTCAATGTTACTGATAATGTTTCATTATTCATGGAATATATTTTATTTTTCCCCTTGATCTAGGGCCATATTTACATGTATCGTGATTATTGACACTTTTTTCTCTAATATTGAGTTAAATAATTTTAATATATTTAATTTTTTATGTTCCCAATTTTAATCATTATGAATTATGTTTTCTTATTACCCTGAAATTTGAATTTGTTCTCATACCTTTATAGAAATTTTTTATAATAAAATTTATTAATTTTTTAATTCTCCTGTTAACCCATACAATGCATTTTATCTCATGCTTCTAATTATTTTTTTCTTAAGCTATAGAGATACGTATTATGTAAGATATGTTTGGAATGGTTTCATGAGGATGATGATTAATATTTTATGGAGAATAAAAAATTAATGATGTACTATAAACAAGATCTTTCAAAAATACATTGTTACTACTATGTATGATATTTTCAAATTTCTCTAAAAATATATACCAAAATGGTCCCTGATAATTAGTATCATTCAATTTTTTTTATGTTTTCATTTTTTAATAAAAAAAATTGTATAACATTTTACGGTATAAAATCATTTAATGTAAATATTGTGTCAATAAAACCAAATTTGGGAATTTGGATTCATGGTGGTTATAGTTTGTATCAAATTAGTGTGTAGATACCTTTTTAAAATATTATGCTTTCATGGGATGATAACTTAAGAGTTACACATGCCATAATTTTTTAGAGGTTTATGTTTTTTTTCATAAGTTCAATGACATCAAAAAACATTTTTATGTTTTATGTGATGGTATTTTAAAGTGATTAATGGTATTTTGAGAGATATTTTACTATTTTAAGGTATAAGTTACACATTGGTTTAATATGAAGGATCACCTCATAATAGTTATATTCTATTTTTAGGTTTGTAATTTGAATATTTCTAAATAACCTATGAGTTTAATATATTCGTATTGAGGTTTTTTGGGGTATAATGATGGTTATTTGTGGAATGATTTAATTTCATCTTTTTGTATTGTTATTGAATTTTATATATTAATGTATTATTTCTCCATATTAAGGTTTATTAATTTTGGGCATAACCCTAACTTTTTATAACCACTTTGTATTTAGTAAATATAAGTGGAATATATTTTCATCCCAGTATTGATCCAATGATCTATTAAAATTTGATTCTTTAGGAATGACAAACATTTATCATAGATACCCATATTTTGTTATATGGGATGAGATAGAGGTATAAACTACTTAAAACAAGCTACCAAAGGATGATATTGTGTTTATGGATTCGAACAAACTCAAGTAAATTTATTTTCTAATGTTATTTATCTGAAAAATTAAAACAAATACCTCAAAAATAAAAAATTTATATTTTTATAATTAGTTATGAATAATTTATGGTATTATTTCTCACCTATTAATTCATGATTTTTTTATCAATTTTATTTTAAACGCATTCTCTATCACTCGTCATAATTATTTAGACATTAATTCTATCATATATGTCCATATTTTCACTTCCCATAAATTCTATCTTATTTTGTGAAGTATTTATGTGTTATCCCACATGTACTTAATATTTCAATTTCTTTAATTCAAAAAGAGGGATTATTAACTATTTTTACGATATTTGTTTTCAACCACTGGATCATCAAGTATTAAACCACTGAATTGCCAATATAAAGACATACTTTTGAGGAATTAATTCATCTAAGGGTGAGAATATTAAACCAAAATATATTAAATACAATCCTATGTTTGATAGAGTATAAGACAAACAATCACAAGATTATGAAACTTTGGAATATTGTTATTTAAATATTTCAGCAAAAACTAGATGTTGAATTGCATGGTATGAATAAGAATAAATACCTTTATTTATATATATATCTATCTATCTATCTATCTATGTGTGTGTTGAAATAGATAGAGCTTTATATAGATAGAGATAAGTTAACATAATTATTAAAAAAATTTTAATAATGTTCGGGAAACAAACAATAAGTTTTTGGTAAAATTTTTTATTATTTTAAAAATACATTTTCTTCATAATTGGGATTTATTTATTTTTATTTAATAAAATTATAATAAATTTATAGAATTTTTTTTTTAATAAAGAAATATATATTTTTGAAATAAAAATATTGAAAATTTAGAAGTATTTTTTGGGATTTTTATAAAAATCTTTTTATTGGTGGATAGTAGAAAATATGCTTTTAGAGGAAATTATCTTTAAATTTAATTTATTTACATGATTATTTTTTTGAATTTGTTTTATAATTTCTTAATATCATTTTGATTAAAAATAATCCAATTAATTTCATTGGAATCTATATTATGCTTAATTTTCATATAAAATTATTTTTAAGCATAAAAAACATTTTTCTAGAAAAATTTCTTTTTCATGTTTTGTTAGATTATTTAAAAAAAATTACCACATAGATGAATTGAATTTCAAATAAATGTATTCCTTATTTTGAATCACAATTTCCAAATTTTACAAATATTTAAACTGAATTTTCTACCATAATAAATAGTAACCATTTTAAAATTGTTGCTACTATAGTAATTGTAAAGTGGGTAGAAAAAAGATATAACTATATAAGAATGATTACACATTTGAAATAAATTTTCCATTATTTTATTGGATTACTTTAGATCAACCAACCTATTAAATATTTGAAATATTGAATTTTGGATCCATTTTTCTTTGATAAATAGCTTTAAATTATTCTATATACTGAAAAATTACAAAATATATATTTCATTATTTAAAGATATATATATATATAGTATTATGTGATATAGTGTTATAAAATTTAGTATGTTCCAAAAAATTTATTTTTAATATTCAAAAATTATTTATGATGGAAATTAATTTTTATTTTTTAGTTATAAAATAGTTAACATAAATTATTATACAATGATGATATAATACTTGTAAAAGAATAAGAAAAATTAAGTAAATGATTTTTAAGAACCTATAATGTATTATTTTTCTGAGTAATGGCGTTACAAGAAAATTTTAGAAACATAAAATCTATTAATTATGTGTTAAATGTGTATATTTTAACTAAATTAACATCCACATATATTTTTTAAAGGAAATTACATGAATTATACTCGAAATAACATTAATGGTTTTTTATGTTAAATGGTATTATATTAATTAATTTAATATTTATAAAAATAATTTCATTATAAATGTGAATGGATTTAGTTGATAATATCAATATATTTCAACTAATGGTACAATTTTCCTTTTATTGTATCTTTCATAACTAATAAATAGTAAAAACATTGTTACCGTGGTAATTATTAAATGGATTAGAAGGTGGTTAATACTAATAGATAAGGGTTATAACAATACTAAAAGTTGTCCAAATACTATTCAATGAATGTAATTATATTTATATTAACCTTATATTTAAATATATCACTTTTTTACACTTTAACATTAAAATAAATTTATATTAATTTAATACTTTATGAAATTCCATGGGTTCCCCTCTCCTCTCTTATAAAACGACAGCACCCCTCCTCTCATCACCGCGCAGAATGAGACATTATTATCAAACAAAATCATCCAAAATCACTTTGAAACATTCTTCTACACTTCATATAGTTTCTTGTATTTATAAAATTCTATCTCATATGTATTGAACTGTAAGAGATGTAAGGATCTTCAAAGAGGAGGTTACTATCATACCTACATGTTTTCATTTGACTTCTTCATCTAAATCATATAATTTAATACTTAACATTAAAATAGTATCTACCATATACCAATATGTAATTATGTTAATTTGATAACCTTATTCGTCACCTTCTCCCAAAAAAGGGAAGAAAACCAGCATGCATGCATAAGTGAGGACTGCCGCCTCACAACCCGATGTAATTAATTTCTCAATACATCCCTTAATGGAAGGTTATTATGATAGATTTAATATATATATATATGATATTAATAACATCATTATTATTTTTTAAATATAATATATCATCTATATTCAAACAATTTCAATTTTTTATAACAGAATCATCACACTTTTGAACATACAGTCTATCATCTCCACGTATCATGGTACATTGTTGTCTAATACCTCCTCTCATTAATAGTCATGGTGATGAATTTATTTAAAATGTTGTCTTTTATAAAATTATAATTATTATTGAAATATAATATTTTATTTCCTTTAGTTATTTTTTATCTAATATAATGAAAAAATACTATTCTTTTGTTCATGCAGACTACCACCTGATGAGCTGATGGTTTTTTTAATTACATCCTTTCACAAATTTATATAATATTGTGTTTTATGTAAACAATTATAATTATTTAATGAATAATAGTTTTTCTATTATGGAACCATTTCATTTTCTCCATTTCAACTCAAAAAAAATAATTTTGAATTATAAACTGAAGGTCCTCAAAACACCTGATGGGGAATTAATGAACTACATAATTAACCATTTAGTTATAAGAAATGATATAAGTGGTTTAATGATAAGGGAATACAATTATAAATTGTTCTTAAATAATTAATATAATAAACATGACATTATTATGTAATATTTTAACGATGTATATAAAAATTATTAAATTGAGGAAAAGGGTTTCTTAAATAAATTTTCATTCATTGGGTTATAATTTTAGTTAATCAACTATATTATGTCATGATTTTTTCCTAAATGGACTCTGGTATAGATATTTTTAATTAGTACTAATTTTTTACTATTTTAAAATTATTTCATTTAATAACTAGAGGGATTAATTCTGACTTTAGTAATTTGATCCTCTTATGGAATATTTATCTTATAATTGTTTCTATTAGACAGTTCTGAAATTATGAACATACTTCATTTTATAGGATATAAGTGTAACATATTCGTATATTATAACATGAATGAATCATTTATCGTGACCATTAATTTCCATATAATATTATCTTTATCAGTAGATACTGATTCAAATGTTATAAAACATGGAAGGCTTATAATTGTTTTATTTTCAATTATTTTTGGCATTATTGGTGTTATCCAAAATGGTTTGTTTAAAACAGTGTCCTTACTAGCCCATGAAAAATATTTTATATCTGATTTCTTGGAATTTATTTCATTTACATAATCATGTAATTTTCCTTCATTATATGCAATCTTTATTCAATCATTACCCATGTTTCAAGGGTTTATCATCTCAAAGTCCCTCCATTGAGACATGTTTTGATTGATCCACTTATATTCATTCAAATGGTGTATATAATGAATCTTTAAAAATAATGTATTGAGTTTTTTATATTTATGGTATTTTATATTCCTATTAATGTTATTAATTGGAAAGTGTTGTTTAAATATTTTAATTGTATTTATATCAAGAAATTTCCTTAATTGTTTTAAAATATTTTTACCAAACTCTTCCTCAATGGTATATATATTATCTCAAGAAGTTTATTTTCTAAAAATAAGTGATTTTATGAATATATTTTTCATGATCTAAGACCATACAAAAAATGGTGGGGGGAAAATCCTTTATGAAAAAAGATAAAAATAAGAACCCGTTTGAACTGTGTTAAGGGAGAACTCATTACGAACAAGAAGGCCCAAAAAATAGCCTTAAAAATAAATGGCCCGAGTTCCCATTGTCCCAGAGCCACATGAACCAAAGGCACATGACATGAACAAGGCCCATTTCAAGGCTCGTAGGTCCATCCACTACCAGAAACTACACTCCTAGAGCCAGATGTCATTTGCTAAGAATCCTGCCACCAAGATCCATCGAGCCTTGCTGCTGACACCTCATATAAACACTGTTTGGACCTAAAATTAGTCTGGAAGATCCCACTCTTTCATCAATGTTACCCATCAACACCATGACCTCCATTGAGATGTTTATCAAAAAATTCATCTAGATCCATCTAATATAACCTTTTTATTCCAATCTGACAACAGAATCACCCTCCACAGAATGATGCCATTGTCTTTTCCAACAAACTCCAACATTGGCCCTCATATTTCCCATCCTGATGGAACACTTCCATCACTACTCAAAATCAAGGGATTTTCCACATGTCCAAGTTCTCACTCACTATCACTGACACCACGATACCCCCACCATCATTCTAGAAACCCTTCTACCCCATGATGAACCATCCCAAAATAAAAAAAACTAGACCAACGAGAACCACTTGTGATCTTACACCACTGCCTGGGAAGTCTATATCACCAAACTGTTGAACAAAACTAAAAATGTCCACAAAGATCATGTTATTGGGACTATGGATATTATTCCAAATAAATTAATCACTATCAGGGTAACACACCATAAGATATCAAATTTGGATATTTTCCACATATAAAGAACCCATCCGACGTGAAATTAGATCCAAAATAATAGATAGAAATTTCAATTCTAGATCTGGGAAGGAATTAGGAAATATGACATCAAGGATAGATCTAGGAAGGAACACCTAAATCTAGTGCAAATCAAAGCTTCTCAAGAAAGATCCAAATCACCTCGACACTCCATCAGAATAAATCCATGTCTGAATCAGGAAACAAAATACATCAATTTCCAATGAAATTAGTGATATGTTCAAATCTTATAGTAAACTTATCAAATTTGGATAAATCACTCATCAAAGGTCATTATAGGTAGCATACATCACCACTCTCTCCACCAACTCTATCGGGAACCCCCAAACTACATCTATTGAATTGTTTAAAATGTTTTTAGTAGAAAGTTTCTTAATGTCTTCCGCACTGGTCAATTTTGAATCACTATAATTTTTTTTGAAAATGAATGATTATTTTTAACAATAATGAAATGATAAAATTATCCATATAAAATAACTATTCCATTTATTAATATTACTTTACAATTTTCCATTATTACTTTTATAGAAAATATTTTTCTCAATATTTTTTGGAATTATATGTTTTTAAATGTTTCAAAATTAAAGGGTATCTTCCCCTATTTTCCATGAAATATATTTTCATCTATGTCAACTCCCTGTAATAATTAAAATGATTCAGTAGGGATATTATCATTAGATACCATTCACACTAATAATTTAAATGGTTTATAATTATTTCAAAAGATATTTTTAATGAACCTATTTCTCTTCCATAGGTTAATCAAAGTAAAAAAGGATGGATGGTGGTTTTCAAGGGTGTCATGTTGAAAAGTGAAAGATTATAAATGTTTTATTATTTAATTGGTACATTGAAAAGAGTATATATGATTAATGTGTGGTATCATTATAAACCAAGGATGGTTGGTTACATTAGAATCCAAGGATGAGTGTGTATGTAAAATCCCTCAAATGCATTGGGAGAATCTATGTAATAAACAGTTGTAATTACTCGTAAGAGATAATGGAGTTATCTAATGTAATTTACACCAATAAAAATATTCTAATTATACTATTTTGGTGATTCCATGATGAATGTTTGATGTTCCAATTAGCATATCATTTTCATTATGGTTGTGATAAGTTCCAATTTATTAATTAATCAAGTATTATTTTCATATGAATCATGATTATTTGCCCTTATGTCTTACATATTTTGTTAAAACATTATTATATTTCACATTATATATGTTCTAGTTTTTTATATATATGAATTATCTTATGTTATGATAAATCGCTAGGAATATTTTCTCAATCCTTTTTTCAAATTTATTCTCCATGAAATTATTAAATTTTTAATGCATATGTTTACACATATATAGAATTTTAGCTCACCCATGTTATGTTTTTTCCCACAATTTATAATGAAATAAGTTATATATGATTTTCCTATAAGGGTTTTTAAGGGATAAGATAAATTCTAAATGTATCATAGGAAAATATTAGTGTATTATAAAATGATACAAGTTATTAAAATAGTTAATATTATGAATTATTTTTCTTAATTATCTAAATCTATACACATAATATGTCCTTGAGTATGTATGTGATCAAATATTTCTACTTTTTGTTGAATTTTTTTGTTGAATAAAATCAAAGATATTTTATAGGTATCATAATTAATGATGTAAGGATTATGTTTTTAGAACTTTGAATCGGAGTGTGGGTTTAGGGATATTACATCCATAACAAACCTTACCTAAAATGGTAATTCTTTCATTTTGCCTCAGTAATGTGAAATTTCATTTAATATATTAAAGTGGATATTGAAGAGTTCTCATATTATGATTTTGTCAGAGGAAGGGGTTAAGTATATGGTGTTGTACAATGGCACTAGATATAGGCTCATTCATGTGATAATGAAGATGAAGGAAATTAATTCTTATTGGTTCTAATAGTGAAACCCAGATGAGAATAACTATGAAACCCACAGTTTAGAGCCAGTAGTGGTAGTTTATTCATTGAATAAAAATAATTACAATCTTCTAAATTAGTAGTTTCATTTCTATAAAAACCACAAGATTCTCTGATATATCTTCACTCAAAGATAAATTATCTTGGGGCAGATGAATTGGTTAAATTTAGTTTAGGAAAATTATTTCTGGTATTTTAAATAATCTGATGAAGGGAAATGCAGTGGTCAATTCCCTTTGAAGGAAGTTTTGAGATCAATGGAAAATTTAGTATCTGATTAGTTTCTAGTGATATATTTATCCTACTTAATTGAGGGAAAAGTGTTATATTTTAAATTAATATTTATATCCCCTCCACTTAATTAGTTTTTGAAGGATACTTAAATGTATTACATTAATTTGGATGATCAATATCTTAAAATATCTATAGGTGATGCGTCAGATGTATTTCCAGAATAATGGGAGCACATCGTCCTCTACTATGGGTGGAATGTACTACTAGTCTAATTATGATAAGAGGGGTTATAGGAGTTATAAAATTTATCTTTATTGGTACATCCAAGACTAATAAAAATGAACTATGACCTTGGAAATCAATTTTGGAAGTTAAGAATAATGTAAATTATCATAAATTTATCTCCCAATGTCTCACTTGTCAATGGGTGAAGGAAATATTCCATGTCCCATAGTTTTATTGTAACACCCCAGGTAAATAAAGAGTATGAAATTTTCACATTTACCCATATTTTTGAATAAAAAATCAATATGACTTTAAAGGGAATTCTATTCTCGGTGGCTTACCTAATATGCAACAACGAGTTCCTTTGAAATCATACGTTTCACTCTAATAATAAAATAATATTATTTATAATGGTAGTTAACACATAGTTGTTGTATTGACAGGAATGAATATTGATAACTAAATTATGATTAAATATGTTTTTAAATGTTTTTACTTTTATCCAATAAATTTTAGAGGCTTAAAATGGAAATGAATCCAATCTTAATCATTGAATACACTAATATTTTTAAAAGATGGTTTTACTGCCTTTTGATGACAAACCATTTTTTAAATCAAACTTTTGACAATTTTATAAGATATATTTTTCAAAATAAACAAATTATTAATGATTGGGACATTGAAATTTACATTGGGTTAATTTTTGGTATTCTTCTGACAGTATTCATTTTTCAATGAATAGTGAAAAATACTACATTTTACATCAAAACTACTTTTTCATATAATTTAATTATATGGTTATATTATCTTTTTAATTTGTTTTAAAGTGTAATTAGAATATATTTTTACCATGTAATCTAATTATGGTCATTGGGACTAATTTCACTTTTAAATTGGGCATAAACAAGTGCAAAACTCTTCATAAATATTGTTTCTAAAAAACCCGCTATTTGTTTTGACAACGGGAATTATTTTTAAATTAATTTTTGCAATTTATGTGTTTGGAATTTGGTAAAATGGATTAAATATTTGCAATGAGAAGGTAAAAATTAATTAATTAAGACTCTTTTATTTTTGGACATGATGAATAGTAACGATGGTAATTATCTATAATTATCTTGATTAATAGGTAATCAGGTAGTCAAAGATAATAAAATAATATAACAATATTAAAAAATGACCACAACATGTGTCCTAAGGATACTGGTTGTCTCATGGCCGACCATGGGATGCCTTGTGCTAAACATGGGGGCCCCATGGAATCACTTTTGTGAGAAAGTGACTTTTTATCTTTTTATTTTTAAAGAATGTTAAATGTAACAAAGAATGTATCACCTAAGTAAAATATTTTTAATTTTGTCTAAATAAATGATATTTTGGATGATAAATATTCATTAGAAATATAAAAATATTTCCTACATCATGATATTTTTTTATAATTTTTAGACATTGAAGTTATTAAATTATTTATGACATCATGATGATGCAGCGATTACCTCATTAATAAAGGATTTAAATAAAATGGAAAGATAATGTAAAATCTAAGAACTACATATGTCCAAAACATATTGTATGGGTGGGATTTCGAACCGTTATCACCTTATCCTCGAAACACATCAATGTGGGACCATTAAATTCCGAAACTCATTTGAAAATAAAGTTACATTTTATACCTTTCCAAGAGTGCCCCTCCTCTCCTCTTATAAAAGTCCCCCACCTCTACCTCTTTACCCACACTTCCAAAGCCTTTGGCTCGGACAACCCCTACCCATTTTGTATCTCCAAATCCCTCTCTAACTCTTGAAGCCTCACTTTGGGAAGAAGTCTTCCTAAGGAAGCCTTTGAACTCAAACCAAAGGGAGTTACCCGATTTTAAGGTAATGTCTTCACTTGAGTCCTTTTGTTTTATTTTGCTTCTCCAACCCCCTAAACTCTTTTTATTTATTTCTTTTGTAAAAACTAAAGTATCTTAAATATACTAGGATGTTTTTATAAGAAGGATTCGAGCTACACTTACACACACCTATATCTAATGGTTAAAGAACATACTGTTTCCGTGGATGGCGAATTTTTGCCTCACGAAACGATGATTGTTCAACACTCATATATCACCTTCAAAGGTGGCCATTAAGATGTCACTATATTTATATATTATATATAATATTATTATGTTTTACTTAAGCTTATGTATTTTCCATTTATTTCATATCTTTATGGTTTCCATTATGGGTAAACACGATAATTTCATTTTAGGAAGTGCGGACTACCGCCCCCTCAAAGTGATTTGATTCATTAATGCCATATGTGGGATGTATAAAGGATGTATTTAAAGTTATTATATATTATTTATGTTACATATAAATTATGAATATAATTCTGGATTTAAAATATACATACCTCTCATTTAGTTTTAATTCCATTAATATGACATAGAAATGAAAGTAGCGTTCATGCGTATGTACGGCTTACCGTCTCCATGAACGGTGCATTTCATTTCTTACCTCTAAATGATTATATAATATTATAAATACATGTATATTCTGGATATATATGATATATATGATATCCAAATCAGGAATATCATTCTAGATATAATGAACCTTTGACCACACAAACAACATGTAATTGTAAGAAGTCCACTTTCGACTTAAGAACCAAATATTGACAAAACAAACATTATTAACTTAAATGATTACATAGTGTTTATAACATGGAAATAAGTGATATAAAAGGAATAATGAACTTTTAAATGGTTCTTATGCAATTAGAAATTAACTCATGTTTATTATTCAGGACGTTAAAGAACGATCGAGTCAAGTCTGACCCGAGGTAAGGGATCCTACTCCTCTCTTTCTTTTTAAGTACACCCTTTTATGTAATTCCTTTTAAGCTCATATTTATTGTGATTAGGATGTTATTTTATATTACTATTACTGTAATTTTTTATGTTCATTTGATTAGAGACTCTATTTCCTCTCATCAACTCATTTTATGAGTTTTTTAGTGATGTCGTTAGGCTGTCGAGTTTTCGTAAGGGATTTTTCATCTCACTTTTATTCCGGTGAGATTTGTGCTACATTTGCCACAATTTCCATTGAGTGTTGTATTTTCTTCACATTATTATACACTTTGTGTATTATAATTTAATTTATGGTTATTCACATCTTCATTGTATGACCCTTCTTCCATGGGGTGTACGTTTCAAAAGTTACCCAACTCGGTAAGGGGACCTTTCACCCACCTCTTTTTAAAAGACTTCTTTTGTTATGTCTTTTAATTCACATACTATTATGTTGGGATATGTTTTTTTACATCCTTATTGATTTAAATTTTATGTCCAACTGATGAGATGCCCTTTTTATCTCTCATCAACTCATTTTCTGAATTATGAAGTTATGTCGTTAGGCTGTCGAATTTTACCAAGGGAACTTTTTAACCCAATTTCGATTTCATTGGGTTCAACATGTAGTTATTGAATATGTCATCCTTTGAATATGTATAAATGACCTTTTATTGTTTTAAACATAATATCCACTTATATTGTGTGTATTTATATTTGTCACACATAATTTTGAGATTTATTTATCCTTAATTTAAGGATACCTTCTTTATAAGGGATTTCATCACATTTGACATTTCTATTGAGACATCATTGTTTTTATGAACCAATTCACTATTATATGGTGTATATACTATACTTTGGAATATTATATCATGAATCCATTTATTCTCATGATATTATAAAGTTCTGACTAAATTTTATTCCTCAATTATTGTATTCAAGTGTCTCTAATTTTGGTAAAACCCCTTTAACCAAAATTTCTCTTTAAATGTTTTAATTATTTTTTCTTATTAATATCCATGTTTTCAAAATGGTTTTAAGGATTTATTTATATGGATATTAATGGTTTAAAATTCTAAAAGCTTCAAGGTGGTATGGGAAACTTTGATTCAAAAATCTCATTATTAAACGTTTAAATGGTTTTGGAAATGGTTTCTTTTTGAATGGATTCATTATTTTTATATACTAAAATGTTATATTGTGACTGAAATATGGAAATCTTATGTTTCTTTTTTGCATGTTTTATGTGGTACGTTTATTTTATGGTTCTTGGGAATTGTTATGAAAACGGGTGGTTCCGTGATAAACTAAGGGCAGGTGAGCCTGATATAGCTCTCCAATGCATTGGGTAACGTGAAGGACTGAAACGTTAAGGTTTCTCTAAAGAGATTTAGGGAATATACTATGGTGGGTATTCCAAATATAACCAAGAGGGTTAATCCCTACGTAAGAATGTTATGAATGCCTCAAGTTAACTTTTATGTCTTATGATTTCTATGATTTAATCATGATTTGATGAGGTATGTTAAAGTGCCTATGTTTTATGGGTAATGTATGATTTCATTCTTATGTATATATGAAATCATGTTTCCTTTCAATATTTTTATAACCCTTACTAAGCTTTTTATTCTCATCCCATGTTTTTGAAATGTTTTTCACAGGTCAAGGGAAAGGTACATGATGCGATGATAGTGTCAAGGATGTGTCAAGAAAGAATCCATGTTTTATTTTAAATATGTTTCCGTTGATGGGAAAAAATGAATACTATCTTTATGTAACCACTTTGTTTAAATTTGGAATGTAATGCAAGTTTTATGATCTAATTCTCTAAAACCCTAAACCTAAAAAGATCCTCAATGTGTAATCTTGTAATAACTCAAGATTAAGTAAGGTTTAAGGCTGGGGACTTATAGTTGGTATCAGAGGTCGGTTTAGATAACTTTAGAGTTTAGGGTATTCTTTAAGCATAAGTGACATTACCATATTGGCTAGTATTTTAGAAAGTGTCATAGTTTTTAGATAAAGTGAATGAGTAAGTATATCTTAGTGTTTGTCTTACTCATTAGTACATGATGGTTATATTGATATAGTCACACTGACCTTTTTGGTTTTAGTAAATGGCTTGATCTAGCAGGCACCAAAGTGACAATTGGTTTGAAGGAAACTGTGGTGGTTCTTTGATTAAGAGACTGGATGAAATGGGGTATTCAATGAGGAAATTCGTGGTTGTTCTAAACCAACTATCAAGGAGTCATGATCAACCACTTAAACCTTGGTATGTTCTATAATGAATCATGTATAAGATGAATAATCAATGTGGAAGTTCAGGTAATAATTATAAAGGTAACCATTAGGGTTTATATGATCCTTACTTTTGAGGTAATTATGGGTTTTTATATGTTATGATGCAAAATGAAAGGCATGAGATAAACTTGAGGCTAAAATATGTTATGTTTATTTTTGAAGATTTTATCTCATTTTGGGAAATGTTTTTAGAATTATATTGTTTTAGAAAAAAGGAAAACACGCAGACCGTGTGACTACCCATCGCGTCGGACAAATCTGCAGGAATCGAACCCACAACCAAAGTGCGACTGGTATTTATCGCCTACCACTGGACTACGTGAAGTCCCTGGTTAGTTTGACTGATTATTTTTTTAGTTAGATGATTTTATTAATTAATAGTAAGTTGATTTTTGGTTATCTATGGAAATTAATTAACCTATCATGGAGGATAAGTGATTAGGATTAATTACAATTCAATACGAGACTTTCAGAGCAACTGATGTTGTTTGGAGATAAATGTTACGATTTAACATGGAAGACTATCTGAATAAATCATTCAAATATTTGGGTTTCAATCTTATTTTGGTTTAATTTGAAAAATTTTATGGACAAATAGTTTATTGAATGGTCCTTGTTGAACATTGGGTTTTTTTGGACAAATTTTGGAGATTAAGCATAGATTTTCTTTTTATAAAGGGTTATCCTTTTCTGGATTATCTGATCTTGTACTAACCTTTTTGGTTTTGGTTTTGGTTAAAGTCTAAACACATGGGAAGTATATAGATCTCTTTTGTGGATTAGGTGATTCTCTATAAGTTGATTATAGTACTCTTAATGTGAACAAGTCTTCCTAAATACTCATCTTTTGGAGAAAATATGAGTTTGTGTAAGGAATCTAATAAAAGTAAAAAGTCAACATGGTAAGTGATTATGTTTCCTTATGAATAAATTCCTCAATAAAAATTAACTTAAAACAAAAATGTTGTCTATTAACTTTTCCTACTGGGGAATCTAATACCGTTTAACCCATCAAAAGTTTGTGATTTTCTTATGGTTAACTTTCTCCTAGACATGTTTACTATCACTCTCCATCAGAACATGACCCTTTTTTTCCTCCATGTACATATTTTCCTACATGGAATCCTAATATGGGATAACTCAGGTGACCTCTATACTTATCTTCCCTTATTTTAAAGTGATTGTTTTACCAACTCTTGTTCCGATGTAGGACTTTCAAGGATGTTTCCAAGCCCAATATTAAAATTGTGAAGACGCAATTCCCAAAAGGGGGGAAGGATGTAACACCTCGGGTAAATAAAGAGTATGAAATTTTCACATTTATCCATATTTTTGAATAAAATATTAATATGACTTTAAAGGGAATGCTATTCTCGGTGGCTTACCTAATATGCAAGAACGAGTTCCTTTGAAATCATACGTTGCACTCTAATAATAAAATAATATTATTTTAAATGGTAGTTAACACATAGTTGTTGTATTGATAGGAATGAATATAAATAACTAAATTATGATTACATATGTTTTTTAAATGTTTTTACTTTTATCCAATAAATTTTAGAGGCTTAAAATGAAAATGAATCCAATCTTAAGCATTGAATACACTAATATTTTTAAAAGATTGTTTTACTGCCTTTTGATGACAAACCATTTTTTAAATCAAAATTTTGAAAATTTTATAAGCTCTATTTTTTAAAATATAAATATTATTTATGATTGGGACATTGAAATTTACATTTGGTTAATTTTTGGTATTTTTCTGACAATGTTCATTTTTCAATGAATAGTGAAAAATACAGCATTTTACATCAAAACTGCTTTTTCATAAAATTTAATTATATGGTTATATTATCTTTTTAATTTGTTTTAAAGTGTAATTAGAATATATTTTTACCATGTAATCCAATTATGGTCATTGGGACTAATTTCACTTTTTAATTGGGCATAAACAAGTTCAAAACTTTTCATAAATATTGTTTCTAAAAAACCCGCTATTTGTTTTGACAATAGGAATTATTTTTAAATTATTTTTTTCAATTTATGTGTTTGGAATTTGGTAAAATGGATTACATATTTTGAATCAAAAGGTAAAAATCATTTAATTTAGACTCTTTTATTTTTGGACATTATGAATAGTAACGACGGTAATTATCTTTAATTATCTTGATTAATAAGTAATCAGGTAGTTAAAGATAATAAAATAATATCATAATAACAAAAAATTACCACAACATGTGTCCTAAGGCTACTGTTTGTCTCATGGCCGACCATGTGATGCCTTGTGCAAAACTTGGGGGCCCCATGGAGTCATTTTTGTGAGAAAGTGACTTTTTGTCTTTTTATTTTTAAAGAATGTTAAATGTAACAAAGAATGTATCACCTAAGTAAAATATTTTTAATTTTGTCTACATAAATTATATTTTGGACTATAAATATTAATTAGAAATATAAAAAGATTTCCTACATCATGATAGTTTTTTTATAATTTTTAGACATTAAATGTATTAAATTATATATGACATCATGATGATGCAGCGATTACCTCATTAATAAAGGATTTAAATAAAATGGAAGGATAATGTAAAATCTAAGACCTAAACATGTTAAAACCCTATTGGATGGGTGTATTTCGAACCTTTATCACCTTATCCTCGAAACACATCAATGTGGGGCCATTAAAATCTGAAACGCATTTGAATATAAAGTTACATTTTATACATTTCCAAGAGTGCCCCTCCTCTCCTCTTATAAAAGGCCCCCACCTCTACCTCTTTACCCACACTTCCAATGCCTTTGGATCGGCCAACCCCTGCCCATTTTGTATCTCCAAATCCCTCTATAACTCCTTGAAGCCTCACTTTGGTCAAAAGTCTTCCCAAGGAAGCCTTTGAGCTCAAACCAAAGCGAGTTACATGATTTTAAGGTAATGTCTTCACTTGAGTCCTTTTGTTTTATTTTGCTTCTCCAACCCCCTAAACTCTTTATATATATATATTTTGTAACAACTCCAGTATCTTAAATATAATAGTCTGTTTTTATAAGAATTATTTGAGCTACACTTACACACACCTACATCTAATGGTTAAATAACATTCTATTTCTGTGGATGGCGAATTTATGCCTCACGAAATGATGATTGTTTAACACTCATATATCACTTTCAAAGGTGGCCATTAAGATGTCACTATATTTAAATATCATATATAATATTTTTATGTTTTACTTAATCTTCTGTATTTTCCATTTATTTCATATCTTTATGGTTTCCATTATGGGTAAATACGATAATTTCATTTTAGGAAGTGCGGACTACCGCCCCCTCAAAGTGATTTGATTCGTTAATGCAATATGTGGGATGTATAAAGGATGTATTTAAAGTTATTATATATGATTTATGTTACATATAAATTATGAATATAATTCTGGAATTAAAATTTGCATACCTCTCATTTAGTTTTAATTCCATTAATATGACATAGAAATGAAAGTAGAGTTCATGTGTACGTACGACTTACCGTCTCCATGAACGATGCATTTCATTTTTTACCTATAAATGATTATGTAATATTATAAATACATGTATTTTATGGATATATATGATATATATGATATCCAAATCATGAATATAATTCTGGATGTAATGATCCTTTGACCACACGAACAACATGTAATTGTAAGAAGTCCACTTTCGACTTAAGAACCAAATATAGACAAAACAAACATTATTAACTTAAATGATTACATAATGTTTATAACATGTAAATAAGTGATATAAAAGGAATAATTAACTTGGAAAATGTTCTTAAGAAAGTATAAATTAACTCAAGTTTATTATTCAGGATGTTAAAGAACAATTGAGTCAAGTTTGACCTGAGGTAAGGGATCCTACTCCTCTCTTTCTTTTTAAGTACACCCTTTTATGTCATTCCTTTTAAGCTCATATTTCTTGTGATTGGGATGTTATTTTATATTACTCTTACAGTAATTTTTATGTTCATATGATAATAGACCCCATTTCCTCTCATCAACTAATTTTATGAGTTTTGAAGTGATTTCGTTAGCCTGTCGAGTTTTCGTAAGGGATTTTTCATCTCACTTTTATTCCCGTGAGATTTATGCTACATTTGCCACAATTTCCTTTGAGTAGTGTATGTACTGCCCATTATTATACACTTTTTGTAGTATAATATCATTTATGGGTATTCACATCTTCATTGTATGACCCTTCTTCCATGAGGTGTACGTTTCGAAAGTTACCCAACTCGGTAAGGCAACCTTTCACCCTCCTCTTTTTAAAAGACTTCAATTGTTATGTCTTTTAATTCACATACTATTATGTTGGGATATGTTCTTTTATATCCTTTTTGACGTAAATTTATGTCCAAGTGATGATATTCACTTTTTATCTCTCATCAACTCATTTTCTGAATGTTGAAGTCAAGTCGTTAGGCTGTCGAATTTTACCAAGGGAATTTTTTAACCCAATTTCGATTTCTTTGGGTTCAACATGTATTTATTGAATATGTCATCCTTTGAATATGTTTGAATGACCTTTTATTTTTTTAAACTTAATATCCACTTATATTGGGTGTATTTATATTTTTCACACATAATTTTGAGATTGATTTATCTTTATTTTAAGGATACCTTCTTTATAAGGGATTTCATCACATTTGACATTTCTATTGAGACTTCATTGTTGTTATGCACAATTCACTCTTATATGGTGTATATACTGTCCTTTGGAATATTATATCATGAATCCATTTATTCTCATGATATTATAAAGTTCTGACTAAATTTTATTCCTCAATTATTGTATTCAAGTGTCTCTAATTTTGGTAAAACCCCTTTAACCAACATTTCGCTTTAAATGTTTTAATTATTTGTTCTTATTAATATTCATGTTTTCAAAATGGTTTTAAAGATTTATTTATATGGATATTAATCGTTTAAAATTTTAAAAGCTTCAAGTTGGTATGGGGCAATTTGATTCAAAAATCTCTTTATTAAATGTTTTAAATGGTTTTGGAAATGGATTCTTTTTGAATGGATTCATTATTTAAATATACTAAAATGTTATATTGTGATTGAAATATGGAAATTTTATGTTTCCTTTATGCATGTTTTATGTGATACGTTTATGTTATGGTTCTTGGGCATTTTTATGAAAACGGGTGGTTCCGGGATAAACTAAGGGCGGGTGAGCCCGATATAGCTCTCCAATGGATTGGGTAACGCGAAGGAATGAAACGTTAAGGTTTCTCTGAAGAAATTTAGGGAATTTACTATGGTGGGTATTCCAAACGTAACCAAGAGGGTTACTCCCTGTGTAAGAATGTTATGAATGCCTGAAGTTACCTTTTATGTCTTATGATTTCTATGATTTAATCATTATTTGATGAGGTATGTTAAAGTGCCTATGTTTTATGGGTAAAGTATGATTTCATTATTATGTATATATGAAATCATGTTTCCTTTCCATATTTTTATAACCCTTACTGAGATTTTTATGCTCATCCCAGGTTTTTGAAAAAAATTTCACTGGTCAAGGGAATGGTACATGATGTGATGATAGTGTCAAGGATGTGTCAAGAAAGAATCCATGTTTTATTTTAAATATGTTTTCGATGATGGGAAAAATGAATACTATCTTTATGTAACCACTTTGTTTAAATGTGTAATGTAATGCAAGTTTTATGATCTAATTCTCTAAAACTCTAAACCTAAAAAGATCCCCAATGTGTAATCTTGTAATAACTCAAGATTAAGTAAGGTTTAAGGCTGGGCCTTATATTTATCCCATACCCATGAAATTATATGCTATATATAATATATAATATTGGTCGAGTTCATGATTATAAAGCCACATTCATTAATACTTCATTATTTTACCTAGTAAATTATCAACAGACTAGTATAGTTAACCAACTAACTTAAAATTTGGGAGTAGAGTTCAATGGAGTTCTGATAAATCGTGTATATATACAATATTTAATAAATCTACTATGTGACTTTGATGATCATTTTCATCCTAGATTATTAATTTATTTCAAAAATGATGATGATATTTTTGGTGTAATTTAGGAATGATCATTGAATGAGTATAACATTCCAGCATTAGAATGATACCCAGAAAAAGAAAACCATTTAGGTTCTAGATTATATGCAGAGGAATTGCACATCAGAATTCAATCATAGATAGAAGGACCATTTTTTTCATAGTGTAGTTTACATAAAACAATATTTTTCACCTCAACTATTAGTATGAAACCATTTGAGTCCCTATATGAGTGGCCTTACTGGCGAAACCTATATAGGACATAGACTGCATAGTCATCCTTAATGAGGAAAGAATTGGTATGATTGATGAATGAATATGTACAGGAAAATGAAAAGTACATAAGTATAAATAGTATTTATAAAAAATCCTATATATATTTATTATATAGTCATTTATATATTGATGAGGGATATCATGTTTTCGATAAGGAATTTATATTACACTTTTTTTAAAGGATTGGTCTAGGAAAAATCTTATCGCTTATGTTTATTAGGTTATTTCAGATTATTCATATGTTGGAAAAGGTTTGTTACCCCCCTTGAATTACACCAATAGTGGGGTTTGGTACTAAAAATATTTCATTTGTAATTGATAAGAATATGTATGAACATCCCATTGCGTATAATAGATTTGGGTGAGATGGGCATTTAGAATGGTGTTACCATTATAGGATACATAGTAAAGATCATGGAAAAGATTGAAAAGAAACATCAAGGATTGGTTCTACCACTGATTCATATTCCATAACAACATGGGAACCTTCATCAAAGCTCATTTGAGTGAAATATTCAGATGTAGGGGTAGTACCCATAGCATTTTGAGTAGGATGAGTTTTTTATAATGAAAATACATGAAATTGGGGAGGAAGTATTAAACCATATTCTTAGAGTTTGAACCTATATGTTATTTTAAATAATATTTATGGAATTGGTTACTTAGCCTTTTTCATTGAAATATAATCTTGTATCCTTAATAACGATATAAAAATATGTTATTCTTGTCTCATCCAATAGATCATGGGAATGTGTTATTTCCACCAAAAAATGTCTCAGAAGGAATATATAATGCTAAATTTGTTTCTTGAATAAGGGGATTACCTTAAGAGTTTTGTTATACTTGTTCTCATCTATGTTACCTAAGGTTGAACTATAATGAGATAAAATTTACTATTTAAAATAATTAAATAAATTCATGCCTCTACGAGACCTAATAATGAATATATATGTACCCTTAAACTCCCACTGTACTGTTTGACTATAGAAACCCAAGAAACATAAAGTGAAATAGATATATATTAAGCTATATAAAGAGATCCTAGGATAAAATGAATGAATAATTCACTGGATATCACCATTAATACTGGTTTAAAAATGATCATCGCCCAAAAACTCCCCAATAATGAAATGGGTATCAATGTGTTATTTTTATTCTCTTTTATTTGTAATTACAAGGCCCATGGAAAACCATTAATTATTTTTTTTATCATGGTATGATGAACTATCAATTTTATTAACTTTTAATTTAGTAAAATTAATATTTATCCCTGTATTTTTCATCATTGGTGAATCTACACACAAAAACTAGTGGCTAAACCATTTTAATAGAAAAAAAAATATATTTATGATTTATTATTCATTATTCCCATTCTCTAGGGGGGTTTCTTAATGACCATCATTGTTGTGAGTGGTATGAAAACATTGATTTAGAATGATAAATATTTAGTATTTGGTCTAGTGGATGATGAAATAGACTATGAAATCAATGATATGGGTGGGTTATTTGTTTTTTTAGTGATGAAAAATCATTAGGAGGTTTATAGATGTATTATATTGAACGATGATTACACGTATGGAATCATATTAGTTTTTTGATAAAAGATGGAAAATATGACCACTAGAGTTATAGAAATGAGGGAAGAGATTATTAGATCATTTTAGGCGATATAAGAGGATAAATAGTGAGAGTATATCTTTTTCTGGTGTTATTTAATTATAGAGATTCTATTGATGACCATATGGGATGTGATTCTGAGTTGTGCATAATGTATTGAACAAGAATATGTTTCTATGGATTCATCAAAGTTATATACACCATGAGATCAACACTTGATATATATTTCAAGTAATTAAAATCCAAAAAACATATAATTTATTGTTATTACATACCCATATAGTCATATGGATATTCATGTTGTGTTTTTCGAGACCAGTCGTAATAAGACTCAAGAGGGTCTGAAAGGAGGTCAAAAAAAATTTCTTCACTAAGAAAAATCTCCCACTCATATTTAGGAATGGAATTTTTCATCAAATTAACATTATTTAGAAGTATAATCATAAAATAATAAATATACATAAAGATTTATATAGTGGTTTGGGAAATATAATTCCCCTAGTCCACTCCACCGCCACTCTTCTATAGAGTGTGATTATTTTCACTAGACTACCTATTTTTTGGGACTGTCAGTCATTTTTTTTGCGGACCACACAATTTTATACAATTATTCAAGACATGGTAAAAGTAGATGATATTTTAAACAGTATAAAAAAGTATTTACAATCAGTACCCTTCAATGTTTCTCTTAGTAGTATCCTTTAAAATCAAATATAAAAAGTTAAAAGAGTTTATAGAATTTGGATCACAACTATAAGATATCGTTAATAAAAAAGTATCTCTATGTAAAATAATATAAAAAGATTTAATATCAAGTATAGACTTTAAAATTTAGAAAATATTGATAATATGAATATCTAAAAAGTATATATTTTTTCACCCTTACTTTTTTTAGAAAATAAATTTTCATTTTTAATGCTTTGAAAAATTATTTCTCTATATTTTCTTGTTCACATCACTTATAATCATAATTATATGCTCTCATAGAAAAATCTATTCTATTTGAGAATGTATTCGCTCTGTTTTATTTAAAAACATTCCACATGGTCCATTTTAAAACTAGGATTATTAACATACATTTCTAATTAAAAAATAATACCTTAACCATAGTAGAGGTAAACAAATTATATTGTCATTATCATATGACTCGGTTCATAGATCTTATAATATTGAATTTAGTATTAAAGATTAAGTCAATAATTTAAATATTATAAAAAATATTAAAAATATCACACAATTCTTACTATAATAATAGATACCAAATACCATCATGATATATCAATTTTCCCGAAATGAATCTACATAGAGAAATTTATGAACTAAAATCACATAGTTGATTTGATGATTTGAATCCACATAGATATTTTTGATTCATTTTGAAAAAAATTAATTACCTAGGGGTTTCATTCATTTATCCAAATCTAACATAGCATAGTATCCATTTTATTCATATAGATGAATTGTGTAATGGATTTTTTTACATAACAGATTCATGTACCTAATTACTCTCATATGGTATTTAAAACATATTTATTTAATCTAGGTACCAATTTTATGTACCTGAATTAACATATAGGTGATTTTATCAAAATAGGAAATTTTTATGTTGGTGATTTTGTGACATAGCTAATTGACATATATATTTCCCTCACATATATGTATGATCAATGTAGCGGTTTCCGGCATGTATCCATAAAAAACATGTGAATCATCATATAATTAGGTATATATCTTCCCAAAATGTCCATAATTCATACTAAGAAAAATTAACCATCAAATATAAAAAATTAAACCTAAAAACAAACACTTAGAAAACAAGATCAATATTAAAATTTGAAAGATATTTTATATTGTTCAATCATAATATATGGGAATATATTAGATCAACATAAATAGTCCAACAATATCCCCCTTTTGTTGATCAATAAACCCATAAAACTCTTAAAACCTGCTTTATACTCTATTAGTTAACTAATTAACAAATTTAAAAGGTTTCAACCTAAATCAAATATATAATATTTAACGGAGATTAAAATGTAGTGTCACCCCTACTATTTAGTTACATATTACCTTTTGAAGGTAAAAAAATCTATCCATTTTTTTAAAGTCTTATCACAATTTTTATTAAAAGTTAAAATGTATAAAAACATATCCCCAATTTTTGGAAGATTTTTTGATGTGATAACACATCTAAATATATTTTTTCATTAAAAATCAATGTTAAGATTTATAAAACACATGTGAATTTATCACATTAGGGTTATGAAATATATAAGTGTAGTGTGAAAAATAAATATGGAATTTTTGAAATATTTTATTTAATTAAATAAAAATGGATAAACAAAGTCAAAAAAATTACAAAGAAACACATTAGAAAAATGAAATAATAATGTATTTCATTATCTGATTTGTAATGAAAAATTAAATCCAGGTAATAATGTTACAATATTTTATTGAAGGAATTCATTTTTCTTTGGGTGAAAGATGTTTTAAGGTTAAAGTAGGTCAAAAGGTAGATAGTGAGGGAACTGATGGATCTGATGTATCATAAACACCATATATTCTCTATCTTGTTTAATGTAAAGTACTAAAAGGATCTTGACATATATTTATTTTTATCATTAGAAAAAATTCTAGAACACACCTATCGATCCATGGAATAAAATTGGGATTTAAAAACTAAAGAATCAAGAGTGATTATTAATTATGAAGTTGATATGAAAATTTTATTTCATTCTTAATAAATGTATTTAGATGTTTTAATTTCCCTATAGTGAAACTTTAAGACTCACAGATAGTTGTATTATAAATCAAAGGAGAAATTTTTGTAGCTGTTATACCAAATGGTATATCCACAAGAACCATATTCATAATCATGTTCAGAAAAGGATCCACATCAATTATCTTACGATTCAAATATTGTAATTTTCATTCTAGGATATTTTCTTACACAATAAAATTATAAACAAAATACATGAAATACATGATATAAGATATAAAAACATCAACACTAGCAACCATTTGGGGTCCAAATAATCTTGTAACTATGTGAGTTATGTGTACAACCAACTCCTTACATATAACTTGAACTACATCTTTGAAGATTTATCAGAAGATTCCTCTATATATGACTCTACAATATCCATTTTATACATGGTGGAAACCGTTTACTGTATTTTATTTCTTGGTTTGGAAAATAAAGAAAATTTTTTATCATTAATTTTAGTTAAGAGGTATGTAAATCATTTACATATTTTGATAAACTCATAGTTTCTTTCACTACAACTAAAAGAGATTTATTAATATTCCCAACTTGTTAATTCATGCATATATCTAAGACAAAACTATTTTTCCTAATAGATTCCTAGAATTAGTGAAAATTAATAGAAATATTCTTCTACATTTCATACAATAACACTAGAGAGAGCATATCATCTTAGAGACACTAAATCTGAGAAGATATAGAACATAAATCAGGCATTATCATGAAAACTCAATTCTTCCAATCTGGAAGAATTAGAGATTCTGAGGTACCATTATATGTTTTTTAAATCTTCATAATCATCAGGAAATGACTTACCATAACACCTTTCATAGTGTTTAAATTCACTTTTACTTCTACTAAAAATGGTTTGATATAGTCAAGCACTTCCAGACATAAACCTAATTGTATTAGTGAAAAATTATGATAGACATTATTGTGACGTGAAACCATATAAAAAAGATCCCCAAAATCAAACTCTATTAGAAAATTATCATTAAAATTAATTAACAATGATTTAAACATCTCATTATCATTAGAACATATATTAGAATTATTTTCCAGTATATGTGGATCTACCTGATGAAAACTAATTAAATTATATTTGGTATCCACCATTACAACTAACATATTAAATATGATTTGGATATTGTGGAATCTTTTATTTATATGATATCATCATTATAGTAACATATCTATAAAGTTAAACCATAATAATCTTCTCTTAGATTTTCAGGAATCGTCATTTCCTCATTAGCAAACAATTCCTTTTCTAAGTATTCTAATCTCTTGTAAATAGATAAATCTACATATTGATGAGTTTAAAGTGAAGATGTTAATTATGCTTTATGGAAATGATTTTCAAATTCTATAAACACATCCACATCCCTTATTCTATCAATAGGATATCCATGTACAATTGTATTATCTCATTTTTATACTTAAATTAACTCTAGTATTATCTAAACATTAGCACCTGAAGGCCCTGACATAGATACCATATCTTAAGAAAAATGTAATTGATGTCTCAAACACTATCTCTATAAGATAATATCCTTCAACTAACATAGTATATTCACCTATAGATTCATTCTATATAGCCAAATCATCTTGAATATATAGATACGCATCCACTGTAGAATTTATAACTATAATTGAAGACTCGATTATTACGGATAATGTCACCTCTACTCCCTAGAAACTTTATCTCTATATTTATTATATTCCTATGTAGTGAGATATAAAACGGCTCTTTCTAATTTACACCTTCCTATCCAACTAACATCAAGTAAAATGAAGCATAATCCCAAGAAAATTCAATCACCTTCAATAGAGCTGACAATATGGTATTTCATTTCTGACACGTCACTACAACGCATTCATTTAAATCCAATTATTTATTATTAAATAAAAAAAATTAATCTTCTATTAGGATTGTAGTTGTACATCACTTTCCCTTTACACAATTGATGATATTAACTCATCATATATCTGGGAAAACACAACAATACATTATTAATTGAATGATATATTAAATACATATCTTGAAAAAAAAAATTAGTCACTAGAACATTTTGTGAAATAACTATCTTCACAAAGACACATAAAACCTTCCATTCAGATGTAAAATATTTTATAGGATTATTTTCAAAAATAGATTATCCAAAAAAAGACATAAAACCAATTTTTCCCAATAGGTATTGTCCTAATTAGTGTTTGAATAAAAGATTACACTCCCATATCGGGATAATGAATTATTTCACTCATATCATCATAAGAAGATACTACTATCATTCTTGTAAAATTTTATAATATTTCATCTTCTATTCTATTGAATTGAATAATTTCATTTTTCAAGAACTTGTTAAATTCTTCCTAGAAAACAAAACATTACATCTTCTCATCAGACAAAAAATCCCAACCTTGAATCTCAAGTGAATTCTTGGATATAACCAGTTGTCTTCAACTATTCAATAACTATGTAATTTTTATCTTGAACTCTTCTACCACTAAGGATTTCTTAGAAAAACACTAGATTACATAATAAACATGATTTATCATTCCCATTCAGAATAGGTTAGTTAAATGTACAATAGGGATCAAGAGGTTATAGAAGATAGTTCATCTTCAAATATAGATTATGTATGCAAACGGATAATGGTTAGAGAATTTTTTTTAATTATTCATATACATGAAACTAAATGAGGTTACATACTCATTTTTTAAGGGTTAAATTAGAAAAATAAATAAATAACATATGTAAATAAATAAAATAGAAACAAAACAATAAAATTTATATTTTATAAATATAAATATATCGATAATATGAATACGAGTGATTTTCATGTATCATTTAAACTAAATATAAAAACACTCGATTTTAAATTTCACAATCAATAATGACAATGAAAATTATAAATTCATTTAAATTAGATTAAATTAAACCACATTTATAATATTATAAAACAAATTTCCCAATTAAATTTTAATAAAATCAATATGTTCACATGTAAGGGGATTAATAAAAATTTTAACAAATTGATTCTCTAAAGATTTAAATTGAATATAAATATGAGATGTTTGAGGGTTGTATCTTTAGAAATGATTACTTATGTTTTAATGCATGGATCTTCAATGATTTATTAGATTCTAAGAAAAGTTGATAGAACTAATGTTATCAAAATTCATTAATAAATGATTATAAATGAATCAAATGTAAATTAAGGTGTGTTTCATCCACATCAGTTGGGAAAAGCATCTACCAGCAGTAATGTATTATTCTCTTGTAGTAGATAGGGAACACGAGTTTTTGTTCATACTAGACTAGGATACAGGGGATTTACGTAAAAAATTAAATTTATTTAAAAACTCTATCAATATATTGTACAACCACCAAATTCATCATTTGAATATTATTTTAAATTAAAATAATATGTTTTTTTAAAAATAAGGGAAAGATAACTTTTTCATTTTAATATAATAAACTCCTTTTGGAAAATTTTAATATAGAATCTTTAGGATTAACATGAAATCAAGAACAACGACACACTACAAATATATTATATAGTCTTCTATCACTCACAGAAAATAAATTTCATATTATTCCTCTAAAAGTGATTTTTTTCAATTTCTTTCCTAGTTTAATCTATGTCATGTTTCTCATTATAACTCATAAGAATATATTGTTCACTTAGACATTCAATTCCAAAACATTTAACCAAGTCTAGTATATATTTTATTATATTAATCACATTACAAAAGTTTTTTTTGATAAATTTGAAAACCTAAAATTTAATTTAACACACTCATCATGCTCGTTTAGCAAGAGTTTATGAGTTTTTAAAATTTATTACACAATTTCTTATTTATATATTCCAAAATTACATAATAAATATATTTTTTCACCAATAAGATATATGAAGATCAGGTTCTCTAAAATAATGTTTTATCTTCCATACCGACTAAAAACCCATTTGATAAAAGTGAAAAGATAAACACTCATACCCATCTCTAAGTTCTTTTTTAATACCATAATGTGCTATAGTGTGTTTAAAAAAAATTCAAAGATGGAGATTTTCAAAATCTTGTGGTTGTTCAAAAAAAATACTTCCTCCATTAAAACCCCATTTTGAAAATAATATTTTACATTCATCTCATATAATTTAAAATTCAAATATGATGCATATGATAAAATAATCGACATGGATTCTAATATAGTTATAGGAGAAAGGGTATCCTTATAGGCTATACCATCTTCCTAATTATATCATTTATTTACATATCTAACCTTATTCCTATTTATCACATCAGTAACATTTTACTTATTCCTAAAACCCAATTTTTTCCTATAGTAGGATATAAATAGAGTATTTTATCAAATTCCCAAAAATGCGTCCTCTTAAACTAGGTTAATTCCACATGAATAGGTATGACCTAACTCTCATTTACTATGTGTTCTTATATATACATGGTTTTTAACTAAGATTGAAAAAACAAAAAACAAACTATAAAAAGGTTCATACACTCTTTATTATAATTTCATCATCTAAACTTCATATAACAATTTATAATGGTTGTTCATTAAGGGTTATTTCATATCTAGGTGATACACTTTTGTGATTATTGGAATCCATCCCGTCAGGATTTTATTCCGGAAAATGAAGTTCCAATTCTACATTATTTTTGTTATTAAAAATAAGGTCATATCTCATGTTTTAGAAATAATTATTTGGTTTATATATTTTGGTCACTTTGTATTCAAAAGGATCCCATTCATGAAATTTCGAAATATTTTAGTCTTAAAAAATATTTGATTGTTTATTGTAATCCATATATTCTTTTGAAGTAGTATAATAGTCAAAAAATACTCATTCATCTTCTTTTTGATCAAATATACCAATAATATCATTGGTTATTATAATATGAACCTTACTTAAAGATCCTTATTTTATTAAACATTTAGATACATATTTTCCATAAATAAAAGGGTTTTTTCGTTAACAATTAACTAGTTAACATTTATTTTTAATTGAAGAGTTTATATACCTCGATTCAACCCAAAAATCAGAAGGAAAGTAATATTCACTAAACATAGTCATAGAAATGCATTTAAAATTCATATTTCTTTATTCTAAAACATGGTTTTTTTAAGATTCATTAGGGAACGAAAGGTATTATAGATACTATATCATAGAAATAAGCATGAAACTCATGGTTTTCAAATTATCCACCACGGACAATTCTTAAAGTCATAATTTTTGAATCTTTTTCTTTTTCAACAAATTTTATAAAACCTATGAAAACATAAAACGCATAACTGTTAAAATGGAATAATTATATAACATGTAAATATATAAAAATAATAAACTAAGAAACAAATAAAACATTTCCTTCTTGGGATTAAAACTCCTGATTGGACAAAAAAGTAATTTAAAAAAGTTCTAGGGGTTTAGATGTGGGATCCTATTTAACCAGTTTAAAAAAGAAAACATGTGTTTCTTAACCATTTAGAATGCATTATAGGGCTTGTTTTTATTCAATTTATGTTGAGGTAAATCCAAAAATAAATTAATTTTGTAAAATTTTATCAATGAATAAGTATTTTAATTTCTTAGTATTCTATTCCATTTCCATGACATATTTTTCATCATTTTAATAGTTCACCTTTTCTTTACAAAACTAATTAAGATACATAGTATAGAAAATTTTTGTTCATGGTGCCTTAAATTTATAAAATTCATAATTAAATACAGAACTTGAATAATTTGAAATATAAAAAATACAATGATGAGAGATACTTATAAAATTACCTTTTAAACCATACACATAGAAAATGTTGTTTAAAATAATGGATTTTTAATTTTGAACTATTCTAACTCCTATAATTTTTCCACTTTCATCATTAAAAAAAGATACATAACATCTATATATATTTGATAATCATTGAAAATTAGATAAATATATCTTAATAGGACTTCATCAACCACTATTTATGTACCACCATTAAATGGTTCTCTTGGACTTCTATATCTACAAATAAAAATCAAATAAGAATTTTTTTTGGTTCTGATACCGTCATGGGTCAAGGAAGGTCAGAAAATAAGGATATAAAAACCCCAATCTATTAGGGCCTTCCAAAAAACCTCACTAAATGTTTTTGAAAAATTCATGAAAATAGAAATTTCAACTCCAAGGAACTATGGTTTTTTAGAATTTTAATCATTTTTATAGTGTGCTAGCTCAATATAATGAAAACTATTAAATTCGGAAAGATTTTAATTTTTCAATCTAAGTAAAAAATAATTGTGGGAAAACATTGGTTACAAACATTTAGTTCCTATTATAAATGTAAATTTATGATCTTTATTTTTCCTAAGAATTTGATTTAATTAATTTTCAAATTTTGTAAACAAACTAGAAACGTCTTTAAAATTTTATACTCTTCTCTTTATTTTTAAAATTTTTCATGTATATTTAAATATGTAGTACAATTCTCCATATTTGATTTCATAAATATATTTTTTTGGTTATGTCCATTTTTCAAAAAAAAACATTTTATCATATTTTTTTGAGTTTTATTTTTCTTTTTTAATGACTAAAATTTCTCTTTTAACATGGAATAATATTCATACAGTTCCTCCAATGAAAAATTTCCATTTGATGGTTCAGTTTTTTATATGAATCAAAATAATATACCTCATTTTTTTTTCAAATAAAATACATTTTTCATGTTTTATTAGAATTATTAACTTATTATTATGATGATTAAATAACACAAGAATCCTACAATGTTGTGCATGTTTTCTCTAGGACATTCTTAGATTTTCTATTGTATCCAAATTTATTGATGTATTTTTTCAATATTTTTATCATTAAGATGTTACGAACAGTTAGGATTGATATTTCCAAGCTCCTTGCACTCATAATTGCATACATACATAGAATTTAATATATAATTTTATATAATCTTTTAATGGTTTCTTGAAACCAATTCTACATTTCATAAACTTTTATAATATTGAAGTAAAGTGAACAAGATCACTGTCTATATTATAAATACATTACTAATTTTTATCATATGGCTTAGCTATCAAAAATGTTTTGACACCTCTTATCATCATTAAATGTTGAGACATATAATGTGACATTATTATTCTTAACTAACTTATGTTCTAGATCCTCAACATCCATATCTACCTCAAAAAAAATTATAGTACTAATATGATAATTTATTTTAAAAATTCTTACCTCAACTGATTCCTAAATACATTCTAAAATGACACTCCACTTTAGTGGGAGTATTTAATGAACTTATTGTTCATGATCTGGTTCAGAAATAAGTGTCCCTAAATAACAAATATTATTTACAATTTTTATAAATCTTCCATTCAACTATGTGATTCTCTCACCATCGATCATTCTAAAAATTTTAAACATTAGTTTCATGAAATTATACCTGATCAGATGCACCTTATATATATTTTCATTTAAAAATTATGTATTAATCTATATTTAATTAGATTTATAAAATTGATATAATCTATTGAACTCATCTATACCTAATCCAAATATTATAGAATTTGTACCTTTTGAATTCAAATACTAGTTTTCTTCAGTTTCTAAATCCAAGATTATGGTTGTACCTTCTTAATTTTGTTGTTTTTCATATCTTTGAGATAAAATTTTAGAACAAGGCTCTTTAAATATATTGTCATATTCTCCTTCTAAAAACAATAATTCTAAAAATTGAAATTTGTTTCTATGTCCATGTACAATCATCCTCTATTTTAAATCATTCCATCCATTGTTAAAGAGATCATTAGATTTCAACTTTTCTCTGTTAAGAACTTATGAATAAATTTCCTTGATACCAAATGTTGTTAATGAATAGTCAAAACAATACTCGAGAATGTGGTTGGATTGAGTTATTCGAATTTTGATTCATGTAAAAAAATCTCACTCACTTGTTTATGAAATACTTCTATTTCATTCTTAAATAAAACATGTCATGGAAATAAAATAATAAAAAAACATACACTAAGATATTAATGTTAGTTCAGGGAATAAAAGTCAAAAATTCCACTCCAATACTACCATTCTCTATGAGTGAGATGATTTCCACTAGGGAAGTCCTTTTTTCTAGGACAACATGTCCTTCTTCTACAGACTCAACATTTGAGTGCAAGAAGAATACACATTATACAACCACTATATCCTTCATCCAAGCATCAAAATGTGTTTAAAATAAAGGGTATTCCATAATTATGTTACTAGGAACTTTTTTAATGAATCAAAAAACAAAAAAGCGTTCATACACTTGAGCTCACCACTGTAAGATATAGCGTACTAAAAAAATAATGATCTCTATGAGAAATAATATGAAGATTAAGTATATTCATGAGAGTTTTCTAAACGTTTAAAATATTGTCAATGAACATAGATGATAAGTTGAGAAATTCATTCCTTATTTATGTAAAAAATGGATTTTGTTTATAATTCTTTGAAAAAATAATTCACTTTATTTCTTTATTAACTTCACTTCTCATGAAAATCTCCCTTTTCTCACACATTCACTTCTTCTATTTCAAAACAAATTCCCCCATTCATATTTAAACGCATCATACATGATCCATATAAAAATAGGGATTAGTAACATGTGTTTTACCTTTAAAAATAAAATATTGTAAACTATAGAGAAAAATAAAATGTATCATTCTTCTCTTCTATCTTAGTACTTCGTACATATAATATTTTATTTTATCTTAATGTTTAGATCAAGAATTTAAATATTGTAATGAAACATTAATAAATTCACTTTAGTGAATCAATGGTCATAAATACCAACTTGGAACAAGACCTAACATGTCTAAAAACCCCAATCCAGATAGCTAACTTATGGAACTACATCTATGTATCTGATTTGAATACATGAATCCATGTGGCTGATTTTTCTTCAGGTAGCCATATTGAACCACAAAGGTAATTCATTCATGTAGATGAATCTAATGTATCCAATTAAAATGATGTATATATTTTCATCATGTAGAAATTTAACATAAACTATTTCTTCACATAAATAATTTATGTGCCTAATTACTAACATAGTCTATTACACATTAAAAATTGATTAGTCAACATAACTATTTTATATAGATGAATGTCTACATAGGTTATTCCACATATATGTTATCTTTTTGACGTGGCAGTATTCTAAATAAGAAATTTTATAACCTAACCAATTTATGTACATATTTTCTATACATAGGTATTTCATTTATGTATCTATTTTCACAATGTATCCAAAAAAACACATAAATAACTTCACAAACCTATGAATATTTCATTCAAAAAGTCCAATATTCATACTTAGAGAAATTAACCATAGAATAAATAAAATTTATCTGGATAAACACAGTTATAAAATGTGATCATTAGTAATGTATGATGGTTATTTGAAAGCATCAATACCTAATGTGCATGGAATATTTTTTATCACCATTAGTAGTCAAACATGATGTGTGGGTCTAAATTTCATGTTGTGTAATCCTTGTTCATGCTTGGAGTTCCCACCCTATAAATACATTCCTAGTGAGACATCTAGAGCTACACACAAAATGATCTCCATTGGGGACACCATGTATAATGTCCCCGACATGACAAGAACTACGAAAATACACACTGAGTACCGAATAGTCCTAAATTCTATAGAAAATAGTACATAATGTATATAAAAAGACTAATGTGTGACATATAATGGTAATTTCACAGTCAAAACCCCATTGAGTGCATACATGTTATTTACCCTTAGAGTAAATGGTGAGTATTTTCCATCCTTTAGTTTTTTCTTATTTTATTCCAGATATAAAAATTTAAAAATGAAAATAATTCCTCTTGAAAATTTCTTATCATAGAATGAAATCATGCATCCCTCTTCAATATTAATGGTTAATCATGAAATTTAATCTCCATTTATCTATAGGATGAAAAATTGTGATTTCATATGCTTATTCAAGTATACACATAGTTGAGAACTCAACTGATGATTTAATTATAACAAGTCATGGGTCCCGTGTTTGATTGATATTGTCATGTACTTTCACATTCATACAGTGTGGTCCCTAAATCTCTGGACATAGGTACTCCTTAATCTAAAAAAATCCACTTGATTTGGTATTATTCCATAATAATGTTTGGTAACTCCCTCAACTAACATATATCATTTTTTGAGGTCGGCTGACTATAGTTTCTAAGAGTTGATTTTGGTAATAAACCTCAGTAATTCATATTCATCAACTATTTATAGGGCAATTTATAATAATTTGGGCAATTATAGCTGTGACATTCACCAATCTTAAGTTCTACAACAATAATACGTATTTTTGTTTTTAAAATATTTATTCTTCCTTTACTCGGTTTCTCCTAAAATTTTGGTTATTTTGATAATGAGTCTCTCTAGCTTTTATCATTTCTGGGTTTTAGTTTGTACTATTGTGTATGTATATAATCACTCCTATATGGTAGATTTACCATAAAATTTCATATCTTATGTTGCTGATGGATAGCTTTATAGTGATATTGGAAACTATAGTGTTGGTGAACTTAGGGTTTACTAGTACCTGAAGAAGAATATAGTTGATGACATTAATGTTGGGTTCTACTTCACTATTAATATACTATCAAACCAATTAATTTAGTTTGGATTACATTTTGGTTTGTTGGGCATGTATGTTTCCCATTTACAATATGATTTAAAAATAGTTAATGTTATATAGACTGTATAATTTTTTACAGGAACTACATATTGTATATGTTTTTATCATTTATACTAAATTGTTAAATTCAATGCGAATTTGTGTTTCCTTTTTAGGTTCATTAAGATAAGTCCTCCTATAATACTTGATATGTGAAATATATGCTATTCTCCATCCCCTATCCAATTGGGGATAAGAATGGGGTAGCACACTCAGCTTTCTACATGCTTAGGTTAGGTCTTGGTGGGTCAGGACATGAAATGAAAGGTCATATATACTGTTGAGAATGTTAAATATAATTTTTATATGCCCATTGTATATATGATTCTTTGATATATGTGTGTTAGATATACATGTATCCAATAGGTATGTTGAATATTTTACAATTAAATGTGAATAAAATGTTATAAAAAAATTGACATGTAAACAACATAAAACAGATAATAATGGTATAAAATAAATAATACTAATTTTTAATTTATGGTTTAATTTATTATAATTATTTTTTACAATAATGTATTTATAATTAAATTTCTTCAATTAAAAGAATAAATCCCCTAAAATAGCCTTAAAATTCCCAAATTTTGTAAAAAATATGTAAATTAAATCCAATAAAAAGATAAGTGATTGTAGGGAATAAAAATTCGATGATTCATTGTCACTGAAATATGTATTTTTAAAAAAAAATTGTTTATATTATATATTTCTAGTTTTTAGCGGCTACATTTTTTATTATTATAGAATAAATTTAAAATTAATTTTTTTATATTAAAAAATTAATTCAAATTAATTTAATGAATTTAATTGCTTAGAAATAATAATAATAACACTTAATTCCTAAAAAAGAAATTTTTTAAATATTTATTTTTATAAGTTCTGCATAAATATGTTAAAATTAATTTTACCAATTTTAAATATTTAATAAAATAAATTGGGTTTTATATTTGCTATTATAATTTCTAAATTAGTTAATAAGTTAAATTTAATTTTTTTAAAAAAATATATGTATCCATGGTAAAAGGTGATTTGTCACATTATATGTAAAATAAGGTAAAAGTTGTATAATTAAGGGTTAAAGACCAAAAAAATCTCTCTCAAAATCTCTAAATTTTTATATTAGATAATTAATGGACCATATTCATTATCTTTTCACATTGGATCCACTTTTCCAGTAAAATTAATTTCATTCACATTATGGAATTACTATTTACAAAATTTCACTAAAACTCACTTATAAAACGTCCCCTTTTCTACCCTTCAAAACTTCTTTTCTCTTTATATTTGTGCTTTAATAAATTACCAAATTAACACTCGTGACTTATTCTTCCATTTTTTGTAGCTTTTGGCCCCAATAATGTATCCTAAATTATTCATTATAAAATAACATGAAATTAGAAGATTGAATTCAGTAAAGTATGTATCTAATTATTCAATACCTATATCATTTCCAAATCATCACCAATATTTCTAATATCATTAGTCACAAAAATAATTTTATATTAACATACTTAATCTTCTAAAATTTTCTATTATTATAATATAACTATATAGTTTTATGTATTTATTAATATAACAAGATCTCATTGTGGTCAATTCAACCACATGCATGAATGATGTTGTAGTAAATTTATAATTTTTATCATGGATGGGTACAAAATAATAAATTATGGTAATAGTGAAAAGTTTGAATAATAATTATAAAGAAACACATTCACATAGGTAAAGATTCTTGAAACTCGGTTTTAGTGAATTCATGTTCTGAAAATAATTCCAAATATTCCATGAAATAAACATGGGAATATATAAATAATTATAATATTATTATTATTGTAACATTAATAATATAGTAGTGATGAGGGTTTTAGAAATTAAGGAGTCATGAAATTGTGATACAAAAATAAGTATGAAACAATCAAAATTATTAGCATATATTGATGAAATTAAACATTAACTAACAAATAATTATGTAATAATTAAATATAATAGTATTAAATAAAACATAATAGATTCAAATAGGTTTTTGTAACAAATGATTAAGATTAATATTTTTATTGTATAGGGGTGGATGTACATTCACGGAAATTGGGGGTAAAGGTAAGGGATTCTGTATGAATATTTTTTCTTACATGAGAATTTCAATACGTAAAGTTACATTAAATTTATATTTACTCAAATTACTTATCAATAACAATATTTCTTTCCATGTGATTATTTTTGTGCTTAAAGTCCTTTTCACTATCTCAATATTCTTTGATTTATAAATTATTAAAAATAATAATTGTATAGGGAATTTTATTTATATTTTCTTTTCAATTTGATAATGGATCTAGTATCTATTCATATTAATTATTTAGTTTCATTAATTTCATTATATTTACATCAATTATTCATTAAATATTTTTTTATGGTTTTTTATTCTCCTAAAATGTTTGAAATTAATCTTTTTTATCTCTCTTCTATTATGCTTCTTGAAAGATCATTTTATCTAACCACGTTATTCGGTTTTCATTAATAATATTAATTTTAATGTTTTCTTGATTCATCAAATTACATTTTATTCACTTAATCATTATTTATTAAATCATTTATTTTGTATTATATATTTTTAAATTCCATGAAAATATAATTCATATTTTATAATAATTTTTTTAAAAAAATTATAATGTTCATCTAAATATCATTCATTCATATCAAAATCCTTTAATGGGTTTTATGCTTTAATAGGGATATGTTTTAAAAGAATAATCCAATTTTTGTCTATGGACTGTTTATTTATTTTTTATTATTATTTTTAAGTATCTCATTTAATTAAAATGTTTTATTTATTCAATGGTGTATTCATGAATGTTTTCATGTTCATGTGCCATATATATGTATAGTTTATCATTATATGATTGGGGAGCCTGATATAATATAGATCTCTAATGCATTAGATAATGGTTTATATATCATGACATGATATAATGTGGGCATGGTGATTATCCTAGTTTTCTATAAAGTGAAACATGTTACTCCACTAGATATTGAGGGTCTTGCTAAAGAGCTTTGACCTAAGATGTGATTTTTAATTCTTATGCAAGTTATTCATTTCTAAGTAAAATTACATTTTAGGCCACATTTTTAGGGTATGACTAAATACATATATATTAGGATTTATTTTTTTGAATCTTGTTCATTTCAATACTATTTCCTTTATTATATAAATATATTTAACTTGATTATGGTCTCATAATTATGTGTTCATATTTTTCTCACATATTATTTTCATTATGGTCTCTTATATTACGATGATTAATGTCCCATATGTGTTTCCCATTACTAGGATTTTGAAATCTCACTATTATTATATTTATATTCCATATTATGTAATATCATCAAATTACGAGAATAATAATCATATCTTTGATAATATTTTAATGTAATTTTTTTGTGAAAGTACAATTTATCAATAAAAATTTCTTAATAAAAGATTTAATGGATTTTTATATAGTTAAAATACCAGTTAAACCCTAGTAATATTCTGTAAAATATTACTAAACCTATATGTTGAGTTGATGTGAGACTCCATGTCAGGTAGATCGGAAGTATTGATGAAATAAAAATATTAAATATATTATATTATGCATGTGTAATTTTCATAAAATATTAGAATATCTCCTTAATGGTGTCTTGGATGGGAAATTTGAGACTACCATTAAAACTAAAACTTATTATTTACCTTAGGTGTAACATAAATATTGTGTTTTTCAGGTGTTTGGTAACATCACATTGGATGGAAAATTATTCAATATTTTTATTATATTTTTTTATAAAACATTTTGATGTATCTCTAAAATGGTGTATTTTATATAATATCCAAGACCACTGATAGGTCCATAATACAATTTTCACTCTATTCACAACAAATCATTTGTCTGCACTAGATGTTTGGATAAATTGCATGTGAGGGTATTTTATTTAATACTTTTATTATATAATTTTATTTTTTTTATTTATTAAATTTTTTTATTCCACCTCCTTCCCTACACCTGGAAACGAACATCCATATCTTCACATTGGTTAATCCAAAAAAACTATATAAATAAACCATTTTGACCTATTTTAAGTTGAAAAATTTTAATGTGTATAAATTATAGACTCATCCGAAAATTTTTAGTTAAACCAAAAATCAAACTAGTATATTAATTTTGGGATTTTTAATAGATTGAATAAATAAGAGATTTAGTTTATAAGTAACCAAATAACTTGGATATCAACATTGTATGGTTTGATAGAGTCTAGTAAATCCCCTTACACCCTTTCATGGGATCGATGAAGAATCATAAAGAAGATTAGGTTGGTGAGTAGGTTTCATTCTGATAGTGACTTCATGTTTTTTTATATATTTTTATTTTCTTATATTAATTTTTTCTCCATATGGTTTAAATAAGTGTTTGATTTATAAAATTTTAAAACCAATATTATATTAGGATAATCAAGAAAATTATAAAAAATTAATTATTATAAATTAACCAAGTTTATTGTATGAAATTATTAATGGATAATTATTTAATTGTCAGAATATAGGTAAAGTTTTAACTAAAGATAATTATGAAGGATAATTTTAATGATTATCAATGGACAATCACTACAAAATTATCAAGGATAATTATAACTATTTACCAAATTATAATAATTTTTTTTATTTAAATGATATAGTATATAAAATATTTTCGAAGGATAGTTTCTCAAAGTATATGAACATGGAATTATAATGGTATAATTTAATGAATTTGTCTGAGGATAATTACTTTTAATTACTATTATATATAAATCAAAATTATCAAAGTATAATTATTTGAGTTGGATGATTATAAGGATAATAAAAACATATTTATTGAAAACTATAAATGGATGATTTATGTGAAATCATCAATGGGTAATTTATGGAATTGATCATAGGATAAATTATTATCAAAAAACATTTTCTTTAATTATAAAAATATATTTGTCAACAACTATCAGAATTATTTTTTAAAAATTATCAGGTGGTAATTACCTCATATTATCTATGAAATGTAATTATAAATGGATAATTGATAATAAATTATCAAAACATAATTATAAGTTTATAATTTATAATAAATAATCATGTGATATTTATTAAAGGTTTATTTATATTAAATTCTCAAGATATAATTATAAATTTATAATAAATTATCAAAATATAATTATAAAATGATATTTTAGAATAAATTGTCAAAAAATAATTATTGTCAAGGAAAATATTGTGATATCATGTGTTAGTCCAAAATTATTATTTATAAATTATCTTGGAGAAATAAATTATTATAGAATGTGATATTTTTTTATGTTTTGAAATAAAATATCTTCTTTTTGTTCTATGAATCCTTGAGGTACCTCAAGTATTGGTGTACTAACAACTATGATAATAAGGAAAATGATGTGGTGATGTTGACTATTTTGGTTTCCACTCCATTTTTCTATCCACACAGGGTGTTTTTTCCTTTCATTGATATCGACGACCTTTAGGCAGGAATTTGGTTACCTTTTTTTCTTATGTCTACAAATATTTTCATAATGACTATATTTCTGGGTGTTTTAAGGACCATTCATAATTATCATCACAATTTTGTGTGTTTGTAGCCTATGAGACACATTAATGGTTTTTAATTCCATCAATTATACAATATTGTCTTTTCATTTTTTTATTTTGATAAGAAAAATTTATGTATTCTTCCATGTACATATTATGATATTTTATGTCTTCTCATATTCTCAAGTTGTTTGTGTGTTACCATTTCCTTGGAGTTTATAATTGTCACATGAGACCGATGGAACATCGTAATTGATTATCCCTTAGTAGTGGAGTGTGCTTTATTTTGATGATGGAGACGAGGGACCTGACCTTAGGGTTGAGGTACAATGAAGACAAAGTGTTGTGAAAAAGGTATTATTGATGTATCCTTGATTTTACAAGTGGAATTTTCCATGTGATGTTCTGGTTGATGTGAAAAATATATATTCTCATCTATAATACCCTTGTGAAATAGTACACTGGAGAAATATATGACATGAGGTATCATCCCCAAAACACTATAAAGATTCCATACAGGGGTGGTTAGCTTCCTCGCACAGATTTAATTATCTTCTAGCACGGAGCCGAATCTCCTATGGTTGAGGATTTGTGATGGATTAGATATCACATTCCCTCTTGGTTTTCTATGACATTTTTATTCATGTTATTCATGAATTATCAGTATGGTATACACATGAGATAATTTGGAACATCGGGTTAAGGATTCATTTTTTGTGTACTTTCTTGTTTGATACTCACACACTGTATGGAAATTTTGTTGTGATTGAAGATTTCAGGACGGATTCAATGAAGTGAAAGGACACTATGGTAGATGGATAAGAAAAGGATCACATAAAAAGTTTCATGAAATGACATAATTTGAAGGACCCACATAGTGATATTTTATTTATTTTCAACTGCTTATTATGAAGGAATGGCCCTCTATATTGGTAGATACTTTATTTACATGATAGATATGTAATTTATTTATTTTATTCATGTTTTATATGATAATTAATTATATTATTATTTTTATATTATTGAGCCTATGAAATGATATTGATGGTATAGTCACCCCACTGTTGGACTTAGACCCTCACGACCAGTTCTTCTTCTCTTGCATATGTGTAGGAATGCATGAGGACATGTGACCTTCCAACTCAAAACTATTTGTTATGGTCTATATGTTATAAAATGGTATTATATAAAATGGATTCATTGATATTTTTTTCTCTGTTATTGGTTTGGGACATTGTAGATTGGAGATAATATTGTTATGATTTAGGTAGAGGAACTATGATAATCTCTTTCCCTAAATGTATAATAGACCACTGAGTTTCCATAAATTTGAGATAACATGATTTTTACCATTGATTAAATTCATATTGGGTGACAAAAATGATTTATATATTTGATGTAGGATAATTGGAGTGCATTGATGAATTATGGATAGGCATATAGGTGCACATACAATATATACATGTTTTTTTACTACACAATGCTCCTTGTATTAAATGACTTGATTTGTTCTCTCCGTTTAGACTAGATTCTCATGGGGTGATATATCAATATAGATAGGTATTTCGATATATCATTATTAAAATTAATCATTTTATCTGATCATGTTTTTGATTTAGGTTTTATATATGATTATTATTACTAATTTGTAGGGATGGAAACCGGGGTTACATTGATGTGGGGTATACCATGGGTTAAGTGTAGACTCCTAGGAGAACCTTGTGTGAGACAATAAACTGATTTGGGTTTATCTCTGCATCTCATTTTATTTTTTCAAAGTGTTTCCTTCACATTAAAAAGATGTATCCTCAGAGCAGTCTCAGGGGACTCTATGGGAGTACTCTGTAATACTCCCATAATGGAGTTTTTTTACTCATTAACACTTTCTGTAGGAGAATAAAGTAAAGAATGATCCTTCAACTTCTCTATGGAATTCAAAGTAGGTCCTCTCCAACTATATTCCTTTAAATTGGTGTTTTTTCTACGAATAATAGTTCATAACTTTGGTCAAATAGTCCCTAATTTAAATAATATCATTCTTCATCAATCCATGGAATAGAGTCCCTTGGGATTATAAATTTTGGGTTCAAATATTTATGGGATTTTTTTACGTGGTAGATAGTCTAAAGTATCAGAATTTTAAGATGAAATTGACCTTCTTGAATGACTATGGTGAGCCTTACAATTCTTCAAGATTGATCTTTGAGTGGGATATCATGAGTTTCTATTAAGAGAAATTGATATTCTAAAAATGGAATTTCTATGAAGGTAGGGATCATATGAATACATGTAGATGTAATTTGGAATAAAGAATGCACCAATATTGTTCATGGACAACATGAATAATACATTACACAAAGACTTGGACTTCCACACCATAGTGTTCTCAATGATTTCCTTATCTACTGATTGACACAGAAGAAATCTTCTTTGCACCTCAAGATTATATTGTGTTATGTTTGAGTGCATCACCTTTATGTCATGTCATCAAAGTGTGACTTCTATATATAATTGTTTAATTTACTAGTACATGTGTCATCTTATATGGGTATATACGGGAACCAAGATGATGTTGAGGAAATTATGTCTTGTACACATCCCCAAAATATGTTTGAGATCTAGATCATTTTTTTCTAGCAGTGTATAACCGATGGTTTCTCGAGGATATATCACAAAAATCTACACCTGTAACTATAAAGAAGATGAAGGGAGGTAAAGTATGTTGGTTAGACTTTTGTGAAGAGGCATTGTATTGGAAAAAAATTGGATAATGAAAACTCCATTACTAGCAGTCAATGGGCTGGGTATTTGTTCTGCAATATATTGTGATGAATCAGGCATTAGTTTGGTAGCAGAATAGAAGTTGTGAAAGTAGGTAGTAGCTATTGAGTCACATCAATAAATAATTCATGAGTATAATGTTCCTAATAATGAAATGTATCTAGGTGTCATGGTTATTTCATTGATGTGTTAGAGAATCTTTCTCTTCGATGAGATATTTTTTGTATCCAAGGACCACTATATCATTTGTTATATATTCACATAGAGATACCTAAACTAGTGATGGATGATTTGGGATGACTTTCTGAAAATTATTAAATTTGAGATGGAGTATGTACGTAATAAAGGAAACATCATTGTGGATTCCATCAACCATAATACAAAGGATGATCAAAATTATGGTGAGAGTCCCTCATGGGAGTAATGTTGCATAATGTTTATATTGGCTGATTAGAGGATAGATTCCACATAAAAATAGGGTTATATAAATTGTGATACCTTGGTCATCACATCATTTCTTCTAAACTAGTCAAAGGATAGAAAATATTACGACCTAGAGTATGATTTGTTGGGGGAATAGCTGGAGGGATGTGACATGATACCCAAAAGATCAATTGATTATGAAGATGTGATCATGGTATATTGGAGAGTAGTCATTCCTACTTCAATCAGATAGGATCTAATGATATTTTTCCATAACATGAAATTAAATGTGCATCATAGTGAAATTAATATGTAAAATGGATTCACATGATCTTTCTAGTGTTTGAGGATGGAGAGGGACATCTAAGGGTTTGAATACTAAAGCATTACTTGTATGAGGTTTATAAACTGGCTCCAGTTACCAGGTGTCTTCTTTTATCCACTTATCATTCCCATATGGATTTGGTAATATGTCATGATTGAATTCATGACATGGTTACCCAGGACCATGGGGATTCATAATGTAGTCCAGGTGATTTTTTATTAGTTAAAAAACAAACTTTTAACAGATCCTAGAGATACACTTTATGAATGAGATGGTAAATATTTATATATGTGAGAATTTATACATATGATTATTCCCCTTCATTCATGTTTTTTATGGAGACACAGACATTATTTCATGATTTTTTCAGGGCCTATAGATGGTGCTGGAATCTTAGATGAGATTTAGTAAACTATACTATCCTTATACAGAAAAACCATTCTCAGTGAATGAAACACATACTAGAGGATTTTTATCAAGATTGAGTTCAAGAGATTAATGAATATTGGGATGAACACCTATAATATTTTGGTTTTTTAAACAGAATTTGTCGATATTAAATTATAATGGAACCTTTTGAGGCTCTTTAAGAGTGGTTATGTCGGTCACTACTCTATTTTCTTGAGGTGGTGAGCCAATGGTTATCAATACTAGTTTGGTTCGGCAGAAAAAATATTGAGTTAAATTGATTTTGAATTGGTTGATAATCCGTCATATTTGGTTAATATCATATTTTAGTCAAAGTATGAGACCTTTTGGAGTTTTTTGTGGGTAATAAGTTTTTCTATTGTGTGACTCCTTGATTATTACACTGATATCTAAGGGAGAATGTCAATCTAGAACCATGGTTTGTTATACCATTCATGATCACTAAATGAATGGGATACTGGTTTGTTGTTTGGACCTTCTCCAATATTATCATGGTACAAAAAATGTGTCTCATTTTTCTCATCTTCAGGGGTATGTACCAAATCATGTGCACGAAATTGGATATGTGGATATTGAGTTGGATCCTAACAGATATTACTAGTAGAATATGGTGTAGAATATGTACCATTATGAGAAGGTTCTATGAGGTTAGATGGTACCCCTTTTCTAGGTTTGGTGGTATAATGAAGGGATCTATAAGTATATGTTGGAGTTCAAGTATGATATTTGAGGTCAGTGGCCTAAGTCATTTGTGAAAGACCAGTAGAGTTACTTATACCTAATGATAAGTTGAAATAGGGGTAGAATTTTAATATCCCCTTATTAATATTATAAGAAAAAACTATTTTATATTAACTTGTGAGTATTTAAATGTTATAATGTAATTTTTCATTAAAAATAATTTAATAAATAATTTAATTCTATTGTGTATGGCTAAAATCCAAGTTGACACCTTTAAATATTCTATGAATTATTTTTGAAAGTTATGCATAGAGTCATAGAGAGATACTAATCCCATAGAGCCTAGATATTAATAAAATAAAAAATAAAAAATATATTGTAATATATGTGCTCTATTTTTCAAATTTATTGAATAACTTTCAAATAGTATCTCAGATTGAAAATATGATATTACAATTAAATCTAGAACATAGGACATACTTTAGAAATTGCATAAAAATTGTTGGTGTTGGTTTTTTGGTAACATCTGAAGCATGAGAAATTTAATTATCATTTTTATTATAGTTTTTAAAAAAAAATAAGTATCTCCCGAATGGTGTGTCGTATAAGAAATCAAAGTTCGCCATTTAGATTAAAATGTGGGTATTACCATAGGTGTGACATAATATTTGTATGTGACTATCATTTAATTGAATAAAACTTGTGGGAATTTTATTTAATACTTTTATTAAATTATTAAAATTATTTAAATTTATTAAATTCATTTTTTCATCTCCTCCACTATACATGGAACCATACTTTCATATCTTCACGCGGGTTGATCTAAAACCCACATAAATCAACAATTTTGAACCATTTCATTTTGGAACATCTTAATGGGAAAAAATTAAATACATTCCCATTAATTTTAATTTGAATCAAAAATAAATATTGTAGATTAATTTTTGGTTTTCAAATAGGTTAAAGTAAAAAAGTTGATATTTTAAATACCTGAAGCACACCACTTTCAACATTAGTCAATTTGATTATGTATGGGTGATCTCTAAAAACCCATTCATGGTATCAATTAATCTTTTAATGTATATTGGGGTTGTTACCTGGCCACCTTCTATCGGGCGCTATGCATGGGTGAGTTCTAATTTTGTTTTCAATTTTTATATTATTTTATTTTCATTCATTCTTTTATTCACCCAATTTTGAAATAAATGGTTGATTTATAGAATAATAAAAACTAAAATTTCTAGGTAAAATGTATAAAACTATTAAAAAAATATTTAATATTTACAAAGAAAATTATATGATATTATTGAAACATAATTACAAAAATTATTCAGAGATAGGAAATGATTTATCAAAAGTATATTATCTTTTTAATTTATAAATATTGTCAAAAGATAATCAATGTGGAATTATAAGGGATACACATATTTGATTATAAAATGAATATAAAAATGATTTATATAAATGATATAATCTATAAAAAATCAAAATATATTTTTAAAATGATTATCAAATGGAATTTTCAAGGGCTAATTTATTAAAATTTAATGATTATAACTACCTAAAATTACTTTTATTGATAATATTAAATTATAAAATGATAATTATGTGAGTTGAATAATTATAATGATAATAATAAGATATCTATAATAAACAATCAAAAGTTAATTTACGAAATATTATCAATGGGTAATTTATGGTATTTTTCATAGGATAATTTATTATCAAATGATAATTGCATGAATAATCAAAAGATAATTAAATGAAATTATCTAAGGTAATTATAAATAATTATAAAAAGGTGATGACATCAAATTATCTATAAAATTATAATTGTAGAAGTATTATTTATAATAAATTATCAAAATATAATTATACTAGGATAATTTATAAAAAATTATCAAGATAAAATTATATAAGGATAATTTATAATAAATTAGTAAGAGATAATTATAAAAGGATGATTTATAATAAATTATCATGAGACTATTATAAAAGGATAATTTATAATAAATTTTAAAAAGATAATGATTCGCATTTAGAATATTAAAATTGAAAACGTTGGACTAAAATGATAATTTAGAAATTACTTGGGAGAGAGAAAATACAATCAAATGTTATATTTTATTTATTTTTGAAATAAAATATCTAGTTTTCTTTCAAGGAACCCTTCAGGTATATACAACATTGAAGTACTAGAAATATGATAATAAGGCCCATGGGGAGTTATTCATGACTATTTAGCTTTCCACTTATGCATTCAAACTGCTCATGGTGGTTTATTCATTCCATTGACATTGATGAATTTTAGGTGGGAAGTTATATACCTTTTTGGGATCACCTCTACACTTGTTACAATAATGAATATATATTTGGGTGTATTTTGGGAAATTCTTGGTTATGATCACATTTGGGTGTGGGTTTCTCTGTACAGCTTGTGATAGTCATTGTTGATTTTTGATTCCATGAGTGATACTACTATATCATTTTCCATGTTCAACTTTGATCGCACACTATTATGATTGGTACAATATTCTCATGATGATATGTTTTTTCTACTCATCTGATAACCTTGTATATGTGTTACCATTGCCTTGGAGGTTGTGATTTGTACTTGATATTGGTGGACCATCATGACTGATTGTCCCTTAGTTGTGTAGGGTGATTGATTACAACATTAGCGACTAGGGACCAAAGTATAGGGTGGAGGTAAAAGGTAGACATGCTGTTGTGTCCAAGGTGTGCCCAAGTTGGCCTATATTTTCCATGTCACATTCACCACGTGTTACCCTAGTGGATGTGTGTATTGGATAATATCATATATAAGACTTGGTTGACATGATACTCTTGAGGATTAGATGATGTCAGTTATCATATCTATGACACTGTGAGGATACCATACAATTGATGGTTTTCTACTTCCAACACATTCCATTATATTGTGGTATGGTTCCAAATCATGTATACCATGGGGTTTGTGGCATCTTTTTTAGTTCAGTACTACACAGATTTTTATTTTATGTTTATGTTCATTATGAATTTATTATCATTATAGAAAACACATGTTTTACATTTGCACATAAGGTTAAAGACGTAATGGTGGTGTCTTACAGAGTCTTGTACAAACATACGAGTTGGGAATTATAGTGTTAAGATATATTTCATGAGGGATACATTGATGATAAAAGATCTTGTGGTAGATGGCTCGGTAGAGGTGCAAAGAGAAAGTGGTGGACCAGGACAGGCTTTGGATAAACCTATTGTGATGTCTATTTATTTTTAGATTCTTTAATAATGTATAATCTTTCCACATTCGGATTTGTTTTATTTATATGATATTTATTATATTTATTTAGTTTCCACATGTTTACTATGATCATTTATTATATTGTTAATTGTTTATTATTGATCCCATGACATCATACTAGGGTAATATTTGTGCTCATACCTGGTGGTTTGGGATGATATGTAACACAAGTGATGTTGAATAGTATTTTTTATGACATTCTTTAAGGAATATCATGATTGGATTATTTAATGGGAGATGTTGAATAATAATTATAAAATAAATAAGTTTGTTGTGTAACTAGTATGAAAAGACATTATTCCTATAGGTTCTCGGGGAATGAGTTTTTATGATCCATAAAGAATAATTTGGTATAATGATATGATAAGGTTATATTTTATGGTTTTTTTAATATGAACTTTTAGTTTCATTGATGTACATATGTTTTAAATTTCTTTTTTAATGTTCTTTTTTATCTATATAAATGTTCCTGATCGCCTTGGTTAGTAATCAAGAGTGTCTGTGGGATGTTAGAAACTAGAGCTCAAATTTATAAGTGAAAGGGGAAGTTGAAAAGTTTTACCAGACCTTTCAAAAGAGGTCACATGGTTTTTATAACCCATGTTTGGATCTGTAGGCCTCAAAAAGGGGATCACATGAGTTGCAAACAGTTTGTATAACCATGTATGGTATCCTGTATGGGGTGTACACCCAAGGAGGAGGGGGTGCATTAGAATATCATGGTTTGAAAAAATATTACTCCCCAAAATTGTGTTCCAATACTCTTGGATAGTGGAAAGACCATATTTTATGCATGATTTGGAAAATTGTGTCATAAATCCGAGAGATATTTAAATCATCAGCAAATTACAATTTTTTCCAATGCACCATTTAAAGAGGCTCACCCCATTTTTCAATATGATTTTCCAGCATCCCACCCTAATAAAAAATAACCCATTATTCTATACTCCATGGTTTCGATACCATTTCAACCTATGACCTTTAATCCCATAGTTTTTCATCCTTTTTGGATTGCCATAGTTGATTTAATCATTCCATAGGATCCTTGTTTTGTTTATTTGGCTATCGAAATCACTATTTTGATGTAGGCTCTTAAGCCATATTTTTTTGGGAATTTACCATTATTCCATTTTCTTCTAATTTGGAAAAAAACAAAGGCTAAAAATGTTTGATTAGTATTATATGTTGTTATCGTAGGTGTTCTATAAACTTTCCCTAAATGGTTAGATGTTTTATATTGATTATTTAGTGTTTTACTGGACATTGTGAGAACTGATTCCCCAATTAATTTATCTACGAGATAAATGATAAATTTAGGATTAATACATGACATAATAAACTTATTATAGGTTTATGATTTCTTAAGACTACCTGAACCACATGTGGGTGATTTCTTCCCATTTCCCATGATTATGCCATCCATGGGGTGCATTGAGTTAACTAATATTTTAAGGAATTAAATTTTATAATGAAATGTATTGATAAATGTTGTGATAACAATATGGAACCTTACCATTAAAAGATGAAAGGTATGAGATGGTAAATCCCTTGACTTTTATATCATTATGAATGAAAGAGTTAAATAATTAGATGAATGGTTTATGATGATAAAACAGGATCGTGGAATGGCACCAACAAATCAGTAGGATTATTTGGAAATTTTGACTCTGTGGATCCTATTCACTTGGCTTGATTAGATTCCATGAACATTTCTACTCTAAGGATCTTGAATGTTAGGAGGAATTTGATATTTCTACACTAATGATACAATTTAATTTTTTATAATTGAAATTCGAGGAACCCTTGGACACTTCTACTCCTTGGATAAAATGTATCTAACTTGTCATTATTCCCTGGACAATTTTAATCTAAGAATCTAGTGACTTATTTGGATGCCTTATAAATTTATACTACTTGGATCATATTTAGTCATATTAATATGATTGATTGTGAATTTATACTCCATGGATATGATAACCTATTAGAATATTTTTATATATTTATACTCCTTGGATCTTGATTACATATTTTTCATAGTTTACTCAGTTCCCTTAGACATTTGAACACCTTATACCCTAGTCCATGTAAGTCTGACACCGGGTTAGATGAGGTAGGTCATTGATGATTCTTTAATTTCATTATAGATAGTCTTTATGAGTTTGTTTCTTGATCATGGAGAGTCTTAATACACTGGAATGTATTCCTTATACATCAATTAATTTTACTCCTTTTATTTATAAAAACTACATTAACTTATATGAAAATGTTGGACTTGTTTTATGTATTATTGGTGTTGGATTGCTATGTATTATCTCACACCCTTTTTGGGAAGTCATTGGGTACCCAGATAGAATTCAAGGATGCAACTATGGATAGGGAAAAACACCAACATTATAATTCTAGATTACATATTACAAAGAAGCAATGGATCATAGGACTGGCCTATGGCTCGTGATGCTATCTGCATATAGTTTTTTTGTTCTTTTTGTTCCTTTGACACTTTTATGTTACTAGATTAATGATTCCTAGTATGAAATGTCCTTTAAATATCATGAAATTATAATCATTTGTAAATAAAATTACTCGATGATATTGCTTAATTATTTATATTATGGGTTCTTATTCTTCAGTAGAAGAGTTATTTTTATATGGATATACTCTTTTTTGTTAAGATTATACCACTATGTTACACTCTAGTCATGAAGTTATATTCTCTCCAATATTCCATTATAGATCCCTCAATTATAATTTTCATCCTCTGGTTTATTTGAAGGAGCACTTGAGGCCATGTGTCCAATAGGGTTTAGTTATAATTGAGTGAACCAGGAATGAGATATCACAAATATGTATCAAAGGAGTTTATTTTATTTTTTCTTGTTTTTTGGGAATATTGTATAAGATATTAGGAATGTGTTGTGGTTTGGTTATGAGCTTGTTCATGTGAGTAGTTAACCCATGTACAGGGAAAGGCCAAATTACATGTGATGGGACATGTTGTTCTAACTTGTGCTTATTACATTCACAGTGACTTCACCATTGGGCGATGTACTTGATGTTTGATATTACTTGTGATTTTAGATTTTTGGGATTTGCATTGGTATGGTAAGAAAGTATTGAATTATGCATCATTATAGTAACTTCATGATTTATATGTCAATTAATATGTCATGAAACATTTATATTACTTCATTCATTACTTGCATCATGTCTTGATGCCTTATTAATCATTCCATCAAATTATGCAAACATTTCATGCAGGGAAATGATAAATAACTAGTTGGGAATAAATCAAATGACACAATTAAATTTATATGTTGTATGGACCATTATAAATTAGATGTGTTGATCAATACTATTTATCCTTTTTAATGATATAATTGAAATAAAAATGGGATTGAATTTAAATGAATTTTAATCCTAAAATGAATATTTTTCAATAAATGTCAATGAAATTTCAATATATAGGTTGTTGGGTATGTAGATTTTAATTGAAACTCTATATAATATAATACGTCACTTATATATTATTACTTTACCCCAACCTGACCTTAGTAGTGGGTAGCGAGAAGAGTCTCTATATTTTCCTTATTATTTTAATATTTCCCATACATCGCCTTAGGATAAGTAAAAGGGCTCGGAATTGTGTTTAGGAAGGATGGTGCTTTTCATGTTTGTATTACTAGGATCTTGACATTAGTAACTATTAATTAAGCAATGTAATTGTAATTTATAAATATATAACACAGAAAAATCATCTAGCCATATTCTAGTAGGGTGGCGACGACCATGCTTCAGAGGTGGTGGTATTGGGTCCACCTATAGAACCATCAGTAGTTCCCCATATGACACCGCATGTTATACACTATATGGGCGATGAGTCTTAGTTTTGAGAGGGATTCTATGATTCATTCATATCATTTAGGGATCACCACAACCTTCCATCACTATGTAAAATATAACTTTCATGTTTCAACAGCAGCATGATAGACCATAAGTTGCAAAGTCACTACTGGAGGACATGCTATCATTTTTCTAGTATCTCGAAACACCTAATTTGTGTATATTGAATGATTCTAAGACTATATTTTTAAGTATTCCACCAAGATATTATGCGAAAGATTACTAATAAGGTAATTTACCATAATATGTCTTGGAGGGATTTCTAGAATACTTCTATGGTTATTTTGGTCTCATGACATGAAGGTCAATGGTGAAAATGAGTTTATGGATCTAGAGGAGGGAACCATGAAAATTATGGACTATTCATCCCATTTTATAGAGCTCTAGTATTTCACACCTATTATATTGGATGGTGATTTATCTAAACTATGGCAGTTTTGGGTGGACTCGAGTATGAGATCTTATCACATGTGAATATTTTTCATCTTACTGATATATCATAACTAGTAAATTAGGCATAAATATGGAATTTAACCAGTCAAAAAAAGGGGTGTAGAATATAATTGATAATCTTATATACCTAGTTTATTAGTGTAATGTGGAAGGAAGATAATTATTGAGGTATTTCATGAGGGGAGTACTAGCCAGAGCATTTTCATAGGTATCTCTACTTTCTATCATTAGTGTGGAAGATAGTGACACATGAGAGGCCACTATGATAGAAGCCTAGTTTAGTGGAGTGACTATAGTGGGATGGGTCATATCTAATGGTTATTAAAGAAAGTTCCTCTATAAGCAATTGGGAGAAGTTATATAATGACTCCACAGGTTGGAGTGAGGTTAGTAGCTTCTTGTTTGGTAGGTAGCTGAAGTAAGACTAGATGATGAAGTCAAGGTGGTAGTCATAGAAGAATAATCCATACATCGTACGTACAGTGATAGCAGCGTGGACATAATTAGGGTAGTTAGGTTATATCATAGTGTAATTATTTAGGAAAGATGTATTCAATGAATCTGATACTTTCCAAGTATAGTTTCAAACATTATATAGTGGGAAGTTCTTTTCTAGTAGCCTCTATATTAGTATCTTCTCTTTTTTATATAGGTGTTTCTCATTCCTTTATATTTATACCATTTATGGTAAACATTGGGATTATTATTTACTTTTTTAGTGGTGTGATGTAACCGGATACTCTATTGGGTATTCAATTGGAGACCATATGCTAGTTCAAGGATTTAAGACTTGTGATAAGTGTGTGTCAATTCATATAGGACATCTTTTTCCTTGAAATTAAAGGGTTTGAAATCATTCTCAAGATGGATTAGTTGGTTCTGAATCATTATATTGTTTACTTCAATCGCCACTGGGTGACTTTCATGTCATCGAAGGGTGGTGTTTTTATTGAAAATGGTAAATGGGATGTCAAGGTAAGTCGAGCTATACCTGAGCACTATGTGATGAGAGGGATGGGAGACAATTTTCCTTGTTTTTATCTTGGGGATTAGGGAATTATTTATGAATACTTCTTTCTAGTGGTTGAACATTTCAAGGATATTTTCCTAGATGACATTTTAGGAATCCCTCTAGATATGGATGTATACTTATCTATGAATCTAGTTTTGGAAGCATCATTGATATACATTCCTCCTTATAAGATGGCTATTACTGAACTGAGGGATCCCAAGATTCATCTAGGAGACTAGGATGTAAATGGGTTTATATAAACTAGTACATCTCTATGGGGATCAACAATCCTTTTTCCAATAAAGTACTTCGAACCCTTCATTTATATGTGGATTACCATAAATTAATCTAGTTTGTGGTTAAGATCCAGTATCCCTTGCCTCGTATAGATGGTACGTTTGAAGGGTATTCTCAATGATTAATCTGAGAACATGTTATCATCAAATAATTATTATACCATCATACATACATCGTACAACTTTTCATATATGGTATGGTATATATTATTATCTTGTTATGAAATTTGGTCTGAAGAACATGCCACTAGATTTCATGGAACTAATGAAAAATGTTTTCCATCCATATCGATATGTGTTTGTGGTGGAATTATTTAATGATATCTTTAATATTCTCACACACTTCATGATCATTCCAAATATCATAATATCATTTAAGAAACACTTAGAGAGCCAAATTTATATGGTATTCTCATAATGTGTAAATTTTGGATGGTTAATATTCACTTCATGTGTCATATAATCATAGAGGCAGGAGTATCAGTTGAATTTGAGAAGGTGGTAAAAAGATTCTTTTGGGATAATTCAAAGAGTTTCATTTATATATAGAGTTTAATTAGGCTAGATAGTTTTTAAAGACATTTCATACATGACTCATCACACATAGCGTCACCTCATACATACTTTACTAAGTAGTGTGTGATGTTATCATGGTCAAATTCTTGTGATATTGAATTTTAGGATCTAAAAGGGAGACTAACTTCAACACCAGTTTTGATTCTTCCAGAGTTGAATAGAAGATATATATTGAATTTTTTATGCATCGGGTATCAGTCATAGAGAAATTATTATGTAGGAGGACTAAGTCATGGACTAAGAGTCTCAATAGTCAAGACCATACAATATTAATTACCTAACACATGATCATGAGATAGATTCTATAGTTCATGTCTTATGTAATTGGATGCAATACATACTGGGAGATAGTTTGTAGTGTATAAAGACCAAAAAATCCTCAAGTACATCATTACAGTGTGTATTAAATATTAGACAATGAATATAGATTGAATAAAAATAATAATAGGATTTATTACCTATATATATGTATGTGAAGGGAAATTATATTATTAATGCTCTAAACAGGAGGACATAAACATAGGATGTTCAGAAGGCTAGTACTATGTGGTAGCTTATGTCCCTATGTTCAGAGATACACATAGAGGTGTTGGATAATCATAGGAAGATTATTAACTCATCCTTGGTGGTGACCTACACTATTTTGAATAGGTTTATAATGATATATCTATCATATTATGAGGGTTTTGTCCAACAAGATCATGTTTTAGATGATGACCCGCCTCTTAAATGGGTTGCTTATGGAGAGAGGATCATTCCCATTCAAAGAAGCAGATGGGTTCCAAAAGACTTCTTATTGTAACTAATGTGAGATTATTGTGCCTCTATATGGGTAGTACATCATAGTCATGAAAAGATGAATCATGAATTACATGTCCAATATTGGTGATTGGAGATGAAAAGGTAGATATCTAGGTTTTTTTTATTTGGTGAGACACCTCATAGTAGGTGATGGTGGAACACCTCTCGAACATAGGGATTTTACATCCCATACTTATTCTTCAGTAAAAATTGTACATTGTGACCATGGATTTTATGATGAGACTTCAAAAATCATCTTAGGGAAGTGACACTATATGGGTGATCATAGACATGTTGAAAAAGGTCACCCATTTTCTTCTTATTTGTGAGGCTCATTAAGTGGATGATAATGGGAGGATATAAATTCATGAGATCAAACCACTCTAAATGGATTCACAATATATTTTATCATAAAATGATGATCTCTTCACGGTTTTGTTTCCCTAGTGGTTGCATAGGGAACTGGGTTCATTGGTACTGTTGAGTACAACCTGTCACCCACAGATAGACACTCAGTCTTACCATATGATATAGGTTTTGGAGGAAATTCTCTAAGCATGAATCCATAACATTTGGGGATTTTTGGGAGAAACACTTACCTCTCATCGATTATTCTAATAATAAAATCTTCCAGGAAACCCTAATGAAGGCTTTTTATGAGAACATATATGGTATCATGTTTCATTACTGCATGATCTAGTTAGGGAAATGAGAGGTAGCACTAATAGGTTCCTATCTTGATCGAGAGACAATGGGGAAGGTTCATCTTATTAGGAAATAGATTTAAAATCTTAGAAATGAAATAATACTTATGTCAATTGTCACAATAAACCTCCAGTGTTTTTGGTGGGGAGTTTATTTTTCTTGTGAGTTTTTTCTGGACTAGGGAATATATGGATTCAAAAACAGGGGAAGTTATAGCCTTGTGATGTTGTACCCTTATAGATTTGAGATATATTCAGGTACGTATCTTATTAGTAGTAGTTACCTTAGAGGTTCCAAATCATGAACAATGTCTTACACATATCTCATCTTCATCAATATCATTCAGATTTATCTCATATTATTCCTCCTAGTGAGGTTGTGTTAGAGGAAGATGAATACTTTGAGGACCATCCAATCCATATTTCTTATTAAGGCATGAAGTTTCTCTAAGGTCGATTAGTTCCTTTGGTGTGAGTGTTCTTGTAGCAAGGAAATGTATAGGATGACACATGGGAGTAGGAGGCCGACATACATGCCTAGTGGCCAAATTTATTACCAAATGATGCTTTACCACCCTTGGAATGGAAATTCAATGATAAATTTATTTAATGGGGGACATTTTTAGTATTTAAATTTACTAAGAGGAGAAAATATTTACTCATTTATTTTGAATCATCTTTATATGTTTTTAAACATGCCTAATCATCTAAATAAGAAATTAATCATGTATGTGGCCAATTCAGAGCTTCAAACTCCTTGTTAATAGGGAAAGGGGATTGTACATTGTTACCAAACCTTTTACATGAGGCTATATGTTTAAGAAAACTGTGTGAGGATCTACAGGGCATCATAAAGAGGAGTGAATGGGATGTGATTGCGGTATATAAACATGTGTTGTAACCCTTGTAGGGTTTTCAACATGGATAGAGGGGGTCTCACATATAGAGTACATTTTGGAAAAAATTTCTCCCCTAACCATACTAAAAACTACTCTTGGATAGAAGAAGGTGTACTTTAAAGCAAGGCTAGGCCAACCATGTGGTCAAACCATGTGACCTTCAAAAAATGTGTGAATTACTATTTTCCCCTTGGATATTTTAAAGAGGATCACCTCACTTTTCATTTCACTTGTCTAGAAACCTACTCCCATGAATGAGAACTCCCTCCCCCTTACTCATAAGTTCTGATCTTTTTTAGTAATTTGGACTCCAATTCAAGATTTTTCATCTTCTTAGATATCCAATAATGTTTTCGTTGTTTCTTACAATGCTTTTGATGTTTTCATATCTATAAATGATGCTATTTTGATATAGGATCATATGCATGATTTTTATGTCGTTACCTTATTATTATGTTTCCTTCTAATCTGGAAAAAATCAGAAACTTGGACTAGATTATTACTCCTCTATGGGATTAATGTATTTGGTCTATACCTTTTCAATAATACTTTGTCTATTAATATCTTGTTTCAGTGATTCCGCATGAAAAACATTCTAGGTGATTCTTCCTAAATTAATTATACATTGAGTTAAATGGTAATTTTATGTTTAAGACATTCTATGATACACTTATTCTTATTTTATAGATATTGGCCACAACCAAAAATATCCCATGGGGTGAGTTCTTACATTTTCCCCTAATTATGTCACCATTTGGGTGGATTGAGTCAGCTATTAATTTGGGGAATTAATTGTGAAAATTCAATTTATTGTTAAAGGTTGTAAGAAAAATATTGAAAATTTACATTTATAGATTAATGGTATGTATTCATGAATTCCATGACTATAATATTAAAATTAATGGATTAGTGATAGTATTAATTGAATGGTTTATGATGATATAAATGGGTTCACAGTATGCACTGATAACTCACTATGATGTCTTGGATATTTAGACTCATTGGATCCGGTTCACATGGATTGATTGGATGCCTTGGACATTTCTACTCCCAGGATTTGGAAAATTTGGATTCCATGGAAATTTATAATCTATGGATTGATTTTAATCAGTATACTGGATATGAAAGGGTCCCTTGAAAATTTATACACCATTGATCCAATTTATATGACTTATTAGGATGCATTTTACTTTTTTATTCCATGGATATGATGACTAATTTGTATTCCCTAAAAATATCTACTTCTTGGATCCTATTTAATCGGATTACTATGTTTCCATGGGCATTTCTACTCCTTAGATCTGATGATCCTAGAGGATTCTTTGGAAATTTCTACTCCTTGGATCCTGTTTACATGTTTTAATTAGTTTATTTGGGATCCTTATTCATTTATAATTAGTATTCCATGGCCCACCTAGGAATGAAATATGGTTACAAAGAATATGTCATTATTGAATGATTGTATTATTTATATATAGACCTTATGATTTAGTTTCATGATAAAAGTGAGGCTTTATAATTTGGAGTATATTACTCTTACTTTCATCACGTTTAATATAGTTATATTCATACACTACATTAGCTTATATGGACAGACATTAATTATTATATACAACCTTGGTGCTGGCCTACTGAGTGTTATCTCACACCCTATTTTGGCTATTTTTATTACACACAATGACTTCATTAAACAATTTGGGAGTGTGTTATAGACTTATATATGGATCATGATGTTGTTTGGGGAGAGATTTTTTTTGTCTTTTCATTATTTTGATTAATTTATTATAATAGATGCATGATTCTGCATTTTACCTATATTTTGTATATCATGTCATGATCATCACTTTTATATGACATATTTGGATTAAATTACTTCATTATTTATATGATGGATTTTTATTATTCTGTAACTCTATTTTTTTAAATAATTCCTCTCTTGATTTTTATGATTATACTAATGTGATCCACTCCAATCAAATGGGTATAGTCTCTCTACCATTCCACCATGCATTATAGCTGGTAGTCAATAGCCTCTTGAAAATAGGGTGGTGCGCTTGAGGCTATGTGGTTAATTGTGTTCAGTTACTTTTGAGTAAACCAGGTCTAAGATGGCATAGTTTCTACTCACATAAACCCATAGATAATGAAAAAAATATTACACTATAATATTTAGAATAGGATCCCTAACATAAAACTACCAGTATATAGTCAATTCTATGAACATAGGTGGAGGAGTTGGATAGGTTGGTGGCATAGGCAGTATCAATCTAAACATATTTTTAATGAAGTACCATACAAATGGTTTAATTCATTCTTGTACTGACTTATTAATCACTCAAATAATATCCACTATGAAATATATTTCACTCTTTTATGAATACTCCCTCAATGTAATAAATGGGTTCCCAAAAACATTCTTACTTATTACACTAATATAATATCCTCTTACGTGGCCTTGGTGTTCTTGATTTCATAAAGGAATTAAAAGAATCTCCTTCCTACGCTTCGGGATAAAACTAACCTACATCACTTTCAGCTGCATTAATCCTAAAATTAAATAAAAAATGTATATAAATTTAAATCACTTACAAAAATATATTATTCAAAATAAATTAAAATTGATTTTATATACTTTATATCAGTTACATATTTGATTTATCAGTAATTTAACATCCCATTTTTTTCATTTAAACCATTTTTATTTTTTCATGGATAGTGGGGGTGAGAGATATGATTGAAAAAAAAAATCTATTTGGGGATACTATTGGATTTATTACATTATTCCTCAAACAAATTACTAAAATTTTTCTCCAACAAAATCATATACCATAAATGTGAAACTATATGATTGTATTCATCTGGTGCCTAGATATCATGGTCAGTTATTTTAGATTGCTATTAAATAGTTATTATTGAATAAGTCATTAATTAATTTTCAAATAATTAAATATATTTATTTAATAAAAAAATTATCAATACAGAAAGGATTCATCTCTTCATTTGGTGACACAATTCCCATATGTCTCCATATCCAATAAAACCATCTCAATCACATGAATTTTCATTTTTTAAAATTCATGAAAATGTACTCTAATGTCAATTTTGAAATAATGTCAATCTATTTGATTTATATAAAAGGAAAAAAACTACTCATAATAATTTTTATCCTTAATTTCAAATTTCAAATGTAATTGACATGATAATGTGTTTTTTACATGAAATATATAATATTTGATCTATTGATGAAAAATTAAAATAATTGAGATATGCCTTTATTATGCACTCCAAAAATAAATCCCTCACCACTTAATCAATTCTCATCTAATTTGGATATAAGATTTTAACCAGACCTCATGTCATTATTAATAGGAAAATCATTAACCTCCTGGAATTTGGGCCAGTTGGGTGTTTTATCTAAAAATTCAATTTCTAAACTATGACCATTCCAATAATCATGTTATATTTTTAGAAAACTTTTACACCCTTATTAATGAAATTTGTGTATTTTCTTCTCAGGAGAGGAATAATAATCAATAGAATTGACCCACTAATTATAGGATCTATTTATTCTTCCAAAAAATGAACAAACATAAGTTAAATAACCTAAAAAAATTAAATAATTATTGGTATATTTATATGAAGAGACAAAAATATGACTTTGTAGATGTGCATCTCTTAAGACGCCCTTTAAAAATATTTTCATACATATTTGATGAACTTTATTACCTATATTTGAATAATATTTTATGATTATTTTAATTAAAAATACAATTCATTATAATGGAATGAAATAACAAATATAATTTAATCTAAAATAGATGGAAATAATTTGAACTTCAAAATGATGAATACGACGTAATATTCATGGGAAATGATGATTTAAGGATTGATAATCCAAAAAATGTGCACTTGAATATGATGAATATAAAAATTTACACAAAAATCAAAGAATCTATAAATATCTATTTAATTAAATAAGTATGGGGAAAAATAAATTGTTTTTTCACTTAATTTTAGTTGAAAAAGGCCAAAAATTTGGAATTTACTAGAAATATTATGAGATTCATAATGTACCTTATCATATCCCATCAATGTGATTATTTTATATAGCATAGACCATTTTTACAATAGATTCATCATTATCCTCAACTAACCATTTCATAAATGATGGAATCTCATATAATACCATAATATCCTCAATAATCTCATCACCCAAATGAATTTCCCCCCAAAAAATAATAAATCATTGATCATTGATGGATTAGTGAAATAATATTTCAACATAAAATTCATCAATTTGATAAATAGTCCACATTGAAAATAAAACATTTTAAATCAACAGGTACAAATCCAAAACCATCATCTTCCACCACACTATTACTATATACTAATTCATACATTAAAACTAGTAATCAAAATTTAATTTAATAAATTTTACAAATATCTATATAAACATAAAAATATGAAATTGATATTGAAACTAGGTTTTTGTATTTGTCACTTAAACAATGAATTACATTATTTGTGACTATTAGTCTACTATTTTGAATCGTGATCTTCTTTTATGAATTTTTTTAATAAGGAATATAACTATTAATGTCTAAAATAGACCATGTGATCACATTTACCTAGTGAACCCTAGCTGAACATTTTTAATATTATAATGTAGATGAATATATCCTAACTTTCTTCTTAAAAATTAAAAAAATATCTTTTAATACTCACTCATCAAAAAAATTCAACTATATTCATATATCATACTTTCATTCTAGCATGATGTGATGTCGTATATGGTTGAACCACAGTTTTTTATTAAAAATGATAACCTTTTCCAATATTATTTAATTATTTTTCATTAACATTATTTATAATTAACAGATACACTTACATTCACTATTGACTACAACATAATGAGATGTTTGTACAAAAACATTATTCACTTAAATAAGGTAGTTAGTAAAGAAATCAACCAACTCTTTAGATATATATATATATATTTTAACATTAGAGGATTTTAGTCAATATATATTTTTTACATATCACATTTTAAGATTTTTATATCTCTCAAATGTATACATTTAACATAAATATGTAGGACCACATAAACTTATCTCTATCACAAAATGATTTGGTATGTCCAAAAATATTCTATCTTAAACTCTTTGTTCATGGACTTCTCTTTAATAATGTGATAAAAATATAGATATACCTTATGATTGGTTGTTTTACCAAATTAATTATGAAATCTATTTCACTTTTTTTATTATCAGGTATTGTCATTGGGTCTTACATATATTCAGTATCATATTCCAGTTATAGTATCATACAGAATTATTTAGTAAACACATGCATAGCTTCGATATATTATGGAATAGTTTTTCTTAGATAAGTAGTAGCTTTTTTAAATTCTAGTCATCCAATGAATTTGATACTAATTATGACATCTCATAATCTTAAATATGTTTTATACAATAAATCTCCAACCTTTCACACATCTAAATATGTGAAAAAATATTGATAATTTTCAATATATAACACCAAAATATAGTAGGAAGTACAATTAATGTAACATATTGTTATCATTACAGTAGTTTGACTCTCCTCCTTTGGTTCACTCTCAAAAAAAATGAAAAAAAAAATCTTAGACATTGTTCATCATGAATATCCCTAAATACAGTAAAAATCAAAATCATCCACCAATAATATGAAGGATAGAGTAATGTAGAATCATTATGTTTCATATCCACTATTCAGAATAAAATCTATTTTGAAATTGGTTTCCTATCATGTTTCAAGAACATATTTTTTACTGAATGTTCCTAATTTTCCAAGATAAATTAGTGTATAATGATTGCTTTGACTGACATGAATCCTAATAAAACAATTTATTTACCCTATCATTGACATTGGAAACTCTAAGATCATTATTCATGGAAACTACCATAATTAATTCATATTCTATCTATCTAACATGAAATCATATAAATGTTAGAGTACTATGAAGTTCTATTTTTCTTTGGAATTCATATAAAAGTTATAATAAATGCCAGATATTTATAATTCCATCATCGTATTAATATTTTTCTAGTTGAGAATATAATGTTTATAGAGCATACGTAAATCTATATAATGCCATATTTTACTGTAAAACCAATTATTCATGGTCACCAACTAATAATCCCACCATTTGTTCAATATAAATGTCTACTAAAATCACTAAATTAAGAAATAGTGTATATTCATCCATTTGATTTATTTTGAAACATATTTAAATTACCAGATCATGGAAATGACACAAAGTCAAAATTATCACCACCAATTTGAATTTTTCTTCTAATTCACCCCCTTAAACTTTTACAAAAAAATTTCCCCCAACCTTATATTATTATAGATTGAATGCCCTTATTTATTATACTTTTTCCTAAAAACTAATTTTTCAATGATGTTACGACCCACAATATAATTTATGATATTCCTAGTAAAATTATTTCTATTTCTTCTAACTCCTCATTATTTTCTTTGAATTGGACATTACTTCATCAATTGATAATGGATCTAATTGAGATAATAGTATGTTATTTTAAATATTTCTCATTTTTTATGGTTATATTATTAAATATTTATCACTAATAATAATCTACTCATTGATTTAAACATTTCATCATAGTTTTTAGTATAAATTTTACTTTCTTAATATATTCTTCATTAAATCATTCAGCATAAAAATTCACTTCCCAGATATAATTGTGTGGTCCATCACATTTTTTAACTTTATTATATTCTTAATCATAATACTTTCTCAATTTTGAACATTAGATGGTTTTTTAACTTTTCCTTTAAACACTTTCACATCATTATCCTATATAATTTAGTTCAACATATTGTTGAAAATTTATAGACCTCAATCAAGAATTGGTAGGCTAAAAATATTAATTAATCCAATAAATCATCCTATAAATATTACATTCACTATTTATTCTAGATGTAAAACTTACCTCCAAACATTAAACAATTTATTTTTTGTCTTCCAACAATAAAATATTTCATAACTTGTATTATTTTCTCTAAATCTTAACAAAGTTTGATTTTTAACGTAATCTACCACTTGAATAGCTTATTTTCAACAGTTTCATGATATTTCCCTTTCAATGTGGGTTTTACATGTTTTCTCTATATATTTTAGTCTATACATGACATAATATATTTATAGTTTACTCACTAATTAGACCACATATTTAATTCCATGAATTTCTATGTAAATTTCCACTGTAATAGGGATAAATTCTATGAAACTATCAGATAATAAGTTCTTAATCATTATACTAGACTATTTTTTAGCTCACCTATTGAATCATTTGATATATTTAATTACTTATATTTTTTCATGAATAAACAAAAAGAAAAACATCTAACTTTAATCATAAATAAACATGAAAAAATATTTTGTGCCAAGTGTTTTCAAGAACCCTTAATTGGATTGTACACATTAATTTAAATTATATAAATCATTTTTTATTCCCTCTTCTCTTTTCACTATAGGTATTTCTCACTATTACCCCAATTTAAAAAGAATCACAATTATTACAAGGATCGTGAATCATATTTGAAATACCACCAGTGTCCATAAACATTAACAAACATTTAATAATTTATTGGTTTTGTTGTGTCTTTGATGCCATATATTTACCTCATCATCCTATGTAAGGAGATATATGTTACCGTTTCTATACATTGGATAGAAATTGTCATTTTTTCTCTATCCTTTAATCAATGATTTTTTTTTCACTTTCCCTTGATCATATATACATTCATATTAAATTTCACTTCATGATCTTTGTTTCATTATTTTCATATACTCAATATATTGGGATAAATAAAATCTATATAAAGAACCTTTTTGTTCTAAAAATCATCTCCATGTATCCCATTCATTATGATTCCTTTCATCTACGAGGCTCTACTATTTCCAAATCTTATTATCTCATCAAAATTAAATTATACATTCTTATAGAGGCTTATGTTCCCTAAAATATGGGATAAATAGTGATTATCAGTGATTTGGGTATTATTACTCTTTATAACATTAATGGATATTTCAACCAATTTGGACTACTCATTTTTATTCATTTAAATCCATGAAATTCCAAACTGAGCTATGATATAAGATGTTTTCTCCTTATTACATTCAATATAATTTTTGATATCACACTTTTCTACTTCTTTAAAAGGGCAAAACGTATTTCACAATGAAATCATGATTTGTTTGTACTCATCCCCATTTTACTCTCATTAGAGTAATTTTGACTCCATTGATTCCTATAATACACATGCATGTAAATAATTTTAGTATAATAAAAACAATATACCTAGAAATAATTTCATTCATATGTTGTATGATATATTCCTACCCTTCTCTTACTATTAGGTTCTTGTCCTCTAAAATAACCATTATATTCTTCGAAATATATTATTGTGTGGCCATGATATCCATATAATTGGAATTTTCATTATGGAAAATATATAACATCTTTCTCTATATTTGTTCATAGAGGATGATAAATTCATTGTTTTTTAATATACTCTGATTTTTTGAGTGTAATTATCATCATTTTTCATCCCTCTCTCCATAAAAAAACTCCACCAACATTAGATATTTCCCATATAAAACATATTCTTAAACAACCCATGAATTTGAGACTCTCACATTTATGATTTTATCAGAAATACTCAAGACTAAATTATACAATTTCATCATTTTTTCCGCAAATAAATTTTTAATTTAGGATGTTTCGATCATCATATATTTTTTCTTTAGCTTAAGAACAATCCCTAAGGACATAACTTCTTATTCATGGGAATGAACCATATTATTTAATTATTAGATACAACAGTTGATTTCTTTAATTACCTTGTCATGTTCGATGATTTTCCATGTAATATATAATAGCTTTCTATAATTTTCCTTAATTCATAACTCATATTATGAAATATTTTCGAATTGATATATTTTAACTATGTGTTAGTCGACATATTCCAAAAAAATCAAAAATACTCCAATATTGTTTTGTTGACCATCCAAATCCTCAAGATCTTACTCAAGTTCTAACGTAATATCAAAAATAAATTCTATTTAATTTATCCTTATTTTTTATCATGATACATTTCTACTATTTCTATAATAATATTCTCTATGTTGTAAAGAAATTTTTTTATTATCCTTTATTTCAGAGCTTATCTCCATCTTTTTTCAATGAAAACATTCTTGTTGTAACTTATTTCTATATTTATTTATATATTTTATGGTTTAACTTGGGATAAATTATATTCACTGTTTTACTGATTCTTCATCATCATCCTTATTCTATCATCTTATGTTTAAAATATTATAGAAATATGGAAAATAAATTTGATAAATAAAGAAAGATGGATTTAGATTTCCTTTAAACATTCATTTTCTAAAAAGCATATTTATTTATATAAGATATGAAAAACATCACTTATATCATCTTTTTCATATCTATTATAATGAATCTAAAAATATAATATGAAATTAATTAATATCTCATTTGATGAGTGAACTGGTCTGATCTAAGGATTCACTTGTATCTTGTAGGAAATGATTAAATATTATAAGTTTTTTCTATATAATTTTATCATCCTTTAATTTTTGTAAAAACCCAGTTCTTAGCATTGAGGTACAGGATTCTTCTTTCTCTTTTTCCTTAAGTGTTTTTGAGAAAATATGGAAAATAGGGAAAATCCTAAATTTTGGAACTACATGTCGTGTACTTCTATACACGCCATATAATTTTTGTCGTGTTGGGATGAGTACACGGGGCGTGTAGCCATATCGGCGATGAGGGGTGTAGGAACCGACTACACACCATGTAGTGGTACCTTAAACGCCATGTAGTCAGTCGGCAGGCTTAAACAGTAAGGCAATGGAGTCGCTGCCAGCTGGGCGATAGTACACGCCATGTACATGGGAGTACATGTCGTGTACTCATGTCGACAAATGAAGAGTGTGGCGGTGTCGCCAAATGAATAGTTAAATGAAAGAAGTACACACCATGTAATCAGAATTACACGCTGTGTACTTTGTTTTTTTTTTCTTAAAACAAGTAGTAGTCTCCTCATTTGGTAGAGGAGACACTTGACCTGATTTGGAGCCAAAGGAGGAGGTCGGACCTTTGAAGATCTGTTGGGTGTTCATCTGGAATCTGATTCGGCTTCGGATGATCTCGTTGGAACCGTACGAGAAAGCCCTTTCCTCTCCTAGTACCGTTCTTACCAATTATTTTTCGAGGGGAAGTTATTGACATTTGAATGGGTTTTGTTCTTCATCAGATCTACGCCATTCTTGGGTGTTTCTTGAGTCGGCATTCGGGTATAATGTTTGTTGGGGTTTAAGGTAGGTCGCTTGGTGTTTAGTTTTCTAACTGCGGTGTGTTTTGTGCGTTTACGTGCCACGAACCCATGTTGGGATGTCTTGTGGATGAGGTCACTGCTATATTAAACACCTAAAATAGATTAGGTATTTAATTATGATATTAAAATGTTGGTTGGGATCATTTCTTGGATCCAGGACCATCCCGAGGGGTGCGTTCCTCTGTTTAGCCGATTGGCCAGGATACCCGAGGGTATGCCTTGTTTACATTATGCATTACATTTCCCTTGAGAGAAATTGTATTCAGTTTGCATGTTTATATGTTGTTCATGGCCCGGTTACTTATGCCTGAGGACGGTGTTTTGATTTAGCCTGAGGGTGTGACTATTTTAGCCTGAGGGCGACGTTCTATTTCGCCTGAGGGCAACCTTTCGTGCCTGACGGCATGACTTCTATTCTTGAGGGAAACACATCATATTCTTGAGGGTGAGAATTCTGTTACAATGCCTGAGGGTGAGATTCCGTATAGCCTGAGGGCGTGGTTCACTATATTTGCTTGAGGGAGGGATACTGGTTGTCCTGAGGTCTTGGTGCTGTTGAGCACAAAATGATATTAAATTTAATGGATTAAATGAATAATAAAATGGAAATTTAATTGTTAAGTTAGTTAATTTTTAGTACGGCTTACTTTATTGCACATTACTATTGCACACTGTTGTTGCATGCTTACACGCAGTTGGGCACAGGCCTTTGGTGGGTGCCTTCTGGGAATTTATTTCTCACACCCTATTTGGGTCATGCTTTTCAGCCCAAACAGATTACGTTTTTATAGGTGTGAATAGGGGAAAGAGTCCTTATATAGGTACTTGACTGTTACTGAGGAGTATGAGGTCATGGGACCAAGCCTAGGCTCGTGATGTCGCTGCCATCCGTTTTGATTTGTTTTGCTGTACTCTGCTTTTTTTGTACTATATTGATGTATAACATGCTCTGGCTATTTTCTTGGAACTGGAGACATGTAGCATCGTCATTTATATACAATTGGTTATATCCACCACTGTTTTTTATTTCAGTTCTGTATGTTTACTACTTCCGTTGTTTGTTGTATGTTTTATTTTTTATTCCACTGCGTTACACGTTGACAAATGAGGGAATAGATTCCCCACTATCAGATATGGGCCCTCGCTACAAGTCGGTAGCCTCTGGCGTTTGGGGAAATGTGCTTGAGATCATGTGGCGAACTGGGTTCGGGGCACCCGTTGAGTGGCACCCAGAACCAGGACGTTACAAAGTGGTATCAAAGGGGTTCTTTTCTTTGACTTACTATTTGGAGCTGTAGTCAGGGATTTGACAAATGGTAGTTGGTAAAAAGTTCTGCCCAGGGGTAATTAACTCGTGTACAGGGAAAAGACAGTCTACCTCGTATTGCAATTTTACGAATTTTGAAAATATTACAGTTGATATGATTTCACCATTGGGTGACGCACTTTGAGATTGTGTTGTTTATGATTTATTTATGGTTTCTCTTTAGTTTCAACCTGATGAGATGAGGGTATGCTACCTCATGCATCATTTGGCACATGCTAGAATCACATGCCATGCATAGTTTCCATGCCATGTAGGTGGATTAGAAAACTGCATGTTGTTGTGATAGGTGTTGTTCTAGAAAATCATGTTGTTGTGATTGCCGCACTGATAAAATACCTGCTATTTGATAGGTTATTCCTGGTATGATCTTGTTTAAAGAATGGACGGAAAACTTTGGTTTTTGGGGAGTATGGGCCCCTATTGACCGGAATTTGGTGGATCATTGACTATTTTTTAGTTATAACACAGATAAGATTTCAAACTTTGATTCATGGGTGTATGGGCCCTCACGGGTCGAAATTTGACACTTAGGTATTGGTTTACTGTATTTTCTAGGTTCTGGGGAAGTTCCAGACGCATACTGTCCGGAAACCCAGTATACATGCCTTGTAGTCATTTTATACACACCTTGTATGTTCTTCTGTTCGGGGAGGAAAAATGAACTTTTTTGAGTACATGCCGTGTACCCTAAGTACACGCCATGTAGTCTCTTCCCGTGTCACAAAATGTGTGGGCGGTGACACGGGGTAGGGAAAGTCTTGGTTAAAACATGTCGTGTAGCTAATGGACACACTTTGTAGTTTGACCCGGAGTCCGGCTGTGTAACTAATAGCACGGGTCGGTGAACTCATGTACATCACACGCCGTGTCAATGATGAACACGCCGTGTAGTGTGACCTGGGGACTCATCTGTATAACAAACAAACATGGGCTGGTGTCACCTCTCCCTGAACACGTCGTGTACCAGTGGGACACGCCGTGTAGTCTTGTCCGAGGACAAACTGTGTGGAGTTAGCTATGTTGCTGTGAAATAGGGTGGTGTACACGCCATGTGTGGGTGTAACACGCCGTGTAGTTGTAAGTTGAGTAGATGGCCATGTCACAAGCGACACGGGAAGTTGGAAAATAACACCATACACACTGTGTAGATTAAGTACACGTCGTGTAGTTTTTTTTAATGGGAGTCGTGTGGCTTAGCCGTGTAGAAGGACCCGGGCAGGGGAAGGGATGTCAAGTACACCTCGTGTAGTCAGTGTACAGGCCGTGTAGTTTTGTTCTTGCAAACTTTTAGCTACCTTATTCCTCTTGTTCCCTTTTGGTTTCTTCGTTTCAGCCTTAATGACTTTGAATCTGAGGCGTGCTTTTGACCTTGTAGTGTCATGCCACCTAGATGACCATGAGTTGTTCGCCAGGAGAGTAGCGACGATGATACTCCGGAGTTGGTAGGCCATGGAATACCAGTTGATCCTACAGTAGAGCCAGATGCAGCACCAGCTGTTATACTAGACACATGCGTGGAAGCGCATTTCTGTGAAGGTTTTATGCAGTTTATGAAAACCTTTCAGGGAGCACCATAGGCTGCTACATCTATGGCCGAGCTGATGCGTATCATTCAGCAGCAGCATCCGCGTACGTTTACAGGGGATGGCGGACCACAGGCTACTGAGTCTTGGCTAGGATCGATGCAGGCTATTTTCAAGCATCTTGAGACACCTACAGGGTGGCGGGTCAAGCTCGCGACTTACATGCTACATGATTCCGCCAAGAGGTGGTGGGATGTTACCGCCCAGTTAGAGCATCACTTGGACATGGCGTGGGAAGACTTCCTGGAAGTCTTTTATGACTTTTTCTTTCCAGAGACGCTGAGTGAAAATAGATCTCTAGAGTTCATGAATCTGCAGCAGGGCGCTATGTCACTGATGGACTATTCTGCTCGTATTACGAAGCTTCAGCACTTTGCACCCATGCTGGTGGGTGATGAGACGCTAAAAGCCAGACGTTTTGAGGATGGTCTTTGGTATGACATCCGCTCATTGGTGAATTACATCAGGTTACCTGTTTTACACACCATCGTGAATCAGGCACTGATTACGGAGAAGAACCTATGGTAAGCAAGTGGTGTGGGCCAGGGCGGTCCAGCACCAATTACTGGTACTATTTCTGCGGGCAAGAGGAAGAGACAGATGGACTTCTCTCACGGCGGCAGTACTAGCCATGCAGCTTCAACAAGTGGTCTGATTAGGTGCTACCAGTGTGGTAGAGGGGGGAACAAGAGACCTTAGTGTCCAGAAGACCCAGTGGAGTGCCGATCTTACGGCAAGATGGGGCATCTGCAACACTTTTGTAGGGTGTATCCACCAGTGGCTAGTGAGAGGGGTTCTATACAGGCTCCATGTGCGGGAGCAGGACCCGTGGCTTCTTACCAGTCAGGGAACTAGAATACGTCGGGGTGTGCAGCCAGAGATGGTGGTCGTGGCCATGGAATCTAGACACCCAGATCACAGAGGTAGCAGGGCCGGATAGCTTAGGGTAGCTAGGCTGTGTCGCAGGGCGGCAACACGGGGCAGGCATATGCAGTGCAACAGACCCAGCAGGAGCAGGATCCCAGACCTTCTACAGTCAGAGTTATTATCCTAGTAGCTTCTGTCTTATCTTCTGTACTTTTAGATACGGGTTCTACACATATTTTCATATCTTAACCTATTTTAGAGAGCATTGGGCTCGATGTTTCTTCTTCTTCTGATGTCATGACGCTAGACACTCCGTTGGGGACTAGAACAACTAGTGTGCGTCAGTGCATGGAGTTCCCCCTCGAGTTTGGTGGGTGTCACTTCCTTTGGGACTTCTATGTCTTAGAGATGACAAGTTATGATGTCATTCTCAGGTTGGACTGGTTGGTTCCCTTTCGAGCCTTTGTAGAATGCTATCGTCGCAGGGTGCGCTTCACATCACCAGAGTATAGAGAGTTTCTATTCAATGGAAAATGGGATGTTCAGGCAAGTCGAGCAAGACCAGAGCATCATGGGTGAGGTGGAGTCACATCCCAGATTGAGAGTTTATATCTAGACGACCATGGGTCTTGTCATGCAGATTTCCCTCCTGTTGTTGATCGTTTCAAGGATGTCTTCCGGGATGACTTTTTAGGTCTACCTCTGGAGCCATAGGTTGATTTTTCTATCGATCTTGTTCCAGGAGAAGCATCGGTGTCCATTACTCCTTATAGGATGGCCACTCCTGAGTTGCAGGAGCTCAATAGGAAGTAAGAGGAGTTGCAGGAAAATGGGTTTATCTGACTCATACTTCTCCTTGGGGTTCTCCGGTCCTTTTTTCGAAGAAGGCACATGGTACCCTCAGACTTTGCGTGGATTATCAGAAGCTGAACCAGTCGACTGTTAAGAACCAATATCCCTTGCAAAGGATTGATGATCTGTTTGATCAGCTTCTTGGAGCATGAGTGTTCTCAAAGATTGACATGAGATTAGGATATCATCAGCTACGCGTGAGACCATCGGATATACCGCTTAATGCTTTTCAAAGCAGATATGGTCTGTATGAGTACATGGTTATGCCTTTCGGACTCACAAACACGCCAAAATATTTCATGGCTCTGATGAATTGTGTGTTCCATCCACACCTTGATTCTTTTGAGGTAGTATTCATGGACGACATCTTGGTGTACTCTCACACTCGACACGACCATGCCACCCATCTTGAGATCGTGCTGAGTACACTGAGAGAGCATCGGCTATATGCCAAGATATCGAAGTGCCACTTTTGGATGGACCAGATTCACTTCCTGGGTCATATCATCTCAGAGGAAGGAGTTTCAATAGACCCAGAGAAGGTGAGAGCAGTATTTTCTTGGGATCAGCCTAATAAAGTTTTTGTGATATACAGTTTCTTAGGGCTGGATGGATACTACAGGAATTTTATACACGACTTCTCTTGCATATCCGCGTCATTGATGGGCTTGACTAAGATGGGTGTGAAGTTCATTTGGTCGGAAGCTTGCGAGACAGCTTTTCAGGACCTGAAGGGAAGGTTGACATCAGCACTGATCCTCATACTCCTAGAGGAGGGAAGGAGCTATATAGTTTACTGTGATGCATCAGGGATTGGACTGGGAGAAGTTTTGATGCAAGGTGACCGAGTAGTTGTGTACGGGTCTCGGCAGTTGAGGCCACATGAGAGGAATTACCCGACGCATGATCTTGAGTTAGCTGTAGTTGTATATGTGTTGCACTGCTGGAGACATTATCTGTTGGGAGAGTATTTTGTGGTTTTCACCGACCACAAAATCCTCACGTATATCTTTACTCAGCATGACCTAAATTAGAGGCTGAGATGGTGGGTCGAGTACCTACAATCCTTTGATTTTGAGCTAACCTATATGCCAGGTAAAGGTAATGCAGTAGCTGATGTACTAAGCAGGAAAACTCACATACAGGCAGTGCAGGAGTCCAGTGGTGAGTGGCAGCTCATGACCTTGTTCTCTGAGATGCTTCTGGAGGTGCATGATGGTCAGTGGCAGACTTATCTTTCATCTTTAGCTGTGACTTCTACCCACCTCGATAGATTGAGGATGAGATAGTTATCGGATTCAGAAGGCCTAGTTCCACAGGAGTCGGTGGCAAGTGAGGATCCTCATCCTAGTTGGACGATAGAAGATGGTGAGGTTTCGCATTTACATGGACGAGTATGGGTTCCAGGTGATATACGCAAGGAGCTGATGCAGAAGTTTCATGCTTCAGCTTGGGCAGTTCATCCTGGGGTTACCAAGATGTACTGTGACTTGAGATGTCAGTACTAGTGGCCGGGTATGAAGAGAGATGTAGCTAGTTTTGTTATGAGGTGTTCCACCTATCAGCAGGTGAAAGCAGAGGATCAGAGACTAGCTGGACTGTTACAGCAGTTACCCATTCCATAGTGGAAATGGGACGATGTAACAGCCCGAGATTTTATGAAAAATATTCTTTTTAATTTCATTAATGTCTTGTGTTGTACGCTACACCAAAAGGAGCTTGCACAACACGTATCCTTGACTTGCCTTGCATTACATGCAATCGCGACCTTCCTCGATAGTGTGTGTAGTATGCAATAACGAGTTTTACTAAACAACAACATGCAATTAAAATATTATTAAAACTAGCCGTTATGAATAGTAATAACCACTTTTTGAAATTTTGAAAATTTCATTTTTCAAAATTGTCTTCATTTTTGGATTCGGAATATTGAAACTAGCTTAGGGTAAAATTTTGGTACTTTTCGGATAACTTTCATATTCTGATGAATAGTGAAAATTACTAAATTATAATTAAAAACAACTTTTTTAATCAAAATAATTAATAGTGATAAATTATTAATTTGAGTGGTTTTAAAGTATATTTAGATTATATTTTTACAATTTAATACAATGTTGGTCATTGGATTTAATTTCACATTTAAACCAGTCATAAACAAGTGTCAATATTTTGATAGTTATTATCTCTTAAGAACACGCTATTTGTTTTGACGATGGAAATTAATTTTTAAATTAATTAATGCAACTGATATGTTTTGAATTTGATAAAATAGACATCATTTTTGAATTCATAATATCAAATATAGATTAGATCTAATTTTTGGTATTTTTTTGGAAACATTGATTTTTTGATGAATAGTGAAACCACTAAGTGGTAGTTAAAAAAACTGAATTTTTCATAAAACTTAATTTTACTGCTTCTCTGAGTGCAATTTCGAAAATCCAAGATACACGGTTAATATCAAGGACTAAAATGTGGTTCAATGAGATTAGAATATTTTTTGGTGAATAGTAACTTTTTACTTTTTTTACCACGGTTAAAAGTAAATAGGGTAATTAAGAGTAAAAATGATTTTATTATTACCCTAAAACATGTCCTAATTCTATTGTACAAGTGTAATTCGACCAAAAACAGACTTATGAATAAAATATAATCATTTAGGCCCACTTGGATTAGATTAGGACATTTATTATTAATTTATTTAAAGAATGGTTAAAATAGTAAAAATGAAAGTTTAATAAGTAAATCATTTTTAATAAGGGTTTATACATAAGATAAATTCGACTATAAATATTCATTATAAATATAAAGAGATTTCCTACATAATGGTATTTTATTTGTAATTTTTAGACATTAAATAATTTAATTTATTTATAACACAAAGATGATGCAGTAATTATCTTATTAATGAAATACTAACATAATTGATATTATAAATACCTAAATAAGTATAATTTGAGACTTTTTATGAATTAAAATACTTTTCTTGGTTAATATGACATGTTAGGATTAAGTTAATTAACTTTGGTCTAAGTAATCATTCTGTTATGAGTTTCAAAAAAATCAACTATTGAATAGTGTCAAAATTGACATAAAATGGTTTTTAAAACAAATATTATATTATTAATTGTTATTTTATTCCTAAAAATCTAAGGTTCGGCCAAATGACTTATATAAGATTATATATATTAATAGAACACAACTTTGGGGTCTCTTGGATGTATATGGTATGTTTATTAACTATATAATATAAAAATACAAAGTGACATGGTTAATGTCAATCTAATTAACTAAGAGTTAAAACTAAAAGATAAGGTTAATATAGGAACCTAAACTTGTCTAAATTCTATTGGATGATAGGATTTAGACCCATCCACACCTCAGCTTTTAAATAAATAAATTATGAGCTATTTAAAACCGAATTTGACTTTATAATAAAATAATAGTTTTAGTTATTCCAAAGGTACCCCTCTCCTCCCTTATAAAAGGGCACATCCTCCCTCTCTTCCTCACACAACATTGAGCCTTCAAGCTCGGCCAAACCCTGCCAAATTCTCTTTTAGAATTCCCTAGTAATATCCTAGAGGTTCTGGTCTTCCTCAAAGACCAATTTTAGTGCCCTAAAGGGAGATCTCAAAGAGGCGCTTCAAAGAAGAGGCAATGTCCATTACCGATTCTTTTATCTTTATTTCTTCTTCCACTTCTTCTTATTAGGTTGTTTCATTGTGAAGTAATACCATCAGTATCAATTATATACTGATATGTTATTATAATTATGAAACAACCCTATTTCACCATCTATCCATCCTATGGAAAACTAAATCACCGCGCGTGCGTACGTACAGAATACCGTCTCCACGCCGTGGTGAAATCTATTTTCCACCACCACCTTACTTGGATGGGTATAATTGTGTAAATAATGACTATATATGAATATTATAAAGTTATATTGATTCTGAAATAGTATACATACACTTCAATACAATTCCATGATCATAGGAACGATATCATCACTCGTGCGTACGTACGGAATACCGTCTCCACGATGTGATGTGACTCGTTCTGCATGATCTTCATTTCATAATGATTATATAAATGAATTTAATGAATGAATATGATATATATTACATTAATAAAATTCTGGAAATGAGGTATCTATAACCTAAAGAGAAGAATAATAATTTATTCGACAAAACACGCATAAGAACAAAAAGTAATAAACACCCGAATAACAAGTAGTAATGAAATATTACTAATAATAAGCTAAAAATATGACCTTATATGATATCATAAAAATAAGTATGATTCTTTAGTAAGTCAATAACATTAGTTAAATCATTATACAGGAGGTTCAGACAATTACAAAGCATATCGGACCAAAGGTAAGGGAAATATCACAATCTCATTTTTATCCCAGATTGTTTATACTTTGGAATTTACTGGGGTCTATTTCATCAACCACATCCATGTTTCCTCAATATGTAATATTATTTCCATTCAAATACAATTTTTTAAATCCTATTTTACCCTTTGGTGAGTTTTTATAAAAATATATGAAAGGAATCTTTTGTCGTTTTTCATACGAGGTACTTTTTTTACTTTTCCGACAAAAGTACGAGAAGAATGTTTTTTTAACTTAAACGCCGTGAATGGATTTTTAAAAAAAAAATTCCAAGAATCTTCCTTTACAAATTTTCAAGTTTATTTTTAATCAACTTCTTTTAGTTTAAAATTGAATGACATGTTAATAAAGGAAAAATGTTTTTGAAGTTGAAAGGATATTTTCCTCAAGAATGGATTTCAAGTATTTTATCAAAATTATTTTCCATCTAAGATAAAAAAGGGTTCTGTTTTCATCCCTATTATTACATTTATTTGATTATGTTGTGATGGAATTATTTTTATGAATTCCTTTATCTTATATTAATTGTTTTATGATGTCATGATGTTTAAGATTCCCATTTTTATTACATGGGTTATGCTATTATGTATGGTTTATGATTTTGTGGCACACATAAGAATGGTATCATTATGAGATGGGTGGGACCTATATCTCCCTCCAATGCATTGGGTAAAGATTTTATATCTCATGAGATAGACATAGCTGGAACGGTAGGTTATACCGGTTCAGTGAAACAGGACTGGAATGAGGGTGACTCGGTTCAGAAATGGACTTTGTCCACTAAGATAGTCTTGGCAATGAGTCTTGACTAATTAGATATGATTCTCTATGATTATGTTTGTATGCCACAAAGTTTCATGTTTTAAGTTATGATTATTTGGATTTCATTTCACTACTATGATTTATCCCATGTTATGAAATTATGCTCTCTTTTGCAGGTTAAGATTTCCAAAATGTTATGTTCTTATGAAAATGATGTGATTGATATTTCTTTTGTTTACCCTTACTGAGCAATTGAGCTCACCCTTTTATGTTTTCTTTTCCCCAGGATATAAAGAAAGGTTTTAGGTAAAAAAAGGAAGATCTTTATGGGAGATGTTGAAGATCTTTCACCATGATTAGAAGATTATATTCTGAGTTCCAAAGACACTAAAATATTATGGTCCTTGTGTGGTTGTTTTTCTTATGTATTAAGTATTCCGCAAAAATAATGTAATTTCCATGTACGTCAAGCTTCGTGTCTCTACTGTTGGAATCAGAGGAAAGGTTTAGTCAACCTTTGGAAACTAAGATGTGAAAACGTTAGTGAGATCCCTAGAGATATTTAAAAGGTATGTCTAGGGATGTCCCTATGGATAAGTATACGTATAGGATACAGTCCTAAAACTACGGTAATGATCATAGAATTTAACCTAAGATGTTATATATTCAGGATACTCCCCCTTTATTATGTTGTTTTCCCTAGCATGATTTTTGCCTCTCACACTATTCTTTTTGGGTTTTAGACGATGGATGTAACCCGAAGGAACCGTGTTGATCAATGAAATGGACAATGCAATGATTGTCCTCCTGAACAAAAAAATGTTATGGGAGATGGAGTGGAAAATCTTATTGCTATACTTACACAAGCTATGAACCATTCTGGACTTCCAAATGAGCAGAGAAGGGAACAACATTCTATTGCATCCTTCATGAGGCAACGTCCAACTTCTTTTAGTAGGTCTTCTGATCCACTTGTTGCTGAACAATGGATCAGTACTACTGAAAAGATATTTTCAGTTCTTCAATATTCTGAACATGATAAAGTCATCTTAGCAGTATATCATTTGGAAGGTGAAGCTGATCAATGGTGGAATCTTATCAAGAATATGAAGCAAAGAGATGAAATTGATTCCATGGAATGGGACGAGTTCAAGAACTTATTTTTCAATAAGTACTTCCCTCGTATTCTTCAAACAAAGATAGAGAAGGAGTTTCTTCAAACTAATGCAAAAGGATGATGAATCTGTTGGTATATACGACGCGAATATTACAAGGCTTGTAAGGTATGCATCTGGATTTATCATCGAACCTGAAAGTAAAGTTGATCGATTCTTCAATGGCCTAAAACCAAATCTTTGAAGGGAATTAGCTATAAGAGACATCAGTAGCTATGAATAAATTGTGTGTTGTGCTATCAAGGTAGAAATGGAAGTTGGTGTTACTTATCCATCTGGTAGTTTTGACAAGAAACGAAAGATGGAGTTCAAGGAGAAATCTCAGAATAATGGTGAAAAGAAGCTGAATGTTTCCTTATGCTCAAAGTGTGGAAAGAAGCATGGTGGAGATTTTCTTAAACGGACAATTAATTGTTTCAAATGTGGAAAACAAGGTCATCGGGTGTTTTAATGCCGCAATGATGGGAAGAAGATGTCTAATGATGCAAAAAAAGGAAGGGATACACATAATGAACCTACTACACTTCAATGTTTCAAGTGAAAGGAGATGGGACATTATGCCCTAATCCAAGGGTTAGTGATGATCGACATGAGCAACCACTTAAGGAAAAAGAAAAAAAGGGAAGTCACATGCGATCACCATTGGCGATGTTGAATATGATAACGATGTGGTGGAATGATTAAGTGTTTATGTAATGGGATTACAAAATAATGTTGTATATAGTATCGTAGAATATTGGAATATTTATGTATTGGTCTATTGTGGTTTTCAATAATTTTATGGTACCGGTAACCATGGAATGTGATTGAGATATTTTTGGAAAAAAGATGATATGCACATAATGAAGGGATAAGGAAAAAATGAAATGTTTGAAAGTATTCATGAGCTCATGATTGATATAAGGACTAAGTGATATCATGGTTTGAGGATATATAATTTTGAGGATTTTGGTATGTGGAAAGTGTTAACTTTTAACTACATTCATGTTTTCACTATGGTTCAATGGATATTCATTCTTCAAGAGAATACAGCATTAAGGTATTCACATATTTGTAATTTGACCAACAAGATATATCTTATGATATATGGGGGATAAATGATTGCATTCACGTGATCATTTTCTTTATACTATGAGGTTGGACTGAAGTATTTTAGATAAGCCTAAAGATTGGAATGGATTATGTTGGACATAAGTTAGTGTTGTCTAAGGATAATACTTTTTCGATATTATTGATGGGATGTTATAGTAATATAGTTTTAGAAAAAGGACAACCTGCAGGACGGGCGACAACCCATTGCGTCGGACAAGGCCGTGGGAATCGAACCCACAATCGAAGTGCGAATGGCCTTTATCACCAACCACTGGTTTATAGGAAGTCCCTGTTTAGTAGAAACTAGTTTTATTACGTAGTATGATATATGAATTATAAGTCCATTTTAGGAACCATATATCATTAATATCACTATAGATTGACTTATGTATTTTTTGAAAACTTTTCTAACCTCTTGTTTGAGACAGATGGAATGACCCATCATTCTATCACATGATCTGCTAACACATCACGAATGATAAATTCAACTTCATTTATTTAAGAGATGGAGTAGAAATTTTCCAAATAACGACCAATGGTGAGACTATACGAAAATCACCAAAGTATTTCTTCTAATTCCAATTTCATTAACTTTAGGGAAATGATCTTCAAAACCAAAAATGTTGTCCTAATGCTCTTATATCTGATGAATCAGATAGTACCTTAGATATTTACGAATTTATGGCTTTGTGATTGCTGGATTTTCTATAGCCATGTTCTCTACCACTCTCCATCAGAACATGATGGTTAGCTTTCTCTTCCATATCCATATTTTCACCTATGTGGAAACCCAGTGATTAGTTTATTTGGGTAATCGTTACATTTCATACTTTAGTTTTTAAAGCCAAGTTTTGGTATTCCTTTTTACGATGTGGTTTTCTATTAAAGAAACTTTCGAATAGTAAACCATTTATAACCCCGACGAATTTCGAGGTCGAAATTCATTTTAAGGGGGGTAGAATGTAACAGCCAGAGATTTTATGAAAAATATTCTTTTTAATTTCATTAATGTCTTGTTTTGTACGCTACACCAAAAGGAACTTGCACAACATGTATCCTTGACTTGTCTTGCATTACACGCAATCGCGACCTTCCTCGATAGTGTGTGTAGTACGCAATAACGAGTTGTACTAAACAACAATATGCAATTAAAATATTATTAAAACTAGCCGTTATGAATTGTAATAACCACTTTTTGAAATTTTGTAAATTTTATTTTTCAAAATGGTCTTCATTTTTGGATTTGGAATGTTGAAATTAGCTTAGGGTGAAATTTTGGTACTTTCTAGATAACTTTCATATTCTGATGAATAGTGAAAATTACTAAATTATAATTAAAAACAACTTTTTTAATCAAAATAATTAATAGTGATAATTTATTAATTTGAGTGGTTTTAAAGTATATTTAGAATATATTTATACAATTTAATACAATGTTGGTCATTGGATGTAATTTCACATTTAAACCAGTCATAAACAAGTGTCAATCTTTTGATAGTTACTTTCTCTAAAGAACACGCTATTTGTTTTGACGACGGAAATTAATTTTTAAATTAATTAATGAAACTGATATGTTTTTAATTTGATAAAATATAAATCATTTTTAAATTCATAATATCAAATATACCTTAGATCTAAATTTTGGTATTTTTCTGGAAACATTCATTTTTTGATGAATAGTGAAACCACTAAGTGGTAGTTAAAAAAACTGAATTTTTCATAAAACGTAATTTTACCGCTTTTGTGAGTGGAATTTCAAAAATCCAAGAGACACGGTTAATATCAAGGACTAAAATTTGGTTCAATGGGATGAAAATAATTTTTGGTGAATAGTAGCTTTTTACTTTTTTTACCACGGTTAAAAGTAAATAGGGTAATTAAGGGTAAAAATGATATTATTATTACCCTAACACATGTCCTAATTCTATTGGAAAAGTGTAATTCGACCAAAAACAACCTTAGGAATAAAATATAATCATTTAATCCCACTTAGATTAGATTAGGACATTTATTATTAATTTATTTAAAGAAGGGTTAAAATAGTTAAAATCAAAGTTTAATAAGTAAATCATTTTTAATATGGAGTTATACATAAGATAAATTCGACTATAAATATTCATTAGAAAGATAAAACTATTTCCTACATAATGGTATTTTATTTTTAATTTTTAGACATTAAATAAGTTAATTTATTTATAACACAAATATGATGTAGTAATTATCTTATTAATGAAATACTGACATAATTGATATTATAAATACCTAAATAAGTATAATTTGAGACTTTTTATGAATTAAAATAATTTTATAGGTGAATAAGGCATGTTAGTATTATTTTAATTAACTTTGGTCGAAGTAATCATTCTGTTATGAGTTTCAAAAAAATCAACTATTGAATAGTGTCAAAATTGACATAAAATAGTTTTTAAAACAAATATTATATTATTAATTGTTATTTTATTTCTAAAAATCTAAGGTTCGTCCAAATGACTTAGATAATGTTATATATATTAATAAAACACAACTTGGGGGTCTCTTGGATGTATATGGTAAGTTTATTAACTAAATAATATAAAAATACAAAGTGACATGGTAAAATGTCAATCTAATTAACTAAGAGTTTAAACTAAAAGATAAGGTTAATATAGGAACCTAAACTTGTAAAAATTCTATTGGATGAGATAATTTCGACCCATCCCCACCTTGTCTCTGAAATAAATCAATTTGGAGCTATTTACAACCGAATTTGACTTTATAATAAAATATTAGTTTTAGTTATTCCAAAGGTACCCCTCTCCTCCCTTATAAAAGGGAACCTCCTCCCACTCTTCCTCACACAACTTTGAGCCTTAAAGCTCATCCAACCCCTGCCAAATGCTCTTCTCCACTTCCCTAGAAATATCCTAGAGGGTCTGGTATTCCTCAAAGACCAATTTATTGCCCTAAAGGGAGATCTCAAAGAGGCGCTTCAAAGAAGAGGTAATGTCCATTATCGATTCTTTTATCTTTATTTCTTCTTCCACTTCTTCTTATTAGGTTGTTTCATTATGAAGTAATAACATCAGTATCACTTATATACTGATATGATATTATAATTATGAAACATCCCTATTTCACCATCTATCCATCTTACGGAAAACGAAATCACCGCGCGTGCGTACGTACGGAATACCGTCTCCACGCCATGGTGAAATCTATTTTCCACCACCACCTTACTTAGATGGGTATAATGGTGTAAATAATGACAATATATGACTATTGTAAACTGATATTGATTCTGAAATAGTATACATACACTCCAATTCAATTCCACGATCATAGGAACGATATCATCACTCGTGCGTACGTACGGAATACCGTCTCCACAATGTGATGTGACTCGTTCTGCATGATCTTCATTTCATAATGATTATATAAATGAATTGAATGAATGAATATGATATATATTACACTAATACCATTCTGTAAATGAGTTATCTATAACCTAAAGAGAAGAATAAGAATTTATTTGACAAAACACGCATAAGAACAAAAAGTAATAAACACATGAATAACAAGTAGTAATGAAATATTACTAATAATAAGCTAAGAATATGACCATATATGATATCATAAAAATAATTATGATTCTGTAATAAGTCAATAAAATTATTTAAATCATTATACATGAGTTTCGGACACGTACAAAGCATATCGGACCAAAGGTAAGGGAAATATCACAATCTCATTTTTATCCGAGATTGTTTATACTTTGGCATTTACTGGGGTGTATCTCATCATCCACATACATGTTTCCTCAATATGTAATATTATTTCCATTCAACTAAAAATTTTTAAATCCTATTTTACCCTTCAGTGAGTTTTTAGTAAAAGATATGAAAGTAATCTTTTGTCGTTTTTCGTACGAGTTACTTTTTTTACTTTTCCGACAAAAGTACGAGAAGAATGTTTTTTTAACTTATACGGCATGAATGGATTTTTAAAACAAAATTTCCAAGAATCTTCCTTTAAAAAATTTCAAGTTTATTTTTAATCAAATTCTTTTAGATTAACATTGAATGACATGTTAAGAAAGGAAAAATGTTTTTGAAGTTGAAAGGATATTTTCCTCAAGAATGGTGTTCAAGTATTTTATCAAAATTATTTTCCATCTAAGATAATAAAGGGTTCTGTTTTCATCCCTATTATTACATTTATTTGATTATGTTGTGATGGGATTATTTTTATGAATTCCTTTATCTTATATGAATTGTTTTATGATGTCATGATGTTTAAGATTCCCATTTTTATTACATGGGTTATGCTGTGATGTATGGTTTATAATTTTCTGGCACACATAAGAATGGTATCATTATGATATGGGTGGGACCTATATCGCCCTCCAATTCATTGGGTAAAGATTTTATATCTCATGAGATAGACATGGCTGGAACGGTACGTTATACCGGTTCAGTGAAATAGGACTGAAACAAGGGTGACTCAGTTCAGAAATGGACTTTGTCCACTAAGATACTTGGCAATGAGTCTTGACTAATAAGATATGATTCTCTATGATTATGTGTGTATGCCACAAAGTTTCAGGTTTTACGTTATGATTATTGGGATTTCATTTCACTACAATTATTTATCCCATGTTATGAAATTATGCTCTCTTTTGTAGGTTAAGATTTCAAAAATGTTATGTTCTTATGAAAATGATGTGATTGATATTTCTTTTGATTACCCTTACTGAGCATTTGATCTCACCCTTTTATGTTTTCTTTTCCCCAGGATATAAATAATGGTTTTAGGTAAAAAAAGGATGATCTTTATTGGAGATGTTGAAGATCTTTCACCACGATTAGAATATTATATTCCGAGTTTCCAAAGACACTAAACTATTACGGTCCTTGTGTGTTTTTTATCTTATGTATTAAGTATTCTGCAAAAATAATGTAATGTCCATGTACGTCAAGCTTTGGGTCTCTACAGACGATGTCACGATGGATTTTTTGATGGGGTTACCAAGGTCACCTTGTGGAAATGATGTCGTGCGGATTGTTGTGGACAGACTCATGAAGGTAGCTCACTTCTTGTCGATCAAGGAGACTTTCGGTGTGGACGAGATCAGAAGGATGTATATCCGAGATATCGTACATCTTCATGGGGTCCCTCATTCTATCGTTTCTGATAGGGACTCCCATTTCACATCTTGTTTCTGGCATAGTTTTCAGAGGGCACTGGGTACACAGGTGCTTCTGAGCACAGCATACCACCCTTAGATAGATGGACAGTCAGAGCGTACGATACAGGTTCTAGAGGACATGTTTCATTCATTCATCCTAAACTTTGGGGGCTCTTGGGGGAAGCATATACCCTTAGTAGAGTTTTCCTATAACAATAGCTTCCAGGTGACTATTGAGATGGCACCATGTGAGACTTTATACGGTAGGTCGTTCCAATCACCCTTGTGCTGGTTAGAGGCAGGTGAGACAGCTTTACTGGGACCACGTCTCGTACAGGAGACATCTGAGCAGGTCCAGTTGATTCAGAAGCAGATGGCTACCGCACAGTCTCGTCAGAAGTCTTATGCTGATCGTCGTAGATGACCTTTGCATTTCGTGGTCGAGGATCAGGTTTTCTTGCGTGTTTCGCCGAGGCTGGGACACAGGTGGATCCGGAGACAGTGTAAACTTTCACCACGGTATGTGAGACCATTTTAGATTCATTTGAGAGTCGGGCTAGTTGCCTATCGGTTGTGGTTATCGTAGTGATATCGAGCCATGGACGACGTCTTCCACGTATCTCAGTTGTGTCGCTATCATTCAGACCCATCTCACACCTTTCAGCCAGAGGAGGTTGAGCTGGAGGCAGATGTGTCCTCTGAGGAGCATCTGATTCGTATCATTGACTGGAGCGTTAATGTTCTCCAAGGCTGGTCAGTTCCTCTCGTATGGGTGTTATGGCAGCATGGTCGAGTGCAGGACAAAACCTGGGAGCGGGAGACCGACGTACATGCTTAGTGGCCATAGTTGTTCACAGCTATATCTTCGCTGCCCTCGTAAGGGAAATTCTGTGATGAATTGCTATAAGGGGGGAAGTTTGTAAGAACCCGGTTCTTAGATTTGAGGTATGGGATTCTTATTTTTCTTTTTCCTTAAGTGTTTTTTAGAAAATATGAAAAATGGGGAAAATCCTAAATTTTGGAACTTCACGCCGCATACTTTTCTACACATCGTGTACTTTTGGCCGTGTTGGGATGAGTACACGGGGTGTGTCGCCATGTCAGCGACGAGGGGTGTAGGAACCGACTACACTCCGTGTAGTGGTAATTTACACGCCGTGTAGTCAGTCGACAGGCTTAAACAATAAGGCGGTGGAGTCGCCGCCAGCTAGGCGACAGTACAATACGTGTACTTGGGAGTACATGTCGTGTACTCATGTCGACAAATGAAGATTGTGGCGGTGCCGCCAAATAAACAATTAAATGAAAGATTTACACGCCGTGTACTCGGAAGTACACGCCGTGTACTTTGTTTTTTCAGCTTAAAACAGGTAGTACCCTCTTCATTTGGAAGTGGAGACACTTGAGCTAATTCAGAGCCATAAGAGGAGGTCGAACCTTTGAATATTCGCTAGGTTTTCATCTAGAATCCAATTCGGCTTTGGACGATCTCGTTGGAACCGTATGGGTAATCCCTTTCCTCTCCTGCTACCTTTATTACCAATTCTTTCCTAAGGGTAAGTTATTTATATCTGAATGGGTTTTGTTCTTTGTCAGATATACGCCATTCTTGGGCGTTTCTGGAGTCGGCGTTCGGGTATAACGTTCATTGGCGTTTAAGGTAGGTGGCTTGGTGTTTAGTTTTCCAACTACTGTGTGTTTTATGCATTTACGTGCCACGAACACATGTTGGGGTGTCGTGTGGCAGAGGTCATTGCTATATTAAACCCCTATAATTGATTAGGTATTTAATTATGATATTAAAATGTTGGTTGGGATAATTTCTTGGATCCAGGACCATCCCAAGGGGTGCGTTCCTCTATTTAGCCGATTGGCCAGGATACCCGAGGGTATTCCTTGTTTAAATTATGCATTACTTTTTCCTTGAGAGGAATTGTATTCAAATTGCATGTTTATATGTTGGGCATGGCCCCGTTACTTATGCCTGAGGGAGGTGTTTTGATTTAGCCTGAGGGCGTGACTGTTTTAGCCTGAGGGTGGCGTTCTATTTCACCTGAGGGAAACCTTTCGTGCCTGAGGGCTTGACTTATGTTCCTAAGGGCGACAATTAATATGCCTGAGGGTGAGAATTCTATTAAAATTCTTGAGGGTGAGATTCTATATAGCCTGAGGGCGTGGTTCACTATATTAGCCTGAGGGCAGGATACTTGTTGGCCTGAGGACTTGGTGCTATTGAGCACAAAATGATACTAAATTTAATGGATTAAATGAATAATAAAATTTCAATTTAATTGTTAAGTTAGTTACTTTTCAGTACGGCTTACTTTATTGCATTTTACTATTGCACACTATTGTTACATGCTTACACGCAGTTGGGCACAGGCCTTTGGTGGGTGCCTTCTGGGAATTTATTTCTCACACCCTGTTTGGGTCATGCTTTTCGGCCCAAACAGATTACGTTTCTGCAGGTGTGAATAGGGGAAAGAGTCCCTATACAGGTACTTGACCATTTCTGAGGAGTAATAGGGCATGGGACCGAGCCTAGGCTCGTGATTCCACTGCCACCCGTTTTTCTTTGTTTTGTCGTACTCTACTTTTGGTTGTACTATATTGATGTATAACATGTTCTGGATATTTTCATAGAACATGAGACATGTAGCATCATCATTTATATACTATTGGTTATATCCAATACTCTTGTTTATTTCAGTTGTGTATGTTTACTTCTTCCGCTGTTTGTTGTATGTTTTATTTTGTATTCCCCTGTGTTACACTTTGAAAAATGAGGGAATAGTTTCCCCACTATCAGACATGGGCCCTCGATGCTAGTCGGCAGGCTCTGGCATTTGTGGAAATGTGCTTGAGGTCACGTGGAAAACTGGGTTCGGGGCACCCATTGATTGGCACCCGGAACCGGGACGTTACAATTTTATCCTTGATTCCTCATAGAGCTCCTAAAACATTAATATGTTTTTTAAATAATCCTTTGATGATATAACTTATCCTAATTTTCAATTGTAACAACTACTGTGTACATCACGAATGTTTTTCTTGTTCACATTTCTATCTCCATGCGAAATGTTGGAATTTTTTATCCAAATATGATTCGCTGATCTCTAACTCAATACCTTCGATTATATATGATTTTAAAATGCTTAGGATAATAAATTTTTGTCATTTCCATCAAAAATTGAGTAATTTCAAATCATAATCATTAAATTATATCATTTTCGTATCACATAAATGAGATAAATGAATCATAGATAATTAAACATTAGAACTGAAAAATTATACAAGTGATCTCATCCAGTTCTTTCATGTTTTTCAATTAAAACTACCGAAAAACGTAACTCATTTTCAATTTATAGTATTCTTCATGGTGATTTTAAAATTTAGTTACCTGTTTTCTTGTACTTATTGGACCTTTTTTATATGTATTTTTTGGATATTGTTCTGTGGTTTTTTTATTATTTCTGAAAAAATATGGAATCCCTTTTGTCTTTTCGTAGTTCTACAAGATTAACTAAAACATTTTAGATTGTACCAGAAAACCTTGTGCCCTATGATGATTCCCTGGAGGGGGGTGAATCATTTGTCCAAACCATATTACCACAAACATTAAACCAGGCACCCAGAGAAATAGGGAGTTGTAAGGTTGGATCATAGTCAAACTGATCAGGCATTCAAACAATGGACCCTTTCTATAATCCCATAAAGGGAACACTGTTTGGGGGAATGGTTACTACTAACTATGTGGAATTTTAAGGAAACTATGTATGTGGATTTTTAATCCCTAAGACATATTAATTAACATGTTAGGGGCCTCAAATTAACCTTTAATGCCCACTATTAAACCGTAATAAATTTCTATTCTTTTTTGAGGCCCTTTGTAGGACTTATTGGCTCCAAAAAGATCTTCATGGATCAGACTACAGGTGGAAAATCTTGATCCTTATATAGTATGTTGTTTATCTCTTGATTTTTCTATTATAAATCCAATATTTATCTTCATTTTTATATCAGTGAATAATTATATTGTTGATAGATTTTATCTTGGATTTTACGGATCATGTTTTTATGGTTTCTAATTTGACATATTATTTCATTATCATCTTCACCTTCTTCTCATCATCTGTGATTCTCATTGAGGTTATAGTTTTATCAGATCATGAGATCAAAGGTAGGTTTTTTCAAAAGGCCTTACCTTAAAAATGAAACCAAATTTATCATAAATGAATATAAATGTTTTTTTAATTTATATATATATATATATAATTAATTTCTGGTTATTTAAAGATTAATTTAAAATGGGCATGAAATTATGACAACCCCACATTTTCAATAGTATTGAAATTATTGGGAGGATTGTTGTGAAAAACGATGGCTTAAAAGGATATATGATTTTAGGAGATGATTTTATTTTTAATAGTTAATTTTTTTTATAAATTAACTATGATTTGAAATAAATTATATTAAATAAAACCTATGATTTGGTTTTGAAATTGAAAATCCATGTTGTAATTTATATTGGGATTTTGACCTTTTAATTATTCATTTCCTTGAAATGATTTATTTTACATGATTAATATAATGATATATAGATTCCCCATCAATAATATTGGGGTTTCTATTAGGTCTCATTCTTCTATTGGGCGTTATGCACATTTGAGTACTTTTTTGGTTTTATTTATTTATTTTTATTTTATTGAATTCAATTCATTTATTCTATTAATTTGTGAAATAAATGAGTGATTTATTGAAGAATGAAACCTAAATTATCTAGGGATAATACAGAAAACTAAAAATCAACAGCTGTGTTAAAGTAAAAAAGATAATTATAAGAAATTATTAAAATATATTTATATAAATTATCAGATGACATGTAAGGATTTATCTAAAGATAATTATAAATGATAATTTTTAAATATGATCATAAGATAATAACTATTGAATTATCATGGATAATTATATCTAATTATCATATGATAATCAAAATAATTAATTTAAATGATATAATACCTAAAAAATTCAAAAATAATAATTATTATAATGATTATCTTGTGAAATTTCCAAGGTATATTTTATTGAAATTTCTCGATGATAATTACCTTTAACTATTATTGTAGAAAACATAAACTATCAATGGATAATTATGCGATTTGGATAATTGTAAGGATCATCATATGATAATTATAATAAATTATCAATGGATAATTTTTGAAAAATTATCACTGTGTAATATATGGAATTGGTCATAGAATAATTTTTTATCAAAGAATAATTCTCTAGTTTATCAAAATATAATTGCAAGAAATTATCAAGTATAATTAGAAAATATGTATGAAGTAGCAATTAAATTGGATTATCTATAAGAAGATAATCATAAAAGGAACATTTATAATAAATTATAAAAATATAATTATAATAATATAATTTATAATAAATTATAAAGATATAATTATAGAAGGATAATACATAATAAATTATCAAGGGACATTTATAAAAGGTTAAATTGTAAAAAAATAATCAATAGAAAATTATTAAAGGGTAATTTATTATAAATTATCAATAGATAATAATTCTCGAGGCGAATATTGAAAGTGAATTCATAAGAAAATATGTTCATTTAAAAATTATAGAGGAGAGATAATGTCACGACCCATCCCCAGGACCCATGTCGTGACTACCCCATGCCCACCTTCCATAGGCTAGGGGCTGGCGACTAGCACCAAAGGCGTAAATCCCGATAAAAAGGGGAAGGCATTGCCTTATAAGGTAAACAAACACCACAGAGTAAGCTAGTAGAAGTAAACACTAAGTAAAACTGGGTACAATAGTAAGTGCAGAAAATAAATGGGCCAGAATACAAACCCAAACTGAATGTAAAGTACAACTGGAAAGAAAGTACAGCAACTGAAAGTAAATAAGCAACGTCAAGCCATCCACTAGAAGTCCCACCTGAAGGGTGGGTACAAATAGCCTCCTCAGCTCCTTGGGTCCAACTGTCCACTCCGTGTACATCCCGCCTAGTGGTCCACCTCCAGGTACCGACCTGCTTCACAAACCTCAACCACGATCAGCGTTGTCCGTCGTCTGCATCCAACACAACATTGTGTGGGCATAGCCCATGCAGGGGTGAGTATACGCTACTCAGTAGGGACCCTGAGACACCCGAAGGTCTCCCAGAATCAATAATGGATAATCCAAAAAGTAAAGATTCAATCATGAAGTAACATCCAACACTACTAAGGTATATTCCCATACTTATAACTCAGTCATCAATTCCAGTTCGGCTCCAACATCCGATCCCAAGTTCGATCACGTCCACACAGGATAGTACAACCCATTCCAGACAGGAAAGCACAAACCAATCGACATAGTAAAGCAAGTCAATCATATCAAAGATAATGATTGAAAGCCAAATATCATCTCACATAGGTATACTTCTTCATAAGGAAAAAGGAGATGATCAGATGTAGTTACTGATTCATCTATTTGGGACCCACGTAGGATACTAGACAAGCTAGTTTGTTGGACTCACGTAGGTTACTACAACAGAGTTAAATACTATCGGACCCACGTAGGATTCAAGTATTTTAGTCATCACCGCCGATCCCACAGAGGATTCCAGTATGGTTGTTGTCATCATCGAACCCACAGAGGATTCTAGAACGATAGTCTTCACCGTCGAACCCACTGAGGATTCCAGAACGATAGTCTTCACCATCGAACCCATAAAGGATTCCGGTACAAAAGTCTTTACCATCAAAACCACACAGGATTCCAGTACGAAAGTCTTCACCGTCGAACCCATAGACGATTTCAGTACGAAAGTATTCACCTTCAAACCCACAGAGGATTCCAGTATGAAAGTCTTCACCGTCGAACCCACAAAGGATTCCAGTACGGTTGTTGTCACTGCCTAACACACGGAGGATTTCAGTGGAGTCGTCGTTGTCGAACCCACGGAGAATTCGAGTACAAAAGTCTTCACCGTCGAACCCACAGAGGATTCCAGTACTGTTGTCATCACTATCGAACCCACGATGTATTTCAGTGCAGTCTTCATCACTGCCGAACCCACGGAGGATTTCAGTGGAGTTTTCATTGTCGTCGTAGTCATAGCCAGCTCTAGGATTCCTTCACAAAGCATGATCGATTCTGCCAGGGTACACTCCTCGAGAAAAGGGGGGAATATAAATCAACTAGAACACAGTCCGGAGATGATGTATCCCAAAGTTTCGTCTCAACAAAAGGAACTCAACCTGATAGACGTTGCCTCAATCGGATTCCTGGACTGAGAGTTATTGGATTTTTCGTCCTAGGGGCCCAGTTGGTTTTTAAGTCAAAACCAAACTGACCATACTCCAACTGCATCCAAACCATGAGTGGAGTAAGACAAAAGCTCCGTCTCACTAAGAGGAAACCAACAAAGACGACGGCACATCATTCGGACGTCCGGAACTCAAGTTATAAACGTTTCTGCTCTGAGGGCCCGGTTGGTTTCGTGTTCGAACCAACCTAGCCATAACCAAAGTTCTCAAAAACCATGATTTTAATATACCAAAACGACCGACTCAATCCAAGGATCGCAACGCAACTGATGGAGGGTCGATCAGAGGTGCATAGCGCAAGTTACGAGTGTTTGACCAAGCCTGTCCGGTTTTAGGGGGTTTCAGGCCCAGACCGACCCGGCCCAAGACCCCCTGGGCGGCCCGAACCGGGTCGAACCGACCCGGGTCGTGTCCGCCCGGACCGGAGGGTGGCCCGGCCCAGCGGGCGGCCCGGTACGGTCCCCGTGACCTGCCCCGGCCCGGCCGTGGGGCGCGCTATCTCGGCCAACGGGCCGAGCTGGGTGGGGGGACACGGTCCCCCACTTTGCCATTGGACGCTGTGCTGGGCGCCGCATCTCCCCCGGATCCTGCACGGCCGTGGTTTTCAGTCATCCCTCCGCCACCGTGGCTTCAGCTGCGCCGGCTCTTTCCAGTAGCGTGCCAGGGCGCCCCAGCCTCTAAGAGGCTGGCCGGTGCCGGCCGCCGCCTTCGGTCGCCGGCAGCACCTTCCGCGGACTACCAGACATGCTCTGGTGGTCCGATTCACCTGCCTTCTGGGCCTAAGGCCCTCCCGGGACCCGTATATTACTTCGAAGGGTCCAAATATCCTTTTCAGCCTACTCCATCATTTCCTGTCAATCTACACATCAACAAAGGGGGAAAGGAGGGCCGGCCGTGTTTGTGCGGTCCAGCCCCCCTCCCGTTAGTTCGATAGCAAGCGACTAAACTCTAACAATCAATATCCTTAAAATAATCCTGAACGTAAATAACCCCTACCTCGCAAAGTAGTTCATGGGTATCAAGCGCCGTAAAATATGGCGTCACGGGGCGTGGTTCCATAGACTTCGATGGAGAGCGTCTGAGGAGACATCGTCTTCTCTTTTATCACGAAGAGAAGAAGATGATTGCGCGACATTAGAGAACACCTACATCGGTGTCTCTTCCCTTCTCGCAGAGGAGAATGGGAATGGAGATACCGGAGTCGTTGAGTCATTCTTCGTTGAAGAGATGACATTCTTCGCCGAAGGATTGAAGCTCTTCGCGGAAGGATGAAGTTCTTCCCAAGAGAAAAGAGTTCTATCTCCCCAATATTCTCACACAAAAACTAACCCTCCAAAATAAAATAAGACTTATCTTATTTTATTTCATCATTCCAAGCATTTCAATTTTAAAATTCAAACACATAACTCACTTAATTAATTAATTGTTTTGGCATGATTAAAGAGGAGAGAGGGGGAGGTGAGTTGTCTCACATTAAAAAGGAGTTGAAAAAAATAAAGCGGAAGTTATGGAGTTAAGGAATGTGAAAAGGTGGTGGATTATGTGGGCCCCACCTCCCTCATAACCACACATGGGTCTTTGGGTGGTCGTGGGCCCCCCCAACAACTTTCCATGAGAGAGTTTAACTTCCATGGATAAAATAAAATTGTTCACATTTTTATTTTACTTATTAATTAATCCACATTTTTTACAAATCCTCCCAAGAAAATGCACCTTCGGTAAAAGTCCTCTTAAGAAATTACCGGCGCTGTGGTTCCATCAGTGCGTTTGGATTTCGATTCCAAGCACTTGTTCAAAAGTTATTAAATCTCACTCGTTCATTCACTGAACGTACCTGAGCTAAACATTGGAAAATGATTCTGGGCACACCGCGCCTCAGAATTAGGTGCCGTCAGAAACTACGTACTCATAAAATCCCAAAGAAAATTAAAAAAAATTTCCCTCAAAATTTACACGTCTTTACATTACTCCCACCTTAAGGATTTATGTCCCCATAAAGATAAATCACAAACTAGGGAAACAAATGAGTGTACTGAGCATTCATCTGAGCATCCCGCTCCCAAGTGCTCTCCTGAAGGTTCCCGTGCTGTCATCTGATGCGCACTAGAGGAATCGACCGCCCACGTAGGACCTGCTCCTGTCGATCCTTGATCTCCACTCGGACCTCTGAAAAGGTCTCCCCATCTTCAATGATATGCGTTGGGTCATGCACATATCTCTTCAGCTGAGATACGTGGAAGACGTCATGCACCCATTGCAACTGAGGTGGTAGAGCCAGGTGGTAAGCCACCTCGTCTATCCTGTTAAGAACCTGGAATGGTCCAATGAAGCATGGAGATAACTTGACTCCCCGGCCAAATCTTCGAAATCCACATCGAGGTGAGACCCGCAAGAAGACATGGTCTCCATACTATAACTCTAGTGGTATCCGCATCCTATCAGCATAAGACTTTTGCCGGCTCTGAGCTGTCCTCATCCGCTCCTGGATGACCTGGACCATTTCTGGTCCTACAAGAGCTGCTAAGATTTCTTCTTTGCCGATAAGATAAATCTGGTCTCATCCCCTGGATGAACCACGTTCTTTTTCTAATACTGTCAATCCCAACATGGATGATACTAATCTATACAAAGGATGACATCGTAAGGCCTCGACGCTACTACCAAGAGATCCAACCATTACTCTTGCCTCCAAGGGTTGAGTCACACTATTTGTATCAGTTTGTGGTCATTGGATCTCCTCCCGTAGGTATCTCAAAGTGAGGGTCAAGTCAACAGTTTTAAACTGGAACCTCTTAGTATCAACTACATAAAAAGGAAAGGGAACAAAACGTCATAGGAACAAGTGTATTTTATTACTGCAGCTCAAGGTACAAAGACACATAACATCAAAAAAGCTAGAAGCAACATGAATAAAAGTCCCCATGCCTTGAGCTAGTCCCTCTACAATCCATATGCTCCAGGAGATTCAGGGTCATAAGCCTCAGCTACCTGTAGGTGAGATATCCCCCATCCCCCCATTCCCTACGGTCAGGGTGGTCTTACTGGGGGTGGTGGTGGCAACACCTCGAAGCATCGTCCACCTCTAACTGCACGGCTTGCTCCTATGCCTCGTCCGCCTGCTCCCGGTGGACCTCCATGATCGAACCTCTGCCTCGGAGGTCACTCTACTGCCTGCTGCTCATCAGCAGGTCGAGTCGGGAAGTCTCAAGCCATGTGACCCTACCTGCAGCATGCATAGCACTACCTAATCCTCGTATAGCTGGATCTCCTTCGTGTTCCCCACACAACCAAAACTGAATCCTGAGATTGCTCATCTGTTGGTCCGGCCCGTTTGGACCTCTGTGTCATCTATCTATTGCCAGCTGTAGAAGACTTCGCTACGGGTTGTCCTGTGGAGGGTCCCGCCGCCGGTGACTGCTCGGTGAGAAAACTCTCCACTAGAAGGGCTCTCCCCAACACCCCTGCCTATGTTGGAATGTTAAGGGAGATCATTGAAGCCCGGATCTCATGCCTCAGTCCCTGCTCGAAGGTCCGGGCCTGAAAATAACGGGTCTCGTACCATATGTGTGGAGTAGCGTGAGAGATCAGTAAACCTAGCCGAGTACTGGGCCACGGTATTTCTTCCCTGCCGTAGCAGTAGTAGCTCCTAGATGTGCACCGCACGGAGGGTGGCTGGGACGAACTCTGAGTAGAAGAGGCTCTCAAAGACCGTCCAAAGAATATATGCCTCATCGTGCACCTGGAATATCAAGCTCCACCATATTCCTTCTGCCACGTGCAGGAGGCTTGCTGCAAGGATCACCATGAAGTCAGCTGGTGTCCCCACTAGCCTGAAAACTCGAACAACAGCCTCCAGCCAATCCCTAGCTTCCTGAGGGTCTGCCTCCCCATGGAACCTGGGCGGTCTCTGACACTAGAACTCATGTTGTGCACTAAGGAGACGTGCGCTCTTAGTGGCTGGGGCTGGTGGAATCGGTGGCTCGGCGGGTAGTGGTACTGCTGATTCCTCCGCTGAAAAAGGGCCCTACACCGAGGCTTCGTCGCTCGATGGGCTATCATCTCGTACAAAGCTCCGAACCCTAGTTGGCTGCCGTCATGGGGCCATCCTGAAAATAAATAAGTGCGCTACGGTCAAAACAGTATACCTGGTGAGCTGACACAATTTAATCACAAAGAAAACTTTTGAAACACACATGCAATCAGTGTTTTCGTGCACTGAGTCGGAAATCAGAAGTCAGGGTCCTGGTGTACGGATACGTCGGCCGCCGCACCAACACTAGACTCCCTGGACTGATAACCACACTCAATACCCTTAACACTATTTCTTCACATAGAACAAAGATCAGAGTCATGAGTTCTGCGGTATAATCTAACTCCACTGATACCAATTTGTCACGACCCATCCTCAGGACTCGTGTCGTGACTACCCCAAGCCCACCTTCCATAGGCCAGGGGCTGGCAACTAGAACCAAAGGCGTAAATCCCGATAAAAAGGGGAAGGCATTTCCTTATAAGGTAAACAAACACCACAGAGTAATCCAGCATAAGTAAACACTAAGTAAAACTCGGTACAATAGTAAGTGCAGAAAGTAAATGGTCTAGAATACAAACCCAAACTGAATGTATTGTAAAACTGGAAATAAATTACAGAAACTAAAAGTAAAGTAGCAATGTTGAGCCGTCCACTGTAAGTCCCACCTGAAGGGTGGGTACAGATAGCATCCTCAGCTCCTCGGGTCCAGTCGTCCGCTCCGTGTACGTCCCGCCCAGTGGTCCACCTCCAGGTACCGACCTGCTCCACAAGCCTCAACCATGATCAAAAATGTCTGTTGTCTTCATCCAATACAACATAGTGCATGCATATCCCGTGTAGGGTTGAGTATACTCTACTCAGTAGGGACCCCGAGACCCCCAAAGGTCTCCCAAAATCCACAAAGGATAATCCAATAAGGAAACATTGAATTACAAAGTAACATCCAACACTACTTAGGTATATGACCATACATATACCTAAGTCATCAATTCCAGTTCGGCTCCAACATCAGAGCCCAAGTTTGATCACGTCCACACAGGATAGTACAACCCAATCCACAGGAAAAATCACAACACAATCCACATTGGAAATCAAGCCAATCATATTGAAGATAATGATTGAAATTCAAGACTCATATCACATAGGTATACTTCTTCGTAAGGCGAATGGAGATGATCATATGTAGTTACTGATTCATCTAGTTGGGACCCACGTAGGATACTAGACCAGCTAAGTTGTCGGACCAATGTAGGTTACTACAACAGAGGTCAATACTGTCGGACCCACATAGGATTCAAGTACTTTAGTCGTCACCGCCGATCCCATTGAGGATTCCAGTATGGTTGTTGTCGTCGTCAAACCCACAGAGGATTCCAGTGCGATATTCTTCACCGTCGAACCCACAGAGGATTCCAGTACAAAAGTCTTCACTATCGAACCCACAGAGGATTCCAGTACGAAATTATTCACCGTCAAACCCACAGAGGATTCCAGTATGAAAGTCTTCACCGCCGAACCCACCAGGGATTCCAGTATGAAAGAATTCACCATCTAACCCACAGAAGATTCCAGTAGGGTTGTCATCACTGCCGAACCCACAGAGGATTTCAGTGCAGTCGTCGTCGTCGAACCCACGGAGGATTCCAGTACGAAAGTTTTCACCATCGAACACGCAGAGGATTCCTGTACGGTTTTCATCACTACCGAACCCACAGAGTATTTCAGTGTAGTCATCGTCGCTGTCGAACCCATGAAGTATTTCAGTGCAGTCGTCATCTTTATCGTAGTCGCAGCCAGATCTAGGGTACCCGCATACAACATGCTCGATTCCGGGAGGGTCCGCTCCTCGATCAAAGGGGGGGTAGATACAAAAACTAACACATAGTACAAAGTTGATGTATCCCAGTGTTCTGTCTGGATGAAAGGAACTCAACGTGACAGAAGGCGCGTCAATCGGACGCCCGGTCTGAGAGTTATTGGATTTTTCGTCACAGGGGCCCGGTTGGTTTTTAAGTCAAAACCAACCTGACCATACCCCAACTGCATCCAAACCTTGATCAGAGTAAGACAAAAGTTCCTTCTCACTAATAGGAAACCAACAAAGTCGACGACACGTCATTCGGATGTCCGGAGCTCAAGTTATAAGTGTTTCCACTCTGAGGGCCCGGTAGGTTTCATATTTGATCCAACCCGGTAATACCCAATGTTCTCCAAAACCTTCAGTGTGATATACTGAAACGACCACCTCGATCCAAGTATCGCAACACAACAGACAGCGCATTGATCGGAGTTTCGTAGCCCATGTTACGGGCGTTAGAATAAACCTGTCTGATTTTAGGGGGTTTCGGGCCCTGACCGACCCGGCCCAAGACCCCCTGGGTCGGCCCAAACCGGGTCGACCCGACCCGTGTCGGGTCCATCCCAAATCGGCAGGAGGCCCGGCCCAGCGGGAGGCCTAGCCCGAAAGGTGGCCCGGTCTGGTCTGCGAGACCCGCCCTGGCCCGGTCCGGCCCGCGAGACCCGGCCTGGCCCGGCCGAGGGGCGCACAGGCACGGCCAACAGGCCATGCTGGGTGGGAGGACGTGGTCCCCCCCTTTGCCTACGGACGGGGAGTTGGGCACCCCATCTCCCCCGGATCCCACGTGGCGGCAGAATCCGATCATCTCACTGCCGCTGCGACTTCAGCCGCGGCGGCTCTAGCAGGCGGCGCGCCGGGGCGCCGCTGCCTCCGGGCGGCTGGCCGCCAGCAGCGCCTTCCACGGACCACCGGACATGCCCCGGTGGTCTGATTCGCCCGCTGTCTGCGCCTAAGGCCCTCCCAGGACCCCTAGATTACTATGAAGGGTCCAAATCTCCTTTGAAACCCGCTTCATCATTTCCCGTTGATCCGCACATCAACTAAGGGGGAAAGGAGGGTCAGCCGTGTTCATGCGGTCCGGCTCCCCTCCTGTTAGTTCGATAGAAAGTGGCTAAACTCTAACGACGAATATCGTTAAAATAATCATGAATGTAAATGAATCCTTCCTAGAAAAGTAATTCGTGGTTTTCAAGTGCCGCAAAATATGGCGTCGCGGGACATGGTTCCATAGACGTCGACCGAGAGCGTCTGAGGAGACATCGCCTTCTCTTTTATCACAGAGATAAGAAGATGATTGTGCATCGTTGGAGAACTCATGCGTCGATGTCTCTTACCTTGTCATGGAGGAGAAAGGGAATGGAGATACCAGAGTTGTTGAGTCGTTCTTCGTTGAAGAGATGACTTTCTTCATGGAAGGATTGATGCTCTTCGCGGGAGGATGAAGTTCTTCCCAAGAGAAAAGAGTTCTATCTCCCCAATATTCTCAATAACAACTAACCCTCCAAAATAAAATAAGACTTATCATATTTTATTTCATCAAGCCAAGCATTTAAATTTTAAAATTCAAACACATAACTCACTTAATTAATTAAGTGTGTTGGTATGATTAAAGAGGAGAGAGGGGGAGGTTAGTGGTCTCACATTAAAGGGGAGTTAACAAAAATAAAGGGGAAGTTATGGAGTTAAGGAATGTGAAAAAGGTGGGGGATCATGTGGGTCCCACCCCCCTCAAAAACACACATGGGATGTTGGGTGGTCGTGGGCCCCACCAAAAACATCCCATGAGAGAGTTTAACTTCCATGGATAAAATAAAATTGTTCACAATTTTATTCTACTCATTAATTAATCCACATTTTTTACAACTCCTCCCAAGAAAACACACCTTCAGTAAAAGACCTCTTAAGAAATTTCCAGCGTTGCGGTTCCATCGGTGCCCTCAGATTTTGATTCCGAGCACCGGTTCAAAAGTTAGGAAATCTCTCTCATTTTTTCACTGAATGTACCCATGCTAAAATTTGAAAAAGGATTCCGGGTACACCGGGCCTCGGAATCAGGTGCCATCAGAAACATTGTACTCGTAAAATCCCAAAAAAAATTGAGAAAAAATTTCCCTTGAAATTTACTGGTCTTTATAGATAAAGTATTACTATATGTGATATTTTATTTTTTTAACAAATAACATAGTTATTTTTGGTTTCACATGCCCATGACGTACCTCAAGAATTGATGTGCAGACAACTACGATAATATGTCCCATAAGGATTTGTTTTCAACTATTGACATTACAAATCCATATTTTTACCTAAATAGGGATATTTATTCTTATTTTTGACATTGATGACATTAAGGTTGGATAATTGTTGCCTATTTGGTCTTGTGAATACCCTTTTTCCATAATATCTATATTTTCATACGTTTTAATGACTGTGTCAGATTATGATTTTGTGTGTGTGTATAGCCTGAAGACCCATAGTTACTTTTTTATAAAATGAGTGTTACTATTGTATCCTTTTTCTTGTTTAATTTAGATCACATGATGTTTTCAATGCTTCTATATACTCATGATGATATTTTATGTATGCTCAAGTTCCCACTTTTCATGTGTGTTACCACTGCCTTGGAGGTTTTGATTGATACTTGATACCGATAGACAATCATGAATAATTATCATGTAGTGGTGGAGTGTTCCATAATATGACGATGGGTACAAGGTACATGAGAATGTTGTGGAGGTTTGAGGTATCCATGGTGTTGTTTAAAGGATGTTCTTCATGTATTCTTGATTTTCTATGTTTATTTCACCATAGAAAAAGCACAGTTTATGTGATTTCAAGATATTCTCATCTAGAGGGATCCTGTGAAATGAACCTCTTGATAGATTGATGATGTTGGTTATCATCTCTACGACCCCTTGATGGCTCCATAAAGTGGATGGTTGGATTCTTCCATCATATTCCACTTTCTTCTATAATGGATCTGAAGTAGGTTCAACCATGGCTTTGTGGCGGCTATGTCAGCACACTACCACTCATTTTTTCTTGTGTTTTTATTTTTTTATCAATTTTTTTAATTATGGAACACACATTTTATACTTGAGACCATCCAGTTATGGATGGGATTGTTGTGTATTATTGAGTAATTTACTCACACCCTACTCTAGAATTTCGTTCTACTAATAGATTTAAGGAAGGAACATGTGAAGAGAAAGGACCCTATGGTGAATCGATGAGCAAAAAATCATAGAGAAAGTGGTGGACTGGGATAGAATTCAGGGGACACTTGTAGTTATTTCGTTTATTTATTTTCAATAGCATATAACAATGGATGGGATTTCCACATTAGATGTTGTTTTATATATATGATATGTATTCCATTTAAAATGATTCCACATGTTTTCTATGTCCCTTTATTATATTTTTTATTGAAAATTATTGATCATGTGAAATGATATTGAGGGTATGCTCTCCCCACTAATGGAAAAAGACCCTAACTTCTTGTCTGTAGTATATTACATTCTAGAAGGTGTTTATGTGGCCATGTGACCTTTGGGCTTAGACCAGGTGGTTCATCTAAAGATGATACACAATTAACGAAGAATAGTATTATTTATGATGTGTATCAAAGGAAATAAATAGTGTAGTATTTTATAAAAAATGTGTAATTATAATTGTAAAATATGTTGATTATATATCTAATATAAAACCCCACTAAACCTATATGTTATTTGGGTGTGATTTATTATGATTTATGATGAATAATATATTTTAATTATGTAATATGGGTATATTAATGGTTATTTCACATCAAAAAACCCAAATATAATATACAATTTCATACACTAATATTTTTAAAAGTGGATCCCCATCATACAACTCCTGGTACATAGTTATGTATTGGCGATGAGGTGGATGCGTTAGATAGGTAGGCTACATAAGTAGTTTCGATCCGAACATGTTTTTAAATATAGTTTATACAAATGATTCAATTATTTATAGTATCAACATATTAATCTCTTAAATATGATCCTATATGAAATATATTTCACTCTTGTATGTATCCTCCCTTGATGAAATTCTATGATGCCCAAATACATTATTACTGCATACAAAAATCTCTTATACTTTTATGTGCCATTTGTGTTCTAGATTTTATAAAGAAATCAAATGAATATCTATCCTACCTATTGGAGATAAAGGTACCCAATATAACCTTAAACAAAAGTATTCCTATACATAAATAGTTAAATATCATATAAATTTAATCACATTAAAAAATATATTTTTTTTTAAAAGAAATTAATAATTTACTACTTATAATTTTATCAGCCACATACATTGATTGATCTATAAGGTATCTTCCCATTTTATCATTTAAAATGTTTTCAATTTTTTAGGGAGAGTTGGGGTGATATATAGTATTTAAAAATAACTTTAGTGATACTAATTGATTTACAATTTACTCCCAAATGTTTTTGTAAAAACGTTTCTCTTATAGAAACATATATCCTCCATGTGAAAAAGTGTTATTTTATAAATTTTGTGACTAGATATCAAGGCGAAATAATATGTATTACAGTTAAATGAGAATAAATGAATAAAAATTTAATTATTTTCCATGCAATGATATAAAAATATTTTATAAACAAAATTTATCAAACTAAAAAGTATTCCACCATTCAGTTGGTGACACACTTCCCTTTTGTATCTATATCCAAAATATCATATTTATACCATGGATTATCATTACTTTTCTTCATTAAAATATAATTCAATGAAAATTTTGAATTAAAATAATTTTTTTTATTTATATAAAAGGTAAACAACTATTATTAATATTTTTTTATCAGAAATTTCAAATGTTAAATATAATTAAAGAGGTAAAATATTGGTTATATTAAATATAAAATATTCCAAGCATTGAGGCAAAAGGAGAATAATTGATATATGATGTTTTTACACACTCCCATAACTAATTTATCAACACCTAATAAATCCTCTGCTAATCATGATTTAAGATATTAGTAACCTTGACTATATAATACTATTAAACTCCTTAAATTCATCTTATTTACGCTATTGGGGATTCTTTTCTTCTAATTCAAATATTAACCTATGATCCTTCCCATAATAAAGTGATTTTTTTTTAAAAACTTTTACCCCCATGTCTATGAAATTTGGTTATATTATAATTTGTTGAAGAATAAGAATCAACATAATGGGCTCAATAATTGTATTCTATATATATTTTACTAAATAATCAACAAAAAAAGTTCAATTTCACTAATTAATTTAACAATTGTAGGTATATTTATACAAATATACACACATATGCCTATATTTTTGTTCATCTATATCAGTTTCCTTTAAAAAATAGTTGTATGATGATTTAATGAATTTTGTTTGCTATATTTTAATAGAATTAGTTTTTTTAGAAGTAATTATTTCATTGATTAGAATTGAATGAAAAAAATTATTATTATCTAAGATAAGAGGATATATTTTGTACTTGAAAATGATGAATACAAAGTAATAATCATTGGAAAAAAATTATCTCAACCTACTTCAAACAAAAAATATTCACTTGAAAATGATGAATATTAAAATTAACTAAAAAATTAAAGAATTACTAAAAATCTATAGAGGTAAAAATTAAGGTTAAAAATTATTGATTCACAATTTTTTTTGTTGAAAATAAAGAAAAAATAGACATTTATGTGAATTGATATGATATTAGTAGAGTATTTTCACATGTCTCATCAATATAATATTTTCATATAGCATATACCATGTTTACATCATAGTCACTATTATCTTAAAGTGACCATGTAATTGATGAAGGAGTCAATTATAAGACCATAGTATACTCAATAATATCATCACTGAAATGAATTTTTTCATTTAAAAAATGATAGATCAATGATCATATGATGGATTAATAATATATTATTTCAACATCACATAAATCACTAAGATACATAGTCCTATTAGAAAACTAATTATTTTAAATAAATAATTACAAATCCATAATCATCATGCTCTACACTACTATTATTATCTACCCAGTCGCATATAAAAACTACTACTTGAATATAGGGAAATAATTTTTCCCAATATCCTTAACAACTTCTAAACATACATATGATATTTAAAATAGGTTTCTATATTTTCTCACTTGAACAATAATTAACATCAGTGATGACCATTACTCTACTATATTAAATATTGATCTTGTTTTCTAAATTTCTAGAATAAAACATATAACATTAATGTCAAAAATGTACCATGTGATTACATTAACACAAGTTATTGTAGATAAACATTTCAAGGTTCTTAATGTAGAATAATTTAGCTTAAAAATCTATTGAAAAGTTAATCAAATATCATTTTAAGATAATTAATCAACAAATTTTCAATTCTCTTTATATATCAAACTTTTAGTCCTGATATATGAGATGTTATATGTTGTTGAATCTCAATTATGTTCTTCAAGATGTAGAAATTGTTCCACATTCTTTCATTATTTTAAATTAAATTTAATATTAATTCATAGATACCCTTACATTTACTATTGAATAAAACATAATGAGATGTTGGAAGAGGAAGATGATCCATTCATACATGTAATTAGTAAATAACACAACTAACTAAGGTATATATATTTATTTATTTAAAAAATATCAACCTTATTTAAATACATATTTTTAACATATCAAATTTGAATTTTTTTTATACCACACAAATGAATACATTATAAATAAATCTTCAGCCCAACATAAACTTATCTATCTCACTAAATACATTATTCAATGTAGAATTATATCAAAAAATTGTTGTTTAAAATTATATCTTCTAGTTTTTGTTTCATCCACAAATTATTTTGGAATAACTTCATAGAATATATATATTCTTCCACATTTATTCTAAGAGAAGTAAAATATAGTTTCTTTCTTAGTCATCAAATGCATTTCATACTAATAATTAAAGAACATAATCTTATAGATTTTTTATACACTATATCTCAAACCCTTACCAAAAATAACTATTTCATTAATTTTTTATCATTTCGTATATATAAAACAAAACTATTTAATATAGTACTATGAATACAAAACATTATTAATTTTATAGTAGGGTGTTTCTCCTATTTGGGATCACTCTCTAATAAAAATGACAAAAAAGCTTAATAGATGATGTTAATCTCTTATATCATTAAATACATGAAAAATTCCAATCACCTTCTAATATGTTTTAGGATAAATTAATTTCAAATAATTTGGATTCAATACCATAGTTCAAACTACAATTAGTTTTAATATTAGTTTCCTCTCATGTATCATGAACATATTCATTAATGAATGTTAAAATTTTATTAGATAAAAGAATGTATAATTGTTGTTTTAACTAACTAATAGCCTAAAAAACATACAATCTCCTCTGTCATTAACATGTCAAAATTTGTGCTCATCATTCATGGTAACTCTTATTCTGAATTCCAATTGTTTATTTCAAACATGATATCACTTAGATAAATTATTTCAATGAATTTATATTATTTTTTGGAATTCACAATCAATTTAAAAGAAATTACACCTATATATAACTCTATCATTGTAAAAATAATTTTCTAGCTAAGAATACGATGCTTCTGGTGCTTATTAAAGCCCTATAATTCCTAATTTTACTTTCACGACTTTGGTTCATATTCACCAATTAAAAATAACACCATTTAATAAATATAGTATTCCTCTTAATTCACTCCATTAATAAATATTTTGTTATCATCCATTTTATATATTGGGAAATATAATTTAATTATGACATCTATATGTGTTCTAATAACTGAATTCTCACCACCAATTTTAATGCTTCATCTAAGACGTACATTCATATTTTACATTACCATTTCCCACAAACCTCATATTTTTACAGATCACATGACCTTTTTATCGTAATTTTTATTGAATACCAATTTTAATTAAATTATATTATGATTTATAATCCTTTTAATGCTATCCCAAGTTAAATTCATTTCTATTTCTTCCCACTCATCATTTATTGACTTCAATCCTTCATTGCATCTATAAATGAAAATGAATCCCGTTGAGATAATATAGTGGTATTTGTAATGTTTTTTATTCTTTATAGTTTTATTAGATTATATGTATCTTGAATCATACTATACTCTTTGATATCAAAAAATATATTCTCTCTATATTCAGATAAATGTTTTGTTTCTTCTGTATATTCTTCAATAAAACAATTTTTCCTAAAAATCCACTTTTCATGACAAATTGTGTGGGACATGATAATTTGAAAATATATCAAATTATGTATCATAATCCATTCTAAAATCATGAACATTAGATGTTTTTTATTAAATTTATCTTCAATAACAATAAAATAATTTTTCATATATAATTTTGTTTAATATTTTGTTAAAAATGTATCAGTCACACGCAAGAATGATTATCCTTAAAAAATTCATTCATCCACTGAATCATTTTACCAATCGTGTATTATCTCATTATTCATGTGGTAACAATTTTTTCTAAATAATTATTTTGTTTATGTGTTAGATTCAATCAAGGATAAGATTTATATGGTGTATTATTATCTCTAAATCTTAACAATGTTCGATTTTCTATATAAACTACCACTGGGATAAATTCATTTCAATAGATACTTGAGATGTAGATTTTAAAATGGTTCTTTACATGTTTTTTTCAACTAGAATAAACTTCATAGAACACAATATTACTATTTAGTACTCACTAATTACACCTCTTATTTAATTACATAATTTTAAAGGTAACATTTCCCAAAATAAGGATGTATTCTAGGACATTATATTATAATAGAATATTGATCATGATAATGGTCTCATTTTAATCTCTAATATGAAATCAATTGATTTATTTGATTACTTTTATTGTCATTGGATGAACCTAATGACGACCATCTAGCTGTAATAATTAATAAATAATAAAAAATAATTCTTATCAAGTGCTTATGAGATCTATTGTTTGATGATAGACATTAATGTGAATTACATATAACATGGTTGATTCTATCTACTTCGTTTCCATATAGGGGTTTCTCAATATCATCCCTCTCCAATAAGAATCACATGTCTTCCATGGATCATAAATCATATTAAATATTACACCTACATCCTTTAAATTTGGGAAAATATTCATAATTTTATAATTTTTTTCTTATGCCTTTAATTCCATAGATTTATCTCATCTTTCTATGTTAAGAGACATATGTTCTCCTTACATTACATGAGATAAAAATTGTAATTTTTTCTCCAAACATTCATCAATGAATACTTTTCACCATCCCTTGATCATAAATCCATTCATATTGAATGTCACTTCAATCCTGTAGTCAAATAGATTTCTACAGTCAAGGGGTGGGGATAAAGTTAATCCTCCTTAGTCACCTTTATGTTCATAAACTCGTATCCATGTGTCCTAGTCTTTTTTATTCCTTTATCATCAAGGATGCATCATTTATAATGAATATTATCACATCAATATGAGGTTTTAAATTCTTCAAGAGGTTTTTCTTCCCTAAAATATGGGATAAATAGTCACTCTTAATTATTTAGGTGTTATTAGTCTTTATTACATTGAGTTATATTTCAAGTAGTTTGGACTTCTCATTTATCTTCATTTACATCCATGAAATACCTAAATCGGTTGAGTTATAATATGGTTTCTCATTATAAAATTTATTATAAGTTGTGAGATCAAACTATTCGTCTTATTGAAAAGGGGAAAAACTATTTCTCAGTTTAATCGTGATTGGTTTCCATTCATCCTAGTTTGACTCTCATTAGAAAAACTTTGACTCCTTCATTTCCTAGAATTCATATCCAAGTAAAAATAATAGTATAATGAAAATAATATCAGTAGATATAATTTCATTCACAATATATAGGACATATTAATACAAAATTTCTGATATTGAAGTTCTTATCATGTCTGAGAAATATTTTATTATTAGCAATATATTATAGTGAAGCCATGATATCAGAAAATTTGGCACTTTATACCAGGTTAAAATTATTTCATTTATTTCTATCTTTATGTTCATAAAGGATGATAAAAAGATTTATTTTTAATAATCTTTCAATGGTTTAGTGATATCATCAACATTTTTCTTACCATTCTCCATCAATACAACTCCACCTACTTTTGATATATTTCCTTCAAAAATTAGTTCACATTTACCAATGAATTTTGGAATTTCTTCTTTTATAATTTTATCTAATCCTCTCATGCATAAATTTTCCATTTTTATAAAAAATTCAGCTAATAATCTACTAAACAGTAATTATTTTATCACAATATATTAGTGCTTTATATTTAAGATTCTTCCTTAAGGACAAATATTTTTATTCATGCAATACAACCATCCTATTTAATTGTTAAATACAGGAATTAATTTTATCGATTACCTTATCATGTTTCTTTATTATACATTTAATTTACATCAAATTTCTGTAATTTTCATTAATAGTTCACTAATATTCCAAAATACATCCTAATTAATAAATTTGAATTATTATTTGGTCTACATACTCCAATGTTTCTTTTATAATTCCTCCAAAATTATTTTGTTGGTCATAAAATTCCTCAAGAGAATCTTCATATTCCAACTTCATGTCCAAAATATATTATTTTTAATTTTTATCTTCAATTTTAGCTTGATTATTTCTACTATTTCTATTATAATATTCTCTATATTAGAAATAAATTTTGTTTCATCCTCTTTATTAAACTCCTCATATTTATTTTAATTTTTATTCACCCACATATTTTGTTAATAATTCATTCCAAATTTATTTATAGATTTTATGTTTTCACTTGGGATAACCTACATTCATTATTTGAGTGAGTGTTCACCATTATCCCTTCTATATCATCCAACATTAATGATATCAAAGAATTAATGAAAAAATTACCATAACTAAAGCATTTTATATTTATATTTCCTTTAATCCTTAATTTTATAGGCAAAAAAATTATTTCCATAATATATGAAACTTCTTCATTAATACCCTCATTTTTATTTCTTATATAATGAATCTAAGGATTCTATAGGGATTTAAACAAAATATCATTTGATTAGTGAATTGGTTTGATTTCTATATTCCCATATATATCATCATAAACAAATTTTAGATAAAGATCATCTATGAATAATTATTTAAGGTCACATTAATCAATAATCTATAACACTACAATACACAAAGGTGTAAATATTTTAAAATTTTTATTTATAAGTTTATCATACATTATTTCATCCTAAAGACTCCATATAGTACCTAGACATCAATAAGTTATTTAAAGATTCCATCAATTTTCTCATTTAGGTACATATTTAATTCATCAAACCAATTGTGTAGATCTTGAAAATTTTCTTTATTCGCATTAGTTTCACTCAAAAAAATGTTTGAATCATTTTTCCAAATTTATTTCACTAATTTAGAACTCAAAACATTAATATATATTTTATTTAATATTTCTTGAGATAAACTTCTTTCACCTTTAAACCTGATTTTAGTAATTTCATGTCCACTTCATTAATTGATATCTTTGTGGTATTAATTTCAGGAATTCAATTAATAATTTCAAAAAAATTAAAAATTATAGATTATAGATATGATATATACTTGTTTTTCTAGATTTTGTAATTAAATCCACTAAACGAATTAACTCATTTTATAATTGATAGTATTCTACATGATTATTGTAACATTTAGTTACCCACTTTTTTGTAATTCCGGACACAAGTTATTAAATTTATTTGTTAGATCTTGTTTTCAAGTAATTTCAAGATATTTTTGAAAAATTATTGAAGCTGTGTTGGATATAAATATTTTTAACATTTTTAGGGTAAACCATTTTGATTTCCCCCACAAACCTTGTTCCCTATGTTGGTTCTCTAGTGGGGGTGAATGGTTTTTCCAAACAGGGTGGCCTCTACCTTGAAATTTTGAACCCATATAAAACTGGGGTTTCATGATTGGATCTTAGTTAAACTAAACATGTAGATGAACCATAAACCCTTTATAGAATCCCAATAAGGGTGTACAGTTAGGGTGTATAGTTAATGCTAAATGGGTAGAACATCCTCGATATTATGCAAGAGGCTTTCTAATCCCTTGAAAATTTTAATTAAATTATGAGGTATCTTATTTTATCCTCTAATAATACCTCTATCCATTCAAAAATAATCAATTTCATAGTCTATTATAGGATCTATAGAGAATTTCATGGCTCCTCGAACATATTGACTTTTGGATTAAAGTGTCGGTGAAAGATCTTGATCCCACTCTATTATATGGTTTCTCTCTTTATTTAACTTCTATCTCTAATATCTTTATCTTCCAATTCAGATATTTGAATCCTCAAGTTTTAATGTATTTTTTCTTGGTTTTTATTGTTCTTGTTTTAAAAGTTTTTAATTCTATGGAATATTTCTAAATCCTCATCACCTTTATCTCCATATTGGTGTTTCCTGTTGCGGGTGTTGATCTGTTCGATCATGTGATTAATGGTAGGTTGTTCCGTAATGATTTAGCATACCTATGAAACCCAATATTTTTTTTTGAATTGAAATGAGTTTTCCCTTAATATATAAAACATTTATTTGAGATGATTTTATTTTTGATTAAAAATGGGAATCAAAATTGTGAAAAAAACCCCAACATTAATGGAATTGAACTTTTTGGGTGAGTTTTCAGAAAACTTATTTCCTAAAATGAGATATTATTTGAATAGATGATCTCATGTGAATTATTGATAAAATTATCATTAAAATAAAGATTATTTTAATTGAATTAAATTAATGTAAACCTATGGTTGGGTTTTGAAATTGAAAAGCCATGTTGAACTTGAAATTGGTATTTCTAATTATGAATGATGAATTGATTTGAATTGATATATTTTACCATTATTGATTTATTGATTGATTAAAGAACATGTGAATGTAATTAGTTATTGGGTTATTATGATAATCATGCTTACACTCTAACTCCCTATAAATTTATTGATGATGAAATCTTTAACTAAACCTAGTTCGATATAATTTTATGTTGTGGGATACTAATTAATTAGTCACATTGTCCTAACCTTGGGACATGTACACATATATGTGATCCATGATTGATGATTGGGAAGTGTCAGATCTGTGTCTCTAGAATTATCATAATTCAAGAAATATGGCCATGGTTCTTGGTTCTTCCTCGATTATACATTCCATTATTTAAAGAACTTTTTTATCCATGCCAACTATTTTATATAAATGGTTTATATAAAATGATCATTTAATCCTATTTTTAAATATTATACATCTACTTGACTTCAAATCATGTTTTTATTTCAAATAAATAAATTTTATTTTATTCCCTTTTTTATTTAAAATTAGAGAATATGTGGTTTGTTTGTTAAATAATTGATTGGCGAACAATTGGTGAGACCCTACTGGGATGCATATCTCACACCCTATATTTTCCTTCACCCATTTGTAGTTTTATTATTCTAGTTCTAGAGAAAAGATATATATTCACTTGGAGGTTGTGGGTGTGATTGATCTGTTGGTTGTAGAACGATGGTGGTGACAGGTGGAGTTGGGTTACACTTATTGAAAAAGTATTGTAAGACTTTCTCTTAATGGATGTTGTGTTTTCCATGCATAATTTTTTTACCTAGATATGTTTATCTATCATCTTGTTGAACATTTATACTTCATGAGGTACTAGACTATCTACTTTTTATGGATTTATAATTTGGTGTTTGTATCGTTGGTTGTTCTTACTAAAAAAAATGTTGCCTTTGATGTTTTTATGATGTCAAGTTCTAATAACCAGATAGTGTGGGTCAATGATTCCCTATAGGCTCTGTTGAAAATGTCTTAGTTATTGGTGTTCCAGGGTAACTAGGATAGTTCATTAAAAAATTATTGTCATAGTTTCAGGTCTAGCTTTATTCCATAATATCTATATGTCACCTTGGATATCCTAGTAAATAATATGTCTGATTATCCTAACATGGGATGTAGTTGCGAGAATCTTCTTATCCAGGTCTCGTCATAATGAACCTTAAGTCACAATGGGTGGTTCGTAAAGGCATCATTGCGGGAAAATTTAAAATGATTCTAGTCATTTAATAGTTGGTCTGAGTGTTTCAAAATCACATAAACATGATAACCATATATCTCATTTTTCAATTGAATATATGATATTTCTTAATGATTTTCATTATTTCTTGTTGATTTTGTGTGGTTTCATGCCTCCTAGTTGATCTTTTACCATACATTGAGAAGGAAAATCCAACAAATCATAGAATATGAACCCTATAGTTGACTAGAATCATATTTAGGTAGTAGTTCAAGCTATCCAAGCACTGATAATTGTTGTTACTTCCATTCATGTTATGGATTCCATAGTGGAACCACAAAATGATGAATATAGTTATAATACCCATAAGCCTCATCCCCCTTGTAGAGGACTCCTTATGTTCATTTAGGTGACTCGGGATCCAATCCATGTGGAGGAATATTTCCAGAGTACTGTAGAAGTACTATAGAAATACTATAGTAGCAACTGTTCAGCACTATAGTAGCTGGGACTATTCCATCGTTTTGGCCTTCGGGCCACCGATTTGGTCCCCAAGTCCTTTAAGGCCATCAAGACACCAATAAATTTGGGATTGTAAGGCCTTCGGGACACCTCAAGTCCTTCGATCTGCATCAAGGCCTTTGTGCCACTTTAAGTGAAGTTGAAAACTAGACAAACCTATAAGGAACAGGATCCAGAAGGATGATAAGAAAGGAGCTTTCACTAAAGCAAAAGCTAAATAGATTGCAAGAATGAGAGGGTATGACAGCTGCCATTGGGAAAAGACTGTGAATGCATGGGGAATCCTAACCTAACAGCCATGCAAAGGTGGAGAGATGATATCACGATGAAGATGCTGGGGAAGGAGAAGTTCCATGTAGTTAGTCTGGGTTGTTTTAATGTTTGAATCCTGCAGTGAATGAATTCCTCTAATCCCAACAGTCCATGTAATACTTATGCATTCAGGAATTGTAAGGGTTCCACATCACCCCTTGAAAGGTGGATTATCAAAATCAATAAACAATGAAGGACTTCAGGTCAGTAAGGCCTTCGGGCCACCTCAAGGACTTCAGGCCACCTCAAGGCCTTCATGCCACTTTAATTGAAAAATGAAAACTAGGAAAACATAAAAGGAATAGGGTCCAGATGAAGGATGAGCAAGTATTTTTATCCATAGAAAAACATAAACTGGTTGAAATAATGGGAAGGTATGTAACCTTCTATCAGGACAAGCATGTGCATGGACGGGAAAGCCTAGCTGAATAGCCATGCAAATGTGGAGAGAAAACATCACGATGAAGATGTTGGGGAAGGAGTAGTTCCAAGTAGTTATCATGGGTTATATGTAATGATTGAAGCCTATTGGAAATGAATTCCTCTAAGGCCTATGGTCTATGTAATACTTTTTCCTATGAGCCTTTTAAGGGTTTCACATCACCCCTTGGAAGGTGTATTATCAAAATCAATAAAAAATGAAGGCCTTTGGTCCATTGGATGGATGAATATATAGATAGTAATCAACAATTTATTTGGAAGAAACTACTTGATTTACAAGGCTTGACTGATCCATAAGATGATGAGGGTTGGTTGGAAAATAATGATTATATTTTTTAGTTCTTCAAAACTCCTGATTCAATATAGATTAATTGTTATACCTTCAAGATTGAATAGTCTAATAGGGGATGGTGGTATTTTATAGTCTCTGCAATGAAAAATTAGTTATAAGAATGGAAGTAAATTAGTTTTATTTTCATGGATAATTTATATCCATAATCCTTGGTGTTGGAAAAGTACATTGAGTTTCTCAACCACTATCTTGGTGATAGGATCATGACTCGATATGTGAACCACCTTACAAAACATGATTATTTTTCACATTAGGTAGTGATGAATGATAAAATAAGTGCTAAAACATTTTATATGGGTCTTTAAACTAATGCTCGGTCTCATTTTTTCATGTTAGATATTAAAACCATTGTTTATGTGTTACATAGAGTGTTTATGGTTAAACTTGACCTATTTGGTAAATCATATTTTATGTGAGTACCTATTAATCATAATAAAAGTTATATTGGATTCATTGAATGAAATAGGATGTGTGAAAATTCTTGTTGTGGGTTTTGATAACAATCATCAAACAAGCCACCTGTAGAGCCTTGTAGTGGACCTTTGATTTCCTTTCAGTGTATAAAAGTTAGATATTAAAAATAGGTTTGTACTTAGGCAAAACATATATATAGTTTTATGGTCATCAAACACACCTACAAAATATCCACCATATCATTTCTAACCAACATTATTTAATGGTCTCACCAGCTCCTAAAATTACAACAATGTTATATGATGCTCCAATAACTAAGGGGTTCTATCTACAAACATCTTGAGTGAATAGTATTCATAAAATGGAAGAGTCTCTAGAGGAAGTAGTTGTGCATACAAAAAGAGTGAGAGGTACCATCACTATAACTTCATCTTTAGTGACTAGTTTATTTGATACTAGTGCACCTCATTCATTCATATCGACTGATATTTCTGATTTTCAAAACCTTCTTAAGGAGATTTTAACTTATGTGATGGATATTACTACACCCATCTGAATGAAGACTGAATATAGACTCTAATGTTCCTAGTGAATTTTCTCTCTATCAGAGATTTTTCTCACTTGGAATTTCCAAATTATTAAAAACAAACATCATAATTTAATTCTCTATATTGATTGGTTGATTTCCTATAAGGCCCAAATTGACTATTATTCTTGGTGGATCCTTTTTACTGCACCTGCTGGGGTGTTCTATGTTTTTTAGAGATAATGGGACCCACGGTAGAGTATATTTTGACCCCCTTTTAGGTTTGGTCCAGATAAAATCTATGTATAATTTTTACTTGGATTAGGAATCATTGATTTTTTATCTCCCTTTCATTGTATTGGAGTTCCTCGAGGTTCGTATATCTTATTTTAATGGATCCCCATCAGCATGAGAGGTAGAGGTTTTCATTTATTTAGTACCTGGTACTTAGACAATGACTATTACTTCTTACCATATAGAACCGTTATAATTTACATAGCTAAAAACATAGTTTAATGATTTTATGGGAAAAGGTTTTATATTCCCGAGTGTTTCATCTTGGGAGAAACTTTTTCTTTTCTCAAAGATCGCGGAAGAAACACTTGAAAATTCTGTTTATTTAAAAGAAAAATCAATTTATTTATGATAAAGAACATGTATCTACAACCTTTCATTGGGTATTTGTTTGAACAGTTAAAAGGGGATAAGTTTTTCTTAAATATTGATCTTCTTTTTGGTTACCACCAATTGAGATTCAATTATTCTTTCATCATGATGACTACTGTTGGGAGTAGATTTGTCAATATTAGTACCTTAATATTATTTTTATTCTAACCCATTATCTTATATTTTTTATGGTTAAGAATATGATATTCCTATAATATCTCTATTTCTTCATGATGTTTATCAGGCATGATGTTTGGGTTTACTCCAAAACTATTAAAGGAAATGTTCATCATCAAGGTGATATTCTAGAAATCATGACATATCATCCCATTTATGTAATGATTTCAAAATGTAATGTTGGGATTTAGTAAGTGATTAACTTGGGACATGTGTTTCTATACCATGGTATTTTGGTTGATATTGAGAATTTTAATGTCATTATGACATGAGAGAAATTATATAATGTTTTTTAGATTCATAGATTCTTGGGATTGACATGGTACTACCATAGGTTCATTAAATATTTCTTGTAGTAGGCCTCTCTAATGACCTACCTCGCATAGAAAAGGGGTCATGTTAATTTGGGATTCATGATATCATAATTATTTTGATGATTTTATGAATCATTTAACTTTTTCACCAACATTGAATCTTCTAAAGGTTGGGCTGGGAAAAATGGTCTTTCATGATGAATCTAGTTTGGATTTGGTTTCTCTTCTCATATAGGGTGATCATGTAGTGAAAAATGGTGCTACAAGGATTATGAAACATGAGAAGGAATAACTAACACATGATCTTTAGCTCACTTCCATGACACATTATCTTAAGTCTTGTTGGATTTGGCTTTTAATATAAAGGATTTCCATTTACTTTGAATGATATATATTGAGATAAATCTTATCACAACCTAGAAATTTATCAAATAATTTTTAGCCTTGTTTTAGTTATGTTATATGGTAGAAAACACATTAATATCCCATAGATAACACTAATAAATATTCCCATATGTAAAGAATTAAATAAGTGATAATTATAGAAATTAAAGAACTTATATCAACGAAATTGTAACTTGTCCCTTGTAATACTAACAAAACATTATTGTTTTCAAAGATTTCGTCGGGGTGCGTGCATCCATCTCATTTGGGGATGAAGGACGTGGATTTTGTTACCCCGCATTCCCGCATTCCAAAGGCGGGCGACATTCGCTCCTTATTCAGGGACGTCTACTCCTTGATCGAAACGGGATGATGGGATGTTGGTTCTTACTTCTGTGGATTCCTCTTCAGAACTCGTCACCTAGTTCGGGTCTCCCTCGGAGATTTAATACGATGTTCGTGAAACTCTTCCCGTCTTCATATCTTCATGGAAACCAGTTAATTATGCTTCTTCTGTCAGGACATTCATAAGGGTCCAGTCAGGGCTGCATCCTTTGGTTAGGGGAGTAATCACATTGGGGCATCCCTGGCGTGTCTGGACAATGGGGAATTGGTGTGTCTGTCTTTTTACCCTTATTATATTGCTTCTCGAGGGTGCGGAAGCCCGATGAATCCCACATCGAACGTGGGGAAACATATGACATAGGCATGTATCTGAGATTTTCGTCAGCTTCCCATGATTAACACAGGGTATGCCACAAGTTCAATGTCAAGGAGAGACAGATCGGACTGATCATAACACTGACTAGAGAGGATCAGACGGAGGAATCCCCCTGGAGGCACACTGATATTGGGGCCAGCATGTGGTCAGCTTCCCGAATAATGTAGGGAATGAATGGGGTGGAATGATATCACTAGCATGTGCTGGCATGGATAAGAATCTGGATAGGTGATGGATTTGGGATTGAGTCTCAAAGAGACTACCTTCGTATCCCCATGGCAGGGAATCAATGTCTCGGTAGTTCATCAGGAGATGGAATACCGTCAAATGAGGTTGACAACAGCTTACCACTGATTGAGCTGACAATGGATTACCACTGGATGGGATGTGGTTTAGTGCTCTAAGTGGGCCTGGGGTCCAATGTTTTTTGGGCTTGAACCACGTGAGGCTTCCTACGTATCATGACTTGACATCGATAAAAGACCACGTAGTTAAGGTGGGTATCGGTGAACTGACATGAATGAGGACCTTGGTCAAGATGGATGGTGGGATTGAACCTCGTGAGGCTTCCTACGTACCATGCCTAGACATGGATCAAAGACCTCGTAGTTCAGGTTGGGGCATGTCGGCGAACCAACGTGAATAAGGACCTGGGGGGTCCAATGGGTGTTGGGTTTGAACCTCGTGAGGGTTACTATGTACCATGCCTTGACATGGATTAAAGACCATGTAGTTCGGGATGGTGCATGTCTGTGAACCGATGTGAATAAGGACCTTAGTCCAGGTGGATGTTGGGCTTGAACCTCAGGGAGGATTTCTATGTACCATTCCTTGACATGGATCAAAGACCACATAGTTTAGGTGTACAGTTTAACGTCATGCAGTACGGGGGTTGAACCGATGTGAAGGGGGTCAGAACGACTAGGTGGTGGGATTGAACCTAAAGGAGGCTTACTACATACCATGCCTTGCCATGGATCAAAGACCACATAGTTCAAGTGTATAGTTTAACGTCATGCAGGACGTGATACAATTTAGCGTCATGTAGGATGGGGGTGTTTCATGGTCGATGCTTACTCTAAGCCAACATGATTCATGCTCTATGTGAGAAACAAGAGGCAGCAAAGGCCTGATGAGCACATCTCAAAAGGTTTGTCTGTGGGAAATAAGAGGAGTGGGTCATACGCTTTGAGGAGGCCTAGGAAGTGTTGGGACTTACTACTGGGTGGAGGCCCGTTGGTGACAAAGCACAGAGGGATAGGTACTTGGGACCGAAGCAAGGAGGAGACCCATTCCATATCACACCCTCCTCTGGCCTTGGTATTAACGAAGTGATGAGGATCAGGGTTGGTGACTCCTGCAATAAAATCTAGGGGCTTACACCAAGGTGGATACCCTTTCCCACGGAAAAACTCCACTCCAAGAAGGAGGATATCATCCCTTGTAGATTCTAGGGGAATGGAGAATGTCTGAGGTGGGGGACCCTGCGTAGGAGGAATGGGGTCAGGTCACATTTTTATGTTATGTGTTGAGGAAGAGGTATTTGGTATTTTAACATCCTGCAGATCAGACGAGGTGGGTTGTATCCACACCCCTGGGACTTACATAACAGATACCCACTGCTCCTTGTGGGAGGAAAGGCACCGGCAACGCTGTATTGAGGGGGTGTCGTGGAGTGAACCATCAAGGGATCCACGTTAGCGTGGCTATGCGAAGAATCAATATACATTAGCATGCCTATGTGAAGAAGCATTAGTCATAGAAACTCTACGGGTAGTATCTTCTAGGGGACTTTGATTTCACATCATGCAAACCTAGAGGGATGCACAGGAAAAGGATTTTCCAAGAAGAGGGGTCCATAGGTGGGGCCCTCATGGAGCAATGTTGCTCCTCATGGTGGAGGTCACTTTTGAAGGGGTGTGCTTCGCGATGTGGGGTGCCTTAGCCTTATCATGGGGTGGAGGTGCAAATGGGAGTTGTTTCGCGAAGTGGAAAGGAATTTGTGGAGAACAGCCTCACGGAGCAAAGGTGCCTCACGAAGTAGGATGTCGGGAAGCAATGTGCTTCATGAAGTACAGTGATCTCGCCTTAGCAAATGTATCTAGTGTACATGAAAGGTATTTCATGAATAATAAACGCTCTGTAACAACCTGGGTCCCCTTGGGGATCCCCTTTTGTCGTGAAAGACCATATGCTTCGCAAAAGGCATCCCTATCGGAAGAGGGGATCAAAACGAGACAATGCGGAGGCACTTCGCGAAGTAGAAGTACCTCGCGCAGCTCTTGGTTCATGGAGCGGAAGAGTGCATCGCGATTCAGGAGATGAGAATCCAAATTGTCGGATTGTCCATTCGGAGAGCTCAGGTGGTGTTCAGTATTTATATACAAGAGGTTCCGCAAAGCGAAGCTCACGCGGCGCGAAGTGGGGCTTGGTGGCTTCGTAGTGAGCTTGCGAACGTCAAAGGGGTTCATGGAGCATCCCGCCTCCTATGCTTCGCAGCAGGTTTTCAAATTTCAAATTAGTTCACGGAGTGTCCCACCTCTTTTGCATCATGGTGGGATCACAAATGTCAAATGCATTTGTGGAGCCTCCTGCCTTCTTTGCTTCATGGTGGCCGCGGTGCTGGGGGACTCCATGAAGGGGCATCACAAGGCAGTCTGTGGGGCTATCTTCATGCCTTTTCTTCATTCCAAATTTTGTTACCAAAAAATGAGCCCCTCAAACTTGGAGCTACAGAGGTATCAAGGGTTTATGTCTGAGGGAAATCACAAAAATCCACGTCTGTTCCTGGTGTTGACTCACGAAGAGGGCTCGCAAGGCGGTCAGGGGTTGCGCAGGCTGGGCGCGCCGTGACGCTCCACATGGATTGGACGCGCCACGAAGCTCTGAATGTTGTTGCCTATAAAAAGGGGGTCTTCCATCCCTTTTGTCCATTCCCTTCTCCGCGATCTAGTCTTCTTGCGCTCTCGATTTGTGAAGCTCTACGTACTCCAGGAGTGATCTCTGCGAATCAGGTCTTCGCGGCACACATCGAGTCCTCGACTCTGCACCTAGCACTCTGTGATCTGGCTTTGAATGCCGAGGCAACTCCCCACAAACAGTCTCTACTAACGGGCTTCATGAACGCGTCTTGAAAACAATCTCTGTGAACCATCAAAAGAAACATCACAGTTCTAGAATGAATGGCCCATCAAGAAGCTACTATAGTGGTCCTTGCAGATGTCTCCCGGAGGGATGAAATGGCGAACAGCCTGGGGTTAGAAGATCTATTCCAGAGCCACTCAGACCATAGTTATTTGGTGGAGCTGATGTCAGAGATCCATAAGAACTACCTATGGTTTAGGAGGTTTCCTATGTGTGGCTTTGGGATGGGGATGAAGTCTTCATCCTTGTAGCAGGTAGGAATGAGCCAGCTTACTGGTTTTGGAGCATGTCTTGTCCGCACTGATGGTTCGGGGCACCCGATGGTCATACCCAGGAGGACGACACATCTGTTGCCACCAACTATCTGTAAAATCATCTGAAAAACGTCAATGGGAATTCATTACAGCCGGAGACGTCCCCACCCAGTTCTGAACCATCCATAAGGCGGTGTTGGGGAACTCCGAGAAGGGGTGGTCTGAGGAATGGGACTTGCGCCATGGGGGAAATTTCACAGACTATTGGGATTGGGCCTACTAGTTAGGCGCTTCATGCAAGGAGTTCAGGGTGGAGCTGAGAAGAGTGGGCATATACGAGGCTGCTTGGGCTTCCCAGTTCCATATCTACCAGCCGAAGTAGTTAATGATAGATCTGTTGAGTCGGTGGTCATCGGGGACCAATACCATCCACCTGCATCCCGGGGAGGTTGGCATTACCCAATGGGATGTGCATCAGATCTCAGGGGTCCCAATACGTGGGGTTATGTATGAAAAATTCCTACTGGCTATGGGTGTGTGGGAGGATCCGCAGCAGATGCCGCATCTGGCGATGGCACTGATGAAGCATGCCCGGGGAGGATAAGGAGGCGGTGAAGGATGTCTGCTTCAAGAACTGGTTCAAGAAGTTCTTGAACTTACTAGAATACAGGCAGTTCTCAAAGAGGCCTCAGACTTTCCCAACGGCTTCCCGGATAAGGAAAACTCATAGTAGCGGCTACTGGAGGATAGCCAGTGGAAGACTTAGGGGTTCTGTGTCTACACTGAACAACAGCCAATAGTCAGGCTGATGGAATTCATCATAGCCCTCATCTATGGTAAGATCCTACCAGTGAGGTATACAAACATTGGAGTGTGGCTCATCTCTTTCTTCATGGAATCCACTTTGGTGACAGGAGGGTGGGTTAACCTAGGGATCTTGATGTTCTTCAAGTTGTACAAAATGTTGTGGCACATCAGCGAGAGGAAAAGGCCACAGAGGGTATGTAGGTGATTCCACCTTTTGTATGGGTGGATGGAAGAACACACCAGGTGGATATACGAGCATCCGATCCCCATCTCACCTCCGGGGTTGAAGTTTCGTCCTTGAATCTTGAATGCCGCAGGGAGATTTCTGACCAAGATGGCCACATCATGAGTTTAAACCGGGTGGGGAGGGTGGAGGAATTCAATTTCCACCCATTCCCATTGCCGAAGGGGACCTTCACGGATAACAGCCAGGGAACGGATGAGCACCAAGCCTACCTCCTGGCCTTTGGATGTGGAGTCTTAGTGGCCAGGGTGGACCGCGAACGTCTCTTCGAGCTGTATACCCCACACCGGTTCACCCAGAAATTCTGGTGCCTGCAGCGGCTGACCCCACAGGTCTATCTGGGGGTGCGCTACTAGGAACACCTGTATGTGATGAGGAAGTTGTGGCTCATGTCCACTAGGGAAGATGGGAAGATGCAGAATGCATTGCCTCCACCGACCTTTGTCCTTAGGCTGATAAAATAATACACCTAGATCTGGGAGGAAGCCTACCTAGGGGAGATGCTAAAGCATCCAACCATCTTGGTCAGCGAGGGTGAGCTTCCTCGATCTCAAGGATGAGGCTAGAAGGAGACAAGGGAATCCCATAGTGGCGGGATATTGTGGCATCGACACCCGTACCAGTTGAGGGGGGAGCTATGGTAGCGGATCTGGTACTGGCAGTGAAGTCAGGGGTTCCAGGAGAACAGAGTCATCCAGAGGGGCGGCCACCAAGAGGGTTCTAGAGGATCTCTACTCAGGCCCCAGGGAAACGGTTATGCCACATTGACTTGTTAGAGAATTCCATCTTCTTGGAGGCTTGGCACATCTAGGAAGTCAACCGCCAATTCCTCATCCCATCCGAGTTATGGCAGCACCTCAACTACCTCGGGATGGAATTTTAGGGAATCGGCCCCATTAGGGCCGGTTTTGCAGTATCATAGGCAGAGTCGGATCAATACATAGCCAAGATGCAAGACTTCAAACACTTCTGGGGATCCATACACCAGATGACAGACTGATTTAGGGTACTTCTGGGTTGCACGGTCCCTCCAAAACTGTCAGTCGTTGATCTGATGGAGCGCTTCCCTCTGTCGGAAGAATCGGATGAGTCCTCCTGGGGAGACAAGGCTGGTAGAGAATGTTCTTCGGAGGAGGGTAAAGTTGGCGACCAGTCCTCGCATCTCGAAGATTCCACAGAGGCTCTCATGGTAAAATCCCATGTTCCTTATTTAGAGTCTTCCCTTGGGCTTCTTTGGATTCCTTATAAGCATTTGCACCATGTAGGAGGACCTTGTGCATAGACCTCATTCTCACACCTCAGCGGGTGCCGACGTTAGACCTTCAGGATCCACACTCGTGGCCCCATCAACAGTCGAGGCAGCTCCCCTGGAGTCTCCTGATCTACCAACCATATATGGGGGGCCATGTCTCAGGGTTCTGACGACATCATCCCAAGAGAAAGACTAGGGATTTGACCTCTGTAATTCTTCTCTACCGAATCAACAACTACCATCCCCTGACCACATTAACTAACATTTACATCCTCTTCTTGGTGTGTACAATCCTTCAATTGGCATGGGCTGTTACGACGAAGTTGGTCGGGGCATCTAGTAGTGCCTTTCCTCTGGGCATGCCAATGGTCGTGGAGGTGGGAATCCTGCCTGAAAGAACTGCAACACTTCCGATCGTTTTCGGGGACACCAGTGGGACTGCGCCAGATATTATCGAGGTGGAATCCTTTGATAAGGATCAACCAGACGATTCAGGCCCTTCCATTCCTAATCCAATGCCAGATGTGGACCCATTCAAGGAGTTCCTTAGGGTATTCCCTACATACAAGACCACCAATTACGCCGACTGGGACGAGACGGCCTCTGACGAGGAGGATAAAAAAATAGTCCATTGCCGATCGTGGAAGCTGATCGCGTGCTTCATCAATGAAACCCCCCAAGCACTATGGTCGGATGAGATGGACAGACATCACTAGCGACTGCGCGATCATTGTGATGGGGGAGTGGATGCTCAGTGACCTCATATGCTCATCCGAGATCTTATGGCTATAAATATTCAGGACTATGATCGTGGCCTAGGTTTGGGATGACAGCGGAGGAAGGTGGTGAACATCAAGGGGCTCCTGAAGGCTGAAGAGGACTTCCAATGGCTATAGAATCAGGTGGATGAGCACTTGGACTCCCTCAATGCGCAATCTGAGCTGATATCATGACTGAAGGCCAGCAGGAAGAAGCCGAAGAGGGCCTGAGGCGAGCTTATGGGGAGATGATCTCTATTTGGGCTGACAAGGAGTGGGCCTATATTTCGGCCAACGAATTGTACCCTCTCGCCGCCAAGGAGGCTAGGGAGGTGAACAGACGACAACAACTCTTAGACTCCACCTTCCAGAGGGTGGTGGAGCTACAAAGTTCCTTCGACGTGGTCAATCAGTCCATGGGTGACTTGACCCCCGAGTACTGTAAGGATTACAAACACATAAACGTACTTTAATGGTTTGATTGTCTAATTTCCATAGCATTCATGAGTTCTGTTATTTATATTGGTTTATTTCATCCTTATGATGTTCGCTAAGCTTCCAGCAACCATTCCCTAAGCTCACATGGGTCGGGCCCAATGTGAGAAACAAGGGATAGCCACCTCATCACCCCATCCAATCATAGGAGTGAAAACCAAGATTTAGGCATCCGAGGTTTGAACAACCGGTCCGGATTTCTTGGAGGAAATGGGAGAGACCTGATTGGAGAATGAATTTCTCAGACCAGCTGAATTACCATTTTTCTAGTGTTCTCTTGGGCACAAATGGTGTAATGACAGGGGCACTGAAATCATTTTGAATAGATGGGAATGGGAAGTGTGAATCACGATAACTAGGATTAGAGACATTGTGGGGGTGTCGTGACAATAAAGAATAACTTTTGACCGCATTCAAAACATAGTATTCTTAATGTATTGGCCTGGAGTGGGGACATCAGATGAGGTTCGACCTTTTCGAAATGCGGGACCTGTCGCAAATGCCATCTATTAGTCTTTCGTAACGTTGGCCCAGGATAGTAGGCAGGCCATAGGCCGAGCATACATATGTTAGTGGGTTCCTCCATACATTAAATAGGATGAGGGTTCGTTTAAGGGGAACACAAAGCATGGAATATGGAGTGATGGTTTGTTCAAACAGAATCCAACACTCTTGAAATTATTCCACCATGGTGGAAGCACACTAGATGGACACATCAGTCTGCTGATGGATCATTCATTCTTTTTAACAGAGCCTCTCTAGAAATGGGGATTGTTACTTCCCAATGCCATCGTGGGGAATCTCAAACTTTTTCGGGGAAAATTTGCAGTTACACGGTTCTCTACAAGGGGTCAGGACAAGGGGCTGGAAATGGAGATGAACTAGACTTGTGATTCCTGGGGCTGGACCCTAGGCAAAATATTGGGTTGTCTCTACATAACCCATAAGAATGGGAATCGAGCCGTATGTAGTTTTGGAAGCACAATTTAACGTCATGCGGGATGATGAGGAGCCCGGTTGCACGGGTGCACATCCTACCAAAACTACTAAGCCAATGTGAGTCATACTCGATGTGGGAAACAAGAAGTATTGTTGGGACATTCTCGACACAGGAATGGACATGTTAGGGGAAAAGGACACTCGGTGAAGGTCACCCCAGTGATGTTAACCCATCCATGTAGCACACCAAGACACATGAATAAATAAAGCTGATTATGTCGGAATTCCACTTGAACATGAGGATGTGGAAATTTATGAATCTTGAAGCTCAAAATCTGGTCCAAAATGATGGTGGCATGATTATAAAGGATAACTACTAACTGTGGTGGAAACAATGCATCAACATCGCATTAGCCTGGAATGGGGACAGACAAATGTGGGTCAAATGTTGACCATGTTCGAGAAACGGGACCTCTCACAAATATCATCACAGATCCTTTGGTGTGTTGGCCCAGGATGGTAGGTGATCCGATGCGGCATGAGACCTGGCTGTTAGGGGGTACCTTCAGTTGTGGAAGAGGATGAGGATCCAAATAGAGATCTCATGAATCTTGTTCATGGAACGAGTGTAATGTCCCCCAAAAAATTCCACACATCGGGCTCTTTGTCAAACGCATCTAAATATGACAACAAGACTTATTAGATAGAGGGGTTCTAGCCTCGTCCCATAGGAGGATCTTAGTTTAGGGTCATAGAACCCAAACCATGGATGATAAGAAACACAGGAGGTATGTTGTGGGGTAACTACAAATACCTGACGTGAATGGGAACTGGGGGTTCTAACCATCACGTGTTCTTTAGAGAGGTCCTATGTCAAGGGACAAAAAACTGAGAGTTAAGCTTGGCCCGAGGGAAAGTGCACAAGCATTCCTATATACCCCATGAGGATGTGGATCAGGTTTCACGTAGTTCTTGAGGGGGAACAGTGAGGTACGAGTACCATAGAAAAAGGGGCATGCGGGCATGGCCCTCACACTAAAAGAAGAGGCATTTGATAAATCTTGTTTGTCCTCTAAGGTGAGTGGTTTTTTTGTGAAGGGACATGCCTAGGGTAGTAGGACCTAGCGTCTCCAAAAGAATCAAGATGTAATAGGCATTGAAAAATGGTATGGCGTGAGCCTAATACCCAACATGATGTCATTTATGATGAGGTCATCAAAATTCAGTGCTGTTTTTTCGTGCTGCCAGGATGATAATATCACAGTTTAGGGTCATGTGATAGGATCATGCATGCGTCTTAATGTTGTGAAATGTAGACGTAGAAGAGATGATGCTAGGTGGAGAATGTGTATGGTGCAATAAAACATCCCCAACATGAATGGGGACATGTTCCCGTATCACACCATATGCAATTCTGAGAGGGGAACCTTTGGTCAATGGGCCTACATATAGGTAAAGAGGGAAAGGGGAAGGAGAGACTAACTCCCAACTGAGTTGGACCTGAAAACAAGGTGTTTGTGTGGTCCTACGTACCCCATAAGGATGGGAATCAAGCCACACGTTGTTCTAAGAGAGATCTTAGATTATGGTCTTAGAGCTCGGACTAGGGATGGAGTGAAAACCCTTCAAGTAAGTGCAGACCTCAACACGATCCCTAAGCCCATGTGAGTTAAACTCAGTATGGGAAATAAGGGAGGAATATTTCTTTTTCAATACTTGGAACACACGCCAAAGTGAAATCGGTGCGGAGCCCCGAATGATGTCCCTATCGCGACTTTGGTCCTCCCTACATGTGGATGCGCACTGAGGAATGGTACCAAGATTTTCAAAGTTATACATGGACAAGAGAAGGTGGAGAATTATTTGAATCATGTAATAGACATTCCAGTATTAATGAGGTTGGCATGGAAACAAAGGATAACTATTGAACATGTTCAAAACAAAGTATCCACATCGCGTTAGCCTGATGTGGGACAACAAAAGAGCATCGACCGCTGACCATATTCGTAATTCAGGATTTGTCTCAGCTTGATGTCTACAACCCTTGGGGGTGTTGTCCCGTAATGGTAGGAGAGCCCTTAGGCCTAGAATCCATGCCACTCGAGGGTCCCTTCGGGTGTGATAGGTGATAAAAGCCCTAATGAATGGAAACACAAATCCAAAAAAGTAGATGATAGCATTTCCAAGCATAGTACAACATTCTAGGTACCTAAGTAGAGTACCCTTAGGAACATTGGTGAACCACTGAAAAGGTTTGATGAGGGTACTCAGGAGGGAAAGGTACATGGCATGGTTGTTACAAGCCCAACGTGAATGAGGACGTAAACCCATGCCATGACATATACTCCCCTCTTCAGGGAAGGGTAGGCCAAGGGGCCAAGGTGAAATGGAGATTTCTGGGAGATGGGGCTGGACCCAAAGTCTAGACATTCGGGTGGTCCTACGTTTCCCATAATGATGGGAATCAAGACACACATAGTTCCTTAAAGACACTTGGGGGGTAAGATACCCCAATGAGGGGGGTGTACGGCATGGGGAATAGCCCGACGTGAATGAGGAAATAATCTCGCATCACACCGTACATTCCCATAAGAGAGAACCTAGGTCGGGGGCCCCGAATAGGCCAAGTAGCTTGAGTTTGGGCCTCGGTCAGGAAGGCGTGACCAACATGCAGTTTAACATCTTGTAGTGAGGACGGGGAGAGGACATGGTGTCTCATCTGGGGATGTGTACCACATGGTGAGAAACCCAACATGAATGAGGACATAATCCCATACCACACCGTACAATCCCATAAGAGATAACATAGGCCGGGGGCCTGAAAAGGCCAAGGGGCCTGATAGTTGGCATCATCTGGAGGGAGTTCATCACTTGGAGATTCAACAGGGAAGAATGAGCTACTAAACCCGATGTTTGGGCAATCTTGGGGTGGCCCCAATGATCTAGGACGGCTGTTGACCATGTTCGAAATAGAGCGTCCCTATAGTGACTTAAAATGGGAGAAACAAATGAGCATCGACATCTGACCATATTTGAAATGCGGTACTTGTATCGACTTGTTGCTCGACATCCTCGATGGAGTTGGCCCGAAGTAGTAAGAGAGCCCTTAGGCCTAGCATCCATACCATTTAGGGGCCCTTCCATATGGGGAAGGTGATAGAATCCCAGTTAGGGAGTGGGTGAATCATAGTTGTACCCATATATAAAAGCGGTGAACATCTCTAGGGAGTGGGACGTATGGCTGGATTGAGATTAGCTCGATGTGAATTGGGGGAAAATATTGCACCCTTGCCATACATCTTGACCCAGGGGGAAGATTCTTGCATTTGGGCTGGGCCAACGGACGAAATGTCTGAGCATTCCTACTTATCCCATGAGGATAGGAATCAATCCCTACATAGTTCTTGAAGGCCATGCAGTTTAAGATCGTGTGGTGAGGATGTGGGAGGATAGAATAATGGAGGTGGGAATGTGATGCAACCATTATAATCCATGTACGATTGGGGATAATGTAGCCTACACCATATCATGCGAGGATCCTCTGAGAAAGCTATACCCATGGGGGATAATCAAAGAGAAGAGTTCAGGATGGGCTCAAGATGAGGAATCTGAGAATTCCTACATATCCCATGTGAATGGAAATCGAGCCATACATAGTTCTCAAGATACAGTTTAACATCATGCCCGGCGACGTATAGTTTAAATTCATGTAGGACCGAACAATTTAAGGTCATGCAGGACTGTCGTGTAGTTTAGAGTCATGTGGGACCATTGTGCCATTTAGGGTCATGCAAGACTATCCAATTTTATGGCATGCAGGACCATGGGGCTTAGGCAAAGTATTGCTTCATGTATTTTTCATTAGTGGAAGGAGTTATATGCACACTATTCATGGTCACTAAGAAGTATGATCCATTGGGGTATACCTTGTTGACTATGTAAGGGCCTTCCCATTTGGGCTCCAACTTGGGTGGTTTCCTGCCAGGGATCATTATCACTCAAAGGGCCAATACCAGGTCAGCATGCAGAAAAGAGCGGAGGTGAACCTTCTTGTTGACGGCTCTAGCCATCTTATTTTTATTCCATTATAGATTTTGTAGGGCACGAAGCCTATTCTCGGCAAGTGCTTCTAATTCAGCTAAACGGATTTCGGCTAAGTTATCTGGCGTCTGCTAGTCATAAACTGCAGTGCGTAAAGAAGGAAGCTAGATCTCGATGGGAAGGACGGCCTAAGATCTGTACACCAGGGAATGCGGGGTCACCTGGGGGGAATTGCAAGTCTTCATCCGATAAGCCCAGAGGGCATTGGAGAGATTGTACGGCCAACTCTTCTTGTTCTGATCAACCATTTTCTGCAAAATGTTAGAGAGATTTTTTTTAATGCCTCGATCTGTCCATTTTCTTATGCGTGATAGTGGGAGTTATGGTTCCAACGGATATTGTACTTGGCATACAATTTCTTCAGCTCAGCTGCTTGAAATTTGGTGTCGTTATCATTGAGGACAGCGTGACGTACTCAAAACTAGTGGATGATATTAGAGCTCATGAATTCAATGATGGAACTGGCCTTGACATCCTTGAGTGGAAATGAGTATGACCACTTGGAAAATAAATCCATGGTAGTCAGGATGAACCAGAACTGGCGAGCTGCCACTGGTGGATATGGTCCCATGACATCAAGCCCCCACACCACAAATGGCCAAGAGTACATGGTCGAGTGGAGAGGATTTGACAACCGATGCATGAATTTAGCATGAAATTTGCATGTGTGACATCTCTTGTCGAACTCGATACAATCATGGATCATAGAGGGCCAGAAGTACCTCAGTCTCCGGATTTGATGGGACAATTTTGGCCCAGCCTGGTGGGCACCACAGGAACCGGTCTGAACCTCTCGCATGACCTATGGAATCTCAACCACTTGAATGAAACAGAGTATAAAACCATCGAAACAATGATTATAGAGTATCTTCTCAAGACTGGTACCACTCAGTAGGGTAAACTTTAGCTCATGGCATTGGATTCGCTCGTGTTCAGCCCAATCAGCCAAGAGGCAACCATTTTGGAGATACTCAACAAAAGGGGCTATCTAGTTGGGAGTCACTTAAACCAATTAATCTAAAGGGACTAAAGGTCCTGATATGGAGGATCTGACGGTATGGTGTCTTACTCGCAGGTCTTCGTCACTGTCTGGGTTAACAGGAGCAATGAATCTCTAATGCGCCACATGGATAATTAGGCCATCCTGCTCGGGCTCTACAAGTGATGTAGCTAAACTGGATAAAGCATCTGCTCGACCATTTTGAGAGAGAGGGACATGGGTAACCTCCTGTCAAGAAGGGAACTGGGCCATTAGATGGAGGGTGCACTCCAATAATGGTGTGAGCTTTGGATTTCTGACAATGTAGTAACCATTAAATTTCCTGAGGATTAGCTCAGAATCCCCTTTCACATGAAAATGGGGTGCATCGATCTCAAGGGCTAGTTCGAGACCAGTAATGAGAGCCTGATACTCTACCTCATTGTTGGTGTAGCCTTCTGACAATAAGAATGAGTAAGGCATGATGGATTGTTCTAGGGTAATGAAGATGATAGCCAGTCCTACTCTATTGAGCCTAGAATCATTGATCCCCCTACCGGTAGGGCTCTGGGAGGCACCATCAAAATGAATTTTCCAACATGGGATGGATTGATTAACTGAGAGGATTGCCTCATCAGGAAAATCCATGTCCAAGGACTGATCCGTGGAGGTTGGATGGGCTGCTAGAAAGTCCACCAATGCCTGCCTCTTGATAGAATTCTGAGTAATGAATCTGATGTCAAACTTTTGGAGAATTACCGCCCACCACGCTAGACGGCCAATCAACATGGGGCAGTTCAGAATATACTTTAATGGTTCTACCCAAGAAACCAGCTATACCTCACGGTGCTATAGGTTATTTCGTAACTTCTGTACAGAAAATACTTGTTCAAGGCATCTCTTCTTTTTGGGGGAGTATCTGGTCTCCGTATCAAGGAACATACAGCTGAGTTAGTAGAGGTTGTTCTCTGTCCCCTCATTGTTTTTCTGGGTGATAAGGGCACCGAGAGATCGATCCAGGGCAATGACATAAATAATCAGTGAATTTCCAGAGATGGGTGGCATCAATACTAGAGGCTGGAATAAATATTTCTTAATCTCCTCAAAATCAGTCTCGCATTCCTCATCCCACCCATAAACGGAGCCTTTCTTCAGGATCCGAGAAAAGGGTTTACATTTTCCAACCAGATTCGCAATGAATCAGCGTATGTAGGCTAAGTAGCCTTGAAAACCTCGATGCTCTCGAATATTTCTCAGGGGAGGCATCTGGTAGATGGCCTTGATCTTCACTGGGTTGATCTCGATTCCTTGGTTCTTAACAACAATGCCAAGAAGCTTCCCTGAAGTAACCCTGAAGGAACACTTAAACGGGTTCATCTTCAAGTGGCGGGAATGAAGGAAGCCAAACACTTTCTCAAGGTCCTTGAGATGGTCCTGGCGCTGGCAAGATTTGACTAACATATTGTCCACATAGCATTCCACCAGCGCCCCAAGGATTTACTTGAATATGCGATGCATGGCCCACTAATAGGTGGTACCTGCATTCTTTTGGCTGAAGGACATAACTTGGTAACAGAAATTACCTTAGGGTTCCCTAAAATTTGTGTACTCATCATCCTCGGGGGACATCCAGATATGACTATCCAGAGTAACCATCCATGATGGAGAGGGCTTGGAACCTGGTCATAGAATTGCATAACAATTCTATCACCATAATGGGAAAATCATCCTTTGGATAGTGACAGTTGAGATCTCAGAAGTCGATAGAGACTCTGATTAGTCCATTTTCCATTCTGATTGGCATAATATTGGCTATCCACTTAGGGTACTAGACCACCTTGATGAAGTTGGGTCTGATGAGTTTGTCAACATCAGCCTCAACCATGGCACAGTGAGAAGGGTGCATCTTTCTGAGAGGATGCTTGAACCCGTGATGGTTTTTCAGGAGACCGAGGCAGTGGATGGTTACCTGAGGATCTAGTCCGGGCATCACATCATAAATCCAGGGAAACACGTCACGGTGCAGTTTAAGGAAGTCCACATACCGCTGCTACTCCCCAAGAGACATGGCGGCAATAATCAATGTGGGTCTCAGATCTACCTCACTACCAAGGTTCACATGTACCAGTTCATCGACCATGGAAGAGACGCCTTGTTCAAATGTGGGGGGAGAATCCTCCAGATCCTCTTCTTCATTTGCGGAGGAGGGATTCATAGTCGGTGAAGCTTCTCCATGGCCAGAGGAACCTGATGGGAGGCAGGTGCCAGCCCGGGAAGTGGTGGATAGCACATCTGGAGATTCCCACGCTGCTGAGACCTTAGCGATGAAGGTTGTCGATCCAATCCCATCTGGCCTTCAGCCCAAGGGGACACGCTTGAAGATATCAAAGAAATAGTGTCACGTAGTCTTGATCCAGTTAGGTCCAGCCTGGTGTAATAGACATGTATGCCGTACATCCATCGTCGTGGGGTGGACATCCCGTTACCATATGGGAGTAGGAGGTTCTGGGATCAACTGAGCCTCATTTGTGTAAGTATACGAGGTGATTTTCAGCCGTCGCTTAGATGTGGGAATAGTCCTTCCTCTTATACCAGAGACAAAGAATCATTACCCCATGTCGGGGGTCGTGGCCTCCAATCGATGGATTGGGACGACGTAGGAGTCATCCAGACATGCCCAGAGGTCACTTGTGATTGGGGCGGTCTCAACCTCACTTTCCAAAATCTACTTATCCTTGCTCTTGTAACAGTCAGCATCTAGATAACAGGAATCACAAGAGGGTAAAGTAGATGAATCACCTTGGATTATACCTACTCAACCATTAAGGGAGTACTTGAGGCATTGGTTATATGATGAGGGGACTTCCACGTGAAGATGGAGTCATGGGATACCCATAAATGCATTATATTTGGTGTCCTGGGAGACAACCATAAATTCAGTAGTGGGAAATAGGATACCAAATAGGTTCATCAAATGGATATTGCTGACCGGGGTCTATTCTATCTTATCATACCCCTGGATCCTTAAATCATAGGATGTCAGGTCATCTTCAGATAACCCCAGCTTCCACAATGTCTGTGTCGGGATAAGGTTGATCCCAGAGCCAGTGTCAATGAGACAACGACGAACCTCAATGTCGTTGAATTTCCCGATGATGTAAAACGGGCGGATGTGCCCATATATGGGAGAGCCTTCATCCTCTGTGGAGAACGAAACGATGGCCTGGCATTTGGAATTCTCAACTGCTTTAGCATGGAAGGCTTCTGCTGCTGCTACCTCCGTCTCAAACTGGAGAGGGAATCTTAAAGCCTCAGTGAGGGCCTCAAGCATATCTGACAATAGGTGGAGGGCTTCAATGATGGAAAGCCACACTGGGATTCCGGCGAGATGCTTGATAACATCATACTTCCGTCACAAGCTTGAACTTTTTCTTACAGGAGGTTGCTCTGCGATTGGAGGCATGGCGGGCCCTATTGGCTGGACCGACGACAGGTTGGTGGTGGGCATATCCCATTGTTCACTAGTTGAAGCCTGAAGAGTAGCTACCGGATGAGTTCTGGATGGATAAGGCTAGCCTGTAGCAGGGTGAAGCTAGTCGCGGTGTGGTCGAAGTGTCTCTTTCTGATCCAGTAGCACAAATGGTGGTGGGGGTGGTCCTAATGACACCGGATGAAAGGGTTGTGCATGCTGACCTCTGCACTAGGCCTGTTGTTTGGTCTCAGTGGCATACACAGGCTGGCTGGAAGTGCTAACTGATGTGCCTCGATGACCCATATAGTTGTGTCTTCATCAACGCTGACGTCGGCTGGGGATGTTGAGGAGGTTCTTTTGGTGTTCCCCCTCATCGTGAGTCATATATAGGTTTACCAACTCGAAGACATTAACCGAAGTGTACCCTTGATTGTCACTCAAAGAATAATCCACCACTGGGCAGATTCTAGGAGGGATCCCAATCTCAGGGGGCATGAAGTCACCAGGTGAGATGATGACGCATAAGTGGTCACCATAGATTCTGAAGGCTCTGGCTGATTGAAGTGTGTCTGGATAGTTCCATGGGCATGAGAAACCGTTTTACGAGCCATCTAGTCATTTTAATTTTGGGATTCATGGCTAGGAACCTGCTTCCACTCACCATCGCTATCGCTACTACTATCTGACCTCAAAAAGACACCTTCCACTTGTGATGGGCCCGAGCCCAACCTAACTATGTTTTTATTGACCTGGTCTTAGATCCAGTCCTTAAACACATATCACTGCAAGAGGGTGTTCCCCAGAATACAATGATAGGTGAAGTAGTTGGGGCGATCGGTGACATTCACCTATGTTGGCCTTCTACACTCATAAAAGCATATAATCCTCTGCTCTAGGTCACTATGGATGTAACCGGGGACCTGATTCTCACTGAATGAGTAATTCTAGTGTCTCATTTCCAGATAGGGTGCCCTTGGATCCTGGCCTTAATGAGGAGATGAAGGGTCCTGTCAAGGAGGTGAACTCTAATTATCTTACCAGGGTGGTGGCGGCACATTACGCAAGAGAGTCTGTCAATTCTGAGGATGTTGTGGAGCCGGAGGCTGTGATTGAGGTGGAGGACCACTATGAGGCTGTGGGGCCAGTGCTGCTGGTAGCAATTATAGCTAACTAGGGGCGTCTATCTAGGCCACCATGGCGGGCTCGGCTCTGGCAGTTCTCCTACCTGGGATTGTAGGGGGGAAACAGACATGCCTACCTGCCCTATAGCAGGGATTCTTCATGGTGTTGGGCCTCATCCGATAAGTCTCAGAACCATACGGGATAGTTCTGAGTATTCAGGGAGGGAACCAGTTCAGTCTTGACATTTCCCACACACATAATCAGTAATTTCTCTCGAGTCAGTGGCATGTCAAGGGAGTATGTGAGCCCCTTCCACCGGGTGATAAAGTCTGTGACTCACTCATCAGGCCTTTTCTTGCACTTGAAGTGGTCCATGATGCTGGTATTCTGGGTGGTAGAGATGAATTGGTAGAGGAACTACCTATTATGGTCCTCCCACCTGGTCATGGATCCAACCGGGAGCTGGCTATACTAGACGAATACCGGGCCCTCCAGTGTCTAAACGAAATAGCAGAGCTTAGCATCCTCGTGTTATTCAGGAGTGCCCAACATAGACCCTCACCTTGAGTTGAATTGGGCCAGCTGTTGTGGCGGTTCCCCTGTCCCATTAAAGGGAGGGAAGGTGGGATTCATGAAACCTAGAGGCGCCGACATATCTTCCACCCAGGCCAGGTATGGCTAGCCATCTGGTGGGATTTCCACCTACCACGTCTGTGATGCCTCAATATGGGAAATGAGTGTCACCATAGGATCATCCATGTGGGGATCCTGGTCTTGATAGGTATCCCTAACCACGAGTGCATTGCCTGGCCCTTCGACGTGGTATACGGGTTCAACGGCTTGTGGAGCGACTGGTGGGATGGCATGTGGGGTAGAAGGGGGATCCCGGGCCAAATTCCTCTGATTTTTACGCTGCTCAGGAGGGTTCGGTGATACATACCATTTCCTCCTTCTATGAGTTCTAGCTTCAGCCCTGTTAGTGGGAGTGGTATGATCAGGGTTGCCCGGAGGCATCTCGCTCGGGGGGAAGTTGTTCCTGCCCCTACTACCCCGGCCTAAGATCGCCATAGTTTGTTCATCGCTCTACTACGCATTTACCCAAGAGTTCATCGACCAACCTATTTTTCTCAGCAAGTTTCTAGCACAAAATGGACTTCTAGGGGTCCTCCTATGTCTTCTGCTCTAAGGTGGACAGGTCGGAGTGCTTGATAGCTTCAACATGCTCTTTTCCCATACCTGCATTTTGGATAAGTACCAATGCCTTGGTGGGTGCAAGGAGACCTAGGAGGTTCTTCAGATAACGAGTAATCCTCCCTGATGGGTCCAACATATTTGGCACACCCTTAGGGGGTATGTCTCTCTCATGAAACTCTACCTCATCCTCCTTGTCCAAGATGTCAGCCATGTGGACCGTGACCCTACCTAGGGGAATGTACTCAATATCGCATAGCGAGTCGGGCTGCCATCTGATAAGGATGAATATGAGGGCATCGTACCTCCCCCATCCATGGAATTGCATGTGGGGGAAGCCTCCCTGAGAAATTTTCCGAGTACCTTAATACTCTAAATAAATTGTTGCTGGAGAGCCGCACGGCGACCTAGTGACTCGGGGTGCGGGGCCACAGGGAGTGTGGCCAAATCAACAAGACGACATTGCTCGCTGATGTCTTCAAAATGAGCTTTGATCCTTGGATATACCATGTGTTGATTATGGAGACTAAAATGTGTTTCCCAAATGGTGTAACAGAGACATTCAAATTCCTTCGGGATGAGAAACACTAGTATGCAGAAATCCCATGCTGTTGCGGGCCAGAACATCTCAGGGAAGTGGTCCACTATAAGAGTGCTCTAGAAAATTATTGACTCAAATTTTGGGTCTGGACCTTGAATTCCACACTCATCAACTGGGGTGTTTGAGGAACTAGCAGCGGTACTGAGGTAGACAGCTAAGATGGTGGGTTGGTCGGTATATAATATGGTGAGCGAGCTGACTGGCTGCCAATTCTCAGGCTATCCTCTGAAGAGTGGAGCGACATGGTCACTATGTGGAGGTAAGAGGGGATGATGGTAGTCGTTCCTAGCTCAGGGGCTAGGGATGATGGTGGTGGGTTGCACTGCTACTTTCCTGCCATTGATCCCTAGAATAGCTCTATGTGATCTCTTGTGGAGGTAGAGAGCACTTCTGGCGATGATGGTGGTGAATGCATGATAGTAAACTGCAAGGTTTTTAGATTTTCATCCTCCTGGATTAACCTACAGAGGTAGGCCGGAATCCTATAGACCTAGAATTCTGGGAGAACTAGGCTGATGTTCCTCGTCCCTGCCCAGACCCATGACTTGGATGAGCGAGGGTAGGGTTCTAGAACTGAGTTGCACTCTTCTTAAGAGTCTAAGAAGAGGACTAGTTTGATCTCCATCCAGTTCATCCTAGGATTCTTCTTGTGGTGGTGGTGACCCACCCTCCTTCCCTTGGGTGGGTCCTTGGGATAGGGCTGATTTCTGACATGTGGCCCTTCGGCCACACTGATGCCATGATAGAGAGAGTTTCCACTTGAGACAGCCGAGGTGTGAGGAGAACCGGGATAGATGTCGAAGGGGACATGGGGAGGACCTCCATGAACAGAACTAGAGCATGAAAAACCTCTGCTGGAACCTACAAGAGCATGGGGAGGACCTCCATGCTTGGTGCGGGTGGAGTGAGGCTGGCCTTCACCCCTCTGGTTACTGGGGTGAGGAGGACCTTCGCTTGCTTTGGAGAGAATGTAGGGAGGATCCCCATATTGGATAGGGAACATATGGTTAACGTCTCCACATCGATGGTCGGGGGTAGGAGGAAGGACTGCATACCCAGTGTGATGGTCATGGGAGAGGCTTCCATACCGAACATCACTACCATGGGGAATGCCTTCATTTGGAGCATAGGGTAGACCTCCATACCGATCATCGAAGCGAGGAGGACCCACTCTCTTTGCGGTAGTGGTACGGGGAGGACCCCTGCATGAGGTGTCATTGTTGCGGGTTGGTTCATGGAGACCCATGCTCGTGCCTGCGACCCAATGAGTCGACCAAGCCTGCCCGTGGGGTAGTTGGGGCCTCGATCCCAGTTGGGCGTATAAGTGCCCCTGCTCAGTGTGTTCAGGGACTTGATGATATGTGTCAGCGGTGGATCAGACCACAGTATCCGTCGATGTTGACGCCCCTTGGTGGGCATCCTCAACTCGTGCCCGACACTGGCATTGGGTCAGACAATCCGGTTCTGGTGGTGCAGGTGCATAGCCTACCTACTCCTCTGGCATGGTCGGGAGGCGGCGCAGATGCAGCTGGGTGGGGACCCATGCTGGGAGCCTTTGGACTGAGACTCTGACCGGGCTGGGCCGGACGCCGCCCATATCATCAGCGTAAGGAAGTGGGTTGTCAAATCACTCTGGGGATAGGCTCCTGAAAACATTGAATGTTGGGGTGGGGAGCAGTGGCTCCCTATACAGCCCTCGGGGGCAGGGTTGACAGCGGGGCCTGGATGCCTCCAGATCCAGGTGGGCCATATCCTGGGTCAGGATTATGCCCTCCTCCTTGTAAGTACATACAAGGTTGTTAATCACCCTTTGTTGGATGACTTATGATGGGGAGATGGGGCTTAGGCACCCCAGGGTCATGGACCCAGACACCGTTGTGGAAGCGGTGAAGCCACGTGGAGCGGCTGTGCTGGCGTTTCCCCTGCCCCTGCATAGGCGGGAGGGCGGTGATCGCGTTCCCGTGGCTGCAACCAGATTATTGGAAGCTGGGAGATTAGCTCATTAACACTGCTAGGAAAAGAAATCGTAAACCAGTTCCCCAGCAGCATTCTGTCTTCCGTGGCTAGTAAGAGGGATCTACGCAGACAATGTCGTGGAATGGGATGCCCAACATTCTACTGCCCCAACTTATGGTGAGTTTCACGCCAGGACCACTATTTTCTTGGAAGGACTCGGTGCCAAATAGATGGATCTGGTGACACGTAAATCCATGGATGCCCCGAGCATTACTAATCTCTATATTGAGGAGAATAACTTCACGTCAGGTTCACCATTTCGGTTTCCGATGCTTTCACCGGGGCACGTACATCTGTCTCATTCAGGGGTGAAAGACGCTTCTTTTGTTACCCCATACTCCCGCTTTCCAAAGGTGGGCGATATTCACTCCTTATTCATGGGCGTCTGCTCCTTGTTCAAAACGGGATGATGGGATGTCGGTTCTTACTTCTTTGGATTCCTCCTCGGAACTCGTCACCTAGTCTGGTTCTCCCTCATAGATTTAATACGTTGTTCGTGAAACTCTTCCTGATGCCATATCTTCATGGAAACTAGTTAATTACGCTACTTTTTTTCGGACATTCCATGGGGTCCAGTCAGGGAAGCAACCTTCGTTTAGGGAGTAGTCATGTTGAGGCATCACTGGCATGTCTGAATGTTAGGAAATTGGCGTTTATGTCTTCTGTCCCTTATTATAGGGCTTCTTGGGGGCACGGAAGTCCAAGGCATCTCATATCGAATGCAAAGAAACGTATGCCATACGCATGTATCTAAGGTTTTCCTCAGCTTCCCATGTTTAACACAGGATATGCCGCAAGTTTAACATCTAGAAGAGATGGATCAGACTAATCTAAACACTAACTAGAGTGGATCAGACAGAGGAATCCCCCTGGAGTGAACACTGATATTGGGTCCAGTGCATGGGCGGCTTGCTGAATACTGTGGGGAGGGAATGGGGTGGCATGATCTCACCGGGATGTGGAGGCCCGGGTAAGAATCAGGATGGGCGATGGTTTTGGGCTTGAGTCTCGAAGAGACTTCCTTCGTATCCCTGTGGCAGGGAATCAAAGTCTGCATAGTTCATCTGGTGATGACTTACCATTGAATGGGGTTGACAACGTCTTACCGCTGATTGAGGTGATAACGGCTTACCACTGGATGGGATGCGGTTTAGCGCTGGAAGTGGGTCTGGGTTCGAATGGGTGTTAGTATTGAACCTCATGAGTCTTCCTACGTACCATGCCTTGACATGGATCAAAGACCATGTAGTTCTGGTGGGTATCGGTGAACCGACGTGAATGAGGACCTTGGACTAGATGGATGGTGGGATTGAACCTCGTGAGGCTTCCTACGTACCATGTTTTGACATGGAACAATGACCTCATAGTTCGGGTTGGGTTCTGTCGGTGAACTGACGAGAATATGGACCTGGGGGTCCAATGGGTGTTGGGAATGAACCTCATGAGGCTTCCTACGTACCATGCCTTGACATGGATTAAAGACCACATAGTTCGGGATGGTGTGTCTCAGAGAACCGACATGAATAAGAACCTTATCCCAGGTGGATGTTGGGCTTGAACCTCATGGAGGTTTCCTACATACCATGACCTGACAAGGATCAAATACCACGTAGTTCAGGTGTACAGTTTAACATCATGAAAGACGGGGGTGAACCGACATGAAGGGGGTCAGAATGACTAGGTGGTGGGCATGTACCTCAGGGAGGAATTCTATGTACCATGCCTTGACATGGATCAAAGACCATGTAGATCAGGTGTATAGTTTAATGTCATGCATGAAAGGATGCAGTTTAACATCATGAAGGACGGGGGTGTGTCATGGTTGATACATACTCTAAGCCCATGCGAGTCATGCTCAGTGTGAGAAACAAGAGGCAACAAAGGCCTGACGACCATGTCGCGAAAGTTTGGTCCACGAGAAGTGAAAAGGAGTGGGTCTTATGCTTTGAGGTGGCCCCGGAAGTTTCGGGACATAAACAAGGGTGGAGGCCCATTGGCGACAAAGCAAAACAGGAGAGGGACTTGGGACTAAAGCAAGGAGGAGCCTCATTCCCTATCATGTCCACTGATGGCCTTGGCACTGAGGAAGTGAGGATGAGCAGGGGTGCTGCCTCCTACAAGAAAAGATAGGGGATTACACCAAGGTGGTTTCCCTTCCTCGCGGACAAAATCCACTCCAAGAAGGTGGATATCATCCCCAGTGGAGACTTGGGGGGCGTGGATAATGTACTAGGTGGGGGGACCCTGCATGTAAGGCACGAGTTCAGGTCATAGTTTAATGTCATGTGATGAGGACGAGGTGCTTGGCAGTTTAACGTCTTGTATCTCAGATGAGGTGGGTTGGATCTACACCCTTGGGACATACATAAATGGTACCCTCTGCTCCTTATGGTAGGGAGGGCACCAGAAAAGCCATACTGAGGGTGTTTTGCAGAGCAAACCATCGAGGGGTCCACGTTAGAATGGCTATGCGAAGAAGCAATTGCCATTAACATGCCTATACGAAGAAGCATTAGGCACAACAACGCTACGGGCAGTTTCATCTAGGGAACTTTGAAGTCACATCGTGCAAACCTGGAGGGTCGTACGGGAAAAGGATTTTCCAAGAAGAGGGGTCCATAGGTAGGGGCCTTTTGGAGATTGTTTGCTCTACGTGGAGGAGGTAAATTGCGAAGGGGTGTGATTCGTGAAGTGGGGTGCATTATCCTTAACATGGAGCAGAGGTGCTAATGGGAGGTGTTTCACGAAGTGGGAAGGAATTCGCGGAGCACAGCCTAACAGAGAAAAGGTGTCTCACGAAGCAAGATTTTGGGAAGCAATGTTATTCACGAAGTACAGTGATCCTTCCTTATCAACTAGATCAAGTGTACATGAAGGGTGTTTCACGAAGCATAAATACTCTGTGACAACCCGGGTCCCCTTGGTTATCCCCTTCCATTGTGAAATCCCTTAGGCTTCGCAAAACGCATCCCTCTCAGAATAGGGGATCAAAATGAGACAATGGGGAGGCACTTCGCGAAGTAGAAGTACCTCGCGCAACTCATGGTTCAACGAGCAGAAGACTGCTTTGCGATTCGGGATATGAGAAACCAAAAGGTCATATTGTCCATCCGAAGAGCTCAGGGGGAGCTCAGTATTTATAGTCAAGAGGAACCACGGAGCGGAGCTCATGTGGCGCAATGATGGGATCGGTGACTTTCCGGCGAGCTCGCGAACGTCAAATGGGTTCGCGGAGCGTCCAACATCCTACGCTTCGCGACGGGTTCACGAACGTCAAATTTATTCGTGGAGCATCCCGCTTCCTTTTCTTCACGATGGGCTCATAAACGTAAAATGTGTTCATGGAGCCTCCCTCCTTCTTTTCTTCATAGCGGTCGCGGTGCAGGGGGCTCCGTGAAGGGGCTTCACGAGACAGTCTATGGGTCCGTCTTGGGTCCTTTTCTTCTTTCCAAATTTTGGCGGCAATAATTATGAATAGTAATCTATCCAATAAAATTGAATACTATCCTATAAATGTATAAATAAAAAATAGGCATATTATATATGATTATGTTATATAATTATATCGTAGTATAAGAAAAATATGTTTTAAAAATGATAAATTAATTGTTGGTATTTTTGTAAAACATTAATTTTTAATTATATTTTAATAATTAATATAATTATTTAAAATAAATTATTTTCATAAAATATATTCTTAAATTAGTATTTTGTTTTCTTAGGATTATAAAACAATTTTACAAGACCTTATTTATGTTTTCAAAGTGTTGATAAATTGATTATAATATTAAAATCAGAATTTTCAAAATAAATGATTACTTTCTTTAAAAAATAAATTTCTCATATTTTGAAAATTAAATTCATAAAATGGATTCCATTTTTTGAATTACACATGTTGAAAGAAAATTAAGGTTATTTCTTTTTATTTTTCTAAAATAGATGAATTTTCGGTGGATAGTGAAATACAATAATTTACTATAGTAGTTAAATATATGAATTTCTGAGTCATTATTGAGGTATGGATGATATAAGCACTGTTATACCGAGATACCATTATAACCTTAATATATATAGTCTTGGGATTCAAAACTATTCATGATCTAGATTCAACATAAAAACTAATAAATAAAATAATCAAAACACCCCTCTCCTCACCTATAATACAACCTCACACTACCTCTTCCCCTCAAACTTTCAAAGCCTCAAATCTCATAAAAAATATACCTGATAATATTTTCAATCTGATTTCCCACATCAATGATATTAGCTTCTTAACAAAATACCCAACCCAATTCTTTATAAAGGTTCCCAATGAGAAGGAATTCAAGTCATAAAATCCTGTTTTGTTTTCTTTTAATTTCTTTTCTTTTTTATTTTCATTTATTATCCTCTCCTAAACAACCCTTATCTAAGTGAAATTATGACACCAGTATCTTATATGTAGTATAATAATATTATTTTAATGTAATATCCACCATCAAACCCCTTCTTCTCTTCCTTTTATTCAAAAAATTAAAACATCGTCTATTATGTTTCTATTTACTGACATTATGGATGATGTATTTTCATTACATCATTCACATATGGTCATAAAACCATTAATATGCATATATAAGATTTTATTATATATATAATTAGTTATATAATGCTCTATAACTAATATATAAATATTATGTGAAACCAAAATTTATAATTTCATGACGGTCGTAAAAACTGCCAAAATAAAATAAATCATTTTCATCAGCATTATATCTAATAAAACATCCCTAGACCATATTAACAAAGAAATATAAGACCAATTAAACTTTTATATGTTCATTGATACCATATAATTTAAATTCTGTAGTATCATTCTTATTTTATAGGAACTTCCATACTTTTATACAAGTTATATTATCATGAAAAAGAGGAAAATGACCACTCTCAAATGACAAAATTGAACTCTACAACTCATCAAAAAATCCATAAATGAAAATAATAAAAATATAAAAACAAAATAAAAGTAGAATTATTTAATTATTTATTAATTAAATAATCTAATTTTATTGTCTTGGATATTATTTTTAATAAGGAGTTCATACATAAGGTAATGGGATTCTCGAACCCAACTCCTTTTCTTTGGGTTATTCCTCATTAATTCCAAATTTCAGTGTAGTTGTTCTATTAATATTACTAAAATATAATTTCACTGTCCTTCCACCGTTATTTTATAGATATAAATTTTCCCAATCTAATTGTATGAAAAATACAATGATTTTCCAAAATAACTCTTCTTTCAAAATACATTTTGTCTTCTCTTGATATTATTTCTTCTTTACTAAAGTGTGATTATTATTATTCAAAATATTATTCTCCCTTTTGGAATTAGGAACCAAATTTTTATTCATGAATATATGATTTATAAAATTGAACCAATTTCTTTCCATGTATTTCATTATTTCAAATATTGATATATGTTATATGTGGAATTTATGATTATGTAAATGTTATGATGTGAAATGTGTGTCTGGAATTATATATCACTCAACTGCTTTAGTTAATGTGATTTATCTCATGAGATAATGGGATAAAATTCATAAAAACTATCCTATATTTGATGAAAATAATGATGTTATGATTGTAAACATATGTTATGCGTGAAAATGATTCTATATTTGATCAGAACTATGTGTGGTATTTAACGACTAAGACATTAAATATCATTTTTATGCATTTACACATTCCATGACATTATTTAATGATTCATATCACGATTATGATAATGAAACAATTTTTATGTTATGAGTATTATTATCATTCTCACCCATGTTATATTGATTCATGTCCTAATCTATACTCTTACTGGGATTTTATCTCACCTCATTCTTTGATTTATATCATCCGGTGACTAAATAAACTAAGTATATCATGATATTTAGAGGGATAAATAACATTTAATTAAAATAAATAATTTTTATTATGCATAGTGAGGTATAATCATAATTTTCCCAATATACCAACACTTTGGATCCAGGTTTTTTATTGATATTATGTTTTTTATCTTTAAGAAAATGAAATAGGTACGTAATAAAATTAAGGTCACTATATATATTATCTCCAGATTATTTCAAAATTTGGAATATATTATGGGTGGAATACCTATAATTTTTTATTTTTATATTTCCTATACACCTAATAAGGGGAATTTCATTATTGATGATTTGATCATGAAACATTAAACCTATACTGTTAAATAATAATCTGAAGAGTTAAATCTATTAGATCAATTTACCTTGTTTCAATTAGGATTCTATGAGTATGTGATATCGATTGGTCCAGTGAATGTTTTGTAGTCCCACTCCCTTACTGAGATGAGTCATCAGCGATAATATCTTAACTATGATTTCCAAGTTATTTGGGACTCTCTTTAGGGTGGAGTGACCAATAGTGATTGTTTGTTCTACATTGACGGTGTTATATGCTTCTATAACAAGAATATTATACATTTTATAAGGAGAAAGGACAAGATGGTGGATTTTCGTAATTTTTTGTTGTTGGTGAACCTAGGTACATTGATGATGGTTGTTGATATGAAGAAATGCTTTTGGTGGAAATGTATGACATGGGACATTACTATCTTTCTTTATCATTTTCATATTTTCTATTAGGTCGAGTTCATGCCCCAAAAACCTTCAAGATTGATTCATCCCCTTCTGATAACAACTTATAAGTTACATGATATTTCTATTGTTTTTTTATATGGTTTTCTCGTACCCATAGAGCGAATAATTTGACGTGGTTTTCGGCCAATCTTCATTAAAAATTTGCTCACTTTATCCCTATTTTTACATAACCAAATTTTCAAATTTGGGGAGTCTTCATATAAAGGAGAGATTTTGATTTTATTCATTTATAAATGTTATAGTTTTAGTCTGGGTCCCTAGTTAACTTATTGTTATTGTAGAGGACTCCATGAAGAAATGGGATCCCCTTCTATATTGATCATGGTAGATTATCATAAAAATAATGGATAAATTGAAATATCTATATAGATTCTTAAATATATTTTATGTTCTTATATTCTTAACTTTATTGGATCTTTAGATAACTAATTGGGACTAGCTGTGTTTTCTTATAACAATAGTTACTATTCTCCTATTCAGATGGAACCCTTCGAGGCCCTGTATAGCCATCTATATAAATTTATGTTGTATTGGATGAATATTGGGGGATCTTCCTTGGTTGTAATGATCTTGATCTAATATATGACAACAAAGATTCATTAGAATCATCAGATATTGTTGATTTATTAGAGTAGGTACAAATACAATGTCAATATTAGATATAAATATTTGGAGTTTTCTATTGTTAAATATATTGATTTAAGAGTTTCACCTCAGTTAGGTCACCAACAACTGGAAAATCATGGAAACCATGTACCCGTATTTGTGGGTACTTTGGAGATTATTGTCTTACTGGGAAAAATAGATTACTGTTTAGCCTTACCAACTAAATTGATATAAATCCCAAACATATTTCATGTTTTTCATCTTATGAATTATCATTATAACCATTCTCAGGCCTTCATTTTATTAAACCTTTATATGGAATATGATTTATCCATGACTTAAAATCGATTCAGGATTTTTCATTATAAGAAAAAGGATCGTCATCAGAAGTCTACTCCATTGTTCTAGGTGTGGTGGCAGAATGGTTTTAATTTTAATAATAATTGGGAGTGTGATAAAATATTTAGAGAATATTTTCCTCGTCGCTCTGACATGAACTCTTCTTGATAGGTTAGTTAGGGACATAAATATTTTATAGTGTGGGGGTTGTAACATCTTGTTACCCATTTTCTGGTACTTCTTAACCTTTATTCAGATTATTGATTATTGGATATTTTGGGGTCATTTTGGGATATTCATGAAAAAATTTGGATTCACTTATGTCTTTTCACGGTTGTCACATGTATAGGGAAAAATGTGCAGTCTACCCAATAAACTGTGCATATTATATTGCTTCTTGTGAGGGAGAAATGAAATTTTTCCAAACCCTATGGTCTCGCTATTCAAACAGTGAACCCTTGTGTAAAGTAAGTTTCAAATTTGGTTCATGGTTAAACTGACCATGAATCCAAATCATGAAACATTGTTAGTAACATAGTAAAGGTGAATTATTAGTGTGTACAATAACTAAAAACTATGTGAAACAACCTAGAAACTTTGAACAAGGGTATTAAATCTCTTTAAATTTCAACTAAAATCATTGGACAACTAGTTTAACCTCTAATATGCCCCCTCCAAGACATTTTACACTAATCAGTTTTTCACGCCTTAATATTAGTGAATCCTCACATTAATGATTGATTAGTTCCCAATTTTGAAGGATTCTATTGAAAAGGTTTGTAATTTTAAGGATCGTTCCAAGATTATCTTGGACTTTGTATCTCCATTGGTGTTTCCCATGGTAGATGTTGATTTTACTAATCTTTTGATTAATGGAAGGTGGTTCCATCAGGATTTACCCTAAAATTGAATTCCTAAATTTCAATATTAAATTGAAATAAGTTTTCTATTTATTTGTAAAACCTAAGATTGAGGGAATTTTATTTTTGATTTAAACTGGGAATAAAAATTGTGACAACACCAAATTTTCATGAAATTTAGGTTTTTGGGAGAATTATAAAAAACAATTAGCATTATATGAAAAATTATTTGATGGGAATATTTGATGTTAATTTTTGAGATAATTTTATTTAAATTAAATTTTATTTGAAAGGCATGACTTTTATATAAATCAATGATTTGGATTTAAATTTCAAAAGGAATGTTTAAACAAAATTTGCGTATTTCATCCATGATTGATTGATGCATTTTTAGTTATTGGATTTACATTTAATAAATGGTTGATTTATTTATTTATTGAAGAATATGTGAGAATGATTATTTAAGGGGTGATTAAAACAAGCACACTTGGACTCTTACTACCTAAAATTGGATTTGTGATGGAAACACTAATTAAACCTAGATAATAATGATTTTCTGTGATGGGATACTGATTAATTAGTCTTGTTGGAATGATCCTAGGGTCATGTGAACACATACATGAGTGTGGAATTCTTATTGAGTAGTGGAAGGATCCAAGATCCAATAACAAACATAACTCAAGGCATATGACCCTAGTGTTTGGTCTTAACTTAATTATACATGGAATTATTTAAAGTACTGATTTATTCTTTCAGTGGTTTTATATAAATGTTTTAAATAAAATGTTCAACTAACCATATTTGGATATATTTTACATATACTATATTGGAAATCAGGGTTTTTTAAATATGTAAATTTCATTACATGCCTTATTTTATTTAAATTTATATCATAAATGGTTAAATTTAAATTGAATTCATTATTGAAAACTTTGTGAGTCCCTACTGGGCTCTTTAGTTCAAACCATGCCTTTTATTTCATGATTAATTAGACTGTGTTATTTCATGTATATTTAAAGGGAATAAACCACTTATAGGTGGTAGGTGTGCTAGATCTATAGGACTTTGGAGTGACAGTGGTGAGTGGGGGAGCTATGGTCCACTTGTTAGATGGGGATTTTGAGACAACAACTTGATGAATGTTGCATTTTCATTTGGTTTATGATTTTACTTGATATATTTATTCATATTTATTTTATACTTTTCTCATTGAGTATCATTTGACATTCTAACTATGTAATGATTTATCTTCTAATGTAGGTATCGATGGTTTTTCTTGTAGAGAAAATTGTTCCCATTGATTTACGTTATTATTTTAGGTGCTAATATTTAGACCCTAGGGACTAGAAATTCTATTCTAGAATTGTGAGGATTGGATCAGGTATCTTAGATGGTTTTTAAAAATAGTAATAAAAAATAATAAAAATCACTAATGTTTAGCCTTATGGATCTGATGTAACATTTTACAACCATAGTAATAAACACACCATATGAGGGGGTGATTTTGGGTGTAATGTTTTCCTAAAATTAAAATGGATCACATTCTCACGCTGAGAAGACCACTTTGAACCTATCATTATAAATCCAAAAGAAAATAAAAATACAAAAAAAATATAGAAACATATTATTTTTATTTAATTTCAAGTAAGAGATACTACAAAGAGAATATTACAATGATATGTTGAAGTACTAAAAGATATCACTACTAAATACTAATGATTAAAAACTTCCCAAAGTTGAATTATTAATAAAATGGTTAATCCCTCATGTTATCTCCCTATTAATAGATTTGATATATGGAATAAAAGATAAAAACTCAATGGTCACTTACCATAAAACTACAAAATATTATCAAAACTAAAAAAGGAGTTATCATCTCACTCTAATATTCTCTATCAAATCATGATCATTGAAACATTATTATTGTTTCTAAAAAATTAACCTTTATAGCATTTAAATTCTTCTTATTTCTTGTAAATATTTGTTATTAATTCAATTTAAAATTTAAAATCTCTATATATAATATCAACTAGAAATCACCCATTTAAAACATCAAAATTATTTATCTTGGATAGCCACCTTACATCCTCTCATTTAACCTTTAATTACTACCATTTTAAATAAATTAAAATTTATGTTAAACCCCTTTAAAGTACATAATATAAATTATATCAAACTATATTTTTCTCAAAATACACATAAACCATAGAATCTATTGTTTTGAAGGCCCTTGCATGATCAATTTCAAATCAACTAAATATTATCTATTTTGAATTTTCTATTTGACTAATCCATAAAAAATCATAGAATAATTTAACTATGTCCGTGGAATAAAACCTTTTAATATTATTACCCATCATTACATGAACTATAATGTCTTCACAAGAATATTCCACTTTCATTTCATAATTCTAGAACCATGATATTCTCTAAAGCTTACAAAATGGACAACCATCCATTTATCTTTATGGAAGTATTTATGATTTATTTATGGATTTTAAAATTAAATCAACTATATAAAATGAAATTTAAAATTGTTTTTTTACTCAACAAGAAAACCAATCCACTACATCCAGTTCCACCATTAAAATAGAACCTATATTTGAAACACCATTTATACATTGCGACATTATATAAGAAACTCCTTCATCTATGAAATATAGGTGTATTTTTTTTAGGAATCTAATAAATGCAACATGAGCTCCAAAACACCCATAGAATCCCTACACATCCAATTTTTCTTCTACAACTTGTATAAGGGATCATAAATATATCTATCGAGGTATTTCTTCACCAAAATGACATTTCTATACATTCTACTTTTATCATTTCCAACTCAAATATCCCAAGATTCCATTATTACATATTTAACTTATCAATAAACATAATCAAAACACCTGATAATATTCCATGGATCTAATAATATCCAAGGTTCCAATATTGTTTTATTCAAAATTACAACTTCAAATTTCATAAAATTTAATATTTAAAATACATAAAAAACGTAATCAACTTCACAAATTTTAAAATATATAGAAAATTCCAACTAATATATATAAGAAATTTGATTTTTTAGAAATATTAAATAGTAAATTAATTTTAAAATTTAAACTATACAAATTTTTTGATTTTATGAGGATAACTAAAACAAATCATTCCTAAAAATAATAAAAACTAAAAGAATAATAAAAAATTGTATACGGAATACAAATATCAGTTGGTGATAGTCATATAATTTATGAAGAGAGAAGGTGGAGTGATCAAATAATGTGGTGAGTGGTGGAAGTTAGAGAATTTACTTGGCGTAAATATGGTGAAAAAATTGTGGGAAGTCATTTCCTTCTAGATGAATCTCATTCAAAAGTTCAACCAGTTTCGGGAAAATTTTATCAATCCAATAATTTCATGATTTGAAATTATTTAATATTAGTTTTTATGGTAACACTTTAAATGTAGGATAACTTAAAAGCAATGGCCTTCTAGAATCTTTATACATTACGTCCATAGTTACTTTTTATTAAATATTTCAACTCCTACATGCTAAATTAATTCATTAATATGATCCTTTATCTCATACTAAAAATATTCATCAAATTAAGATCCTGATTTCTAAGTTATTTCACCATTCTATATACAATGGACATATCATTGATTAAAACCATATAAAATTGTTTAAATTTTAATTTATTTAGAGCTTTTTTATTATATTAAAATACTCCTTTCATGGAAAATAAAACACATTTCAATTATCAATATTTCTTTAAAAAATCCAAAAACGTTTCACCCATTTTCTCATTTTCATCTCTAGATCTCAATAAATTTATAAAATTACAATATATTAATTACATAAAACCAGAATATAAATTACTAATAAATTTAAAATTAAAATATATTTATATATAACAAACATTTATTTATATAATTTTATGTAATACATTTATGTGTTTATATATTTATATGCACAATATAAACTTCAAACATATATATAAATATACGTATATCGAAAATACATTAATATATACTTATTCAGAAACATATTCAAGCACAATAAATGAAAAATGTATCATATAAAAATATATTTAAATAGATAAATAGAAAATTTTGAATCATATATATATCAATATGAATATAAAATATATAAATATTTATATATAAATTTATAATATATATGTATATATTTAAAAGATATGACACAAAAAAATTTGAAACAAATAAATGAAAAAATTAATTAAAAACAAAAGAAAAATTAATTTTAAGACATATAAACATATAAATTTAATTTATATATATATATACACTCACACTATATATATATAATATATATATTTAAATATATATTGTGTATATCATGTAGACATATAAACATATATATATATATATATGTGTGTACATTCACGTACTGTTAAATATTCATAAACATAGATAAATATATAAATATATAAAAATTAAATAGACTTATACATATACACACTTAAAAACATATATATTAATGTTTATGCTTATAATAATATAAATCAAGACATTTAAACAAATATATTTTGATTATATTTTTACATATTTATATTATATACGTGTTTATATATGTATATATATTAACATATTACTATATATTTTTATAACAATAGTCTCAAATACACACTAAGAGGGGTATGAATGAGGATGTAAAATTTTAATCATTTTATGCTTGGTTTTTCACAACATTTTAAAGAGTATTTTTAACCTATAAATTTGAATCCCAAAAATATCAAAATACTTAAAATAAATGCAGATATATAGATATTTTACATAGTTCACCACTAAGGGATACTTTAAAGAGAATACATCAACTGTGTATCAATGTTTCTGGGGATATCATTGCACATTATATATAATTACAATTTTTTATAAGGATGTACTATCTATTCTAGGTCAACTTCTTCAACATTTTTCTCCCAACACTACTTTGAGATAAAGACTATATGATAAGAATTAAAATTTTACTTATAATAAATCGTTATAAGTTAATAAACATAAAGTATAAATTGTTTTATAATTTTACCCTATTCTTATCTATAAAATATAGTTCTTCATTACATTTTTCTTCTTCCTATGAAAAACATGACGGAGATTTCACTTTTTTCTTCAATCCATTCTCATGCTTTTCTTCTTTCATGTTTCTTTTTAAAAAATTTAAACATCTTCCCATTTTAAAATATATCATGTAAACAATTAAAATCCTCAATTATTGATTACCAAATGTTAGTCCCTCATTTTACTTTCAATTTCATAAATTTTAAATGAATTAATGTTTATATTTAAAATCATTTTATGTTCATAATATAGTTTTGAAAAATATATATTTTTCTAAAAACATACAATCCACTATAGAATATATTGGTACCAAAACTACCTGATTAATGTTCCACCGTAACTTCAACCTCTGAAGACCATGGCGTGGTCAATTTTTAATCCCAAAAATATCAAATATTTTGATCTTCTAGGTTTATATATCCTTTACTGCTTAAGTCATAGGTCAACTCCAACCATGAGGTAGTTGATTTTTTATGACTACACATCTTTAAGAATGGATAACTTTATGATAAAATTCATTATCTCAATTTAACCTCATAGTTTTAGATAATACAAATTTCTTATCCTAAAATATTCTAAATCTTCATCAATCCACTGCACATAATCATATATTTGAACCTCCATATCTCAAAAATGATCATTATGTGCCTCAATATTTCTTTCTAAGATTTTTATAATCCCACCATACCTTGATCTATTTTCTTTTCACAGGAATATTTTAATTTTATTTTATCCTTCTATCATTATAGTATTCTAAATGGATTCAATGATGGTATATAATCCATTTGACTTTCTTCAGGACATTAAATTTTATTTACATATTTGGAAACATCATCAAAATTGTAAATTAATTCTATTATATTCATTTAAATCAATAAACTACTTGATCCGCTCTATTCTATTATTCTATAAAATTGGATCCCTTAGTTAAATTAACATTCATATTGAAGGAATTTCATCATAAATTCCTTCATACATGGGATATATGTCATATTATTTTATATAGGAATTATTATAACACAACATAACCTAAAAAACACACAAAAAACTACTTCATTTCCTATTTTCTAACTACATCTTATCATAGATGTCCTCGAAATTCCCATACAAGGTATTCTATAATTAAATATCTTATGTTTCCATTAATTCTACTCTAATCACTTCCAAGACTCAGACATAGAAAAATAGCACCAATAATGATTTATTATATCCTTAATTGAAAAAAAAACAATCACAATATCCACTAATAATCCATATATCCATTGAACTCTAAGAATAACATCCTTTATTCAAATATTATCATACTTCAGGATTAGTTCCAATCTAATAGTTCTCTAGTGAAATTTAATTAATCTAATCTCCATTATATCTAAATAGAAATTGAATTAATATAATTTACTTTAATGCATATATGATCAATAATAATTTTATAAAATATTAGATCCATAAGAAAACACATATCAAATATGTGTACTGTGTCACTTACACTAAAAAAACATGTCATCACTTATTGATAAAAACTACATTTCCAAAAAACTCTCCTTAAGTTCATTCATCCTCTATATCAATTATTTTATTATTAAATATTATATATAAATAAGTATTGTCTCTCCCCATTATTCATGAAATAAATCAAATGATCCCCCTAAATTTCATGAACTTTTTCAAATTAATCATAATTGAAAATGAATCCAAAAGAACAAGTCATATCATAAATATATAAAAAATGCACAAATTTAATGTATTTAGTGAGATGATTATTTTTTTAACTTCCTTAGGATGAGGGAGATGGTTAAGAGGAAAGGATCAAAATATTATTCTCAATTTCGATTATATACAAAACAATTAAAATGTCCACCAAATGATGGTTTTCCCCAACATATTCAATCTTTATCACTTTTATCATCGCCATATCTTTAATAAAGAGATAAAAAATTGCTATAATTTATCATTGAATGTTTTAACAGATTATTTCCCATCTTTATTGTACGTTTTTATCAATATGTATTATCATCAGTACGTATAAATCATAACTGACATCTTCCCCTTATTTTTTTCATTAAAAAGTCGACTGAATGCCTTCATGGATGAGATATATTAGGCATTAGTTATACTATGAGAAGTGCTATGTTTTTTTATTATCCTATTTTAAATTCACATCATACTAATCTAAAAATACCATATGCTTATGTATCTTTTATCCACATAATCCTTATCCCATCCCACAAATGAAAAGATGATCAATTAGTCATCATTTATTATATATAACACCAAACTATAGTAGATATTACCATGAATATACCACATTTTTCATTTTGCGGTAGTGATATTCTCCTCCTTTGAATCGCTCAGAAATAAAAATGAAAACCACGTTCCATAGACAATTTTTAGCCTAGAAATCATTAATTAAAGTAATATCCTAGTAATATTAAAATAAAATTTAGAATAAAATAATTTTCAATCATATTCTTCCAAATATTATTTATAAATATAATCATCGTTGAAATTGGTTTTATCTAATGTATCATGGACATATTAAGTGACTCAAGTGTCAATTTTTCATTAGATATGAATATAAAATGATTTTATAAACTCACCTAAAGACCGATAAAATATATAAGATCTGAAATCACTAAAATCTCAAGCACCAATATCATCATTCATGGAAACTATCATAATAAAATCTAATTAATTCTATAAAATATTATATCATTGACATAGATTATTACTATGAACTTATATTCTTTGATAAATTTTTGATGCAAGTTAAAATAAATATGACATTTTTAGAACTCCAACATCACCAAATAAATGTCTATTTGATCATACCATGACTATGGTTCTGACTATTATCTATATAATTCCACATTTAACTACAATAATATTGATTGACCTCATGATTTTATAATCCACCCATTTGGTCAATATAAATTAAAAAATCAATAAATCTATTCTAAAATTGTGTATTATAAATCATTTGATATATTTTGAAACATCCTTTAACAAACACAACAAAGAAGATTCCTATCAAATCGATTCTCATCAATAGTGTGAATGTATCTTCCATGTAAGCACCATAAACTTTTACATAAATCATTCGCATTAACCTCATTTATTTCTTTGAATCCTTCAACTCTTATTTCTGTGAAAATGGAACCAATTGGGATATTAAATTGTTATTTTCAATAACTCTCATTATGTAAGTTTATATTAGATAATATTTATCTTCATTATTATTATACTCATTGATCTCAACACTTATTCCCTTTCATTAACTCTAAATTCTTCATTATTCAGTAGCTTCTCTGTTAGCCAATTCATCCTCAGACTTCACTTCACGTACCATATTTTGTGGACCATGAAACTTTTTAACTATTCGATATTCTATAGGATAATAATTTATCAAATATTGAACATTATATAATTTATTTCTAACATTCACTTCTACCAAATTCACATAATTTATATCTATAATTTAGTTAAACCTTTGTAAAACAATTATAGGCCTCACTCAATAATTAGTATTATGAAGACCTAAGATTAACATACAAGGATATTACACATTTTTAGATGAATATTGACACCATTAAAAAATTTCATTTTTTACGAGTATAATAGTTTAGAGTATTTGGAAACTTGGAACACATTAGTTTAGTTTAGTGAATGGTCGCTAACATCTCCCATAAAGATCTTCCCCGTTATTACGCTTACATAAAACCATTCTTCTTAACATAGGGAAAGGAAAACTAAGAAAGAGGTGAGCTTAGATGCTCAGTAAGGGTAAAAATGGAGATACATAAGAATAGTCAAGAACATAAGCGTATAAGAACATAAGATTAATATTAGAAGATCATACTCTATATATCAAAGATAATACACATGATTCATAGAAATAATATTGATACTTCATGAATTGTAATAAAATCAAGTACATAAACCATGAAATAATAACAAAGGATTAATACATGGAATTGGGGCGGTCACATAAACATGTAATATCATTGTATATACGTCAAGTCTCATTGAAAAAAAACATATCTAGGAACTTCATTGTGACTACACCTTCTGGGTGGGAAACACCAGCATTACCATTTGTTGTCCTTCCCTTATAAATGATTGGGTTTCCACATATTCCCATAAGGTATCGGGTTTCCACATATTACCATAGTGGATAGGGATTACCCATATTCCCTAGTAGATCGGGTTCCCCATATTCTGTTCTAGATCAATCCCATAAATATGATTCTAATAATTATCTCATAAGAAATGAATCATTACCCATTGCATTAGAGGGAGATACACTTCTCACCAATCACATAATAAAATCATACATCCATGTGCCATATGATAATAAACATCACACCAAATCATGACACATAAAAAGAGATGGGTTTCAAAATCATCATATCATATCCCATGAAATAAAATCATTTTCATAAACATTTCATCATATCATTACCTATGGGAAAGTGATACACCTCATAATCATTAAATAAAAGGATAAACCATGAAAATAAATCTATTTAGAATTCATAAAACTCGTATAAGTGATACAGATGTTATAGACATCACTCCATAAAAAATATAAACCGTTTAACAAAGAATATTAATGGTATTATTAGATCATATCCCCAATAAATCATAAAATAAAATAAAGTATGTAATCACATATGAAAACTTATTTTGAAAGATCATATTCAACATTTATTAAAAAATATATCCGTTATTTGAAAATCCTTTTCATAAAATCATTTAAAAAATCCACTAATTATAAGGAAATATTTACAATTTCATTGAAAGCCTTTTTTGAGTAAAATGAATTTTCTCATTTGAAAAATTATTTTTAAAGTATAATTAATTTTGAAAATATTTTTATTTTAAAATATCTTTGAATCTTATAATATATGATTTAAAATATTTTTAAAACGGTTTACTTTGAAAAAAACATTGAAAACTCATAAGGAATTATTGAAAACATTTTGAAAAAAATCTTTTAAAATACGTTAAAAACATAAAAATAATATATGATATCATTTTGGAAACCCCACACTAGAAAATTGATTTGAAAATATATATAGAATAATTTGAATCATTCAAATACATTTAATTGAATTTAACATTTTAAAAACATATAAAATAATTTAAGAAAATCATATTTCATCTTTGAAAACCATTTTCTTTGAAAACAACATTAAAATAAAAAATTCCCATAATAGTAGGAATATATTTTCTTTAAAAATAAACTTTTAAACATCAAAATACAGCTTCAATGAAATTAATATCATGATAGTGGGTGTGTCTATACTTACTAAATTTTTATTTCTCTTTAAAAAGCATCAAAAAGGTCCTTGATCAGAAAAAAAAAGAATATTCCTTTTAAAACCATTTTATAAAAATGCTAAACATGTGTAAATATATCATAAAAAAATCATATGATAGTATTAAAACATTTTTGAAAAAATTTCAGAAAACATTTTTTGTATAGAACACATATTTCTAACTAAAAGGAGAAATAATGTCATATATGCATAAACAAAATGCATAGTTATCTAAAGAACCAAAGAGTGCAAAAATGGTATCATTACTTAGTTAAAACATTAATAACCTTAGGTAAATAAAATTCATGAGATTTAATAAGAGTTATGTTATAATATTTCATAAATGGAATCATAATCATAAACAACCTTAGTAAATGATGATATTATAGAAATAATCTATTACCACTTTGGTAACATTAAAACATAATTTCCATGAGAAAATAACATTACATCCAGCTTATAATATCATGAAACAAATAATGTTCATTATATAATATCTAAAATGGATAGTTTATACAAATAATAAAAAATTATATGTGTATATAAAAACATGTTTCTCAAATAGGGAAAATTTAGAAAAAAATACCGTATCAATTTGGTATCTTTTAAAACATAAATCCATTGAAATAGAGATCATAAAATTGATATGTAAATATCCATAAATTTATATATAGCTCAATAACATAAAGTCATGGGTATTATATAAAATAAACAAAAGAAATTAGTGTTGAATAAGGAATAGGTATCATAGAAGTTAAAGTGATATGGAAAACAATTACCTTAATTCTTGATTTTCTTTGTACATGTTCAATCATCCTCTTATTTGGGTAACCACTTTTGTTTTCACCAGAGGTATTCTTTGGTTGGATTTCATAAAAATGTAACGAATCTGGGGTTAGAGGATGTATTTTTGGTAACTTTTTTGGGTAGGTTTCGTATGGGAAGAACGGCCAATGTTGTGTGTAGAAATGGTAATGTTGAATATCTTTTTATAGTGGAGAGGGAGTGTATTTCTAGTAAATATAAAAGGGTAAATGTTATTGGGAAGTATACCTTATATAATGTGTTTAAAAATATAACTAATAAATTTAGAGAAAATTATTCTAGATCCAAACCTATAAGATTGAAAAATAATTTTGGTTTTTATAATTTTGTTATTTAACTTCTATGTTTTCCTAATTTTATCATTTTGGTTTTTATTAAGGTGGCTGGTTTTCTAACTATTTAATTTAACCATTAAGACTAAATTAAGTTAATAAATATTAGAAAATTTTTACCCCATATTTCTAAAATATGATATATCATTTATTGAACAAAAATCACATAAGTGTTGGAAATTATGTTTAACAGAAACACATGTAACGTGCAAAAAAGACTACTTTAACCCAAATTGCGCTAATAAGGTTTTTACTATTTATCGGTCACTATATTAATTATAAACGATAAATTAGAACATGCATGGACAATTTTATATTTTTATTAGCACAAAAATTCAATTTCTATATGATAAGACTTTTAGAAATTTAAATTTTTGTAATAAAATATCATTTATTTTATTTAATTATTAACTAAATAATCCAAGCATTGGATTTTTTTTAAGAATATAATGCACATATATTCTAAAAAAAATAAAAAATAAATTATTATTAATATAAATATAAATAATTTATATTCTAAAATAGTATTTATAACCAAACCTATGTATCTTCTTCCCTACTCCAAAGGTTTATAACTGTTAAAGGTGTAGAAGGTTCTTTTTTGTGTATTACCTTGTGTAACATATTATATATGTCCCTTTAATGTATTATTATCCCAATAACTCAAAAAAAATATCTGATGGTGGTTATGTTTGAAATATTTCCACAAAATTGGTGTTAGACAAGCTTTAGGTCTTTTATTCACTTTATAGTCTATGTTTATTCATTAAGAATGCGGTTTCATACCTTAATAACTGTAATTAATTTTAATTCTTTTCACTCAATATTACAGTAAAAAAATATGTCGATATTATTAGACTAAATAATTCATACTAATTGAAAATATGAATATCAATTCTTTTAAATTCATTCATAGAACTTATAAGGCCACAACCTTTATCATTACATAATCTTGATTTTTTATCTATATTTTACATTCTTTTACATTAAGGATCTTTTTAGGTTTATATATTTAGAGAATTAGGCCATAACTATTACATTATATATCAACTATCAAAAAGTAGACACTTCTAATATATCTAATAAAAGACCTTAAATAAAACATTAATTATATTCTTGATAAAAATATTCTTCAATTCATCCTTTCTATAACCTTCTTTATACACTATGAAAAACATTACAAATATTGGGATTAGAATAAAAAGCACAGTAATATATATAAAATAGTGAAAGATAAAATTAGTCCATGAATACATAAAAATAAAAGAAATCATATTTTTTACTCATAAAACATAATATATTTATCATAACTCATGAAATCATAATATTTATAAATAACTCAAATAAATCATAAATCATAAATGTAACATGTGGAATCCTTACAAACTTACATTTTCACTTTCCCAGCTACATAGGGAGTAACCTTCATTGTTACATTTGGAATACCCATCATAGTATATTACCTAAATCTCTTTGGAAAAACCTTACAGTTTACCTATATCAGGTTACCGAATGAATTGGAGAGATATCACGGGTTCACCTGCCCTATGTTTATCACAGAACCTCCTATATATATAAGAAATGCCCAAGAACCATAAATTAATCATAACACATGAACATGCATAAAGGAAATAATAACATTTACACATTGCAATCATAAGAAATAATTCTTTGATATTGATATAACAAATTTATTCTCAAAACCATTTTCAAATCTTAAATACCTATATATGGAATTTATGTTTCTTTTTTAAAAATATTATAGCTTTTAGTGGAATATACATATCAAATAATTCTCACATTGGTGGAAAGATCTTTGTCACTACATACGTTAAAAAGAAACATTCCTTTTTTAATTTCGTGAATTGATTCTTAAAAAAATATTCCTTTTAAAAAATGTTCAATGAAATTTAAATTAAAAGGGGTTTATTATACATTGTATAAAATAAGGTCATGTATAAACCAGAATACTCCTCAATTAAATGATATTGACATGAAGTCCATTTCCATGAGTACAACTTATATTTTTCATTCTATATCTTTTTATATACTAAACTTATGTTAATTTATACTTTCTTTAGAACCTTTTTCATGTTTATTATTCCCATTACATCACTTATGACCATGTTATAATAATTAGTTAATTATTTGAGTTTATGTCAGATGTTTTGTCGATAATCAGTTCTTTAGTTGAAAATAATCATGGTATGATGTCCCTAGTCTAGGTGGTACTAAGTCCACCATGTCACTATTACTCAAAACAAATATTTTTTTAATTTAAACTATTAAATATTTTATGAAAAATGAAAACATTTATAATCATGGAGACGGTAGGTCGTACGTACACATGAGTAACATTTCAATTTTCTGTTGATCATTATAAAAATAAAGTAATTATCATTTTATTATTAAAAATGATCATGATATTATTAAAATCATAATAATAGTTTTAATATTCTTAAATATTTTATACAGAATATATATTAAATAAAAATGAGTCACCCTGCCTTATGGAGGTGATAGTTCACACGTAAGCATGAATGGTGTTATCATTTTTATTCACATGGAAGTAAGAATTTAATTGAAAAATTATTTTATTAAAATTAATATTATTTCATGAATATCACATATGAAGATTAATTAAATCATTATAACAAATATTAATAGACGGTAATGGAAAAATAACTAAATCGGGTTGTGGATGTGATAATTCACACGTGCGCACAAATGATTAATTTCTTTCCCATTTGAGGGAAGTAGAGATGAATTTATTGTATTTTATAAACATACAAAAATATATCTATATTTAGGATATTTTAGTTATTATATAATCATGTTTGGATGATATTTGAGTAAGTGGAAGAAGAAACAAAATAGAAACACTTAAAGAAAATGATACGTCTTCTTTGGTTGATCCCCTATGAAGAACACCTAAACAAATCTATAAAGGTTGTTCTTCCAAAAATAAGGTTTAACAAATTTTTGGAGGGATTCTTGGAAGTTTATTGGACATATTATGGACAAACTAAATGTCTTTGGAGGTGTGTGTAATAGAGGGGGATGGGTGCCATTTTATAAGAGGGGGAGGGGCACCCTTGGAAAGTATTAAAATATTAAATTAATATAAATTATTTTTTAATCGAATTGGATCCAACTTGAGATATATTTTATAAAATATGAGGTTATATCAAAATCCTCTCATCCAATAGTTTTTATAAATTTATTTATTTTATTTTAAATCATATATTTTTGGTTTACCCTTAATTATTCTCTTTTAATTTTCAACGTGGTAATAATATTTTAATAGTTAAGAAGAAATTAATTTTAATAATATGGGGTCAATTTTTCATAATTGGAGACTTAATGAAATTTTAGACTATATAATAATCACTTGGTAATTTTAATATATTTTTAGTATTTTTAAATAATTTAATAAATTACTATTTTTATAAAACATCAATTATGTCAATTTTTACACTATTCGGTTTATTAAATTTAAATAAAATACAAATATATAGTTAATTTCGAAAAAACTATTTAATAATATACCGATATGTAATATTCATCTATAAAATTATTATATGAAAATTATTATGTCAAAAAATATTTATTTTAATATTTATAATATCATTTATTTTAATCCTTTATTAATGAAGCAGTCACTACATCATCACTGTGTCATTATTAAATTTAGTTAAATAATATCTAAAAAATATAAATAAATAAAATGATATAGGAAATATTTTTAGAATTATAATGAATATTTATAGTCTAAGAGATAACTTATATTACCCAACCTTAAATTTTGTTTAGTAAAAATATACATGTTTATGGTTTATTTCTGTTAACTTTAAATTAATTATTATAACATGTCATTTTCACTCCCAAGTGGCTCCCAAATGCCAAAGGTTCGGCCTATGGATTTTTTTGGTATCCCATGACTCATCCAATAATTTTAGGACATCATTTAGGGTAGTTTTATATTATTATAATTATATTTTTACCCTTATTTACCTAATTTACCATTTAATCATGGTAAAAAAAATAATTACTCACTTTATTATTCAGAATACCCAAAAATATTACCTACCTATTTAAATAATTTGGACCTTATGATTCAAAATATGGAATCTATTTTTCCAAATTCAAGACACAGAATTTTTATTAATGAATTTTATATTAACTCCCATTGTTAGAACTAGTAAGAGGGGTCTTAATAAATTAAAACTATCAAAAGATAGACATTTGTTTATGTCCAATTTAAATTTGAAATTACATAAAATGACAAAAATTGGATTAAATGATAAAAATAATATAATTACACATTAAACCCATTAAAAAAGATAATATAAATATATAAATAAATTATATTAAAGGGAAATTTTAACATAAAATGCAGTATTTTCACTATTCGTTAAAAATGAATTTCATCAAAAAAATTGCCCAAAATTTATCCAATGTAAATTATGAAGTCCCTATCCTATAAAAGATTTTTTATCAAATAAAAATTATTAAGTTTATAAAAAACTATATTTTAAATGGTTTCTCCCTCAAAATGCGGTAAATAAAATCTTTTAAAAATATTAGAGTATTTTATGCTTAAAATTAGATTCGTTCTCATTTTAAGCCTCCAAATTTATTGGATAAATGTAAAAACGTTTATCAAATATGTGTAATAATGTTTTAGTTAGTTCTCATCATTAACACCAATAAAAAGACTATGTATTAACTAAAATTTAAAATAATAGTATTATAATTTTATTATTTTTCAGTACAACTCAACGTTGTGTGAAATGTAAGATTTTGGAGAAACCCGTTATTGTGTGTTGAGAATGCTATCAGAAAAAGAGTCCAATTTAGCATAAAATTAATATTTTATTCATAAATTCATATTTATATGAAAATTTATTATTCTATAAACAGACGGGATATTACATCATACCCCCCTTTTGAAAATTTCAGCCTCACAATTTTAAAATTTGGAATGAAAACTTCATTGAAAATCCCTTACTGGAAAAAGTGTTAGTAAAACTATCACTTTAAAAGAAAGCAAGATAAGTACATATTTCACTTGAGATAACACATACAAGTATTCCATGTATGAAAACAAGGACATGGAAGAGAAACTAACCATCTTGTTCTGATGAAGAGTGATATAAAACATGGTCAGGAGAAAGTTAACAACCAAAAAACCATAAACTTGTGATGGGATAAACGGTCTTTGATTTCCCAGTAGGAAAAGTAAAAAAAATGTTATTGTTTTAATATCCCTCTCAAAAATTTGATGAATTTTTTTATGATCATGACTAATAACATAAGGAATCATACTTACTTATCTTTTAGAGTTTCATCCTTTAATAAGTATCTATCACAAACTCACCTATTCTCCAAATGGTGAGTATTCAAGATGACTAGGTCACACCTAAAGTGCTAGAATCAACATCTAGAGAATCACATAATCCATAAATGATGAAATATATCTTACAACTATCTTTAGACATTAACCAATACCAAAATGGTTAGTACTAGATTAAAAATTCTCTCCAAAAATAATAATCCTTTATAAAATTAAATACTACTACTAATCCTGAAAAATCAACAAACAATACCCAAAGATAAAAAAACCATTCAATAAAAAATTGTGCATAAAATTTATCAAAAAAATAAAAAATAAGATTGATACAAAAAATTCACAAGGATTTGATCACATATTCTTCAATGATAAATATTCACATTTATCTCCAAATAACATTGAACACTCTTAAAGTATCATACTTAAAAGTAATTAACCTAATCACATGTTAACCATGATAGGTTAATCATTTCCATAAATAACCCAAATCACCATTTTTCAACAATAAAAACATAGATTCTTCCAAAATAAAATTCAATCGATACTCCTCAAATTAAATCCTAGAGTGTTCAATTTTCCTTAGGAATATAGTGTTCCCAAAAGTGTGATTTTATTCCAAAATAACATTTATATCATAATCGCAAAATAATTTTCATATACTAGGGATATCGATTTGTTAAAAAATATGTTCCCATGATGAACTTATTCTTTATCCATTAAATAATTTAGCTTAAAATAATTAGTCATACTAACTAGGGACTTCGTGTAGTCCAGTGGTAGACGATGTACCCTTATTACGCTTCGGATGTGAGTTCAATTCCCCTGGCCTTACCAAATGTAGAGGATTGTCACAAATATTTTGGTTTGTCCTTCTTAAAAATCTATATAATTCATATATCTTTCCCATAATGAGATAAAATATTTAAAAAATTACATATATTTTAATCTCAACATTTATCTCATGTCCTTTATTTTGCATCCCAAAAAGTAATATCTCATACTTACCTAAAATAGAAGATCATATTAAGATTATCCATTACTTTATAACAGTTTCTATAATAGAAAAGATAATTCTTCCTCAAATAACATTTTTACTTAAAAAACTACAAGGTTTAACATATAAGAAAATTCTTCCAATGTAATACCATCATCAAAAGAACATTAATACTTTTAAATATTTCATCATCCAACAATATAACATAACTCTTAAATCACATATATGTATAATTCTTAATCATTCAATGTTCTTACAAATCACCGAACAAAGATTTTCCATATTATTCAATAATAATACTTTTCTGTAACTAGAAAATATGAATCATGTCTTAAGATTCAATAATTTCAAAACATTAGACAAGAAATAATCCATACCATTCATATGTAATTTTTAGTTTCCTCATATTCAGTTAGAATTTAATTCGGTGTTATTGAAAATATATTTTTATCATCCTGGTGATCTCATTCATGATCTTTCTTTGTAGGACATCTATTTGTGAAATGACCATGCACATCACATTTAAAAAATTCAATTGATCAATTGGAAAGAACATCTTTCAATTTATTAGAGTCCAAAGAATTCATCCTTTTTCCATGGTAGGTTATTTATTTGTGACCATCATTAACACATCTATAACATCTTCCCTTCCCTTTGAAAAATTTTCATAGGTTCTTGTTTCCACATCCTTGACACATAGGTTTTTGTATATACAAAACTTTGTGATTATTATCTTAACTTAAATAGGGATTTGTTCCTCACATATATGATGCCTTAGAAAAATTACCAAGGTTAATTAGGTCAACCATGACTCGATATAGATGGTTTAGAAAAACCACAAGATTTCTCATTGCATATTCCATATCATTCGGTTTCTTATTCAAAAAACCACCACAATTTCCTTCAAACCCATTGTTACTTTGGTACCTCCCAGATCAATCCATTTACGAAAAACAAAAAGGTAAGTGTGATTATATCAGTAAAATCATTATATACTATCATATGAGGAAGGAAAATAGTAAGTTATACACATTCATGTTGTATTAATCTCATTAAATTTATCTAAAATAACTATAACTCTTTCAAATTTACTAACCATTGTGGTTATATAAAACATGTAACTTATACTAAAATAACAACCTAACATATAATGTTATCTAAACCAACATATCATACCAACTGTAAGTCCCCGTCCTCAAAACATTACAAAATATTATGTTTTGATCAAGATTTTGACTTCTTTTACATTGAATATCTTTTCAAGATTAGAGATTTATAGATTTAGGCCATAACAATTACATTACATCTCAAATATTAAAATGTAGATGCTTCTAACCTATCCAATAAAATTTATTAAATAAAACAAGAATTCCTTTCATGATAAATATCTTCATGAATTCTTCATTTATTTTACCATTCCTTATACCCTATGAAAAAAAATTCAATAACATTGCATGATCATAAAAAACATAGTAAGGAATATAAAATAATGAAAGAAAACATTATTCCATGAATATATAAATATTAATGAAATCATAATTTTTACTTATAAAACATAATCTATTTAACATACCTCATGAAACTGTAAGATTTATGAATAAATCATAGAAATGATAAATTATAAAGGTAACTAGCGGGATCTATAACATACATACATTTTATATTTCACAACGACATAGTGAGTAACCTTCTTGGTTACATTTGGCATACCCATCACAGTATATTCCGTAAATTTCCAAGGGGAAATCTTGTAGTTTATCTCTATCATGTAACACAATGCATTAGAGAGCTATCATGGGCACACATGGCCTCATTTTATAATGGAATCACTTTTATACATAATCAGTTCCCACAAACCATAATATAATCATAACCCATATACAAGCATAAATGAAAAACTAACATCTATATATTGCTATCGTTAGATATAATTTCAGTATATTGATATAAAAAATCTATTATCAAAACCATGTTCAAAAACCAAATACCTAAATATGTAATTTACATTTCTTTATTAAAAATGATACTTCTTTTAGAGGAATCCATATATCAAATAATGCTTGTGGCAATAGAAATGGTGTAGCCGCCACATACATTAATTATAAACATTCCTTTTTTAATTTAGATAACCGCTTCGAAAAAAATACTCCTTTGGAAAAATGTTGAAAGAAATTAAAATTCATAGTGTTTTATTGTACACCATATAAAATAAGGTTGTTTATAAACCAAAATAGGCCTCAATGAAATGATATTGAGATGAAATCCATTACCTTTAGTCCGACTTGTCTTGTTCATTATTTATCCTTCTGAATAATAAATGTAGGTTAGTTTACTATTTTTTAGAACCTTTTTCATGTTTATAATTCCAATTACATAATTTATAACCATGTTTAAATAATTATTTAATTATTTGAGTTCATATTGGAGGTTTTGTTGATAAACAGTTCTTGAGTCAAAAATGAACATGATTTGATGTCACTAGTCCATGTGGTCATAATTCCACCATCTCAATAATATTATTCATTATATATTAATCACTTTTACATATAACTCATATTTTTTAATTTAAACAATTACATATGGTTATAAAAAATGAACAACATTAAAATCATGGAGTTGGTAGGTCATACGTAAGTCTGAGTAATGTATCCATTTTTCATTAATCATTATGGAAACAAAGTAATTATAATTTTATATTTAAAAAATTATCATGACATTATTAATAAAATAATAATCATTTAAATACACTTATATACATTATACAAGTGATATAATGCATAAAAATGAGTCACACGACTTCATAGAGGTGATAGTTCACACATACGCATGAATGGTGTTACCATTTTTATGAACATAGAAGTAAGAATGTCATTGAAATATTATTATCTTATTATGATTAATATGTAGTGAATATCATATATGAAGTTTAATTCCATCATTATAAAAAAATTAATAGACGGTAATGGAAAACAAACTAAATCGTTTCGTGGAGGTGATGATTCACACGTAAGGAAGAATGATTAATTCCATTCATTTTTAATGGATGTAGATATTGATTTAGGGGATGATATTAACATAATAAAATATTATTATATTGATAATACTTTAATTATTATCTCATCATGGTTGGATCAGATTTCAAGAAGTGGAAGAAGAAAAAAATAGAAACACATAAAGAAAACAACACCTCTTCCTCAGTTGATTGCCTTTAATGAAAACCTAAACACCTCTATGAAGGCTGTTCTACCTAAACTATGGCTTCAAGAATGTGGGGAGGTATTTTATTAAGAGTATTTGATATATCCTAGATTAACTAAAATGATATTAACATGTGTTTAATATATAGGGATTGGTGTCTTTTTATTGGAGAGGGGAGGGGCACCCTTTGAAGGTATTAAAAAATTAAATTAATATAATTTTTTTAATCCAAGTGGCTCAAAATTGAGATATTGAGAATATATGATGAGGATAGATAAAAATACCCTCATACAATAGTTTTTTGACATTTATTTAGTTTATTTTAAACCATATGTTTTCGGTTTACCCTTAATTATTCTTTTTTTAATTTAAAAGTGGTAACAATATTTTAATTGTCAAAAAACTATCAATTTTACTTATATGGGGTAAATTTTCCATTATTATAAAATTATAGAACGTTTAGACCATATAAAAAAATTATTTTAAAATTATTTAAAAAATAATTTTTTTTATAAAACCTCAACTGTGTCAATTTTTACACTATTCGCATTATTGAATATAAATAAAATCCAAACAAAGATATAACTTCTAACCAAACCATTAAATAGATAATAAAATTTCAGATACATCTAGAAATTTTTTTGATGACATAAATTATGTCAAATAATAATTATTTAAATATTTATAATATCATTTATTTGAATCCTTTATTAATGAAGCAATCACTACATCATCATTATGTCATTATTAAATTTAATTATTTAAACTCTAAGAATTATAAGTAAAATACCATGATGTGTGAAATATTTTTATATTTATAATTATTATTTTTAGTCTAAGATATCACTTATAGAACCTGGTTAGTGCCCCATTTTAGTGGTCTTTCTTGGAGTAGTGTCATGGAGATGTCTTCCGGGTAGTGCCCCATTCCATGACAAGGTTCTTGGGATGACATTTATGACGTTTTTACTTTTCTTTAGTCTTTGTGTTTTGTTCAACATTATTTAATTAAATTATTAATTTTTGTTAAAGTTGTTTTTGTTTGAAAAATCCTAATTTCGTTTATTGGATTCGTTTTTTGTTTTATGTTAATAAATTTTGGTAAATCATTCCAAATTTTTTTTTTATACCTGAGTACTTGTTCCCACCCGTGGGGATTTGGTACTCCCTTTAGACCTTTCCATAGGCCGGGTTGGGTGCTGTTTTTGATAGAGAACCGATTTGGTTCGTGAAAAAATGGTATCAGAGGCTTCATGTTTGCTCTGTTGTGTCATTTTATTTGGGGAAGTGTCAGGATAGTCTAGAGATAAGGTTTTCATGACTTGAAATTCAAATTACTAGTACGATGTCTAGCCAGAACACCGTGTGAAGGGATTCAAGTCACTTGGGGAAGCCACATTTTATTTGAGTCATTTTTTTTTTCATGTGTCATCAATGATTTGGGAAATGAAAAGAGAGTTGGGTCAATGGTCTTAGTGAGGTGCAGGTCCTATAAAGAAATGTGAAGGTGGGGATATTGTCCTAGAACACTCTCTATTATAGTAAAGTGATTGGAATATGGCCACCAACCATATTGTAATTTCTCGAACCCAGATGCCACCTGAAACGATGCCCCAAGACCATTTGGTCATAAGGCCTCAATCAGATATCCCCAAATACCAGAGGCTACTGACTAGCAGCAAGGGCCTAGGTGAGTTAGTGGGGATAATATGCCCTCATTACAATAGTATCACATCGGAAGTAAAACATATAGAAAATAGAAGAAGAAAAATAACCAGTCAACTACTAAAAGTAATACGAGACAAGAATCTATATCTATAACCATAAGTGTCTCATATACAAAAATGATGAAAATGGTACAAGTATCTAGAATGCTGCCAGAATAGTACAATGAAATACACTATAAGTATTCCAAAAGAACAAAGACTAAAAAATAACCCAGCATCACAAGCCTCATATCGGTCCTATGATCCCCTGATCCAAAGAAACGGTCAACAACCTCTACAAGGGTGATTTTATTGATTGTCATGACTCGTCCCTCCGGGCTCATATCGTGACTACCCCAAATCTGCCTTCAATAGGCCAGGGGTTGGTGACTAGCACTAGAAAAGAATATCTCGAAAATGGGAAGTAATTTCCTTTAAAATGGTATAAACAGACAACCATAGAACATAACAATATACAACCATGACGTAAAACTACAGTAGTAAATGTATGTACTGAAGAAATGGGGGCTGGAATACAAGCCTAACTGAAAAGGTACAACTATAACTGAAAACAAAAAACAACTCTTATGATCTTCCACCGAGTATCCTACCATAAGGGTAGGTATACCTTGTCTCCACTACTTTCCACACTGATCAATCCCCTCCATGTACCACCGGGTCCTGCCTCCTACTGTCTCATCTGAGCCAATCATCATTTTCACAAGACACAACAAGGTGCAAGAAAATACTATGTAGGTGTGAGTATAACAATACTCATTAGGGGCCATGATACCCTCAAAGATATCACATAATTACATAGAGGAGAACCAAAAAAATGATCTCAATCCTAATGTACTGAGAAATAGACACAGCTTAAACTAGGTATAACAAAAGTAGAGTAGTACAGATGATTAGTCATAAGGCTGAATCACTTTACTCTATCAAGAGGCACAACTGCTAACCCACACATGATTGATTGGTACTAACACCTGCAATACCCAAAAAGGATCAATAGGTGCATATTCACATAAAATATTTGAGTGTTGATTCACATAGAATAATTGAGTGTTGATTCACACAGAATTATTGGTGTTGATTCTCATGGAATCGATGTGTTTTGATTCCCAATGAATTGTTGGGTGATGATTCACACTGAATCATTGGGTACTGATTTACATAGAATCACTGGGTGATGATTCACAGAGAATCACTGGGTTTTGATTCACACAGAATCACTAGGTGCTGATTCACATAGAATCACTCTTCATTCTTCACATCTCAGCTAGTCACAGAATTCCCACAAATAGAACACTTGTTTTTTGGGAGGAACCACTCTTCAGGACAACAATCATATTTCAACCAACATGGTGTCCCATGAAGATGTTACCCCATGATCTATCATGTCATAAGGGTTCCAACGCAATAGATAGCGCATCAACTGGACGCATGGTCTGTATGTTATTCTCATTTTAGTGTCAAGGTCCAGGTTGGATTTGGATTCGATTCAACATATCCATACTCCAAAGTTCTCCAAAAATCTAATGGAGTTTCTCAAAAATACTATATCGCTCCAAGGATCCATGCTCCGTAGATAGTTCATCAATTAGACATCTGATTCACAAGATATAGAAATTTAAGCATAACTGGGTCCGGATGGGTCCGGGTCTGGCCCGACCCAGTCAGACTGACCTGACCCGCCATAGACTAGGCTGACCCAACCCTATTTGGGATGACCCGACCTGGTTTGGGTCAAACACATCCTGGCCCAAAATTTCCTGGGCTGGCCCAGTTAGGCTCAGCCGTAGTGAGCTTGGTGTACTGGGCCGCGTGCAGTCTGGCCCGCTGGCCATTGTGACTCATGTTGTAGTCATGCACTACACCTTCTGAACGGTTCAATAAGATATTTGGCTCATGGATTGGTAGTTCCAGGTGGTGCCACCATGTCACTCGTGGGACCTGTAGGGAGAAGGTCCCTCCTTTGTTGTGGCATCATAACTGCAACCTTCTCACCATAGCGCAAGACGACACTCCACCTCACTGTCACCATGGTCGGCCCACGTTGGCCGCCCCTTCGGTCTTCCGCAGTGCTGAGTTGCGTTGTCCTCCTCTACAGCCAGTGAGCATCGGCACCGGTGGCTGGTGTCGTGCCAGTGAATCTTCTATGGTCCACTGGGTGAGATCTATGATATGTTCTTCCTTCTGGATGACCCTATGGTTCTCTCGGGATGCCTTTGTAGTTTCCCTCTTCTTAGTTCCAAGTTTCCGTCAACTTGGAAAACCCCGCTTTGAAAGAACGCAATGAAAATCAAGCAGCAGAGGGTCTGGTCTTTATTCGTTTCCTCAATCCCTCCGTGTTAGCTTTATAACAAGTGACAGTAATATATACATCACATTAAAATAATTATATACCCTTTTCAAATCCCCCACAATGACCACCAGAAAAATTAAGATTGAGGTGAATAATCATGGGAATTTCTTGAATAGATAACGATACCGACCTCGAGATTCTTTGGAGAGGTCGTGGTGGTGGAAGAGGATTCTGTGGTTGATGAATCCGTCAGCGTTCGTCATTCATGATTCATTGACACCTGATTTTCCATCTCTTTTAGAGAAAGGTGTCGCTTCACATCTTCATAGGTTCCTCTCTTGATGAATCCATACCAAACACTCTACCCAAATTCCCATTTAAATAGAAGGGGAAAAGGTTGAGCAACTCACTGAGGAATTTATGAGGTTCATTAATTGAAAAAATTAATGCGCCATATTAATTATATGAGGGGTCGTCACACAACAAAAGAGTTACTGGCCATTTAATATCCCATATTAAATGTCTGACAACCTCCATGGTTCTCGCCACTGCCGCTCAGTAGGTGGTAGGAAAAAATATAATAATCTCTATGTTATTTTATTATTTCTTTAAAATCCACAAAAACTAAATTTTTCACCCAACCTATTGCGGTCGAAGTGAATCTTCCTTTAAGTGAATCACGATGCTGTGGAATCAACTTAGTCCTCGTATTTTTAATCCAATCATCAATTCCAAAGATATAAAATTCTACCCATGCATTTACTGATTGTACCTTAAAATTTTTTAAAAATCCATTCCAGCCACATCAGGTGTCAGAATAACATGCTATCAATATTTTCGGACTTTTAATAAGCCCAAATAATTTAAAAAGAAATTACATGGAAATTTCAGGTCTTTAATTTCTCCACAGCTTAGAGCTTTTCCTCCCCAAAAACTACAAGAAAAACTTGGGGAACAAATGGGTGTACTGAGTATGTATCTAAACCTCTCACTCCCATGTGCTCTCATGGAGATTCATGTGTTGCCAAAAAAACTCACATCAGAGGAATTGACAACCCATGAAGGACCTGCTCCTATTGATCTTATGTCACCATAGGATACTCCACAAATTTCTCCCTATCATTGATGTCCATTCACCCCAATCGATAACAAGCGATTGGTCATGCCTATATCTCTTCAGCTAAAACCCATGGAAAACATTATGAACGAGGTGCATCTGTGGGGGAAGAGGTAGATGGTACGCCACCTCACCGACTCTATTGAAGATCGGGAAAGGTATGATGTATCTTAGAGATAGCATGTCACCTAGGAAAAACCTCTGTAATCCTCACACTGGTGGAAAAAACATTTAACACGTCGGCATTTTTCATGTCAGTTCTATACAACCGAAATGAAATGCTTTAAAACTCAATTTATCATGCCAGTTATAAAATAAACGATGTGATAAATCGATAGAAATCCATTATTTATGGTGGTTATAAAATAACCAACATAAAAATATCGAGATTAGCTTCATCACACCGTTTATTTTATTACCACCGTGGAAATCCAATATGGATGCTTTATCACATCGGTTATTTTATAGACGACGTGATAAAAGAAATCTCATCATTTTTTCATGTCATTTATCAAACAAACCAATGTGATAAATTCTTTTCTACGTCGGTTATTCAATAAGTGACTTTTTAAACATAAAAAAATATTTTATCGCATTCGTTATAAAATAATCGGTGTGATAGACCTTTTAAATGATTTATCGTGCCCCATATTCGATCACTGTGCTTTCTTCGATCTGGAGACCTGAGACTCATCTCTCCCATGTGGATAACCTAGAAAGGATTCTTAAAATTTGTGACCTCCATCCTCATTTTTCCAAAATCATTAATTGTCTTTATTATTACCAGATCTATCAAGTCAAATCACAACACTCATGTAAGCTTCACATAGTTCAGTTTTAATTTTTCTTTGTCGCAATGCCCTAAACTAATTTTTTGAGATGTTATTTTTCTATCTTTTTTCTTACTTTCATGTTAAGTTTCATAGTGTTCATTTATTTCGTGATAAATTATTTTCTGGTAAAAGAAACCATGGAAGTGATATCCTGAAAATTTATGTTTTTTGTGTGTTCCATCATGTGTGTGTGTTTGTATAGGGGGTGTCAGAGGGGGTGGGGTGTCCAGAGGGTGTCAGAGGTGGTGGGGGTGGTGTCCAGGGGGGTGTGGGGGCTGTCCAACTGGGCTGGGGTGTCCAATGGGGTGGGGGTGGTGTTCAGGGGGTGAGGGGTTGTCCAAGGGGGTAGGGGTGTCCAGGGGGTGGGGTGGTTTCTAGGGGGTGAGTGGGTTGTCCAAGGGGGTAGGGGTGTCTAGGGGGTGGGGGTGTCCAAGGGGTGGGGGCAGTCTAGAGGGGTGGGGCTGTCTAGGGGGTGGGGGTTGTCCAGAGGGGTCAGGTGTCTAGGGGGTGTCAAAGGGGGTGCGGTGGTGTCCAGGGGGGTGCTGTGGATGTCCAAGGGGGGTGGGGTGTCCAGGGGTGGAGGGATGTCTAGAGGGGTGGGGGGATATCTAGGGGGTTGTCCAGAGAGGTGGGAGTGTCCTGGGGGTGTCAAAGGGGGTGGGGTAGTGTCCAGGGGTGGTGAGGGGGTTGTCCAAGGGGGTTGGGGTGTCCAAGGTGGTGGGGTTTGTGTCTAGGGGTTGATAGGGATGTCCAAGGAGGTAGGGGTGTCCATGGGTTGGGGGTGGTGTCCAAGGGGTGAGTGGGCTATCTAAGGGGGTAGGGGTGCCAGGGGTGGGGTGGTGTCCAGGGAGTGGGGGCTGTCGAGAGGGGTGGGAAGTTTTCCACGGGGTGTGGGGATATCCAGAGGGGTGGGAGTGTCCAGGGGGTGTCAAAGGGGGTGGGGGTGGTGTCCATGGGGGTGCAGGGGGTGTCCAAGGTGGTGGGGTATCTATAGGGGTGGGGGTGTCCAGAGTGGTGGGGCTGTCCAGGGGGTGAGGGGTTGTCTAGATGGGTGGGGTTTCCAGGGGTGTTAAAGGGTTAGGGGTGGTGTCTAGGGGGAGGGGGCTGTCCAAGGGGGTTGGGGTGTCCAGGGGGTGGGGGTGGTCTCTAGGGGGTGAGTGGGTTGTCCAATGGGTAGGGGTGTCCCGGGGTTGGGTGGTGTCCAGGGGGTGGGGGATCTCCAGGGATTGGGGGATTGTCCAGAGGGGTGGGGGTGTTAATGGGGTGTTAAAGGGGTGAGGGTGGTGTCTAGGGGTGTGTGGGGGTTGTCCAAGCTGGTGAGGGTGTTCAGGGGGTGGGGAGCTGTTTGTAGGGGTGGGGGCTGTCTAGGGGGTGCGGGGCTGTCCAGAGGGGTGGGGGTGTCTTGGGGGTGTCAAAGGGGTTGGGGTTGAAGTCCAGGGGGCGTACGGGGGTTGTCCAAGGGGGTTGGGGTGTCCAAGATAGTGGGGTGTTTTCCAGGGTGTGAGGGGTCTATCCAAGGGGGTAGGGGTGTCCAGGGGTGGGGGTGGTGTCCAGGGGGTGAGTGGTGGTCCAAGGGGGTGGGGGATGTCCAAATGGTGGGGGATTTCCAGAGGGGTGGGGGTGCTGTTTTGGGGGTGTGGGATGTCCAGGGGCGATGGTATCCAGGGGGTGTAAAAGTGGGTGGGGAGGTTTCTAATGGGGTAGGGGTTGGACAACCCCATCACCCCTGGAGACTACTCCCCCGCCCCTTGGACACTTCTCATCCAAATGGACACCCCCCACCCCCTAGACATGACCCCACCACCTGGACACCCCCCCCCTCACCCCCTGGACCACCCCCTACCCCCATGGACAGTCCCCACTAGACGGCCCCTACCCCCTTGGACACCCAATTGTTATATATATATATATATATATCCCAAAAATTTCATTGAAAGAATTGGAATATTTTAAATTCAAGTAGTCTATACATACGGTTTATGTAGAATCGTTGGTATAGGGTTATTGCAAGGACCATCATGCCAACAGTGTGTGAAACCCTTGGGTACCCCAACAGTATCAGCAGTTATCCCAATGGTTTCAAATTGTGAGGGTCTATGTAATTTTTAGTAGTGAATGTGTACATATTTTAATATTTTTACATCATATTTCATTTTTATGGAATGGTGAATTTGGTATCCAGTTGAACCAGGTTGTATTCTTTGTGTACCTTAAGAATAAAAGATCCATGATGAATTTAAAAATACTATATCTAACTATAGATTCTTTTCAAAATGATTTTCATCTATATTTTTATCAAATACACAAAGATTTGTTTTATATTTCAAAATTGTTTTTACTTTCAAATAATGATATTTTTCATATAAATATATATTTTTATTATCTTAACAAGATGTATAATTTTGATATTTGTTATAGGTTAATAATGAGTCAAAGTTGGATTACGGCACATTGAATGAGTGATGAATATAAGGATGGATTTGATTCCTTTTGGGAGTTTTCTAAACAAAATGTTCCATGCAGTAACATTTTTTATGTCCATGCCTAAAATGTTAGAATATGAAGATGTTGAAAAGTAGAGCAATCAAAGATCATTGGATTTGTCATGGTATTAATCTGAGTTATAGCCCTTGGATTTGGCATGGTGAAACTAGACAGAACACGAGATCTATTGATGATTATGATTCGCAAGATGGTAACTCCAATGGTATTGAAGAAATGATTCGTGATATTGCAGCGGAAGAAATTGAGATATAACAGACAGATTCACGTTTATATCTTTATACTGAAACCCACTATGTCTTGGTTGTATAGATTTTTGTGTTTTTTTGGTGGTGTTAAGATTGATTAACCTGAAGGATCAACATGGATGGAGTGATAGTAGTTTTACAGAGCTGCTACAATTGATGAAAGACATTCTTCCAAAAGATAACAATCTTCGAAATTCACATTATAGGGCCAAAAAAATGTTATGCCCGATGGGATTGGGATACAAGAGAATACATGCCTATCTGAATGACTATATGATATATAGTAAGGAATATGAATTTCAGTCAAAGTGTCAAAAATGTGGGACATCACGACATAAGTTGAAAGAAAAATCACATGCTGATGTAGAGATTAAAAAGATCCCTTCCATGGTATTTTGGTATCTTCCAATAATTCATCATTTGAAACATTTATTTGCTAATTCACATGATGAAAAAAGGTTAAGATTTCATGATGATGAGTGAATATGTGATGAAAAAATACATCATCCAAAAGATTGTTCATAGTGGAAGAAAATTGATGAGCAGTATCCTACATTTGGAAATGAAATTAAAAATCTCATACTAGGGTTGTGAACAGATGGAATGACTCCATACCGAACCCTCAGTAGCACACATAGTTCATGGCCTGTTTTATTTGTAATTTACAACCTCTCCCCTGAAGTTTGTATGAAGCGCAAATATGTCATCTTGAGTATAATGTTCTCTAGTCCGAAGCAACCCAGAAATGATATTGATGGTTTCTTGTCACCAATGGTTGATGATTTGAAACATTTATGGGAGGATAGTATCAGGGTGTATGATTCTTATAAAATGAAATATTTTTAGCTGTATGCAGTGCTTATGTTCACTATAAATGACTTCAATGTATATTGAAATTTGTCTGGATACAGTGTTAAGGGGAATGAAGCATGCCAAATTTGAAAACAACAGACTTCTTATTGTCAATTGCATTATGGGAGGAAAATTGTGTACATGGGTTATTGAATGTTTTTTCATATGGATCACCATTATAGAAGACTAAAAAATGCATTCAGTGGCTCAGAAAAATTTGATATTGCTCCAAAACCTTTATCCTATGATGTGTATTTTGAGAGGGTGGAAAACCTTGATGTGACATTGGGAAAGACATATAAATATCGTATTGATAGACACATTTGGATGAAAAGGTAAATATTTTTTGACCTACCATATTTGAGATATTATGAAGCTAAACATAAAATTGATGTCATGCATATAGAGAATAATATATGTGATAGTTTTATAGGAACATTGTTAGATATTAATGAAATGAAAAAAAATGGTTTGAATGCAAGATTAGACTTACTATCAATGGGAATACGTTTGGAGTTAGGTCCCACTCCTAATGGAAGATGAACAGTTCTTCCCCCAGATTGTCATACATTATCCCAGAGGGATAAAATTAGTTTTTGTCAGTGTCTACATGAAATTAAAGTGCCTCAAGGTTATTCTTCAAATGTTAAAAAAAATTCTCATTTAAGAATTTGAAGTTGATATGTATGAAATATCATGACTTTCATGTCATGATGCAACAACTTCTACCGGTTGCGTTGTGTGGAATACTGACCATCCGTGTCAGAAATACAATAATGAAGTTGTGTAATTTTTTCAATTCAATTTGTAATAAGGTGATTGATGTGAATTCTTTGAACGTTTTGGAAAATGATGTAATTTCTATACATTTTCAATTGTAAATGTATTTTCCTCCAACTTTTTTGATATAATGGTGCATTTAATGATTCATCGGGTTCGAGAAATAATGTTTTATGGACCTATATATCTTAGTTGGATGTATCCATTTGAAAGGTATATGAAAATATTGAAGGGGTATGTTAAGAATCCATATCAACCTGAAGCCTTCATTATTGAAATATATATTTTTGAAGAGGTTGTGATGTTTTTTACAAGCTACTTGGCTGCGGCCGAGCACATAGTTTTGCCTCTATCTTTCCATGAACAAGTTAATAATGAGGGAAAGATGATTCATGACATGAAAGTGAAATTGTTGTCAGCTGAACAGATGAAGAAGTGAGAATTATACATCTTGAATAACATAGCTAAGGCTCTACTGTATATCTCATTGCATATTAATGAGTTGAAACAATGTCATTCAAAGAGGAAATAATTGTGGATTTTGAATGAGCACAACAAAACATTTTTATCATGGATTAAAAAGACCATGCTTGGTAGATCAAATGTTTTAAAGACATTTGGATGGATAGCGAGTGGTCCATGATTGAATGTGATAACATGGTCTGATTATGACATTAATGGCTATAAATTTTATATGAAATCTCAGGAAAACATAAGTTCAGTTCAGAATAGTGGTGTATTGGTGTTTGTAGAATCAATACGTTTTTTGTGTTTTAAAGGAAAAAACCCAATTTCTGCATCCAGTGCATATTAAGGAGTTGTTGAATAAATATGTGAGGTTAATTAAATTAAAATTAAAGTTCATGTTTTTAACTATAAATGGTTTATCGATAACAACAATGTCAGACATGATGAATTTGGAATGACAGTTGTTAATCTGAATAGATTGGAAGACACGGTTGATTCTTTTATAATGGCAACACATGAAAAACGGATTTTCTATATAGTTGATCAATCATATATGCAGTGTTATGTTGTTTTATAGGGGAAAAATAATATGTTAGTGAGGATCAACTTGATGAACATGTTAATTCATGTGAGATACCTACTTCCAAGGAAAGATTAGCAGAACATAATGTTGATCATGTTGAAGACATGGTTTGTGCCATAACGAATGATCATGATGATGGAATTTGGGAAAACAATCCATTTGTACATTCCTAATATAACAGGTAACTTATTTTTATTTCTTTTTTTTCATTTATTATTTTCATAAAATGTTAGATATTGTAATTTTTTTCATTATAAAAATGCGTATTAAAACAAATAAGTAGTTTTTTTAGGTTAATTTTGTTTATTTTTGTTTACCATGATTACCATAGTTTTCCATTGTTTACGGTAGTTAACCTTTATGTAAATTATATTTTTATCATTTTTTTTGAATGAAAATTACACTACCATTTTTACCATGTTCATTATCTTTACTATTGTTTAACATTCTTACCATATTAACCATGTTTATTATTACATAACTTAGTTCATTTTTCCATTCTATGTTTACATTAGTATTGTAATATTTGAATTTTTATATTTGTTAACTAATGTTTGTTTTTTATGGATAATGAATGGTCCAAAAATTGATCAACCACATGATTTTGGAGATTATTATAATGATCATACCTCTAGGGTGGAACATTCACATTCTCCTCTTGATGTTCCCCAATCTTCCTCATGTTCTCCCATAACGACAAAGAGTTCAAGATTTGGTAAATGTGGGTGCAAAAATTTACCAAAATTATCACTTGATCGTACATATGACCAGAGGATACTCATTGATTTTTATGAGAATTATATTCCTAGAGGTCTAAATGAAAAATATTTTAATAGTTTTGTATCAACTCAGGGTAATAGAAAAGTAAGTATATTGTACGATGATTAGAGAAGTGTGGAAAAAATCAATAATATCTCAGTTGTGGGAGACGATTTTGGTAAGTTATTTTGATATTGTGCGCCTCTTCTTAAAAATTTTCTAGTGTAATATGTTTTACCTATTTTTTATCAGATGACATTTGATATTCCGAACACTGGAGAAGTCAGGTGGAAATTTTTATCGATGGATGCTAGGAGATGGAGTAATTTAAAATAAATCATCACATCTGATTTAATTTTAGGTAATATGAGTAATGATAATCTATGCCATATATATCCTTTCATAGATGAAGACACATGGAGAAATTTTGTTGAAATTAAAAGAAAAGATTCATTTTTAATAAGGGAAATGTAAACTTTTATAAGCGTTCTTATATAAATGATCCTATTAATGTTTTGTTAATGATTTTTTATACTAAATTTATAGAAAACAAGAAAATAACATCTAGATGTCTAATAAAAAAATGTATACCCTCATAGTTTATCTCGAGGAGGGTATACATTATTGGAAGAACAAATGATGGAAGAAGAATTAAAAAAAATGAGTGTTGAGTCTTCAAGATCTCAAGATGTTTCCCCTCCATCCGCTCCATCTAGACATGAAAAATGAAAGAGAGATCATATGGGAAAAACGGTGAAATATCTTTTGAATGATTCGATAATTGTATCTGAGAGGATTATAGGATATTTATTTTATTTATTTAAGTTAATAATATTCTTCATATATTTTGAATCATTACATAATTGTTCAATTAATTAATACATTATTCTCTTGAGGAGCAGAGCTCATAAGGTGTATTTATAGGTGTTGGGAGGCAAGATATTTTATCTGCAACATTGGGAAATCCTGAACATCCTAGTCACGTATGAGGATATCATACAGGTGTATCGTTAAGAAAAGTGTTTCCACATTCTTCTACTTCTTATGTTATGGGTGTTTATAAAAAAAATTGAATCCTTGGAGGTTAAAACTCATAATCTTGTTGTGATGATAAAAGAACAGATTAGATCATTGATACAGTCTATGTTTTCATACATGAAATGACAATTTCAGGCTGCATCTCTCACTCCTCCACCTCCCCCTACAAACCCCATTATCTATCCTCCACCTCCACCAGAAACTCCCACTCTCACACATCATCCTGCAGACCCCATTTCTTATTCTAATCCTCTTCCGTAACATCCTACTTATTTCAAGTTGTATGTAGATGATCCTCAACATCATATAGTTACATATGGGCTAGTATATTGTATAGAAGATACATTTCACCATCGACAATTAGAGGTAAAGTATCATAAGGTCACTGTATAGGATATTATATATAGATCATCTCAAGCAACATTACCCACATATGAGGTGATGATAATTAGACATAGTATCATCCATTTTTTAATTTGGACATCCAGACTTCTACGAATCATTACCATAGAGGTATGTATGTTATGCCTTCTATTTTATTTTTTTTATTAAAGTTGTTTTAAAATTTGAAAACTAATATATTTTTCTATTTATTTTTATATGAATACTTCAAAGGTAAAGAAATACTGTATAGACAACAACAAAGACCTATGTCTATGACATTAGATACGGATTCTAGAAGTCTTGATAGATGTAAAGATATTCAAATTTATTGGGGGATCATTATGATTTTTCATTGGAAGCTCATGTTTGTGGATGTGCAGTCACTTTGGGGATTGTGAAAAATGATATCATGGAGCTGGTTACTGGAAATAAGTTGGGCATCAACGTGGTGAAAATTATTTCCATGTAAGTCATACCACCATTTCCATGTGTTATATTTATTAAAAATGTATACTTATGTCTGTTTTGTATTAGTTATCTTTATGAATTGTGTGAGAAGAATGAGCGGATAGATGTATATGGATTCATGGACCCGCATTGGATTTATCCTGATGTACATGCATTGGATGAGGAACAATGAATTCTTTATATTACTGAATGATTTGAACAAAATATAATCACACAGTGTTGGATGATTCCTTTATGTGAGATGTATGAAACATATCTCTGGCAAAGAGTTAATTATCTTTCAACATAAAAAGCCACTAACCTTAAATTATATTTTATCAGGGATCATTGGATGTTGGTATTTTTTTCCAAAGAGAGAAAACACTTTATTAGATATGATCTGTCCATGGAGATAGGTGGAAAAGTTTTAAGAATATGTTGGAAAATTAAGTTTCAATTTCTTTACAGTTGATTATGTTATAAAAAATTATAAATTTATTTTATTTGTATTATTTTTTTACAGGGGATGGGTCTACTTCTGAAAAAACACGAAGAAAATGAGTGCCAAGATAAAATATTTAGATGTAAAGGTTAATATTCATTTATAATTTGTACATTTTGATTTATAACATATAAATAATATTTTTAATTTACACTCATTCAAATATAATTTTCATGAACAACAAGGCATCGTCAAATGCGGATATTATATTTTAAGATTTATGGTTGAAATAATGACAACTAGAACACTTGTGAACTTTGACATGGTAATATTTCCTTTTAAACTTTTACATTGTAAGATTTCCTTTTAAACATTTCCATAATATTTCATTTTATTTATTCTTTTAACATGTTAACTAATATCCTTTTAATTTATAGCAATTATATGACCCTCAACCCTATAATACTCAAGAGGTCAAACAATTACAAGGGTAATAGTCAAATTATTTTACAGGATTGATTGGATTTTTGTTTGTTTTTTGTGTAAAATGTAATTTTGAATATTTTCATTATAATTGTGTATTTGGTATTCATTTAGGTTGGACTTAGGGTTTTTTTGTGGAAATTTTATGTTATGAATGTAATATATGTGACTGTTTAATTTAGTGCTAATTCTTGTTTGAGTCTAGTTCTGATGGTTTTTCTAGTATGGATTATCGTTTGGGGGGTTTTCAGGGGTGTGGTGAGATGTCTAGTGGGGTGGGTGGTTTCCAAGGGTGTTGGAGGGCTGTCCAGTTTAGTGGGAGGTGTCCATGGGGGTGAGAGGGCGGTCTTGGGGGTTTCCATGGGTGTGGGGGGGGAGTGTGGTCAGGGGCCTTTCCAGGGGTGTGGGAGGGTTGTCTAGGGGTGGTGGTGTCCAGGGTGTATATGAGGTTGGGGGAAGTCCAGGGGTTGTCTAGGGGTGTAGGGGGTGTCCAGGGTGTCTATGGGGATGGGGGTGTCTAGGAGGGAGGGAGGGCTGTCCTTGGGGTGCTAGCTGTCTAAGAGGGTGGGGGTGTCTCGGGTTTTGGGCAGGTTGTTTAGTGGGGTGGGGGTTTACAGGGGTGTGGCAAGGCTGTCCAGGGGGTGGGGAGGGCTGTCCTGTGCGGTGGGGGTGTCCTGGAGGGGGGAGGGCTGTCTAGGGGGGTGTCTAGTGGTGTGGGAGGTTTCTAGGGGTGCGGGAGAGATGTCCAGGGGTGTGCGGAGGGTTGTCCAGTGGGGTGAGGGCTTTTTAGGGGGTGGGAGGGTTGTCCAGTGGGGTGGGGTGACTAGGGTGTCCAGAAGGGTGGGGTCAGTCTGGGGGGTGTCCAGGGGTGTGGGGGTTTATAAGGGTGTGGGAGGTGTGTCCTGTGGTGTGGGGGTGTCTAGGATGTCCATGGGGGTGGGGGTGTCCAGGAGGGTGGGATGGAAATCTAGGGGTGGGGGTTATCCAGGAAGGTGGGGGTGTCCAGGGTTGTGGGCAGGCTATTTAGTGGGGTGGGGGGGTTTCCATGGGTGTGGGATGGTTTTCCATGGGTGGGGGAGGGCTGTCCAGTGCGTGTCTAGGGGGTGTCCAGGAGGGTGGGGGCAGTCTGGGGGTGTTTAGGGGTGTGGGGGGTTTGTAGTGATGTGGGAGGTGGACCAGGGGTGTGGGGAGGGAGGCCCAGTGGGATGGTGTCTTTCTAGGGGTGTGGGAGGGCTTTCTAGTGGGGTGGGGGTGTCCAGGGTGTCCATGGGGGTGGGGTTTCTAGGGTGTCCACGGGGGTGGGGTGTCCAACAGGGTGGGAGGGTTGTCCAGGTGGGTGGGGGCTATCTAGGAGAGTGGGGTGTCTAGTGTTGTGGGAAGGCTATTTAGTGGGGTGGGGGTTTTCAGGGGTGTGGTAGGGCAATCCTAGGGTGGGGGTGGGCTGTCCAGTATGGTGGGGGTGTCCAGGAGGGTGTTAAGGCTATGCAGGGGGTTCATAGGGATGTAGGAGGGATGTCTAGGGGTGTGGGGAGGGCTGTCCATTGGGGTGGGGGGCTTTCTAGGGGTGTGGTAGGGTTTTCCAGTGGGGTGGTGGGTGTCCAGGGTGTCCATGAGGGTGGGGGCAGTCCAGGTGTGTCGAGGGGTGTGTGGGGGTTCTAGGGGTGTGGGAGGGGCGTCCAGGGGTGTGGGGTGTCTAGGGTGTCCATGGGGGTGGGGGTGTCCAAGAAGGTGGGAGGGTTGTCCAGGGGGTGGGGGCTGTCCAGGAGGGTGGGGGTCTCCAGGTTTGTGGGTAGGCTGTTTTGTGGGGTGGGGTGGTTCCAAGGGTGTGGGAGGGCTGACTCGAGGGTTGGGGAGGGCTTTCATGTGGGGTGGGGTGGGCGCATGGGTCTGTTTTTGTTCTATTTCAGGTATTCTTTTGGTTGGGCATAGTTGTGGGGGTGGGGGGTCCAAGGGTGTGGGGGATGTCTAGGAGGGTGGGGGCAGTCCAAGGGTGTGGGGGGTGTCCCGTGGGGTGGGAGTTCCCCAGGGGTGTGAAGGGGATGTCCATGTGGGGTGGGGGGTTGGTATATTTTTCATCTATTTTAGGTATTCATTGTGTTGGCCATAGTTATGGGGGGTCTCCAGGGGTGTGGGGGCTGTTTAGGAGGGTTGGGGTAGTTCAGGGTTGTTGGGGTGTCCAGTGGGGTGGGTGGATTTCTAGGGGTGTGTGGGGGTGGTCTTTTTTTGTTCTGTTTTAGGTATTCTTTTGGCTGGGCATAGTTGTGGGGGTGTCCAAGGGTGTGGGGGCTGTCTAGGAGGGTGGGGATGTCCAGGGGTGTAGGGGGTGTCCAGTGGGGTGGGGGGGTTTCCAGGGGTGTGGGGGTGGTATTCAGGTCGGTGGGAGGGGGGTTAGTCGGTTTATCTTCTATTTCATGTATTCTTCTACCTGGTCATAATTGTGGTTGAACAGTTAAATTAAAAAAATTGGGTTTTACGTCAGTTATGTTATAACTGACGTTAAAAATGAACCGGGATTAACTTTAATGTCGGTTATTTCATAATCGATGTAATAAAAAGAAAGGAATAGTTTTTTACGTTGGTTATTTTATAACCAACGTATTAGATATTTTCTCATGTCGGTTATTATTTAACTGGCGTGAAAAACCACTTGGAAGACTATATTATCACGTCGGTTATTTTCATAACTAATTTGATAAATGCTTTGGAGGTGTGATTTAGGATGTCAGATAAATAACAACATATGTGATAAAGTATATACAATGTCATTTTTTTAATAATTGACATAATAAATCATGACTCTGAAGCATTTTCCACGTTATTTTTTGAGTAACCGACATGAAAAATGATTCAGTTTTTTGTTTTTTATGTCAGTTTTAAAATAACCATTGTAAAAAACAATTTTTATAAAGTCTTCTATAATAACGTCGACCATAAACAGACATAAAAACTAAAAAATAACAGCCGTAAAAAAAAATTCTGCACTAGTGTCATTGGGGTGAGACACATAGGAAGACATGGTCTCCCTCCTCAAACTCCAAGGGTCTCTGTCTCCTGTCGGTATCAAAATTCTTCAAATTTTGTGCCATCGTCATCTACTCCTAGATGATCTGAACCTTCTCTGTGGTAGCATGTACCATCTCTGGACCCATAAGTGTTGAATCCCTTAGGTCTATCTAGCAAATAGGTGATCTGGTTGGTTGTTCGTACAAGTCCTCAAATGGGGCCATGCTAATAGTGGAGTGATAACATTTTTGAATGAGAACTCTACCAGGGGCAAGTGGTTCTCCCAACTGCGGCCAAAGTCATGGACACGAGCATGAATCATGTCCTTGAGTGTCTGTATGTTCCACTCTTTCTGACTATTCATCTGAGGATGAAAGGCGGTGCTCAAGCGTAGCTAAGTCACAAACACCTCCTGAAATCCCTTCCACAAGCGGGATGTAAAACGTGTTTCATGATCTGATATCATAATTGACAGCACTCCGTGAAGTCGTATAATCTCTTGAACATAGAGACATCACAAGCTCTCTACTAATCCCTAATCAGGAATGGGAACAGAGTGGGCCAACATGGTGAGTCAGTCAATGATCACCCAGATTGAATCATGGCACTGGACATATGTGGTATCCTTGTCACGAAGTCCATGGAGATAGCATTCCACTTCCGCTCAGGTACCTGAACTGTCTAAGCTAAGCCCACTGGTACCTGATGCTCGATCTTCACACACTGACAAGTGAGGCATCGTGAAACGAACTCTACCACAACATTCATCATCCCTAGATACCAGTACTGATGCTGGATGTCCTTGTACACCTTCTCCACTCTAGGATGTATCGCCTAATGGAATATATGAAACTCCCTCAACACCTCCTCCTATAGCGCCCCCGGTACCATGGTGTATCCTTTGAAGAGAACTATGTGCTCTCCCCATCCGAAAATCCCTCAGGATCATATTCTATAGATATATGAGCACGTCAGCTTCACAGTCAACATCCCCAAGTTGTGCCTCCAGAACATGATAAAGAAGTGGAGGTGACAGTCATATGCCAGAGGTAAGCTCATCCATCTCTATCTACAAAGGATATCTCCAACATGGCTAGATCCTCTATCACCTCACTCAGCAGCTGCAGACCAGACCTCTTGATGAGTGTGTGTGCTACGAAGTTCCACTTCCTAGGAGTATAAACTATCTTAAAGTCATTGTTCTGAAAAAACTCTAGCCATAATCGATATCTTAGGTTCTGGTCCTTCTATTAGAAGATATACCTGAGACTCTTATGATCAGATTAGACCATAAAATGTTCACCCATAAAGTAGTGTTTCCACATCTTCAGCTCAAAGACCACTAATGCTAACTCCAGGACATGGGTAGCATATTTATTCTCATTTTGTCTAAACTTTTTTGAGACAAATGTGATCACATATCGCTCATTCAAGAGGACACCACCTAGTCTGGTCCCTGATGATTCACAGTAAACTATAAACCCAACACCCTAATCTGGTATCCTAAAGATGGGGGCACTCTTTAGTCTCTACCTCACCTCTTGGAAACTCTACTGGAACTTCTCCATCCACAATAAATGTTTCCCCTTCTTCATAAAGGCTGATAAGGGTTCCACTACCCTGGAGAAGTTAGGTAAAAATCTCCAGCAGTACCCAGCCAATCCCAAAAAACTCTGCACCTCAGTCACACTCCTGGTTGGATCCCATGAAAGCAGTGCATCTATCTTTGCTGGATCCACTACAACTATAGCCTCTGAGATAGAGTTCCCCAGGAAGTGGACTTTTTGTATCAAAAACTAACACTTTGATATATTTTTATAAAGCTAGTGCTCTTAGAGTGTTTCCAAAAGTATTTTAAGGTGCATGGTGTGCTCCTCCTCTGATGGTGAGTAAATAAAGATTTCGTTAATGAAGACCATGACGAAGCAATTGAGGTGTGGCTAGAAGATCCTATTCCTTAGCCCCATGAACACTATTGAAGCATTGGTCATGCCCAAAGGCGTCACCAAGAACTCGTAATGGCCTTACCTACATCTAAAGGCTATCTATGGAACGTCCTCATCTTGTACCCTGATCTTGTGATAGCCTAATTTGAGGTTTATCTTGGAAAACTAACGATATCCCTCCAGCTAGTCAAGGAGATCATTGATCCTCTACAGAGGATGCTTATTCTTCATGGTTACTTGGTTCAAGTGCTAATAATTGATAGAAAGCTTTAGAATCCCCTCTTCCTTCTTGGTGAACATGATCGGGGATGCCCATGGAGAAACACTAGGCCTTACAACCCCTTTCTCTGACAGTCCTCTAATTGTACCCTCATCTCATAAAGCTCCATAGAAGCAATCCGATATGCTAGTGTAGATAACGGTGTCATCCCGGGTATAGGTTAATGTGAAAGTTTACTTATCTAAAATGTGGTAGTCCTGGAACATTAATAGGGAAGAGATCAACATACTGGTCCACCACTATAGGATAACTCTGAATCCTCACGTCAACTAATCCAAAGGTGAGGCTAGCCAACTGATGAGTAATCGGTCGCACCCTCCTCCACGATAGTCCATCTTGTGCTGTAAAGGTTTCCTCCTCGCCAATGAAGGTAAACATGATCCCATCCTCACGGACACACCGCACTTTGCACCTAAAATAGTTTATTTGATTATGGATAGTGGATAGGAAGTCCATAACCAAGATGACATTGTAAGGCCTCGACGCATCTACTAGGAGATCACAACTAAATATCTCCCCTACTATAGTGAGCTCACACTACATACACCTTTGTGTAATCATTGAAAATTCTCTCGTAGGAGTCTCTAAGTGCAAGGATAGATCCAATGGCTCCATCAAAATCTGTGATCTTCGAATGAGTGTTATGGTAATAAAAGAGTGACTGGGACCTGTGACTAAAAGAACTGAAACTAGGGTGGAATAGACAGAGATCATACCTCTAATAATCTCTGGAGTGCCATGGTTGGAAGCCTCGGCTGCTTGTAGTTGTGCTCACCCCTTTCTACCTACTCCCTATGGTCGTGGTGGACCACCTGGGGGTGGTGGTGGTAAAATCTCAAACTGTCGTTCACCGCCTGATGTATGACCTGATCCTCTGCCACATCTACCACCCTATGGACGTTTTCGCATGAACTTCTGCCTCTTCCATAGTATTCCCTAGACCATTTACTACTCATCAGTACGGTGGGTCGGGCAGTTTCAAGCCATGTGGACCTGGCCGCCGCACGTGAAGCATAGTATCCTTCACTACCAACCCCCTCTGTCTCGCGAGCTCCGTACCTCTGACCCTACATCCTGGGGTCACCTTCTGTATGGTCTGGTCTACTTGGACCTCTATTTCACCTTCCTACCTCATCCTAGATATGAATCTACTACTTGTCATTCTATGGTGGCTCTCACCATCGGTGCCTGCTCAACTAAGAAGCTCTCCACCAACAATGCTTGCTCGAGCACCCCAGCGGGCATCAGGATATTAAATGATATCATTGACACTCTAATATCCAACCAGAGACCCTACTCAAAGGTTTTGGCTCTAAAAAATGGGTCCCTAACCATGTCAGTGGAGTAGAGTTTGAGGTCCGTGAATCTTGATTAGTACTAGGCCACTAATAAGATGCCCTGATGTAAGTACAGCAGCTTTCAGATACGCATAGATCATAGTGTCGTTGGAACAAACTCCACCCTGAAGAGGAACTCATTTTCCATCCATGAGAGGGTAACCTCATCATGTAACTGGGGCGTCAAGCTCTATGATCTTCCAATCATTCCCAAGAAGATACTAGCAACTGGGATCACCATCTTCTCTACTGGTGTCCCAACTAGATGGAAAACTTTTTCCATAGCCTCCAGTTAGTCCTCAGCTTCCTGGGGATCTGTCTCATCTCAAAACATCATAGGCCTCTTCCACTAGAACTTGTACAATGCACTCAGTCAGCATGCATCGTCCGCTAGTGGGGCTAGTGGACACTGCTACCCTCTGAGTGGTGGTTCTACCTATACACCCCCATAGGTTCCAACACAGTAAGAGGGCCCTGCACTGAAGCCTCATTTCTCAGTGGGCCATCATCATGTACTCTCTCAGAAATCCTGGATGGCTCTCTTTGTAGCGTAATCTTGAAAAGAAATAGGTGTGCCACAGTCAAAAAGTTATACCTGGTGATTTGACTCAAAGGAGATCAAAGTAAAAAATCTTTCCAAAAAACATGCAATTAGGGTTTTTGTGAACCGAATCAGAAATCAGAATTCAGAGTCCTAGTATATGGATACGTCAGCCACCACACTAACACTGGACTCCTCGAACTGAAAACCAAACTCAAAACACATAACACTATTGCCCCATTAATTAGATCAGAGTCCTATTTCTTCGGTAAAATCGACTCCTTTGATACCACTTTGTCAGGATCCGTCCCTTGGGGCCCATGCTGTGACTTCATCAATGTAGAGACCTGAATCCTGACGTACATGGACATTACATTACTTTTGTGGGATAGTTAGTACATAACAAAAACACACACACAAGGATCGTAATAGTTTAGTGTCTTTGGAAACTCGGAATATAATATTCTAATCGTGGTGAGAGATATTCAAAATCTCCCATAAAGATATTCCTTTTTTTACCTAAAACCTTTCTTTATATCCTGGGGAAAAGAAAACAAAAAAAGGGTGAGCTCAAATGCTCAGAAAGGGTAAACAAAAGAAATATCAATCACATCATTTTCATAAGAACATAACATTTTGGAAATATTAACCTGAAAAAGAGAGCATAATTTCATAACATGGGATAAATCATAGTAGTGAAATGAAATCACAATAATCATAACTTAAAACATCAAAGTTGTGGCATACACACATAATCATAGAGAATCATATCTTATTAGTCAAGACTCATTTCCAAGACTATCTTAGTGGACAAAGTCCATTTCTGAACCGAGTCACCCTCGTTTTAGTCATGTTTCACTGAACCGGTATAACCTAGCATTCCAGCCATGTCTATCTCATGAGATAAAAAATCTTTACCCAATGCATTGGAGGGATATATATGTCCCACCCATCTCATAATTATACTATTCTTATGTGTGCCACAAAATCTTAAATCATACATCATTGCATAACCCATGTAATAAAAATAGGATTCTTACACAATGTGACATCATAAAACAATTCATATAAGATAAAAGAATTCATAAAAATATTTCCATCACAACATAATCAAATCCATGTAATAATAGGGATAGAAATAGAACCCTATATTGTCTTAGATGGAAAAGAATTTTGATAAAACACATGAACTCCATTCTTGAGGAAAATATCCTTTCTACTTCAAAAAAACATTTTCCTTTCTTAACATGTCATACAATTTTAAACTAAAATAATTTGATTAAAAATAAACTTGAAAAATTGTAAAGGAAGCTTCTTGGAAATAATGTTTTAAAAATCCATTCATGCCATATAAGTTAAAAAAACATTCTTCTCGTACTTTTGTCGGAAAAGTCAAAAAGTACCTCGTATGAAAAATGACAAAAGATTCCTTTCATATCTTTTACTGTAAACACACCAAAGTTTAAAAATGGATTTAAACAATTTTAGGTGGATGTAAATAATATTAAATATTGAGGAATCATGGATTTGGATGATAAAATACACCCTAGTAAATACCAAAGTATAAACAATCTCGGATAAAAATGAGATTGTGAAATTTTCCTTACCTTTGGTCCGATATGCTTTATACGTGTCTGAACCTCCTGTATAATGATTTAAATAATGTCACTGACTTATTCCAGAATCATACTTATTTTTATGATATCATATATGGTCATATTCTTAGCTTCTTATTAGTAATATTTCATTACTACTTGTTATTTGGGTGTTTATTACTTTTTGTTTGTATGCGTGTTTTGTCGAATAAATTCTTATTCTTCTCTTTAGGTTATAGATACCTCATTTCCAGAATGTTATTAGTGTAATATATATCATATTCATTCATTCAATTCATTTATATAATCATTATGAAATTAAGATCATGTAGAACGAGTCGCATCACATCGTGGAGACGGTATTCCGTACGTACGCACGAGTGATGATATCGTTCCTATGATCGTGGAATTGTATTGGAGTGTATGTATACTATTTCAGAATCAATATCACTTTATAATATTCATATATAGTCATTATTTACACCATTATACCCATCCAAGTAAGGTGGTGGTGGAAAATAGATTTCACCACGGCATGGAGACGGTATTCCGTACGTACGCACGCGCGGTGATTTCATTTTCTGTAGGATGGATAGATGGTTAAATAGGGTTGTTTCATACTTATAATGACATATCAGTATATGAGTGATACTGATGTTATTACTTCATAATGAAACAACTAAATAAGAAGAAGTTGAAGAAGAAAGAAATTGGAAAGGATCGGTAATGGATATTACCTCTTCTTTGAAGCGCCTATTTGAGATCTCCATTTAGGGCACTAAAATTGGTCTTTGAGGAAGACCAGAACCTATAGGATATTTCTAGGGAAGTGGAGAAGATAATTTTTCAGGGGTTGGCCGAGCTTGAAAGCTCAAAGTTGTGTGAGGAAGAGAGGGAGGAGGTGCCCTTTTATAAGGGAGGAGAGGAGTACCTTTGGAATAACTAAAACGATTATTTTATTATAAAGTCAAATTCGGTTTTAAATATCTCCAAATTGATTTATTTAGAAGCTAAGGTGGGTATGGGTCTAAATCCTCTCATCCAATAGAATTTAGACAAGTTTAGGTTCCTATATTAACCTTATCTTTTAGTTTTAACTCTTAGTCAATTAGATTGACATTTACCATGTCACTTTGTATTTTTAGAGTATATAGTTATTAAACATACCATATACATCCAATAGACCCCCAAGTTGTGTTTTATTAATATATATAACCGTATCTAAGTCATTTGGCTGAACCTTAGATTTTTAGGAATAAAATAACAATTAATAATATATTATTTTTTTTAAAAACTATTTTATGTCAATTTTGACACTATTCAATAGTTGATTTTTTTGAAACTAATAACAGAATTATTACTTAGAAAAAAGTTAATTAAATCAATACTAACATGTCATATTAACCTAGAAAATTAATTTAGTTCATAAAAAGTCTCAAATTATATTTATTTGGGTATTTATAACATCAATTATGTCAATATTTCATTAATAAGATAATTATTGCATCATCGTTGTGTCATAAATAAATTCAATTATTTAATCTTTAAAAATTAAAAATAAAATACCATTATGTAGGAAATCTTTTTAGATATCTAATTAATATTTATAGTCTAATTTAGCTTATGTATAACCCCATATTAAAAATTCTTTACTTATTAAACGTTGATTTTAACAATTTTAACCCTTCTTTATATAAATTAATAATAAATGTCCTAATCTAAACCAAGTGGGCCTAAATGGTCCTATGTTATTCCTAAGGTTGTTTTTGGTCGAATTAAACTTGTCCAATAGAATTAGGACATGTGTTATGGTAATAATAATATCATTTTTACCCTTAATTATCCTATTTACTTTTAACCGTGGTAAAAAAAAGTAAAAAGTTACTATTCACCAAAAATTATTTTCATCTCATTGAACCACATTTTAGTCCTTGATATTAACCGTGTGTCTCTGATTTTCGAAATTCCACTCACAGAAGCGGTAAAATTAAGTTTTATGAGAAATTCATTTTTTTAACTACCACTTAGTGGTTTCACTATTCATCAAAAAATGAAAGTTTCCAGAAAAATAGAAAAAATTAGATCTAAGCTATATTTGATATTATGAATTCCAAAATGATTTCTATTTTATCAAATTAAAAACATATCAATTGAATTAATTAATTTGAAAATTAGTTCCCGTCGTCAAAACAAATAGCGTGTTTTTGAGAGATAATAACTATCAAAAGATTGACACTTGTTTATAACTGGTTTAAATGTGAAATTACATCCAATGACCAACATTGTATTAAATTGTAAAAATATATTATAAATATACTTTAAAACCACTCAAATTAATAACTTATCACTATTAATTATTTCGATTAAAAAAGTTGTTTTTAATTATAATTCAGAAACTTTCACTATTCATCAGAATATGAAAGTTATCCGAAAAGTACCAAAAATTCACCCTATGCTAATTTCGATATTCCACATCCAAAAATGAAGTCCATTTTGAAAAATAAAATTTACAAAATTTCAAAAAGTGGTTATTACTATTCATAATAGCTAGTTTTAATAATATTTTAATAGCATATCGTTGTTTAGTGAAACTCGGTATTGCGTATTACACACGCTATCGAGGAAGGTCGCGATTGCGTGTAATGCAAGGCAAGTCAAGGATGTGTGTTGTACAAGATCCTTATGGTGTAGCGTATAACACAATACATTAATGAAATTAAAAAGAATATTTTTTCATAAAATCTCGGGGTGTTACATTCTACCCCCCTTAAAATGAATTTCGCCCCCGAAATTTGTCGGGGTTATAAATGGTTTACTACTCAAAAGTTTCTTTAATAGAAACCCACATCATAAAAAGGAATACCAAAACTTGGCTTTAAAAACTAAAGTATGAAATGTAACGATTACCCAAATAAACTAATCACTGGGTTTCCACATAGGTGAAAATATGGATATGGAAGAGAAATCTAACCATCATGTTCTGATGGAGAGTGGTAGAGAACATGGGTATAGAAAAGCCAGCAATTACGAAGCCATAAATTTGTGACGATCTATGGTACAATCTGATTCATCAGATATAAGGGCACTAGGACAACATTTTTGGTTTTCAAGATCATTTCCCTAAAGTTGATGAAATTGGAATTAGAAGAAATACTTTCGTCATTTTGGTATAGTCTCACCATTGGTCGTTATTTGGACAGTTTCCACTTCATCTCGTAAAGAAAAGAAGTTGAATTTGTCATTCGTGATGTGTTACCAGATCAGTTGATATAATGATGGGTCATTCCATCTGTCTGAAACATAAGGTTAGAAAAGTTATCAAAAAATACATAAGTCCATATATAGTGAGATTAATCATATATGGTTCCTAAAATGGACTTATACTTCATATATCATGTGGCTTAATATAATAAAACTAGTTTCTACTAAACAGGGACTTCCTGTAGGCCAGTGGTAGGTGATAAAGGCCAATCCCACTTCGGTTGTGGGTTCGATTCCCACAGCCTTGTCCGACGTGATGGGATTTCGCCCGTCCTGCGGGTTGTCCTTTTTCTAAAGCTATATTACTATAACATCCCATCTACAATATCGAAAAAAAACTTCTATCCTAAAACAATACTAACTTATGTACAACATAATCCATTCTAGTCTTTAGGCTTATCCATAATACTGCAGTCCATTCTCATAATATAGTGAAAACGATTACCAGAGATTTAATACCATCGTTGATCCCCATATATCATAAGATATGTCTTGTTGGTCACATTCCAAACATTCAAAGTCTTTAATCATTTATTCTCTTGAATACCCATTGAACCTTAGTGAAAAAATGAATGCAGTTAAAAGTTAACACTTTAAACATACCAAAATACGCAAAATTCTATATACTCAAACCATGATATCACTTGTCCTTATATCAATCATAAGCTCATGAATACTATCAAACATATTAGATTCTCTTTATCCCTTCATTATGTGCATATCATCTGCTTTCCAAAAATATTTCAATCACTTTTCATGGTTACCGATGTCATAAAATTATTGAAAACCACAATAGACCAAAACATAAATATTCCAATATTCCATGATACTATATAAAACATTATTCTGGAATCCCATTACCTAAATACATAATCATTCCACCACATCATTTTCCTTAAGTGGTTGCTCACGTTGATCATCACTAACCCTTGGATTAGGGCATTTATTATCATAATGCCCCATTTCCTTGCACTTGAAGCATTGAAGTGTTGGTGGTGCATTCTCTGCAGTCTTTTCTTTATTCACATCATTAGAAACCCTTTTTCCATTACTTCGACACTCAGCTGCTCGATGACCTTCTTTTGCACACTTAAAACATTTTCTAGTCCCATTAATACAATCTCCACCATGCTTCTTTGCACACTTTGAGCATAAGGAAACATTCATCTTCTTTTCACCATTATTCTGAGATTTCTCCTTGAACTCCATCTTCCATTTCTTGTCAAAACTATGAGATGGATAATTAACACCAACTTCCATTTCTACCTTGATAGAACAACACACAATTTCTTCATAGCTACTGAAGTCTCTTATAGCTAATGCCCTTCGAAGATTTGGTTTTAAGCCACTGAAGAATCGATCAACTTTACATTCAGATTGGATGATAAATCCAGATGCATACCTTGCAAGCCTTGTAAAATTTTCTTCTTATATACCAATAGATTCATCATCCTTTTGTTTTAGTTCAAGAAACTCCTTCTCCATCTTTGTTCGAAGAATACGAGGGATGTACTTATTGAAAAATAAGTTTTTGAACTCGTCCCATTCTGTGGACTCAATTTCACCTCTTTGCCTTGTATTCTTGATAAGATTCCACCATTGATCAGCTTCACCTTCCAAACGATATACTGCTAAGATGACTTTATCATGTTCAGAACATTGAAGAACTTAAAATATCTTTTCAGTAGTACTGCTCCATTGTTCAGCAACAAGTGGATCAGAAGACCCACTAAAAGAAGTTGGATGTTGCCTCATGAAGGACTCAACAGAATATTGTTCCCTTCTCTGCTCATTTGTAAGTCCAGAATGATTCATAGCTTGTGTAATTATAGCAATAAGATTTTTCACTCCATCTCCCATAACATTTGTTTGTTCAGGAGGACAATCATTGCATTGTCCATTGCATTGATCAACACGGTTCCTTCGGGTTCCAGCCATTGTCTAAAACCCAAAAAGAATAGTGTAGAGGAAAAAATCATGCTAGGGAAAACAACATAATAAAGGGGGAGCACCCTCAATATCTAACATCTTAGGTTAAATTCTAATATCGTTAGCGCAATTCTAGGACTATAACCTATACGTATACTTAACCTTAGAGACATCTCTAGACATACCATAGAAATATCTCTAGGGATCTCACTAACGTTTTCACATCCTAGTTTCCAAAGGTTGACTAAAACTTTCCTCTGATACCAACTGTAGAGACCTGAAGCCTGACGTACATGGACATTACATTACTTTTGCGGAATAGTTAGTACATAACAAAAACACACACACAAGGATCGTAATAGTTTGGTGTCTTTGGAAACTCGGAATATAATCTTCTAATCGTGGTGAGAGATCTTCAACATATCCCATAAAGATATTCATTTTTTTACCTAAAACCTTTCTTTATATCCTGGGGAAAAGAAAACAAAAAAGGGTGATCTCAAATGCTCAGTAAGGGTAAACAAAAGAAATATCAATCACATCATTTTCATAAGAACATAACATTTTGGAAATCTTAACCTGCAAAAGAGAGCATAATTTCATAACATGTGATAAATCATAGTAGTGAAATGAAATCCCAATAATCATAACATAAAATATGAAACTTTGTGGCATACACACATAATCATAGAGAATCATATCTTATTAGTCAAGACTAATCGCCAAGACTATCTTAGTGGACAAAGTCCATTTCTGAACCGAGTCACCCTCGTTTCAGTCCTGTTTCACTGAACCGGTATAACCTACCGTTCCAGCCATGTCTATCTCATGAGATAGAAAATCATTAACCAATGCATTGTAGGGAGATATAGGTCCCACCCATCTCATAATGATACCATTCTTATGTGTGCCACAAAATCTTAAATCATACATCATTGCATAACCCACGTAATAAAAATGGGATTCTTAAACAACGTGACATCATAAAACAATTAATATAAGATAAAGGAATTTATAAAACAATTTCCATCACAACATAATCAAATCCATGTAATAATAGGGATAGAAACAGAACCCTATATTATCTTAGATGGAAAAGAATTTTGATAAAACACTTGAACTCAATTCTTGAGGAAAATATCTTGTCTACATCAAAAAACAATTTCCTTTCTTAACATGTCATACAATTTTAAACTAAAAGAAGTTGATTAAAAATAAACTTTAAAACTTGTAAAGGAAGCTTCTTGGAAATAATGTTTTAAAAATCCATTCATGTCGTATAAGTTAAAAAAACATTCTTCTCGTACTTTTGTCGGAAAAGTCAAAAAGTACCTCGTACGAAAAACGACAAAAGATTCCTTTAATATCTTTCACTATATACTCACCAAAGGGTAAAAATGTATTTAAACAATTTTAGGTGGATGGAAATAATATTACATATTGAGGAAACATGGATGTGGATGATAAAATACACCCCAGTAAATACCAAAGTATAAACAATCTCGGATAAAAATGAGATTGTGATATTTTACTTACCTTTGGTCCGATATGCTTTGTACGTGTCCGAACCTCCTGTATAATGATTTAAATAATGTCAATGACTTATTCCAGAATCATAATTATTTTTTTGATATCATATATGGTCATATTCTTAGCTTATTATTAGTAATATTTCATTACTACTTGTTATTCGGGTGTTTATTACATTTTGTTCGTATGCGTGTTTTGTCGAATAAATTCTTATTATTCTCTTTAGGATATAGATACCTCATTTATAGAATGGTATTAGTGTAATATATATCATATTAATTCATTAAATTCATTTATATAATCATTATGAAATAAAGATCATGTAGAACGAGTCGCATCACATCGTGGAGACGGTATTCCGTACGTACGCACGAGTGATGATATCGTTCCTATGATCGTGGAATTGTATTTGAGTGTATGTATACTATTCTAGAATCAATATAACTTTATAAAAGTCATATATAGTCATTATTTACACCATTATACCCATCCAAGTAAGGTGGTGGTGGAAAATAGATTTCACCACGACGTGGAGACGGTATTTCGTACGTACGCACGTGCGGTGATTTCATTTTCCGTAGGATGGATAGATGGTTAAATAGGGCTGTTTCATAATTATAATAACATATCAGTATATGAGTGATACTGATGTTATTACTTCATAATGAAACAACTAATGAAGAAGAAGTTTAAGAAGAAAGAAATTGGAAAGGATCGGTAATGGATATTACCTCTTCTTTGATGCGCCTCTTTGAGATCTCCCTTTAGGGCACTAAAATTGGTCTTTGAGGAAGACCAGAACCTCTAGGATATTTCTAGGGAAGTGGAGAAGAGAATTTTTCAGGGGTTGGCTGAGCTTGAAGGCTCAAAGTTGTGTGAGGAAAAGAGGGAGGAGGTTCCCTTTTATAAGGGAGGAGAGGGGTACCTTTGGAATAACTAAAACTATTATTTTACTATAAAGTAAAATTCGGTTTTAAATAGATCCAAATTGATTTATTTAAAATCTAAGGTGGGGATGGGTAGAAATCCTCTCATCCAATAGAATTTAGACAAGTTTAGGTTCCTATATTAACCTTATATTTTAGTTTTAACTCTTAGTTAATTAGATTGACATTTACCATGCCACTTTGTATTTTTGTATTATATAGTTAATAAACATACCATATACATCCAAGCGACCCCCAAGTTGTGTTTTATTAATATATCTAACCTTATCTAATTCATTTGGACAAACCATAGATTTTTATGAATAAAATAACAATTAATAATATAATATTTGTTTTAAAAACTATTTTATATCAATTTTGACACTATTCAATAGTTGATTTTTTTGAAACTCATAACAAAATTATTACTTCGGCAAAAGTTAATTAAATCAATCCTAACATGTCATATTAACCTATAATATTATTTTAGATCATAAAAAGTCTCAAAGTATATTTATATGGGTATTTATAACATCAATTATGTCAATATTGCATTAATAAGATAATTACTTCATCATCATTGTGTCATAAATAAATTAAATTATTTAATGTCTAAAAATTACAAATAAAATACCATTATGTATGAAATATTTTTATCTTTATAATGAATATTTATAGTTGAATTTATCTTATGTATAACCCCATATTAAAAATGATTTACTTATTAAACATTGATTTTAACTATTTTACCCCTTCTTTAAATAAATTAATAATAAATGTCCTAATATAATCCAAGTGGGCCTAAATGGTCATATGTTATTCCTAAGATTGTTTCTGGTCGAATTAAACTTGTCCAATAGAATTAGGACATGTGTTGGGGTAATAATAATATCATTTTACCCTTAATTACCCTATTTACTTTTAACCGTGGTAAAAAAAGTAAAAAGTTATTATTCACCAAAAAAAATTCTTCTCATTGACCAACATTTTAGACCTTGATATTAACCATGTCTCTCGGATTTTTGAAATTCCACTCACAGAAGCAGTAAAATTATGTTTTATGAAAAATTCAGTTTTTTAACTACCACTTAGTGGTTTCACTATTCATCAAAAAATGAAAGTTTCCAGAAAAATAGCAAAAATTAGATATAAGCTATATTTGATATTATAAATTCAAAAATGATGTCTATTTTATCAAATTCAAAACATATCAGTTGCATTAATTAATTTAAAAATTAGTTCCCGTCATCAAAACAAATAGCGTGTTTTTAAGAGATAATAACTATCAAAAGATTGACACTTGTTTATAACTGGTTTAAATGTGAAATTACATCCAATGACCAACATTGTATTAAATTGTAAAAATATATTATAAATATACTTTAAAACCACTCAAATTAATAACTTATCACTATTAATTATTCCGATTAAAAAAGTTGTATTTAATTATAATTTAGTAATTTTCACTATTCATCAGAATATGAAAGTTATCCGAAAAGTACCAAAATTTCGCCCTAAGATAATTTCAATATTCCGAATCCAAAAATGAAGTCCATTTTGAAAAATAAAATTTAAAAAATTTCAAAAAGTGGTTATTACTATTCATAACGGCTAGTTTTAATAATATTTTAATAGCATATCGTTGTTTAGTGAAACTCGGTATTGCATACTACACACACTTTCGAGGAAGGTCATGATTGCGTGTAATGCAAGGCAAGTCAAGGATGTGTGTTGTGAAAGCTCCTTTTGGTGTAGCATATAACACAAGACATTAATGAAATTAAAAAGAATATTTTCCATAAAATCTCAGGGTGTTACAATCAAGCCCTCCCTCCATAGGCCAGGGGTTTACAACTAGCACTGGAAAGGTATATCCCTAAAATGGGAAGGCATTGTCTTTAAACCTGTACAAAAACACAGCCTAAGAACACAACAAGATGCAAGCACGAAGTAAAAATACAGTAGTAAAAGTTTGTACTTGAAGTAAAGGGGTCTAGAATACAAGCTCAACTGAAAAGGAACAACTACAATTGAAAACAAAATCCAGCTCCTATGATCATCCACCAAGGATCATGCCAAAACGATAGGTACAACTCATCTCCACTGCCCTCCTTGTCGACCAGTCTCCTCCATGTACCACCTGGTCCAGGCGCCTACAGTCTTAGTCGGGCCACTCATCTTCTACACAAGACACAACATGGTGCTGGTGAATCCCATGTAGGGATGAGTATAACAATAATCAGTAGCGACCATGAGACCCCTAGAGGTCTCTCATAATTCCATAGAGGAAAACCCCAAACATGATCTCAATAACAAAACACAAAGCAATAGACATAGCTCAAACTATGTATAACAAAATTAGAGTTGTAAAAATGATTAATCATAATGCTATATTATCTAACTCTATCAAGAGGTAGTGTTTCTAACCCACATTGGATCGATAATTACTAACCACCACAAGACCCACATAGGATTGATTGGTGCCGATTCAAACATAATCTTTAGGTGTTGATTCACATAGAATTTGTGGGTGCTAATTCCGAAAGAATCTCTTGTTGTTGATTCACACAGAATCGATGGGTGCTCTTTCACAAAGATTCGTTGGCTGGTGATTCACACAGAAGCGTTGGGTGATGATTCACACAAAATCACTTGGTGTTGATTCACCTAGAATCCTTCTTCATTCTTCGTGCCTTAGCTAGTCACAAGATTCCCTCTCATAGAATGCCTATTTTGGGGAGAAACCGCTCCTTAGGTCAACAATCGTACTTCAACTGCCATGATATCCCACAAAGAAGTTTCCCCATGATCTATCATTTCATAAGGGTTCCAGTGAAATAGATGTCGTGTCAACTAGACACCTGGTCTGTAAGTTATAGGCATTTTAGTGTCGAGGGCCCGGTTGGATTCATAGTCGATCCAACCTAACCGTACTCCAACATTCTCCAAAACTCTCTTAGAGTATCTCAAAAGGATCGTCTCACTCCATGAATCCCAGCACCATAGACGTTTCATCAAATGGATATCCAGTTAGCAAGATATGATCATTTAAGGGTAATTTGGCCAGAATGGGTCTGCGTCCAGTCTAACCCAGTCAGACTGACCCGGCCTGACCAGGCCTGGGCCAAATCAACCTGGTTTTATTCTAACCAACCCAGTTCGGGATGACCCAACCCGGTTCTTATCGACCCGACCTGGTCCGGGTCTGGCCCGGCCCGGTTGGGTGGGCCGTCTTCTACCTCCCAAATGGATTAATGAGCCATTTAGCTCATTGGTTGGCACCGCCAGGTGGCACCACCTCGTCCGTTGTGAGACCTGTAGGGAGTGGGTCCTTCCTTCACCGCGGCATCATAGCTACGGCCTGCTCACCATGGTGGGCGACGGCGTGCCGCCTCTCCGTCAGCACGGCCAGCCCACACCGACATCCCCTTCGGTCTTTCATGGCCCAGAACAATGTTGCCACGCCAGCGAATCTTCTGCGGGCCATCGAGTGTGCTCCAGTGGTCCTTTCTTCCTTCCTAATGCACCTACAAACCTCTCAGGATGCATCCATTATTGCAATCCCTTTGGTTCCAAGGTTCTGTCAAATTGGAACAACCTGGCTTTGAATAACATAATGAAATTCAAGTGGTGTAGGGTCCATGACTTTTTCGTTTGACCCGTGCCCTCCGCGTTAGCATTATAACAAGTAGTAGTAATTTATATATCACATTAAAATAATTACATACCCCATTCAAATCCCCTGCAACAACCTCCCACAAAATCCAGAATGAGAAGAATAATTGTGGGAATTTCATGAATTAGTAGACAACCCCTACCTTGAGATTCTTTTGAGACATTGTGGTGATGGAAGAATATTTCACGTTTGATGAAGCCAAAAACATTCGTCCATCCTGGTTCGTTGCTGCCGGAGATTCTATCTCTATCGGAGGAAGGTGTCATGTCACTTCGCTAGAGGTTCCTCACTTGATGAAGTCGTGTCAAAACCTCTACACCAAACCCCATTTAAATAGAGGGTGAAATGGGTGACTAACTCACTGGGTAATTTATGAGGTTTATTAATTGACATAATTAATGTTTCACATCAATTACATGAGGGGTGGTTACACTTCCAAAGAATATGCTGTCATTTAATATCATATATTAAACGTCTGACTACCTCCAAAGTCACCACCACCACCGCTCAACAGGTGGTAGGGAAAAAAAGAAAAAAAATAACAATCTCTATGTTATTATATTATTTATTTAAAATATGAAAAAATATCTTTTCCACCAGACCAACTATGGTCAAAATGAAGCTTTATTTAAGAGAATCGTATCACTGCGTATTTAGTGGTGCCCTCAAGATTTTAATCCACGAACCAGTTCAAAAAAATGAAAATGATGCCCATTTGTTTACTGAACGTACTATATAAAATTTAAAATTCTATTCTGGTCACATCGAGCCTCGGAATCACACACCATCAATATTCGCAGACTTTTAATAATACAAAATAATTTAAAAACAATTACATGGAATTTTCAGTTCTTTACACTAATCCTCACATGAAATCATATAATTTGTTTGGGTCCCCATGGAGCCACAAACATTGTGTGAGATAAACATCCCAGTATGCGACTACCCAGATCTATACAGTTATAATATAAATTTTACAAAGGTTCTATCAAATATAAACAATAGTAATTAAGTGCATATGCCCATAGAATAAGTCTACGGTAAAGAAAAACTGAACAAACCTCAAGGCTACCTGCAAAAGAGAGTCAGCTCCTAAAAAGGCAGCTATAACCAAGTAAACAAGTCACATGGCCATGCTATATATCCATCTCTATCCTGGAGCTCATAGCCACACAGTATAAAGTGAACAAGAATCCCACAGCCAAGATGTACCGGGAAGTGTAGACCCCAAGGGTCAGATCCAAGGTGTTAGTAGACCAAGTCATCCATGTAATTAATAACTAGACCACGGAGGGCTAGATCCAAGGAGCAAGTTCAAGGCATCCCATTGATTCCCATGGGCATCCCTACTGGAAACTCTGTTAGACACCAGTTGGGGTCCTATGAGAATAGAAATAGAAAGCGCTACACAAGCCAATGCAAGTTGGACCCTACAAGGTAGCAAGCCCCAAGGCATCCCATGATATCAAGACCCAAGGGGCAGAGTCAACCCAAGGCATCCACAACCGCATGCCAAATTCATGGAGAGAAGTCCAAGGAATCTATAAAACCATTCATTAAAGAATTCAAACAATCTAATTAAACATATATTCCGTGTGAGTATACCCACTCACATCCACCTGCACAAGCCATGAGTATACACACTCATGCAAACATTTTATCAAAACAAGCATATGCACATACCCTCATATAGAAAACCATTTAAAATTCCTTGTGTCATTTACATATAGGTATACCCACACATATAAAGACGTTCCATTTATGCCAAGCTATCATAATAGATGAGGAATAACATGATATCAATAATCATAGAGACAATACATCTCCTAAGCAAGATACTCAAGATGCAAAGGCATCTAAAGGATTCCTCTAACTAGGAAAGCACAAGAACACACCCCTTATGCGGTTTAAATAGTCATAAATAGGGTATTACTATAAGGCGCACCCCTCGAGTGCCATCGAAATTATAAAACTGTTCCAAAATAGCTAAACAGAACACATCGTCAATAACACTAGGTCCAACTGTAACTACTAAAATCAACTCGCTAAAAAATGAGACCTCTCTAGAATGTCCGACAAATGGAATTTCAGCCGAATGCTTGAAAAACACCCAAAAAATCTGAATGAATGTATATACCACCAACCTCACCTCAGTAGTAGACAGCTCGTCCTGTATCGTGTCTTGATTCATCCCATTTTGGAAGAAATATGAAGAACAGATGAGGAATAGAATATTAGGGCATATGATCCAAACAATCAAATAGTGCAATTATTGTTCCAAAGAATCAAGAAAAACTAAAAAGGAATGTAGGAATTACTAATATTGATCCATAAAGATGATCGATAATCAAAACGAAGATCAGACGGAGGAACATGATCAATTCCTATGTTATATGCCAAAAGAAGGAGTTCTAGAGGGATTCTATCTGTAGATGATGAAAAAACCAAATTAGGTTCAAAAAGAATATTTTATTTTAATTTAAAGTTGTAAAAAAATCTCACAAGAGGGGTCGCATGGTTTATCCACAATGTTTTACAAACCATGTGAAAACCATGCACACCTCTCTTTTAAATAGGGCCACACCTTGCGGTTTACCCACATGGTTTGATCAACTGTGTGGAAATCATGCAGAACCTCTCTATTAAAAAAGTTCAATTTTCAAACCAATCGCACAATTTTTCCTAACTATTCCCAAACCACACAAAAACTGTGCATCAGGCCATTTCATCACCAAAAACTGGTTCTGAATTCCGAACAAGCCCTTGACACTTCCAAAACACGGGATATCAGGTTAAGAATCCCCATAAAGCCATAATAAGGTATTTAAACCAAATAGATATCAATATATACCTCATACGAAAACTCGGATTCTTACAATATTTTCCCCTTATAGCAATTCCTCCTCTAACTTCACAACAAAGGGTGGTTAAGATTCTTCTGAGAACAACTTCGGCCACAGAGCATGTATGTAGGCCTCCATCTCCCAAGTCTCATATTGTAAACTTCTTTGCTGCTATAGCACCAAAACTAGAGGATCTGACCATGCTCGAAGAACCTTTGTGCTCCTGTCAACAATACAAATTAGATACTCCTCAAAGGAGGCATCAACCAGAAGCTCAACCTGCTCGGGATGAAAAACGTGATACGGGTCTGAGTGATTGTGGCACAGCTAAGATACAAGGAAGACGACGTGCATGGCTCAGTACCTTTGAAGTAACTACAACAAATAGGATACTGAACTGACTTTCTCTAGAATCTCAGACATCCGGACATATCTCAGAGAATGTTTTATTTGTCTCCTAATCTTCATGTGTCCCATCCTCAGTGAAACATGCAATAACACACGATCCCTGACCTTAAACTCTTGAGGTCATCTGTGGTGATCAGCATATGATTTCTGAAAAGACTGTGTTGTATCTATCTACTTCTAAATCAACTAAACCTTCCTAGAAGTCTCATGCACGAGATATGGTCCCTGTAGAGCTGCATCTCTTTCCTCTAACCAACATAGGGGAGAAAAAAATGGTCTACTATATAAATCCCCAAAAGGTTACATCTTTATCGTCGCCTGATAATTTTTATTGTAGGAAAACTCAACTAGGGGAATGTGTCTCTCCCAAAATCCCAAAAAATCTTGGACACATGCTCACAACATGTCCTCTAGAACCTATATCATATGCTCTGATTGACCATCAGTCAGATGGTGGTACGCTATGCTCATAAGAACCTATGTACCCAGTTCCCTCTGAAATATTTGTTAGAAACGAGTTGTAAAGAAGGCATCCCTATCTAAAATGATAGTGTATGGTGCCCCATTAATTCCTACCACCTTTCGGATGTATAACTTTCCATGATCATCAACACTAAAGGTTTCCTTGATTGGTAAGAAATGTGTGGCCTTCGTAAGCCTGTCAACGACATCCAATAGAGCATAATTACCATGAAACCTCCTCTAGAGAAAACTCCATAAAGCAAGCCCCTGAGCATTCAAGAAATGTTATCGTCATGGTTTCCATTAACTGGGAAAACTCTAAAACATCTGAGGTCATACCTAAGGCCTCGCAGCAAAGAACAGTCGAACATCAGCTGACCTCATCAAAACATGTCTCACAATCTTCCCATGAAATACATTAGGGACTTTCACACCACACCCAACTTAAACTAATGTACTGTTCAAACTTTTTCACTCGAACCATACACAAGGAACAAGCAGGATAATGAGTCAAACCATCACTCGATGAATTATCCTAGAAATGCCCAAATTAGAAGGCCGAAGTGTTCCAACAGAAACACAATGCCTTCTCCCAACACACCACACACCCATACTGAGCCCATTCACCGGAGACGATATCTGTCTCTCAGCGATGCTCATTTTTTGAACCATCCATAATCATTTTAAATTCCATGCCACATCCTGAACAAAACTGAATTTCCAGATCCACCGCACCAGAATCATTACTTCATTTAATCATCACATATGATCCCAACTAAAATTCTTTGCAAACCATAAACTTATCAACCTGGATTCCAAGGAAGTCACTATGGGTGGTAAAAACTCCCTGTTATTAGTGAAACATTGGTATGATTCCAAAATTCCACATAATAACACTAACTGAACCCAAAGTAGCATCCGCCTGGTGGTGATGTTAAAGAAAGCTACAGGCATCCATGAGTCCATCCAAGGCATTCTTACATGGCAACCCAAGCATCACCTAGGATAAACCAATCCTCGTCTAAAACCATGCATCCAGTGCACATCATAGAAAGAGATCATGAACCTTCACAATGTCTTTCCACTATAGAATGGTGTATAATCGACACTCTCTTAGTGCATCTAGGATGACGTCCATATAGGGGACATGCTCGTCTCTCAAAGAAGAGCAGACTAAGTGTATTTCAAGGGTTACATTAAATGGACAGCTGAACTACTATTTGCAGACCTCTTGAAAGAAACTCTACATCACTTGTCGACACATTTCCATTTAACCAACCACAATGCCATTATCCTAAGGAATTCTGTAATAGGTTATGCTCAATCACTGAGGGCCATACATGATCATCGATCCATCACAAGGGTTGCGCACATAGCCAACCACAACAATAACTACATTCTTCCTATTAAGCATTAACATGAAACTAGACTCACAAGTCTCAAAAGGAATTGAAGTAGAAACAACCATTTCGAATGTTCCTTGATTGTGATTCTTCTATATGGAATGAAAAATTTAAAGGTATGAGTTTTGTTCCATGAACCACAATCATCAAGTTTTATCACTTGGCATGAAAACTGAAACTAAACTGACCAGCGTGTCAAAACACCTGTGCTAGAGAAAGTCCTCTAGAATAGTCGGACGAACTTGGTTCGATAACTCTTAGGTGAATCTACTCTAGAGATAACCTGAGAATATACATAACAACTAATAGATAAATGATCAAAACCAAAGTCAACAACTAATTTTAACTTTTAACACTCGACGAGCACCATGTATATCAACATATACAACCCCAGGTATGCAAAAGAAAAGGGAACATCCTAGGTACTATTTGTAGTCTTTCCACCCTATGAATCCTAGTTCTAGATGGCTCACATAGAAGTTGTCTCAAAAGCACATCATCTACACAACCATTTACATGGATGACGATGTACCAAGTCACCCATCACATAAGGAAAGAGAGGTTCACACAACCTCTTAAGTAGCTGTGTAACACCCCAGGTAAATAAAGAATATGACATTTTTATATTTATCCCTATTTGTGTAAAAAATGTCAACATTAATTTAAATGGAACGCTATGCTCGATGGATTACCCAATATGCAACAATGAGTTCCTTTGAAATCTTACGTTGCACTCTAATAATAAAATAATATTATTTTAAATGATAGTTAACACATAGCCATTGTATTGGCGGGAATGAATATAAATAACTAAATTATGATTACATATGTTTGTTATATGTTTTTACTTTTATCCAATAAATTTTAGATGCTTAAAATACAAATGAATCCAATCTAAAGCATTGAATACACTAGTATTTTTAAAGGATTGTTTTACTACCTTTTGATGGAAAACCATTTTTAAATCAAACTTTTGACAAATTTATAAGCTATATTTTTTAAAATAAACATACTATTTATGATTGAGACATAGAAATTTACCTTGGGTTAATTTTTGGTATTTTTCTAACAATGTTCATTTTTCAATGAATAGTGAAAAATACTGCATTTTACATCAAAACTGTTTTTTCATATAATTTAATTATATGGTTATATTATATTTTTAATTTGTTTTAAAGTGTAATTGGAATATATTTTTACCATTTAATCCAATGATGGTCATTGGGAATAATTTCACTCTAGAATTGGGCATAAACAAGTGCCAAACTTTTCATAAATATTATTTCTAAAAAACCCGCTATTTGTTTTGACAAAGGGAAGTTTTTTTAAATTAATTATTGAAATTTATGTGTTTGTAATTTGGTAAAATGGATTAAATATTTGGAATCAGAAGGTCCAAATTATATAATTAAGACTCTTTTGTTTTTGTACATTATGAATAGTAACGACGGTAATTATCTTTAATTATCTTGATTAATGAGTAATCAGGTAGTTAAAGAAAATAATATAATATCATAATAATAAAAAAATGACCACAAAATGTGTTCTAATGCTACTGGTTGTCTCATGGCCGACCATGGGACGCCTTGTGCCAAACATGGGGGCCCCATGGAATCACTTTTGTGAGAAAGTGACTTTTTATCTTTTTATTTTTTAAAGAATGTTAAATGTAACAAAGAATGTATCACCTAACTAAAATATTTTTAATTTTGTCTAAATAAATGATATTTTAGACTATAAATATTCATTAGAAACATAATAGGATTTCCTACATCTTAGTATTTTTTTATAATTTTTAGACATTAAATAAATTAAATTATTTATGACATCATGATGATGTAACGATGACCTCATTATTTAATGATTTAAATAAAATTGAAATATAATGTAATATCTAAGACCTACACATGTCCAAAACCTATGTTATGGGTGGATTTGGAACCCTTATCACCTTATCCTCGAAACACATCAATGTGGGACCATTAAAATCCGAAACTCATTTGGAAATAAAGTTACCTTTTATACCTTTCCCAGAGTGCCACTCCTCTCCTCTTATAAAAGGCCCCCACCTCTACCTCCTTACCCACACATACATAGCCTTTGGCTCGGCCAAACCCTGACCATTTCGTCTCTCCACATCCCTCTCTTACTCCTTGAAGCCTCACTGTGGGAAGAATTCTTCCCAAGGAAGCCTTTGAGCTCAAACCAAAGGGAGTTACCCGATTTTAAGGTAATGTCTTCACTTGTGTCATTTTGTTTTATTTTGCTTCTCCAACCCCCAAAACTCTTTTTAATCATTTATTTTTGTAAAAATTACAGTATCTTCAATATACTAGGATGTTTTTATAAGAAGGATTCGAGCTACACTTACACAAACCTACATCTAATGGTTAAAGAACATACTATTTCCGTGGATGTCAAATTTCTGCCTCCCGAAACGATGATTGTTCAACATTCTTTTAACACCTTCAAAGGTGGCCATTAAGATATAACTATATTTATATGTGATATATAATATGTTTATTTTTTCCTTAATATTCTGTATTTTTCATTTATGGCATACCTTTATGGCTTCCATTATGGGTATACATGATATCTTCATTTAAGGAAGTGCGGACTACCGCCCCCTCAAAGTGATTTGATTCGTTAATACCTTATGTGGTACATATAATGGATATATTTAATGATATTATATATGATACCATACTGTAATTAAAATACTATTATGTATCATTATGTTTTAATTCCATTAAATATGAAATAGAAATGGAAGAAGCGTTCATGCGTACGTACGGCTTACCGTATCCATGAACGGTACATTTCATTTCTTATCTCCAAATATTATGTACTATTATAAGTAAATATATATATAATGGATATATATGTAATATATTACATCTAAATTATGGGTATAATTCTGGAATTATAATATATATCTCTCATTTTGTTTTAATTCCATTAATATGGCAAAAAATGAAAGTAGCGTTCATGAGTACGTACGGCCTACCATCTCCATGATCAGTGCTTTTAATTTTTTATCTCCAAATGCTATGGAATAGTATAAAATGAATATATACTGGATATATGTGATATTTAAAACATAAATACTATTCTGTAGATGATGTACCTATAACAACATGGAAAATTCTTTTCCAACAAGTTCAATTTTTACTCCTGTACTGAACATCGACAAAAACATATGATATGAACTCACTTTATTAACCAATTATTATAACATTATAATATGTGATATGAAATGAATAATAATATTTAGAGGAGGTCCTTCAGCAATTATAAATTGACCAAATTTTATTATTCAGAAGATTAAAGAACGATCGAGTTATGTCGGACACGAGGTTAGGGATCCTACTCCACTCTTTCTTCTTAAGTACACTCTTTTATGTAATTCCTTTTAAAGCTCATCTTTCTTGTTATTGGGATGTTATTTTATATTAATCTTACTGTAATTTTTATATTTATGTGATGAGAGACCCTATTCTCTCTCATCAAGCCATTTTGGATGTTTTGAGTGGCGCCGTTAGGCTGCCAAATTTTCGTAAGAGATATAACCTCTCTCTTTATTTTTAAGTACTCTCCTTTATGTCACTTCTTTTAAGATCCTATTTGTTATTTTGGGGGATTTTCTTTTACATTACTATTTATATAAACTTTATGTTAATATGATGAGATACACTATTTGATCTCATCAATCCATTTTTGTAAGTTTTATGTGGTGTCGTTAGGCTGCCGAGTTTTCGTAAGGGATTTTTCATCTCACTTTTATTCCCGTGAGATTTATGCAACATTTGCCACAATTTCCTTTGAGTGGTGTATGTACTGACCATTATTTTACTCATTGTGTAATATAATTTCTTTTATGAGTATTTACATCAATGTTGTATTTTCCTTCTTTCACGAGGTGTATGTTTCGAAAGATACCCATGTCGGTAAGGGAACCTTTCACCCTCCTATTTTTAAAAGACTTATTTTGTTGGGTATTTTAATTTACATTTTGTTATGTTGGGATATGTTCTCATATATCCTTATTGATGTAAATTTTATGTCCCAGTGATGATATACCCTTTTTTTATCTCTCATCAACTCATTTTTATGTGACGTCGTTAGGCTGTCATGGGAACTTCTTAACCCAATTTCGATTTCTTTGGGTTCAACATGTAGTTATTGAATATTTCATCCTTTGAATCTGTGTGAATGACATTTGATTATTTTACACTTAATATCCACTTATATTTTGTGTATTTGTTTGTCATACATAATTATGTAATTGATTTATCCTTAAACTAAGGATACCGTCTTTATAAGGGACTTCCTCTCAATCTCCTTTCATTGAGGCATATTCTGTTTTATACACAACCTTATTTTATACGGTGTATAAACCCATTTTACTTTTACATTTTTTCAAAAGGAATCTTTTTTATATGATGTGTTTATTAAACGAAAAAGGGAATGTTTTTGTCATACGTATGCGGTGACAACGACTTCACCCCCGTCGTGACCATTATTTGAGTTTCGGCTTCCCCTACAAGCCATACCTTCTTTTCAAAAGAAAAATAAATACCATGTTTTACTTTTATTTTATTTTGGTATTGAAAATGGCTTTCATAATGTTTTTATATCAATGTGTTGTATTGATATCTTGTGATTGAATGGTGGAAATTTTATGTTTCCTTTATGCATGTTTTATGTGATACGATTATGTTGAGGTTCTTGGGCATTATTATGAAGACGGGTGGTTCCGTGATAAACTAAGGGTGGGTGTGCCCGATATAGCTATCCAATGCATTGGGTAACGCGAATGAGTGAAATGTTAAGGTTTCTCTGAAGAGATTTAGGGAATATACTATGGTGGGTATTCCAAACATAACCAATAGGGTTACTCCCTACGTAAGAATGTTATGAATGCCACAAGTTACCTTTTATGTCTTATAATTTATATGATTTATTCATGATTTTATGAGGTATGTTAAAGTGATTATGTTTTATGGGTAAAGTATGATTTCATTCTTATGTATACATGTACTCATGTTTCCTTTCCACATTTTTATATACCTTACTAAGCTTTTTATACTCATCCCAAGTTTTTGAAATGTTTTTCACAGGTCAAGGGAAGGGTACAAGATATGATGATAGTGTTAAGGAAATGTCAAGAATTAATCCATGTTTTATTTTAAATATGTTTCCGTTGATGGGAAAAATTAATACTATCTTTTATGTAACCACTTTGTTTAAATGTGGAATGTAATGAAAGTTTTATGATCTAATTCTCTAAAACTCGAAACCTGAAATGATCCTCAATGTGTAATCTTGTAATAACTCAAGATTAAGTAAGGTTTAAGGCTGGGGCCTTATAGTTGGTATCAGAGGTCGGTTTAGATAACTTTAGAGGATATGGTATTCTGTAAGCATAAGTGAAATTACCATATTGGCTAGGATTTTAGAAAGTGTCATAGTTTTTAGATAAAGTGAAGGAGTAAGTATATATTAGTGTTTATCTTACTCATTAGTACATGATGGCTATGTTGATATACTCACACTGACCTTTTTGGTTTTAGTAAATGGCTGGATCTAGCAGGCACCAAAGTGAAAATTGGTTTGAAGGAAACTGTGGTGGTTCTCTGATAAAGAGACTGGATGAAATGGGGTATTCAATGAGGAAACTCGTGGTTGTTCTAAACCAACTATCAAGGAGTCATGATCAACCACTTGAACCTTGTTATGTTCTATAATGCATCATGTACGAGATGACAAATTGACATGGAAGTTCAGGTAATAATTATAAAGGTAACCATTAGGGTTTATATGATCCTTACTTTTGAGGTAATTATGGGTTATTATATGTTATGATGGAAAATGAAAGGCATGAGATAAACTTGAGGTTAAAATATGTTATGTTTATTTTTGAAGATTTTATCTCGTTTTGGGAAATGTTTTGAGAATTATATTGTTTTGGAAAAAGGACAACACACAAACCGTGTGACAACCCGTCGCGTCGGACAAAGCTACGAGAATCGAACCCACAACCAAAGTGCGACTGGTATGTATCACCTACCACTGGACTACGTGAAGTCCTTGGTTAGTTTGATTGATTTTTTTTATTTAGATGATTTTATGAATTAAGATTAAGCTAATTTTGGGTTATCTATGTAAATTTATTAACCTATCGTGGAGGATATGTGATTAGGTTAATTACTTTTCAATATTAGAATTTAGGAGCAAATGATGTTGTTTGGAGATAAATGTTACGATTTAACTTGGAAGACTATGTGACTAAATCCTTCAAATATTTGGGTTTCAATCTTAGTTTGTTTTACTTTGAAGAATTATATGGACAAATTGTTTATCGAATGGTCCTCGTTGAACTTTGGGTTTTGTTGGACAAATTTTGGAGATTAAGAATAGATTTTCTTTTTATAAAGGGTTATCCTTTTCTGGATTATCTGATCTTGTACTAACATTTTTTGTTTGGTTTTGGTTAATGTCTAAAGACATGGGAAGTATATAGTTCTCTTTGAAGGATTAGGTGATTCTATAGAAGTTGATTATAGTACTCTTAATGTGAACAAGTCTTCCAAAATACTCGTCTTTTGGGGAAAGTATGAGTTTGTGTAATAAATCTAATAAAAGTTGAAAGTCAACATGATAAGTAATTATGTTTCCTTATGAATAAATTCCTCAATAAAAAGTAACTTAAAACAAAAATGTTGTATATTAATTTTTCCTACTGGGGAATCGAATACCTTTTAACCCATCACAAGTTTGTGATTTTCTTGTGGTTAACTTTCTCCTAAACATGTTTTCTATCACTCTCCATCAGAACATGACCCTATGTTTTCTCCTCCATGTCCATGTTTTTCTACATGGAATCCTAGTATGGGTTAACTTGGGTGACCTCTGTACTTATCTTCCTTTATTTTAAAGTGATTTTTTTTACCGACTCTTGTTCTGATGTGGGACTTTCAAAGATGTTTCCAAGCTCAATTTTAAAATTGCAAGGACGCAATTCCCAAAAGGGGGGAAGGATGTAACACCCCAAGTAAATAATTAATATTATATTTTTATATTTATCCCTATTTGTGGAAAAAATGTCAATATTAATTTAAATGGAACGCTATGCTCGATGGCTTACCCAATACGCAACAACGAGTTCCTTTGAAATCTTACGTTGCACTCTAATAATAAAATAATATTATTTTAAATGGTAGTTAACACATAGACATTGTATTGGCATGAATGAATATAAATACCTAAAATATGAATAAATATGTTTGTTAAATGTTTTTACTTTTATCCAATAAGTTTTAGAGGTTTAAAATACAAATGAATCCAATATTAAGCATTGAATACACTAGTATTTTTAAAAGATTTTTTTACTACCTTTTGATGGTAAACCATTTTTAAATCAAACCTTTGACAATTTTATAAGCTATATTTTTCAAAATAAACATATTATTTATGATTGGGACATAGAAATTTACCTTGGGTTAATTTTTGGTATTTTTCTGACAATGTTCATTTTTCAATGAATAGTGAAAAATACTGCATTTTACATCAAAACTGCTTTTTCATATAATTTAATTATATGGTTATATTATCTTTTTAATTTTTTTTAAAGTGTAATTGGAATATATTTTTACCATTTAATCAAATTATGGTCATTGGGATTAATTTCACTTTGGAATTGGGCATAAACAAGTGCCAAACTTTTCATAAATATTGTTTCTAAAAAACCCGCTATTTGTTTTGACAACGTGAAGTTTTTTTTAAATTAATTATTGCAATTTATGTGTTTGGAATTTGGTAAAATGGGTTAAATATTTGTAATCATAAGGTCCAAATTATGTAATTATGACTCTTTTGTTTTTGGACATTATGAATAGTAATGACGGTAATTATCTTTAATTATCTTGATTAATGAGTAATCAGGTAGTTAAAGATAATAAAATCATATCATAATAATAAAAATGACCATAACATGTGTCCTAAGGCTACGTTTTGTCTCATGGATGACCATGGGATGCCTTGTGTAAAACTTGGGCGCCCCATGGAATCACTTTTGTGAGAAAGTGACTTTTTTATCTTTTTATTTTTTAAAGAATGGTAAATGTAACAAAGAATGTATCACCTAAGTAAAATATTTTTAATTTTGTATGAATAAATGATCTTTTGGACTATAAATATTAATTATAAATCTAAAAAGATTACCTAAATCATAGTATTTTTTATTATTTTTACACATTAAATAAATTAAATTATTTATGACATCATGATGGTGCAGCGATGACCTCATTATTTAACGATTTAAATAAAATAGAAATATAATGTAATATCTATGATCTACACATGTCCAAAACCTATTTTATGGGTGTATTTAGAACCCTTATCACCTTATCCTAGAAACACATCAATGTGGGAACATGAAAATCCGAAACTCATTTGGAAATAAAGTTACCTTTTATATCGTTCCAAGAGTGCCCCTCCTCTCCTCCTATAAAAGGCCCCCACCTCTACCTCCTTACCCACACTTCCAAATCCTTTGGCTCGGCCAACCCCTGCCCATTTTGTCTCCCCACATCCCTCTATAACTCCTTGAATCCTCACTTTGGGCAGAATGCTTCCCAAGGAAGCCTTTGAGCTCAAACCAAATGGTGTTACCCGATTTTAAGGAATGTCTTCACTTGTGTCCTTTTGTTTTATTTTGCTTCTCCAACCCCCTAAAATATTTTTATTCATTTATTTTTGTAACAAATATAGTATCTTCATTATACTAGGATGTTTTTATAATAAGTATTCGAGCTACACTTACACACTCCTACATCTAATGGTTAATGAACATACTGTTTCCGTGGATGTCGAATTTCTGCCTCCCGAAATGATGATTGTTCAACATTCTTTTAACACCTTAAAAGGTGGCCATTATGATGTCACTATATTTATATATGATATATAATATTTTTATGTTTTCCTTAAGCTTCTGTATTTTTCATTTATGGCATACCTTTATGGCTTCCATTATGGGTATACGCGATATCTTCATTTAAGGAAGTGCGTACTACCGCCCCCTCAAAGTGATTTGATTCGTTAATACCATATGTGGTACGTATAAAGGATATATTTAATGATATTATATATGATACCATACTGGAGTTAAAATACTATTATGTATCATTATTTATTAATTCCATTAAATATGAAATAGAAATGGAAGTAGCGTTCATGCGTACGTACAACTTACCGTCTCTATGAACGGTACATTTCATTTCTTATCTCCAAATGTTATGTACTATTATAAGTACATATATATAATGGATATATATGTAATATATTACATCTAAATGATGGTTATAATTCTGGAATTATAATATATATCTCTCATTTCGTTTTAATTCCATTAATATGGAAAAAAAATGAAAGTAGTGTTCATGCGTACGTACGTCCTACCGTCTCCATGATCGGTGCTTTTAATTGTTTATATCAAAATGATATGGAATAGTATAAAATGAATATATACTGGATATATATGATATTTAAAACATAAATACAATTCTGTAGATGATTTACCTATAACTACATGGAAACTTCTTTTCCAACAAGTTCAATTTTTACTCATGTACTGAACATCGACAAAAACGCCTGATACGAACTCACTTTATTAACCAATTATTATAACATTATAATATGTGGTATGAACTGAATAATAATATTTCAAGGATGTCCTTAATCAATTATAAATTGACCAAATTTTATTATTCAGGAGATTAAAGAACGATTGAGTCATGTCAGACACGAGGTAAGGGATCATACTCCACTCTTTCTTCTTAAGTACACTCTTTTATGTCATTCCTTTTAAAGCTCATATTTCTTGTTATTGGGATGTTCTTTTATATTAATCTTACTGAAATTTTTATGTTTATGTGATGAGAGACCCTATTCTCTCTCATCAATCCATTTTGGAAGTTTTGAGTGGCGCCGTTAGGCTGCCAAATTTTCGTAAGAGATCTAACCTCTCTCTTTCTTTTTAAGTACTCTCCTTTATGTCACTTCTTTTAAGCTCCTCTTTTTTATGTTGGGGGATGTTCTTTTAAATTACTATTTATATAAACTTTACGTTAATATGATTAGATACCCTATTTGATCTCATCAATCCATTTTTGTATGTTTTATGTGGCGCCGTTAGGCTGCCGAGTTTTCATAAGGGATTTTTCATCTCACTTTTATTCCTATGAAGTTTATGCTACATTTTTCACAATTTCCTTTGAGTGGTGTATGTACTGCCCATTATTTTACTCATTTTGTAATATACTTTCTTTTATGAGTATTTACATCAATGTTTTATTGTCCTTCTTTCACGAGGTGTATGTTTCGAAAGATACCCATGTCAGTAAGGGAACCTTTCACCCTACTCTTTTTAAAAGGCTTCTTTTGTTGGGTCTTTTAATTTACATATTGTTATGTTGGAATATGTTCTCATATATCCTTATTTATGTAAATTTTATGTCCAAGTGATGAGATACCCTTTTTTATCTCTCATCAACTCATTTTGATGTGACGTCGTTAGGCTGTCAAGGTAACTTCTTAACCCAATTTCGATTTCTTTGGGTTCAACATGTAGTTATTGAATATGTCATCCTTTGAATATATGTGAATGAACTTTGATTATTTTACACTTAACATCCACTTATATTTGGTGTATTCGTTTGTCACACATAATTATGTAATTGATTTATCCTTTAACCAAGGATACCGTCTTTGTATGGGACTTCTTCTCAATCTCCTTTCATTGAGGCATATTCTATTTTATACACAACCTTATTTTATACGGTGTATCAACCCCTTTGACTTTTACGTTTATTCAAAAAGAATCTTTTTTATACTAAGTGTTTATTAAACGAAAAAATGGAATGTTTTTGTCGTACGTATGCGGTGACAACGACTTCTCCACCGTCGTGATCATTATTTGAGTTGCAGATTCCTCTACAAGCCAAACATTCTTTTTAAAAGAAAAATAAATACCATGTTTTACTTTTCTTTTATTCTGGTATTGAAAATGGTTTTCATAATGTATTTATATCAATGTGTTGTATTTATATCTTGTGATTGAAAGGTGGAAATGTTATGTTTCCTTTATGCATGTTTTATGTGATACGATTATGTTGAGGTTCTTGGTCATTATTATGAAGAAGAGTGGTTCTGTGATAAACTAAGGGCGGGTGAGCCCGATATAGCTCTCCAATGCATTGGGTAATGCGAAGGAGTGAAACGTTAAGGTTTCTCTGAAGAGATTTAGGGAATATACTGTGGTGGGTATTCCAAACGTAACCAAGAGGGTTACTCCCTACGTAAGAATGTTATGAATGCCTCAAGTTACCTTTTATGTCTTATGATTTATATGATTTATTCATGATTTTATAAGGTATGTTAAACTGCTTATGTTTTATGGGTAATGTATGATTTCATTATTAGGTATACATGTACTCATGTTTCCTTTCCATATTTTTATATCCCTTACTGAGATTTTTATTCTCATCCCAAGTTTTTGAAATGATTTTCACAGGTCAAGGGAAGGGTAAATGATATGATGATAGTGTCAAGGAAGTGTCAAGAAAGAATCCATGTTTTATTTTAAATATGTTTCTATTGATGGGAAAAATGAATACTATCTTTTATGTAACCACTTTGTTTAAATGTGGAATGTAATGAAAGTTTTATGATCTAATTCTCTAAAACTCTAAACCAGAAAAGATCCTCAATGTGTAATCTTGTAATAACTCAAGATTAAGTAAGGTTTAAGGCTGGGGCCTTATAATCTGACCATGCCTGATGCTTGTATAGCTTGTTGAACTGAGCATTACTCAATTATAATTACTACCACAATGGTCAAGATACAATGATCACCCATTTGAAAAATGGTTTACCCTTTAAAAACAAAAATCTTTCCAGGGAAAATGGCACTTGAGGGGTACCAACTTCAAAATGCTCGCAGTGGTAAGAAAGACAACATGTTATAATAGTGCTACCTACCATGGCTAGCCCCATATTAATCATATTCATCATCCCCCATCACATAGGTCATGAAAACAAATATTACTCTTGGTTGAAGAGACCTTTTTATTAAGCCAAATATAAAAGAAGCAACCTATGGATGATCGTTCACATCTCTGTTCCAAGGAATATATTCCAAAATAGTTAAACTACCCTTACATGAGGGTCTATAGATAAAAGAAAAGATTGTAGCTCAAAATCATAGATATCAAAATTGGACAGGTCGGCACCCTCCTCTAAGCACTCACCTCCCTGCCTACCCTATGGGTCAGGTCTAGGTGTCAAACAATGAGAGGTACTACCAAAATACAACTACTAAGGTTAGGTCTGGTCAAGTAAAGCTCTAAGAAGTATCCTACTTTGGATCATCTAGGTAAACATGAGAGAAGTAATCCTACATGAGATCCTTAACTAAAGGAAAAGGAGGAATCCAACATGGAATCCTTGGAAATAGTACACTAGCGAGGGATCATATAAGGGACTCCCACAAATAGAATTGGTTAGGAGAGATATCTCGTAGCTCATTTTGAATCAGAAGTCTCAACTAGGTGGGTCCGAACACACAATCCTTAACCCACAATTCATTATCCTGGTTCAAAATCTCACACATATGCTATGTCGCTCCACATAGCATGTAAATTTCTAGTTGACCCTCTGCTCCTGAGGTGACTCCAGTTGCTTAAAAATCACTAATGTGGTCTCTAGCCAAAAGTATGTAGTCTATGGTCTCCCATCCCCTAAAAATGTAGTAGGATGCTACTTCTAGAACACATGTTTCTGCTCAGCCATAGTCAAAACTGACTATAGTGCTCTCTGGAAAGTCTGCATATACTGAAAGAAACCCTTGGGAAGTGTGCATCAGCACCTATGTTCAGAAAAGCCTCATGTGTTGCAGCTAGTACTATAGGAGGATCAAGTAGTAGCCTGTGGTCCATCGTCTCTGATGTATGGTCATTTCCTCCATTGTTGCGTACCACTGGTGGCTATTATGGTGGAATGTCCTTATAATGCCAACCACAAGCCTTAGGAAAGAACAACATCAAGGAACAATGATAAAAAGCATATGACAGGTCAAAACCCTCCTAGAAATGAATTCAAACCCATAGCCTGCTCCTACACCCTTGTCTAAATAAAGAACATCCATCAAACAACTAGAAACAATGTTTCTCGTCCCCTCAAAATCTGGGTCTAGCTCAAGTATTTATTCACCATTTCCAGTTTCATTCCCATTTCACATTTAGTTATTCATGAAATTTTAACCAAGGGTTTACAAATTTCTGAATCCATTAGGGACCATAACACCTCATGAACCCAAAACTCATCTCTCATCCAAACCGTATATATAACAAGTTAATTTAATCATATACATTCCATTGGTGTTTTATTTCACAGTTCATAAGGGCCCATACTCTTGATGTCACAACTTTATCAACTACACCCAACTAACACAATAGTAGTTACAACTATCACACCAAATATCACAACAGCAAGCAATATATAATGTATTTTATATGGAATGGAATAATGCATGGAATGTGATTCTTACATGTGTTTATATGATTCATTAGATGGAAAAACCTCATCTCATTTTATTGAAACTAAAATAAAACACAAAAATTACATCAACAATAATAGCAGAAATCATGTGCATCACCCAATGGTGAAATCGAATCAATTGTAATAGTCAAAATCTAGAAAATCCATACTCAATTCGAGGGAATATGGTTTTCCCTTGAATGTGGGGTAGCTACTCCTAGGAATAGTTTATTACTAAATTATATTTCCTTATTATCCCTATCTAAAGTCTCCAAATAGTAATTTAAACTAAAAAAGAAATAACAACCCTCTGATACCACTTTGTAACATCTCAAACTCAGATGTCACCCGAAACAAAACCTTGAGCTCAGTTGGTCACAAGGCCTTAAGCGCATCTCCCCAAACACCTTAGGTTGTCGACTAGTAGTGAGGGCCTAGGTGAGTTAGTGGGGAGACTATTCTCTAATTACCAGAGTATCATAGAAAAAGACAAATATATAGTAAATAACGTAAAAAATAACTATTGAATGACTGAAAGTAAGAAAATCCAATAAATTATATCAATATCCAAAATATTATCATATAAAAAAAAGATGCAGTTCGTACAAGTATCTAGAAAGAAGCCAAAATAGTACACGACGATAAAATACATATATCCGAAAAGAAAAATGACCAAAAAGGTATCCCAGCATCGCAAGCCTTAGCTCGGTCATATTCTCCCCTGCTCCAAATCCATGGTCAACAACCTGTTCTAGGGCGTTTTCCCCAATCATCACCTGAAACCATATAATCGGTTTGAGTCCCATAGGAGGCCCAAACATGGTGTGGTATAAACATTCTAGTATGAAATCACCCAAGCCTTTATAGTTCTAATAGGAACTCTACAATGGTGCTAGATAGTGTAAAAAATAGTAAGTAAATTCATATTCCCATGGAAAAAGTTGACTTTAAAGAAAAAATGAACATCCCTCAAGGATTCCTTCAAAAGAATGTATGCTCCTTACAAGGTAGTTATAACCAATTAAATAAGTCACATGGCCATTCCGTACATCCATATGTATCCTGTAACCCAAAACCATGCTGTATAAAGTGAACAAGCATCCCATGACCACACAGTATCGTGATGTTTAGACCCCAAGGGCCGAATCCAAGTTGTCAGTATACCAAGGCCTCAAAGTAATTAATATCTAGACCATGGAGGGTCAGATCCAAGGAGAATGTACAAGGCATCCCATCGAGTCACATGGGAATCCATGATGGAAACTCGATTAGGCACTGGTTGTGTTCCTAGGAGAAAAGCCATAGAAATTCTTACATGATCCCATACAAGCTGAATCTTATGGGGTAGTAAGGCCTGATGAATCCCATTGAATCAAGACCTAAGGAGAAGAGTCAATTGATGGTGTCCAATACCGCTTTCCAGATCCATGGAGAGTAGTCCAAGGCTTCTACCAAACCATTCATTCAAGCATTCAATAATTCCAATTAATCATTCATTCCATGTGTGTACGCCCACTCACATGCACCTCCACAAGCCATGAGTATACACACTCATTAAAATCATTTATCAAAACATGAATATGGGCTTACCATCCCATAAAAACCATTTAACATTCCATTATTCATTTACATATAGGTATACCCACCCATATAAACACATTCATTTTAAGCCAAGATGTCAAAATAGATGAGGCAAAACATGATATCAATAAGCCCAGAGGCAGTACATCTCCTAAGTAAGCTACACAAGATGTAAAGGCATCTAAAGGATTCCTCTAACTAGTAAAGAACAATCACACACCCCTTGGGTGTTTTAAACTAGCATAAATAGTGTATTTTCTTAAGTGGCACCCCTCGGGTGACCTCAGAATAGGAAACATGTTCCAACACAGCTAAATGGAACCCATCGTCAGCCTCACTAGGTCCAACTATATCTACTAAAAGCTACTCGCTCAAAAAAGAGGCCATGCTGGAAATTCTGACAAAAGGCATTTCAGCCGAAGGTTTAAAAAACACAAATAAAATCTGAAAGAATGTATAGATCACCTACCTATACTCGGTAGTAGACATCTCTTACAGTGTCGTGTCTTGATTTGTCTCAGTTTTGATGAAATCTAAATAATAGAAAAGAATGGAATATTATGGAATATTAGCTAAAAACCAAATAGTGTAGTCATTGTTTTGAAGAATCAAGAACAACTAAAAAAGGAATGTTTTCTTTACATATATGAATCCATAGAGACAGTCGATGATCAAAATGGATATCAGCCGGGGGAATGGGATCAATTCCTATGTTAGGTGCCAAAAAAGGGAGCTCTGGAGTGTTGTTGTCCATAGAAGATGAAAAACAAAAATTGATTTTAAAAGTGATAATTTATTTTTATTTAAATTTTTTAGAAAAAACACATATCGGGGGTCGCACATTTTATCCGCACGGTTTTCCAAACAGTGCGGAAACCGTGTGCACCACTCATCCAGATAAGGACAGCCTGAATGGTTTGACTAACCTTGGAGAAAATTTGTGGAAACTCTCTGTCCAAAACAATCAATTTTAAGACCCCCTCACACGGTTTGTCCAAACCGTGCACAGACCATGCACAAACCATATATTAGGACATTTCCTACACAAAAACTAGTTTCAGCCTCCGAACAAGCCCGAGACACATCCAAAAACACCCATGCTCAAGTTAACCATTCCCATAAATCCAGGAAAAGGTGTTTAAACTAAAAATAAAAGAATCTATACCTCGTACGAAAACTTGGGATCTTACACATATATCCAAGTCACCCACAAAAACTAGTTTCCTCTCACATTTTCTTGTGTCCTTTTGTTTTGGAATCATGGAATCATGGATTCAAAATTATAAATAATTCACGATTTAAGAAATTTGAACATTTATGAAATGATTTTTCAGTAATGAATAAGTGGATTGATTTCTAAAATGGTGCAAATGAATTTTAAAAACTTTTTTGAAATGGTAAATGGTGTTTTTAAAGCCCTTTTAAAAGTATTAATTATGTTATAGTGGGTTTTGAAAATCTTTTCCAAATAGACTTTCTTGAATTGTTGACTAGCGTTTTGATTTGAATGAATTGTTTTGGGAATTGATGTGTGGGGTTTTAAGATAGATTTTGATTTAGAAACTAGTAATCATTTGAAATGTTTTATGAATCATGTGAATCTTTTTAAAATAAGATGATATGGGTATTTAAATTGACGGGTGTTGATGGAATGAAAAGTTTTTCATAGAAATGAGAGTGTTTTGAAATGGGATGAAATGTTTTTACATTAATGTATTGATTGAAAGTGAGTTTTTTTAATGATTGGGGATTTATGAAATTTATTGTAAGATGTAAATTAGGTTTTTATTATTTGGTTAGTGGTTTTAAGAAAATGGGAAGTGTTGGTTAAATTTTTTGGTTTTGGAAAGTGGAAGGAATTTTTGTTTTATCCTTTTGTATTTTCATGAGTGACCACATGAATGGTTTTATATGGGATTATGGATGGCTAATGGAATGAATGGATGAGTGCCAGGATTCATATGATGACGGTTCCGAGTGTGGAATGAAATCATGCATGTGTGATGCCTATAGAATACTAATGGTGGTTATGCTAACCACTGGACCATTTATTTTAAATGGAGGGACTTCTTTTAAAGGAAAACATGATGTCTTGATGACTAGTTTGGGTGGTGTGTCTTACGTGTTTTTTGGAAATGTTGTTTTTGTGGGATTTTTGGAGTGAAATAACACTGATTGTTTGAACGGTTTTTTGGGATATTGTTTCATTGGTAAGTTGGGTTGAAGGTTTGGTTAGTGGTCTCTTCTAAGAAATCTTCAGGAAGCCTCTACGGTGGTTCCCCTAATATGTTTGGTTCTGGTCTGTGGCACGTTTTGACCAATAGGAAAACTTTTTTGGGTCCTTGGGTTCTCTCATTGGATATGTTATTCCCCCCATTAATGGTTAATGCGTGAATGAAGTGGACCCCATATTGTTTCTTTGTTGGAAGAACCATTAATTAATCAATATAAGGAAAAAATTTCTTGAGCTTTGGAGATTGAGTCTACACCATTTCAATTCTTGTTTTTTGGATCCTCTTAGTGGGAGAGTTCCTGTGGAAGGTTGAATGAGACCATAGATTCATAAGATACCTGATTCATTGAATGTTAAAGTAGTATGGGGTTGTTATATTGGATGGTGTATAAGAGGTCCTTTGGGTCCTTCGTAGTCTCTTCAAAGAAAGGGTTCATGTTAAACCATGAGCATATAAAATCTTGTCATGAGAGGTTATTATGGCCATTTTCTGGAATTGGGTGTTGTTTAGAGGCTGGGAATAAGGTCCCATTCCATTTATTATTTCTATCAGGCGTAATGGTCATGTTCTGTGATTCCTTGTGATGTCATGTGCTTGTCTGACTATAAAGGTGAAGTTGAACAATCTTCTATGAGAATTTTTTTTTTAGAAGTGTGTCTCCTTTTGATAAATCCTGACATCCATTGTTTAGAGGAATGTGTTTCCATATATCCTTTCCTATTTTTGTTTCACATATGAAGAAATAATGGGTGATGTGTGTGCGTCTTCTATGAACTTATTTTTGTGAAATGTCAGGTTAGGGTAATGTGAGTTAGGAATGTGATATGTCTTGGAGAACCCATCTCAGATTAGGGTATATATTTCATGGAATTGAAAGGAAAAGTTACTTTCATAGGGGTTTCCAGTGACTAAATGTGAGGCTGATGATGCTTCAGTCATTTGAGCTCTAGCCATATGTCTCGAAGTGAGGTTGGTGCATATTCAGGGGAATTCCTAGGGTCGTCCAAACCCTTGTAAAAACTCATATACCCAGTATGAAATATTGTAATAGTTTAAAAATATGGTGTCTTTATGTTTCTTAGGATGTTCCTATTCAATGGAAATATGTGGGAGGACCTCATGTCTATGTTATCACCCAATTTCATTCCCCCACCCCTAAGTTTCTATTGTGTTTTGGAGAAAATTTTGAAAATTGGTTTGATAGGTTGAGCACACGGTTTTCACACAATTAGTAGTAACTATGACATAGAAAACCATGTAGATAGAAGGATCGACATGGTTAGTGCACAGTTTCCCAAACCATGAAGAGTAACTATGCGGTTGTCCCAACTCTTAAAATTTTTGTGTCTTTTTGTGCTGGCATGTGTTGGTCGGTTAAGATGGTTGGTTCTTATGGTGGGGAGACGCACTAGGAGTCTCGTGTAATTTATTTTGGAAAAGTGTAATAGATCTATAGACCTTGTATTGGGGAGTTTTTTCGGGCCTCCCCTTGTTAGTTTCATGTTCCTGTCTCAGGAAAATTTAAGTTTTCTCTTGTGGTGGGGAACCCATTTGTGTCTCCTCGTACTAGTAACTTGAATTAGTCTGTTGTATTATTTTAGTGAAAGGTATACTTTATCAGATCTACATAACTACCAAAATATTTATTGGGTAAACATTTGGATTGGAGAGTGCCCAATGTTTTAATTAAATCAAGGTAGTGGTAACCATGTTCGATGTGGTTGCTTATTCGGTTTCTTGAGTTCTGTTCAGATAGTGTTTGATGAGTTTTATTTTGGGATGTAATATGAATATACTTGATTGTTTTAGAAATTTTAGTATGTTTTGTTTAGTGATAGTATTTCTTCCTTGGTTGATCAATTTGAGGTTTTTTAGGCCTTTTGGGGGTGGGAAAAACTTGGAAAAAGAGTTCATTTCAGCAATTCGGTTGGGTTTGGTTTTTTCATTTTTCCTTGTTGTGGCATTATGTGGTAGGAAATTTTTATGGTGGGGATAATTGTCACAACCATAACTTATTTTAAAGGTATTTTCCATTTAATTTCCATTCTAGCTTTGTTTTGTGGGTTACCCATTAATTTTGGTGGAAATGCTGGGTTTTTAATGTTTGGGCCAAACCGTGAGCCCTTTTCTAGATTTAAAAATACATTTTGTTTCCTTTATGAACACTTAATTTTTCAACATTTTAAACACATTATACTTTCCATTTTTAATCCCCTATAATACTAAAACCACCATATCAAGTTGGACCCCATAGGAATCCATAATAATGATGGATTTGTGTTTTTTATTAAGGTATTGGGCCAGTCCGTAATCCCATTTCCTACTTAAATTATTTTTTTAGTTTTTCAATATATCATTAATTTTTTACTTTTGTTTTTTTATTCTACCTCCCACTCGTTTCCAAAAACATAAGGCTCAGCCCCATTGTTGAGTTTTTTGATTTTGGAGCTCATATCCCCTGTAGATTAGGGAAATAATTTTTAGTCTTTCTCAAATCGCCCATATTTGAAGAGGTAAACTATTTCCTTCATAAATCTTTCAATGTTCACTCTTCATCCACCATTATTGTCCCCACTTGACCTTATAAGACTTATTATAGCCTCCCTATAAGCTTTTTAAGCTTCAATATTCTACTATTGGTGTATTTGGACTGATTTCTTCAAGATCCCACAAGTATGTGGGTTTCCATCCTTCCTTCTCCCATTTTCTTAGGGATTCTTAATTTTTCTTAGGGTTTCATCCATTTTTTCTTTATGTTCATAATTTAAAGGATCTATGTTTCATACATATTCTTTAACAATGTGTATTTTTGGTAAAATATTGTTGATTAGCGCTGAATTTTACCCCCTTATGCTGAGACAGTGGTGCGGTGGTGGTGCGTTTGAAGTTTCGCAAAACAATTTGGGGGGTTTTGGAACAAATGGTAGGTTCTTACATGTGTTCTAACTATTGGATGAGTTAGTTTTTCATGATTTATATTTTTATCATGATTTACATCCATTTTGTTTGGTTTGAAAATATTATTTGGTAGCATTTTTTAAGCGGTGGGTTTTTATGTGGTATTTTTGTGAAAATATGAATATTTTTGTGTGTGTATTCCATGTTGTGTTCATTGGGGTTGTTTTATGATTCATATAATAGATTTATTAAATGATTCTATGTTGGAAAAGTGTGGTTTTATGTGGTATTGGTATGATTTTTTTCTTCAAAGAGGGGTTTTAGAAGAAATTTTTGTGGAAAACATTGTTACACTCCTTGGAATTGTTTTGTGAAGGTTTTAAATGGATTCTTGGTTTATGTAATACGTGAATCTATGTTACCAAACTGTTTTGGTAGGATTTTACTTTTTAAATGGTCTATTTTAATGTGAAAGGGATGTTATGTGATGTCTACTATCTTGGAAAGGTTTTATAAAAAAATTTAAAGGATTTTTTGAAGTGTGAAAAGGAGGTGAAACGTGTTGTGGGATTTTTGGGTGTGAGTATGTTTTACAAAATGGATTTGAAGGGAAAAGGGTGTAACACCCCAACCTTCTATGGTATGCCTCTCTTTGAATAATCTGATAGCGTGTGTTGTATGCAACACCGAGTTCTAACACACCATAACCAATCAAACTAGCCGTTATGAATAGTAATACCTAATTTTTGAAATTATATATGTTTTATTTTTTAAAATGGACTTCATTTTTGGATTCGGAATATCGAATTTATCCTAAGGTGAAATTTTGGTACTTTTCGAATAACTTTAATATTTTGATGAATAGTGAAATTACTAAATTTTAATTAAAAACAACTTTTTTAATCAAAATAATTAATAGTGATAAATTATAAATTTGAGAGGTTTTAAATTATATGTAGAATATATTTTTACAATTTAATAAAATTTTGATCATTGGACATTATTTTACAATTAAAACAGACATAAACAAGCGTCAATCTTTTGATAGTTATTATCTCTTAAAAACACGCTTTTTGTTTTAACAACGGGAATTAATTTTAAATTAATTTCTGCCACTTCTGTGTTTTGAATTTAGAAAAAATGATTCCATATTTGGAATCAGGATGTTAAAATTGTGTAAATAGTTAACTTTTATTTTTTGACATTTTTAATAATTACTGCGGTAAATATTTTATTTACCATGGTTAAGGGTAAATCCGGTAAATAAGGGTTAAAAAATAATATTATAATAATACTAAATTACCCTAAAACGTTTTCTAGCCTTATTGGTTGACACATATTCGACCATAGACATCTTTGGGTCGATTTTGGGACCCCATGGAGCCACTTGTAGGTGATAGGGACACTTAATTTTAATTAAGTTAAAATGAATACAAAAATGACACAAACATATATCTTTTAGAAAAACAATTTTTACATAGGGTTATATATGTTGGATTTTAGACTATAAATATTCATTAGAAAGATAAAACTATTTCATACATGATGATATTTTATTTATAATTTTTAGAGATTAAATAAGTAAATTTATGTATGACACAATCATGATGCAGTAATTACCATAATAGTGAAAATTTAAAATAATTGATATTATAAATACCAAAATAAATATAATTGGAGACTTTTACTGAATTAAAATAATTTTATAAGATAATCTGACATATTATGATTGATTTAATTAACTTTTTTTGAACTAATAATTCTGTTATGAGTTTCACAAAAATAAACTATTGAATAGTGTCAAAATTGACATAAAAGAGTTTTTAAAACAAGTATTATATAATATAATTGATATTAAATTCCTAAAAATCTATGGTTTGGCCAAGAGACTTATATAATAATATTTTTATCATTAATGGACCACTTGGGGTCTCTTGTATGTATATAGTATGTTTATTAACCATATAATATAAAAATACAAAGAGACATTGTAAAAGTAAAACTAATTAACTTAGAGTTAATACTTAAATATAAGGTTAATATAGTAACCCAAACCTGTCTAAATTCTATTGGTTGAATGTTTGTCGACCTATCCCCACCTTAACAGTTAAATAATCAACTTTTGAGCCATTATAAACCGAATATGAATTTATTATAAATTAATATTTCTAGCTTTTCCAAAGGTGCCCCTCACCCCTCTTATAAAAGGGCACTCCTCCTTCTCATTCTTTCACACCTTCAAAGCCTTTTGGTTCGGAAAAACTCTTCCCATATACTCTCCCAACTTCCCTCACTACAACCTAGAGTCCTTATTTTGATCAGAAAGCTAAACTATGGAGCCATTTTGATCAAATAAAAAGGAAGAACCCGAAGAAGAGGTAATGATTTCACCACCCTTTTCCAAGTTCAATTCTTCTTCCACTTCTTCTTTCTTTGTTATTACCATTATAAAATAATAACTACAGTATCTTATATATACTATAATGTTATTATAAATATGGTACAACCATATTCAGTATTATATCCACCATTTGAATAACATGTCACCATACGTGCGTACGTACGGCTTACCGTCTCCACGTCGTGGTGTAACTGTTATTCCATATATTATTATTTGGATGGGTATAATAATGATGTGTAACTCATGTAAATAATAAATATAACATGATAATGATTCTGTATATATGATATACTATCAAATTATATATTATTTTAATATCAAAAGAATGATATTGTCGCTCGTGCGTACGTACGGACTACCGTCTCCACGAACGCGATAGATTCATTCTCCATCGTATCCATTCAAGTATAATTATCATTTTATGATTTAAAAATAATGTTTAAGGACTTGATATCATTCTGGATATGAATAATATACAAACTATACATTACAAACATGGCTTACATAACAAAACATATAAAAGAAAATGAGTAAGTTAACACCCGAAACAACGATAATATTAAGATATTATTAACAAAGCAATGTTAAAAGATCACATATGATATCATATGAATGCATATTATTATTTTATAATTTAATTTCAATTATTTCACTATTATACAGGAGGTTATCCTACCCCAACCAAGTAAAATTACAAGGTAAGGGTTATTTCACAATCTCTTCATTATCTGAGGTTGTTTATACGTAATAATCTACTGGGATCTCTTTATCATCCACATCCATGTTTCTTAGAAATGTATTTCAAAACATTTTTACTATTTAAAAGAATATGGGTTAAAGTAATTTATACCCTTTTTTGACTTTTTATAATAGTTTTATAAAGGAATATTTCCATCATTTTCCAAACAAGGTGCTCTTTAACCTTTTTGACATAATTAAGGTAAGAATGTTTTTTTAACTTATACGGCGTGTGCGGTTATTTTACACTGTTATAAAATTGTCGAAGCTTCCCTTACAAGATTATAAGAATATTTTCAAAGAAAATATTTTATTTTATAAATATATGACTCTTAAATGATTTCAAAATAGAAAGAGATATTTCTCTAAAAGAGTTTTGATTTCATCTATGTCAACATATTTTGATAGATTTTACTCTTATTTGAAGTTGATTTATTATGATAAAAAACTTTTATATTGTATTGATGGTTTTGTGATATGTTTGACTGTGGATGTACTATTTTTATACCATTCATAGTTTATGGTGAAAGTATTGACATTCCGTATTCTAGTTTTAATACGAATGTTTATGTTATGTTTAAACCTTTTCATATGGGAATGCATTGGACTTAATATGTGACGGGTGGAGCCTGCTATAGCTCCTCGATGCATCGGTAAGTATCATGAGACAAAATAGTTTCTTGGCACAAGGCCTTGGAAAAATCTTATTTGTAGTCTTGGCACAAGGCCTTGGCTATGTGGTTATGATAGTCTGGCATTATGTATTCCATCATTATGAAAGTGGTTATTGATATTGCTTGTGATTATTCGATTAGTAGAATATCCATGTGAATAAGTAAATGTCATTATTTCATTTTACTTTTTCCATACTATGTTTAAGTTCATGTTTAAAAGGCTTTGGTTTTAGTTATACATTTCCTTAAATGTTTATTCTTACTTATGAAAGTTTCCGCTATATTGTTATCCTTACTGGGAATTTGAGCTCACCCCTTTTATAGGTTTTATTTTTCCTAGGATGTGAAGATGTAATTTATCAATGACCTACAGGGATAGTATGTGGGGATATGTGTGTATTCTATGAAGAAAATATGTTGTTGTAGTAGTTTTTCACTTTATGATGTAATGTAAAACATTGTGAATATATCTAGTGTTTCCAAGGCTACTAAACCAATCGGTATTTCGAGATTTGATCTTTCTTGTGATCATGCCAATGTCATGTAATAATTCAACGACTCTGGGTAACTGGGTTCGGGGCGTTACAGTTGGTATCAGAGAAAGTTTAGTACAAACCTTGGAAGATAGATTTAGATAAACTCTGATTAGAGCACATAGACCTAAGATGAACTTTGAGGATTAGTATAGAATAACTTCCTAGAATTTGGTATTGTAGAGATTTTGTGAGTTTTCTAGGCAATACATCCCTGTCTGGATACGAGCAGGTAGAGGCGGCTCTGGCACAGATGTACCTAGGGGTAAAACCCGAAAACACCGCTTTGAGCTAGACTCGAACGGGAACTGGTGCACGACAATGGGCATTGCTGCACTCTTGGTTATGACACTCCCGGGGGATATGCTTAGGATAACTCTCATTTTCTTTACAAATCATTATAAAGGTTTTATGAGTATATACTTCCTCGAAGAAAACATTCTTATGATTATGGATTATATCCATAAATAGTTCAGTTTATGTTAACTGTTTTATAAGTATGGGATTATGTATTTTGATTCACAAATTGATCTAGTTTATTCCATTGTTTAGAAATGGCGCCTAGTGGAAGAAATGGAAATCGTATCAATGCACACACTTCATGTAGGGATTTCTATCCTGCTCAGGATAATTATAATGGAGCTGGTGATGCAACCGGTACCGATCAGCTAATCACCATACTGGGACAACTTACTCAGGTTATGAATAATAACCTTACCCGTATGGAGCACCCTGATCTGCAGCGTGGAGGATCAATGTTAGATCGATTCACGAGACAAAAACCACCAACGTTCAATGGGAGTACAAATTCCTTAGTACCTGAGGAATGGATAAATTCACTAGAGAAAATATTTCAGGCTTTGGGGAGTAGTGAAAGGGAAAAATTTATCATGGTAGTTTACCGCCTCACTGGAGATGCTTATCAATGGTGGTCATTGATTCAAAACATGAAGGAAGATGATGAAGTATCAAATATGGAATGGAGGGAGTTCAAAGATTTGTTTTTAGAAAAATATTTTCCTCACGACCATCGAGCAGATATGTAAAGGCAATTTCTGAGTTTGAGACAGAAGGAGGATTACAATGTCGCAAAGTATGAGGTTAACTTTACAAGGTTAGCAAGGTATTCTGGAGATTATATATGTAACCCAAGAAGTAAGATTGATCATTTCTTTGATGGGTTAAAACCATTTCTCCGTCGAGAATTAGTCTCACAATCCTCTTCATTATACGAAGACATTGTCTCATGTGCTATCAAGACCGAAAAGGAATTCTCTAAGTCTTATGACTTTAAAGCAAAGAAAGATAAGAAGAGACATACTGATCAATCTGGGATTGGAAATAAGGGGAAGAAGGGAAAGGTTGAATATCCATCCTGTAGTAAATGTGGTAAGAAACACCCCGGTACTTGCTTGAAGGGAACAGGAGTCTGTTACAAGTGTGGTGAAAAAGGCCACCAATCTCATGATTGCAAGGGGAAGAAGGAAGCTACCAATGTTCAGTGCTACAATTGCAGGGAGATGGGGCATTACGCAAACGAATGTCTTAACTGTCAGGAGAACCTACCTCAGAAAAGGCAAAGGGATCAAGTCCAAGCTTATGTTATCACTACTGCTGAGGTAGAAGCTCCGAAAGACGTGGTGGCAGGTAATTTAATGGTTTCCTCAAGTTTAGAAAATGCATTATTTGATTATGGATCATCGTATTGTTTCATATCATCCCAGTTTTCTAAGAAAATTAGATATTTCCAATTTTATTTAACAAGGGAGTTGTCAGTTAAAACTCCTAAGGGAAGTATCATTGCAACAAAGTTTTGTGAATCAGTCCCCATTAGAGAACATAAATGTTCTTTATCTGTTGATCTCATCGTCATACCGATGATTGAGTTTGATATAATCCTCGATATGGACTGGATTTCGGACTATGATGGAAAGATTTATTGTAAGAAGAAAGAGGTTATTATTCTTGATGATAATGATAAGGAACACCTTATCTTTAGAGCAGAATCGTCACCACCTAATTCTTATTTAGATCCACCCCCAGTAGCTCAACTAAATTTAATTATTGGGAAGGAAGTGAATGAAATAATTGTGGGTGAGGAAAGGAATGTTCAAATAGAGGATGTACCTGTTGTGAAAGAATTTGTAGACGTATTTCCGGAAGATTTACCTGGACATCCTCCAGAACGAGAAGTTGAGTTTTCCATTGATTTAATTCCTAGATCAAGGCCTATATCAAAGACCCCTTATAGAATGGCCACTGTAGAATTAGTCGAACTAAAGAAACAACTATAGGAATTGAGTAATAAATGATTTATTTATCCTAGTGTTCCTCCATGGGGATCCCCTGTTCTTTTTGTTAAAAAGAAAGATGGATCTATGAGGTTATGTATCGACTACAGGGAGAACAATGCTATAACAATAAAGAACAAGTATCCCCTACCTCGAATTGATGATTCATTTGACCAACTGCATGGAGCTCAATACTTTTCAAAGATTGACCTTCAATCTGGATACCATCAATTGTGTGTGAAGAAGGAAGACACTCCGAAGACAGCATTTCGAACCAGGTACGGGCATTACGAGTTTACTGTAATGCCTTTTGGATTGACTAATGCACCCTTTGTATTCATGGATCTGATGAATATAGTTTTCAAGGAGTATCTCAATGAATTTTTGGTGGTATTTATTGATGATATCTTGGTATACTCCAAAATCTACGAAGATCATGAAAATCAGTTGCGCATTATCCTGAAAACTCTGAGAAGACATGAATTATATGGGAAGTTTAGCAAGTCTGAATTCTGGCTTCAGGTGATTTCTTTTCTTGGCCATATTGTCTCTAAAGATGGAATCCTTGTTGATCCTTCTAAGACCAAGGCAATCCAATAATGGCCAGCACCTATGAGTATAACCGAGCCATTATGAATAATAATACCAACCAATCAAACCTGCCATTATGAATAGTAATACCAAATTTTTGAAATTATATATATATATATATATATTTTAAATGGACTTCATTTTTGGATTCTGAATATCGAATTTATCCTAAGGTGAAATTTTGGTACTTTTCAGATAACTATAATATTTTGATGAATAGTGAAAATTACTAAATTTTAATTAAAAACAACTTTTTTAATCAAAATAATTAATAGTGATAAATTATAAATTTGAGAGGTTTTAAATTATATTTAGAATATATTTTTACAATTTAATAAAATTTTGATAATTGGACATAATTGTACAATTAAAACGGACATAAAAAAGTGTCAATCTTTTGATAGTTATTATCTCTTAAAAACACGCTTTTTGTTTTAACAACGGGAATTAATTTTAAATTATTTTCTGCCACTTCTATGTTTTGAATTTGGAAAAATGGATTCCATATTTGGAATCAGGATGTTCAAATTGTGTAAATAGGTAACTTTTATTTTTAGACATTTTGAATAATTACTACGGTAAATATTTTATTTACCATAGTTAATTGTAAATCTGGTAAATAAGGGTTAAAAGATAATATTATAATAATACTAAATTACTCTAAACTGGGTCCTAGTCATATTGTTTGATACATGTTCGGCCATAGTCATCTTTGGGTCGATTTTGGGACCCCATTGAGCCACTTTTAGGTGATAGGGACACTTAATTTTAATTAAGTTAAAATGAATACAAAAATGACACAAGCATATATCATTTAGAAAAACAATTTTTACATAGACATATATATGTTGGATTTCAGACTATAAATATTCATTAGAAAGATAAAAAGATTTCATACATGATGATATTTTATTTATAATTTTTAGAGATTAAATAATTTAATATATTTATGACACAATGATGATGCAGTAATTACCATAATAGTGAAAATTTAAAATAATTGATATTATAAATACACAAATAAATATAATTTGAGATTTTAATGAATTAAAATAATTTTATAGGATAATATGAAATATTAGGATTGATTTAATCAACTTTTTTCTAACTAATAATTCTGTTATGAGTTTCACAAAAATCAACTATTGAATAGTGTCAAAATTGACATAAAAGAGTTTTTAAAACAAGTATTATATTATTAATTGATATTAAATTCTTAAAAATCTAAGGATCGACCGAGAGACTTATATCATGATAGTTGTATCATTAATGGACCACTTGGGGGTCGCTTGGATATATATAGTATGTTTATTAACCATATAATATAAAAATACAAAGAGACATTGTAAAAGTGAAACTAATTAACTTAGAGTTAATACATAAAGGTAAGGTTAAAATAGTAACCCAAACCTGTCTAAATTCTGTTGGTTGAATGGTTTTCGACTTATCCACACCTTAACATTTAAATAATCAACTTTGGAGCGATTAGAAACCGAATAGGAATTTATTATAAATTAATATTTCTAGCTTTTCCAAAGGTGCCCCTCACCCCTCTTATAAAAGGGAAATCCTCCTCATTTTTTACACCATCAAAGCCTTTTGGTTCAGACAAAATCTGCCCAAATACTCTCCCAACTTCCATAACTACAACCTAGAGGCCTTAGTTTGATCAGAAAGCCAACCTAAGGATCCCTTTTGATCAAATCAAAGGGAAGAACCTGAATAAGAGGTAATGATTTCACCACCCTTTTCCAAGTTCCTTTCTTCTTCCACTTCTTCTTTCTTTGTTATTACCATTCTAAAATAATAACTCCAGTATCTTATATACAATTTGATGTTATTATAAATATGGTACAACCATATTCAGTATTCTATCCACCCTTTGAATAACATGTCACCATACGTGCGTACGTACGACTTGCCGTCTCCACGTCGTGGTGTAATTGTTATTCAATATATTATTATTTGGATGGGTATAATAATGATGTGTAACTCATGTAAATAATAAATATAATATTATAATGATTCTGTATATATGATATAATATCAAATTATATATTATTTTAATATCAAAATAATGATATTGTCGCTCGTGCGTACGTACGGACTACCGTCTCCACGAACACGATGAGATTAATTCTCCATCGTATCCATTAAAGTATAATTATCATTTGCTTATTTAAAAATGTTGTTTAAGGACTTGATATAATTCTGGATATGAATAATATACAACATATCCATTACAAACATGGCTTACGTAACAAAATATATAAAAGAAAATGAGTAAGTTAACACCCGAAAAAACGATAATACTAAGATATTATTAACAAAGCAATGTTAAATGATCATATATGATATCATATGAATGCATATGATTCTTTTATAATTCAATAACAATTATTTCACTATTATACAGGAGGTTAACCTACCCCAACCAAGGAAAATTACAAGGTAAGGGTTATTTCACAATCTCTTCATTATCCAAGGTTGTTTATACGTAATAATCTACTGGGATCTCTTTATCATCCACATCCATGTTTCTTAAAAATGTATTTCAAAACATTTTTACTATTTAAAAGAATATGGGTTAAAGTCATTTATACCCTTGTTTGAATTTTTATAAGAGTTTTATAAAGGAATCTTTCCGTCATTTTCCAAAGAAGGTGCTTTTTAACCTTTTTGACAGAATTAAGGTAAGAATGTTTTTTTAACTTATACGGTGGGTGCGGTTATTTTACACCATTATAAAATCGTCGAAGCTTCCATTACAAGATTATAAGAATATTTTCAAAGAGAATGTTTTATTTTATAAATATATGACTCTTAAATGATTTCAAAATAGAAAGAGATATTTCTCTAAAAGAGTTTTGATTTCATCTATGTCAACATCCTTTGATGGATTTTACGCTTATTTGAAGTTGATTTATTATGATACAAAACTTCTATATTGTATTGAAGGTTTTGTGATATGTTTGACTGTGGATGTCATTTTTGTATACCATTCATAGTTTATGGTGAAAGTATTGACATTCCGTATGCTAGTTTTAATACGAATGTTTATGTTATGTTTAAACCTTTTCATATGGGAATGCATTGGACTCAATATGTGACGGGTGGAGCCCGCTATAGCTCCTCAATGCATTGGTAGGTCTCATGAGACAAACTAGTGTCTTGGCACAAGGCCTTGGCAAAATCTTATTTGTAGTCTTGGCACGAGGCCTTGGCTATGTGGTTATGATAGTCTGGCATTATGCATTCCATCATTATGAAAGTGGTTATTGATATTGCATGTGATTATTCGATTAGTAGAATCTCTATGTGAATAATTAAATGGAATTATTTCATTTTACATTTTCCATACTATGTTGAAGTTCAGGTTTAAAATGATTTTGTTTTAGTTATACATTGCCTTAAATGTTTATTCTTATTTATGAAAATTTCCTCTATATTGTTATCCTTACTCTGCATTTGAGCTCACCCCTTTTCTATGTTTTATTTTTACCAGGATGTGAAGAAGTAATTTATGAATGACCTGCAGGGATAGTATGTGGGGATATGTGTGTGGTCTATGAAGAAAATAAGTTTTTGTAGTAGTTTTTCACTTTATAATGTAATGTAAAACTTTATGAATATATCTAGTGTTTCCAAGGCTACTAAACCAATCAGTCTTTCGAGATTTGATCTTTCTTGTGATCATGCCAATGTCATGTAATAATGCACCGACTCTGGGTAACTGGGGTCGGGGAGTTACAAAGGGTATCATGTGACATGTGTGTGGGTTGTGTTGTGTGTGTGACTTGGAAATTTTAGTTTAATGAGCAAATTGTATTTCATGGCTTGTGGGCCTTTTTGAGCATAAGAGGGAACACCAGGGTATCCAGGTGGGTGGACATGTACTTGTATGATAGTGATCCCGTAGGGATTGGCCCATATTTCATATAGAATTTTTCACGATGAAAACACTAACTAAATTATGATGATGATTATGATGATGGTGGGGAACCACTGGGTTATGGGTATGGTCCCTACTAATGTCTCATGTGCATGAGAATGGATATTTGTATGGTTACATTCACCGAGTACGAGGTACCTGGGACCCATTAAGATCTTGTGCCTATGGTTTTTTTACCATTGCTAGTGCTCATTACATATTTTATACTTACCATTGGCATATCGTATGTTTGGCTGGAGAAATTCAGAATCATTCTCATTCTGTTTAAAAGTGTTGATTTCCTTTAATGTAGCCCACTTGAATGTTGTTTTGATTTAAAGAGGCATCTTTAAGAAATTGTTACTACCATTTATTGTTTACACAACTTGCAACCTTTTTTTCTTATAATGATTATCACATGGAATATATATTTTTTGGAATCCTACTGGGCTTTGTTTTACACCCTACTTGCACCGTCAGCTGTAAGTGGACTTGGTTGTTTTTTCGTAGGTTTGGGTAAATCTTTTATTGCCATTGGTTTGGGTTTCTAGTGTTCCTTCATAGTGTAGTGTCATGGAGATTTATTGAGGGAAGTTCCCCTTGTGCTGAAAATGTTCTTGGTATATCATTTTTTACATTGTTCCATTGTTGTAGTCTTTGACTTTTGTTCTAGATTATGTAATTTAATTATGAATTTTTTGTAAAATGTGTTTTGGTTTGAAAAATCTGGATTTATTTTATTTGATTTGTTGTTTTTTTATGTTTATAAACATTAGTAAATCATTCCCAACTTTTTTTTGAAACTCGGGAACTTTTACCAGCTCGTAGGGATCAGGAACGCCCTTCGATCCTTGCCACATGTTGGGTCGGGTGATGATTTTGATGGTGACCTGGTTCAGTTCGTGACAATGTGGACCCTGCAATATTTATAGATATGGGACCCATAATCCTTAAATAGTGTTCAATATGTTTTACATATATGTTTGTGTTGTTTCCACGTGTTTGAAAAAAAATTGGGTCTAAATACCAAGTAGATGGTAAAAAATGATTTTGAATCAAAGTAATGTTTTCACACAAGTAAAATGTTGTGTAAATATATATAATGTTTTTTGAAAGTGGGGATTTAAGATTTCATCAATAATACTTCTAAAATGGAAAAATTTTATAAATGATTGGCGATTTCATGAAAGATTGAGTTTTTGAATTAGATAAATATTGGAGAATACCAAAAATCTAGTTGGGAATTTTTTGAAAACGTAGAATTTCACCTAAACACAAATGATAGAGACAATATGTTTTTAAAATATATAATCAATTTAAAATTATTGGTGGGGTCATCGAAGTTGTAAAAATGTTTGTCCATGCCTATAAGTTGTATTTTATTCCCCTCATTTTGAGTGATAAATACTTATACAAATCCACTGGATTTAATATTGTGTAAGACATAAATGAATGTACATATTGTATGAAATAAGTTTAATGAATATTAGTTATTGGTAAAAATAGATTTTTTTTATATATGACCAAGTGAGTTTCGTGAAATATTGTGAGTTTTATGAAAAGATGGATGTTTCAAAAAAAATTGAAAAGTATCAACTATGTTTTGGATTTTCATGATGTGTGTGCAAAGCTTACATGAATGTGAATATTTTTCAAACTATAAGATATTTTTATCATAATATCTATTGTTGGAAGATATTCATCATTTGGATGAATTAGGGGATTCAATATACAATTATTTTGGTGGGAATAAACATTTTTTTAAAAAGTTTGTCTACCAAAGGAATAGTGAGAACACATTAGTGGAGAGAGAATTGAGCACTTAGCCTATGGATTACAGTGAACTAGGAGGCATAGTGTGTCTTCCCTAAAAATCATAACAATGGTGCACTATATTAGACTCTGATACATTATCAAATCACTATTTCATTCTTCTTGGACTATCTCAGTTACGCTGAACCAAATATAATTCTTGGGTCCCTTTCATACTTTTATTTACATATATATCTAAATATTAAAATTTGAGCAAAATAGATAAAATTTTTCATTTAATACTAAAATAAGATTAAAAAATGAATTATTTTCATCCAAAATTCCCAAAATTACCCCCACCCTTGAATATATAACATAGTTGGATAAAATTAAAACTTTAAACGAATTTCATGATATTTTTTTAAAAAACTAATCATAAAATTTTGATGAGGTAACATGAAGGCCATATAACATATTCATCCTAACTACCCAAATAGAATGTAAAAACTCATAATTTTAGATACGGTAATAATAGATGTGGTTGAGTTTTAAGAAAATATTATTCTTGATATAAACATAAAAAGATATTAAATAGTACAAAGAACCACAAAAGTGGTTAAATAATAAAAAATCCCATTTGAATAAATCAAAAAATGATAGAGGGTAATATTTTTGATGTTGTATAATGGGAACTATTTATGTCCTTATTAAATACCAAATCACATTGTTTATATTAATAAATCAAATGGATAATGTGATTGGTTTTAATAAAAGTATCCTTCTCTAAAATATATTGAAAATATAAAACCAAAGATAATATTATCTAAGAAAAGGAGTGATGGAATTTATGAAGAACCTAAATAAATACATACTTTTTTCTTGTTGATATTAACCTATTTAGTTTATGATAATTGACAAATAACAATGAAAAATTTCCCAGAACAAATTATAATCTAATCGGTGTGAAATATATAACAACACATTGGATGTTTTTGTTTTATCCCATGATATATGGGTGTCGATTCACAGTTAATAAACAAAATAACAAAAGATATTTTCTATAGTATGACCCTATCTACAATCTAATTTCACATTTATAGTAACAAATCAATAAAAATTATTATTTTTAAATACTAAATTAATAAATAAGTCTTACGGACCTCAAATATTTCAAATATACTCAACTAAAAAAAATTACATGTCATAAATTTATACTTTATTACTAAACTGATTAATAAATAATTAAATAAATAAATAAATAAATATTACAGTGTAATAAATACATATTCTAATGATGAATAATATAAAAAAATGATTTATTATTTGAAAATTAGCAAAATTTCACCACCTTGTGATATCTATATATCATAAATATATATCATAGTGTAATATATATCAAAAGAAAGAATATATCACATATTGAAGTACATAATAGGGGTTTTTGTTAATATTTACCATTAATCAATTACTTTAACTATGTTTTATAGATTCATGATGATTTTATAAAAAAATGAAGACATAACAACATTCTATTGGATAAAATATCATAAAAAACAATAATTTTATACAAAAAATTAATTCTATATTAAATCCTTATTCTATAACAATTTGTATGACGCTATAGAACTTTGTACCAAAGAAAATTTCATGAACCAACCTTGATACCATGGTACCCTAATAATTAAGCTGGTTGCCACATGGAAAAAAGTGTATTCACGATCCCCATGGGTTGGAAAGAAGAACCTAGAATCATATCAAGAATTTAGAGCGAACAATTTTTACAAAAAAACAGTATAAGATAAACAAAGATATATTGTATACCTAACACTCCATATGGATAAAGTACCCGAAACAAACCAGGAAAACAAAATCCAAAAGATATATCATCAAAATTATCAAAATATGATAAGAAAAGATTAAAAAACCCATGCAATTGGTGAATCACGTCTCCACTGGTTATCTCTATCACCCCAAGTCACGCTAATCAAGTGCACCGACCACCTCCAAGTTGATATTTCCCTTTACAAAAAAATAGCATAAGAAAATCTAAAAATTCATCAAGGAAAAGATATGTATGAGATAACAACCTAGTAGGGTAAAAAAAAGTGTGCTGAAAGAAATTACATAATAATAAATAAATTATTCTTTCAATTTAATGAAAACAGGGCAAGTAAATGAATTTACATATTTTTAGAAAAACATGATTTCAACTCAAATGATAAAATGTATTTCAATGTAGTCTTAAATTAACTTTTCCTATAAAACACATATATAAACAAGTTGGAATGAATAATATAGTTCTATAATAAAGGTAATTCATAATCAAATATATCAAAATATTTCTCTATTATCGTAAGCCTTATGGTATGTAGGTCTTGGGAAATATAATAATCACACTACTAGTTGGTGACCACAGCTCAAGATTAGGGTGAACACTATCCTCAACACTCTAACAGGGGATCCCAATTTGGGAACTAAATCTACATCCCCTAAAGGGATTTCCTTATATGAAATCTTGTTTATCTTTTTTTAGTTGGTTCTTTCATCATTAATAAATTAATATGGAGTTAGAGTCATGGAATTAATATAAAAAATTACCACAAACTACCTAAGAAAACATGGGTTTCAAGAAATAAATTTTAAATTCATTCACTTTTGGGATAATCATTAATTTTTTAAAAGAAAATAATCAATTACAATTCAACTGCCCAAATTTTAAGTTTCCACATGCCTCTTCATTTCAAAACCAAATCCTATGTTTTAATTATGTCGTGATTTTAAAATAATCTTACAATGTTAGGAAATTTTCCTAAGAGTTAAAGTATCATAATTTTATCCAATAGTTTTTCAAATAATACTTTCATTTTTCTTAAAATCAAGTCCACAATTTAAATTCCATTAAAAATGGGGTTTTCTCACAATTCCATGCCCTTTGAATTAAAAAATCCAATGAAATGAAATCCTGATATTTAAATTAGTTAAAAAGTCATCTAAAATAAATCAATCACATCATGATATCAAATTTAGATTAAATCCTTATAGAACCACCTATATTTAATCTCATGATCTAATCAACACCTACATTGGGAATTCCTAAGATAATAGAGGTGGAGAACATGAAATATAAACTAGAATCATGATCAATAAAATTGGTGATTAGATCCATTAATAACATGATGATCTATCATTATCTAAGAGGAATACAATAGAAAACATAATATTCCATAAGGAGGATAAATCTCTTACTATAGAAGAATGAAATGCTTCCACCAGATCCTAGATCCCTGAAGTATGGATGTTGGAAGAGCTAAAAAGCCTCTTCAGAGCTCTCAAAATCCAAAATATAAACGTCAAGCTCAAGAGGTTGGAAAAAAGTATTCCATACAGCCATGGGAACTTATGTATATAAATAATTATTCCACAATTCCATCCCCATTTCCAAATTATAAAATGGAAAAAATTACCCAGCAATATATTGTAACCCATTAGACCATATCATAGCACCTCAAAATCAACCAGCTTCTAAAATTTGTATTGTATGCCTCACACAAATCTACATCTCCCAGGATAAGGTAATAGTTCATCCCACACACCACATTGTAGCTATTCCCAAAAAGGCAGTATCACCCCAAATCTCTATCTTGAACCTATATTCCAACTCCATACTTCCATAACCTTTCCATGTCTAATTGATAGTAGACTTGACAAATAGACTCAATGGCTCCATGGTGCAGCCCATCAAATACATTGTAGACATACCAAGCCATATTCCCCTACATCATACACTCATGGTCCCTGTCTCATTCCCACTAAAACAAACAAACATTTCAATCCTATAGATTCAGAATCCTCAAAACCACTCCAAAACAATAGAGAAGAAATTAAATAATGTCAATAAGTACCTAATAGTGGTAATAGTACATTACAAGATCCTAACCATAAACACTATTTATCCACAAAATTACTATCAATAAGCTTCCACATCAAATAGATGTGGCCACTACTCTATCATCAATACTTCATGATCACATGTATCATGTGAATCATAACAATAACACTGTGGAACAAATACCAATGGTTTAGAATTCACATTAATTATATTTTTCTTACAATTAATGATACTTATTGGATGCTCTACCATTGATAAATCAGTCTCATCATCACGATCATCCTAACATAGGAAATGAGAAGGGTTAAAAGATACTCTGTAATCTAGGATACATGAAAAACATTAGGGATAAAATTTTACTATGGTTCGTGTCCAAATGGTAAGACACATTTCCCAGCCACTCAAAAATATCAAAAGGACCGATAAACCTCAATAAAATCCTTCCTTATTTCCCAGTACATCAATAACCCAACTGTGGTGAAATAATCAAGGAAATATGGTGCCAAATTGAAAACTCTAATGTCTATTGATGATAATCAGAACAGGATTTTTACCTTCCCTATGTCATCCCCATTCATTGATGAATCAAGTGAATCTCTTTTTTCATCACTTTGACAAAATGTAGTCCAACCAAGAAAGTTTTTCTAATATACACCCAATAAAGAGAACCTCTGCATGCCCTAACATATAAGGCCTCAATGGGATCTACTTTAATGGGTGACTGGTAACATTTTTTATTCGAAAACTCAACTAGTCTATAATGGGTACACCATGATCCACTAGATTGAGAAAAGTAATAATGAAGCATGTCCTCTAAAGTCTATATAAATTGGTCTATCAGGCCCTCCATCTATAGATGATATGTTTTTCTCAAAATCACATTGGATCATACTTCCTCCTAGAGTTTTCTCCAAAAATGATAATTGAATCATGTATCCTTATCAGAAACTATAAAATAAGGAACCCCATGCAAATAAAAATCTCTTTCTAAAAGAAACACCCAATGTTATTAGCTTTGGTCATATCTCATATAGTTATAAAGTGATCTTATTTGGTAAACTAATCAATAATAACCAATATCTCATTCTTCTTCTATGGGGTACGCAATAACCCAACCATAATTTCTACAAACATCTCATTACACGTCCCAGTTGAATTTGGATGTTTCTGATGAAAACTTAAATATCTCTATTTCTTGTCTTTGACCTGTTGGTCAGTGTAATGAATAGACACACCAATGATGTCTCATCTCATAGTTAGAATCTAGAATCATCATCGCATATTCTAGCCCATCTTTATCGAACCTAGGTTCAAAACTCACTAGAAATTATAGAAATTCCTTATCATAACGTATTTTATGGGAAAAGGCACAATATGCTCATTACAAAAATATAAGATCCCCTCTGAAGATAAGAAACACAAACTAACAGCCTCCCAACCATATTGTGACTCTCTAATTATATGTAATTCTTAAAAAAAAATCTTTCTATTGAAGAATAGTTTTAAGAAGAGATGAGATCAATGGTATTATTTCGAAAATAACCTTAGTCTCATTCTCACAAACTCATAAATGGAAATGAGAAATAAGAATCATTATATTCACCTATTCATATGATTATTTCATTTCAATGGTTATAATTTTAATACTCAAATCATTTTTAATGACATTCGCCTTATTATGTTTATATGAAAATTCAAAATCAAATGACTATAGGTAATTTACCCAACACCTCTTTCAGAGGTTTATATCCCTATAAGATAATAAATACCATAGGATGTTTTGGGTAGAATAAACAGTAAACCATTCTCTAAGAAGGTAATTTGTAAAACCTTTAAGAGAATGCATCACTGATGCGATTTCAAGTATTTCGGTTGGTTAATTATTATCATATTGCCTATGGTTTCTAGGTCCATAAGCTACCATGTGATCACCCAACATAATAACATAGACAAAGCCTAAACATGATGCCTCAAAAAAATACCACAAAGACCTAACAAGCCTCTATACAAGTTAAAACGAGTGAATATGTGAAAATTCAATGAAACTCATCAAAAAAACTATGTAATTTCATGTACTAAACAAACATAACTCTCTTATGAGTAATATCATTCAACATAGATTCCATATTCGATAACTATTTAACAGAAAATTGGAAATACCCCACATATCCCAAGAAATTATTTTCTCTCAAAAAAATTATAGGGCTTTTCCCATGTCATAATAACCTTCACCTTTTCAAGATCAACTAAAATCCTATGTTCAGACCCCATGTGTCTGAATAAATTCAAATACTGAATCCAAAAACTATGCATCAACAATTTCAGGTAAATTCAGTGATATCTCAGGATTTCTATAACTACTATTAAATGAAACACATGATCCTCAATGGTTTTAGAGTTAACAAATATATCATCCATGAATAATGCATTTAAAATTAAAGGGAATCTTGGAATATCCTATCTATCCTCCTCTTAAAATTGTTCTTATGAATTTTATATTCCTTAATTTTCAACTGGTGAAAACCATATCAAAGATAAATTTTGAACAACCAATTTTACCCTTTTAATTGGTCAAAGAAATCATAAATTTTTGGAAATGAATAGTTCTTCTTTATCATAACTCGATTGTGTTTTCTGTAATAAACACTATGGTGATGTTTTATTTTAGGTTTCCTTGCAAAGAGAATTGGTTTCTCCAAATGTGACACACTAAGATAGAAAAATCCCTTCTATATTAGTTCATTTAACAGTGTTTTTAATTTTTTTAATTCATCAGGTGCTTTATGATAAGATATAATCAATAGTAGGTTAGTAAGAGGTACTAATTGAATGGAGAACTCTAGATTTTTTATCAGTTTCATACTAGTGTAATCAGAGGGAAATATATTATAAAATTAAATAAACTATATGGATACAACCACTCAAAGATTATGCCTTTATTTCAAAATAAAACATCATTATTAACATGACTGAATCTAGAAAATAAGTATTGTATGTACTCGACATCAGATCCCGTTATCCCAAGAAAACACAAAAAGTCCTATCATGATATCTAAAGGAGGCATGATGAAGGTAATAGTCAATCATAGAATAATTGGAAATCATCTAATATATCTCAAATATTATATCAATAGGTTTATTTAAGAGAACCATAAAATTCTTGGTAAGATAAATCTTATATATATATAGGATGCAAAATGGAAATTTAAGCCCATGTTCTCTCTTCATTCCAACGGGTGTATTAATACCCATTAAATGGGAAAAATCTATGTATGAAGATTTAGTAAGTTTATATGATTATTTGACCTAAATGAGTCCTATATAATAGTATCAAATAATGTTGTCACTAAGGATGGATATATAGTGATGATACCTATCACTATCACTATCCCTGTATTAGCTTCCTCTAGAAACTCTTCCACTACTTGAAAAAGCCTCATTCCATATATATGTGGCTAGAATCCCTTAGTTATTAAAGTGGGTTATTAAAATATGGTACTATTATGTTTTTGTGATTATATTATAATACATAAATAATAAATTATGATACAAAAATCATATATGACCTAAGAATCCTCACAAACTATAGATCTTGGGTGCCTTAGTGCAAAACTATTTTGAAATCTCAATATCGCCACACTAAAATTAACTCATATTGTCTTTTTTAGGAACTCCATGAGGTTTTGATGTCACCTCTTATTGAGATCCTCTAGAATATTCATCACCATTTGTATTCTTGTTAATGGTACTATTAGAACATCCATTCGGAGAAAATGGAACTCCCATTACCCCTAACATACAACCAGATCATGTTCATCCATTAATTATATATCCAGTACTTCAGTATTACAAATTATATCTCTTATAAATATGAAATATCAAATATTATAATGAATACCCACCTTGAATCGTTGTTCATTCAACTTCTCATTAGTCACTATGTTAGGATAAAACTAAAAAATCTCACAAAAATGATTTACATACCGTGTCATGGTTCTTTCACCCAACTGGAGGATGAGAAATCTCATTGACATCACCATGACCATAGACACTAGATAAAAATAATAAATGAAAACAATTATAATTTCCATCCACTAAAAACCTCATGTTTCTTCTTCATAACTACGAAATCCCATAATGCACTATTAAGCCCTTCCGGATTGAAGGTGTCACACTTTAAATTTATAGAATCGGGAGTTTTTAAGAACTCAAAGACAATCCCAGCCTTTTTCAACCAATCCTTTTTCTATTTAGGACCATTTGATCCTGGTAATGTTTGTGGATTATAGTGAGGAAAATATTTGGAATGATTTTAAGATTCATCCACTTTAGGTTCCACAACTATAATATGAGTAGGAATAGGTGTTGATACATATCCCAATGCTTGGACATCATGAACCACTATTTCAACAACATCCTAGTCCATTGGATGATACACTTGTTGTAGTGTATGATTAGCTTCTTTTATAATCTTATTGACACTTCTTCTCATATGAATAATGATTTAAAACATCAATAGAAAACACAGGAACATCTGAAAGGACACATATATCATAAAAAAAATTGATATTTCAATAAAATATAATCAAAGCAAGGTAAAGTACAAGAATTTGTTCAAATTATTCCTCAACACACCTTATTCCCAACACCCATTGTGAATTAAGAATCACTATGATGAGAGATATCTAGGAACTCAGTAATAAATATGTCATAATTCATAATTATTCTACCCCTTATCAATGAGGAAAAAATAAGCAACATACCTACTTCAAGGAAATATTCACAACCTATAAAGTTTGTAAAAACATTCCTAAACCAGCCCAAATACCATGGTACCCTGAAACCTGAGTCTACGCTAAAATGACCCAAATGGAAATAATAATACCCATGATTTGATGATACACACCTAGAGTCTTATCAAGAATAGGGATGTAATTATTTTTCCCACAGAATAGTGGAATATAAATAGCCCAAATTTAGTCTACTGAACACTCCTCAGGTACAACGTACTAGAAAAAATATGTATAAGAAAATACAAAGTATAAATCATCAAAAATCACAACATATGACTAGAATATCTCATAAAATTGATGTAACTAGTGGATCACATCTCCATCAATCAATTCCATTCCTTTAGTTTTCATGAATCGAGTACTCCTTACAGCTTTAAATAACACTATAATTTCACCTAAACCTATGAAAAAAATCTACAAACACGTGAAGGAAAAGGTGACATGTGATCCAATAAACATGTAGGGTATCACTAGGTTTTCAATAATCAATTCCATAATAATTAACCAATCATGTATTCAAATTAAATAAAACAAGACATGTAAATGAATTTATAGATTTCTAAAAAATAGGATTTCAACTCAAAAGATGGAAGAAATGTCAAAAATGGCTTAAAATAATATTTTAATATAAAATTTTTATATAAAATACCTGGCATGAATAAAACAGTTCAATAATAATTGACATATATAATCATGTAAATAAAAACATAGTACCATACTAATAGTACTTATAGTACATTAGTCTCTGGAAATAGTATTCATATGCAACTCATTGGTGATCTTGGCTCATGATAGGTGTTCACACTATCTTCAAAAACCCAATGTGGTAGCCCATTTCAGGAAATCAATATTCACCTCATAAAGGTATCCTATTATGGGAAATCATTCTCAACTATATTTAGTTAGTTTTCTCATTATTAATCTATTACTAGGGAGTCATAGTGATGGTATTTTTATCCCAAATAACCACTAATTAGCTTGGCTAACATTTGATTCAAGAAATAAATCAAACAATCAATCAATTTTGGTTAAATAATTCTTTTGAAAATAATTTATTATTTGAAATTCAATTTCCAATTATTTAGTTTCAACATTACTTTTCATTTGAAAAACCAATCATATGCTTTCATCAATTCATTCTATTTCGATTTATCATTCAGTTTGTGTAATATTTTTGAAGAATCAACATCAAATAATTTCATCAAATTATTTATCAAATCATGATATCATTTTTCTATAAATCCACCCTAATTTTCAATTCCATTTAAATTGGTTTTTTTTCTAAAAATACCATTACCTTTCAAATAAACTATCAAATAATATCTCACACATGTTTTTAAATTAGTTAAAAACTAATTTCTAATCAATCCATAAAATAAGTATTTCAATTTTAGGGTAAATACATAGAAAAGAACTTAAATTTAATCACACGATCCAAAAAACACTCATAATTGTAATTCCAATTGGAGTCGAGGCGATGGGGATCATGAAAACAAACAACGAATCAAGAAACATTCAAATGAATAGTAAACCCATCAGTAAAATGATTATTTATCAACTTATAAGAGGGAGAGAAGAGAAATCATAGGATTTCATAATGAGGATATATCTCTTACTGAAGTGGAATCAAATTCATGGACCGTAGATTTGATCCAACAAGGATAGATATTGAAAGATCCAAAATCTGTTTTATGAGACTTAAAAATAAAAAAATGTTGAGTAAGGATCAAGTGGAGGGATATGTATTTAGTACTACCTAGTGAATTACGACTTTAAAAACACAAACCACACCATAGACCCCAATGGCCACTATGTAGAAGTGTAATGGTACTGATGGTTACGGTTCAACTACACTAGACAACATCACAATACCTCCTAGTCTATTGGCCTTCAGAAATCATATTACGGGACTCACCCAAATCTAATTCCCATGGTGTAATTCTATGGAACATCTCACATATGACACGATAGATATACCAAAATATACAGTGTCACCCCACCTCAGTCACTTGAGCCTACACATTACATTTGGAACTCCATATCATTATTATGTTGTAATTGTATTTATATTTAAAAAACATACTATAGGGATCAGAGGAACAACCCATCACCTACACCATATACCTCCCTGACCTTATTACACCATGTTTTTGTGTCATGGTCCATATCACAAACCCATTAAAAAAACATAATTTCATTCCAAAATATATAATAGCCACATAACCAAACACAAACAATTGGGTTGATAATAAAGGAAGACAAGAAGTACCTGAATGTAGTAATAGGATGTTACAGAAAATGGTTTTGTATTCATAATTTGTTATTATAATGAAAGAGAACTTTTTGTAAAAGAATCCTTACATCTCAATCAATAAAGGTATCACTCATGATCTATATTAAAAAAGAATCTCCAAAAAAACTTATCTACCATGTGTATCTATATACATCATATGTATAATTATATAATCTCTTTCTTAATGATATTGAGTATAATCACATGAAATTTATATTCTCAATATCGTATAGGATAATTTATAAATGATTTATTCTCTATTTTAGAATATCTAATTACGATAAATAAATCACATGTCATTCCTATAAGAAAATGAAATCATTATATGTCACTCAAATAAGAACACCAATGAATTCCAATAGATTAATTAAATCAATGGACAATTTTCATATCTATCAGAAATGACAATAAGTTCTATATTGGTCAAGGAAATCCCTATACATGATAAGAATCGTACCCAATAACACTAGATAAATCATCTCTAAGAGTATAAAGGATTACATTTGGTTTACTTTTTTGAACCCATTTAATGGGGGTTAATATAAAGTAGATACACTTAAGTATATCAAAGAAGTTATGTTTAATATTCAATGTGATATACTTTAACATATTTGTACATACACAAAGTTATAGTAATATTTCATGGGTAAAAAATTTATCTCTAGAAAATACCCTACCAACATTAATCTTAATATATTTTCCCAACTCATAAATTTACATAAAAAATCACTGATTAGGGGTAACATAGAGATATGATTAAGGGTATAATTATAATTATACTCTCATGTAATAAATTTATTACACATGAATGAATGATTAAGTGTATGTCTCCTTTAATAAAAAACCATGATATATTAAACAATCTCGATTTATATATAACATGATTTATTTTTGGGATTTAAAATTACTAAATTTTATTATAGAAATTACCAAACATATAAAATAATCAATGAAACTTTATTTTCATCATTTTATTCAATGATAAGTTTTTTACAAAGAGATTCACTATATTAACCTTTATGTCATCTCAAAAATTCATTACATCCCCACTCTAAATGATTAATCTAAATATATTTTATATTCGATTAATATTCATAGTATTTTGGTGATATTTTAATTCTTTACATTTATTGATTACTTCATTGTCATAAAAATAGGGCACTATAAATTAATAATTGTTATATACTACACCTATTTCATTAGTAAGCTTATTTATCCAAATATATTCATCTATGGTATCTATTATAGTTCTTCGATTAACCTCCATTATATAATATACCAATGTTTTATTCTTTATAATTTTCAACATAATAAACCTATTATTTAGATAATTATTAAATATTGTTCGAAATCACGAAATGTCCCTAGAGTATTAAAATTTATAATATTTTTTCATCACTTCATGTGAGGTCTTACTTACCTTCAAAATTTGATAATATATCCTTAGTCCATAATAAATAATTATGGACATTATTTATTGGGATCAATTATCTTTGAAAGATATTTTTTAAGTAAAAACCCTATATTCTCAGAAAATGAGAGACTGTATATATTTAATGGCATGGGGTACATGATTGACATAAGACCAAGAAACCTTTTAAAATAGACTTGATAGATATTTATATATAGTATTTTGACCACATTACTATGTTCTTTCATCTAGAAAATTTTTATTATCCATGTCTTTATAGACATTGAAGAAGAGGTGTTACATCTAATTAGTAGTATATCATTATCATAAAACCCAAAAAATGATACATTTCTCCCACTATATTGACACAAGATTCAAACGTATTTTTATTTAAACCAAACACTTTAATTTCGTTAATAAATGATATTTGAACATGGATATTTTTTATTTAGTCTACAAACAGATCATTGAAATTTAAATACCATAGGAATACCATTTGGATCCTCAAAACCATTATCTGGTATTACATATAAGTCCTTGAATAAAATTACACTATGGAAATTTACTATTATATCAACCTAATAGGTCTAAATATCATAATAATATTATATATCTCCAAAGTAAATTTTACATAGCTATTAGTGAGTGTTTTTTCATAGTTAATATTATAACATGCTAAAATTTTAGTATGTGTTAACCCATAAAATAAAACAAGAATTTAGGATAACATCTGATACTCATGACATCAAACTAAATAAAATAATGCTTTATCACTATAAAAGAAGAAATAAATTACCGGATATTTAAATGAAATATAATTTGAAAAATCAATAATTTTTAAAAATTAAAAATATTTTATTTTATTTAGAAAAAGAGTTTTAATTTTGAGTAAATTATTCTTATGAATTAAATTTTTTTTGTTATATTTGATAATTTTCAAGAAATGATATGAATAAAATGTGTTCATAAAATTTCAGTAATTATTTTAATAATAAATTAATAACATCCATATAATAATTAATAAATTATATGGAATGCAAACTTATTAGTTCATGGATAAACAAACAAATTTTTTTTTAAACATTTTTTTATTGTATATTATATAGATATATATTTTTTTAAAATGGTAAATTACTAAATTTTAGAAATTGATCTTGAAAAAATGAAATTTATTTTCTAATTTCAAATAATGAAATTATATGTGGTTTAAATTTTAGTTTTTTCTAAGATTTATTTTTTACGAATACTGAAAAATACCAATTTCACAAATACTCAAATTTTTATGTGATCATTATGAAATTATGATTAATAAAAAATATATTAAATAATTTTATAAAATAAAAAAATTATGAAGTAAAATAATTAATTTATAATTAATATTTTGTATTTATATGTAAATCTCTGACTTTTTGGAACTTATGTTAGATTTTATATTGAAAAAAATTAATTTTAATTTCATTCTACATAATTAACTATAAAAAAGGTTTCATTTTTTTAGTTTAATGTAAAATAAAAGTATCTAGTTTTTTAATAAAATAATAAATATCATTGAGATCAATTTTATATATATTTTTATGTAAATTATTTTCTATTCCTAAAAAGAATTTTTTAAAAAGTGCATTTCATTTTTTCCATACTTATATTAATCGTAAATATTATACTTGAAATAAATTTAATCATTAGAAATTGATTAAATATTCGGAATCATAATGTTAAGAAAATATTAATATTATCCATCTTATTATTAGTTATAAAATTCTATTATCGGTAAAAATGTGTGTCTCCATGGTAAAGGGTAAATGGAATAAAAAGTTGGTTCATCTAATGGATATGGCCAAAAATATCGAAAAAAAATATGTTATAAAATAATATTTTATGAGTTCATATCAAAAACCAATATATTATAATCTAATTTGGGTTACCTTTCATCTATAATACCCTGTGAAATATATTTATAATATTTTAAAATTTATAGTATTTACAAAAGTGTCACCCCTCTCACTAATAAAAGGACTCATCCTCTTCTAAATTATTACTCATATATGATCACCTTATCTCAACCATTTTATATCCAAATCACGTTCCAATAACCATGTACACATCTAAGTTTTTTTCTCAAAAATACCACCCTAAAAAACTTACGGAAAGATCCAAATGAGGATACCCAAGTGAGAGGTAATTGCCTTAACTGAGTTATTTCATGTTTATTTCTTCTTAAACATCCTAAAAATAATATATTACTATATTAACATAACAAAATAAATAGAATTATTTTAATAAAATTATATTTTTAGACAACATCCATCATTTACCTCCTTTAAATATATTGAAAAATAGAAACATTTCACGTGTGTATGTGTGGACTACCGCCTTCACAAAAATAGTATTTCATTTTCCCCACATCCATAGTTATATAGTTATATTATATGTGTTTAATGAAAAATATGATATTCATAACATAATTATGATCACATAAATATAAAAAATAATTTCCCTTCAATCCCTTCTATTCATTAGAAAATAAAAAAAAATGTGTGCACATGCAGACTATCGTGTCATAGAAAGGCACATTTCATTTTCAATCCCCACCTAAAATTGATTCTTATGAAAAAATTATTTATTTTTATAAATATGATATTAAAAACAACTTTAATGTTTTCAATGGCTATATAATTTTGTATTCACAAAATATTCAATAACTTTTATGGAATCGAAATTTCTTAAAAACATGATATTTAAGAATACATTATGAATCAATGCCATCTATTCCATAAAATGACCATCAAAATCTAACAATATATAATAATAATACTAGAAACATAATAGGAATTTTTATATTATGAAACCATGGCCATGGTGTCAGTCCTAGAACTACAAAATTAAAACATGTAGGTAAATTTGAATAGTTGTCCCAAAAATTTTGATTTTACAAATAATTGTTATTAAGTGGATAATAATAAATTATAATTGAGTGGGATATAATAATGTAAATATAAATATAGTTCAAATTTATATTTATAATAATATAAATTTACTATATAGTACTATTATTGAACATATAACTAAGAAGGAATCCAAGGTAATGGTTTCACATCTGAAACTTCCTTCTTTGAGACATATTCTGAATTACACAGTTATTACCATTATGTGGTATATATGATCTGTAGTTAAAACATATATCCAGGTATACTCTTTACTAATTTTAATTAATTTTAAATTTTATGTTCTATATTTCAAGGGGATTTGATTTAGGTTTTTTCAAATAAATAATGGTCCATGGTCCTAATAAATTTACATTTGAGTTTCTCTCTTTCAAGAGGTTTTGATTCTGGTGTTATAATATTCGTAAGGGTTCGTGGTCTCAATTTCAACTCATTAAGATGTATTATATTTTTTCTTTCTATTTTCTATTATAAGATGAATTTACCATCCCATGAATATATTGTAAAATATTTCCTCATTTAGTTCATTTTAATAATATAACATTACCATGTTCTATCTTAGGATTGGTTTTTATTCTAAACATTCCAATTTAGTATGGGATTATTTTACAAACACACTACTTATTGGGATTCACAATGTTTCATTTTCCCTTGGAGTAATTGTATGTTATTTATCCCTTAAAGACAATATAGTTTCTTCTCATATAGTAATTTTATATTTTTTTAATTATTCTTTCTATATTCACTCTATTTGGAAATATAAATAACATAAATAATGTTTTTAAAAAACATAGACCTTAATTCACTTTTTTAGGTCATGAATCATCATCTTCCACATAAATATTATGTTTATGGTTTCAAGAAAAGTCCTATGTTTACTAAAATTATTTCATAAGGTAAACATTCCAATTTTTGCATTAAATTAATTTTTGTGAGAGTAATATTTTTAAGGTTTCTTGAATAAGTATTTTTTACATTTTTTCATAAGTGTGAAAATAAACTTTTAAAAAAAAATTCCAAATGAAAGAATTTTCCCACCACCAAGGAAATTATTATTTTTTAGAATACTTTATATGTTTTTATAGTTTCACAATGTAATATATTTTCTGATCAATCTATATTTTTTTTTAAAAAAAATTATTTTCATTAAATTTTTTAAAAAGTTATTTTTTTCCACTTATACATGTTTTTATCTTCCGCTTCAAATTTTTATACTAATGCTTTTTTTAAATTTAATATTACATTAAAAAAATTACTTAATATTATTCTTAACATTTTATGAAAGAAAAAATTTTACTTTCAATTTGGCATTTTTTTCCACAAAGTTAAACACTCTTTTAGGGGAATTAATTTTAAAATCTCTACTTACTTTTTACTACTTGGCTTCTAGAAAATATTTCTTTACTAAAACACCTTTATTTATGATGAACTTAGGATCTATATAATCACCCTAATCTTTATTGTCATGTAAGTATTATACATAATTTATAGTATCATCATATCCATATACTCGTTACACTATATGATTTAAATACCCTATCATACATAAATCAGATTGGAGGATCATTATTATAAAAGAAAATCCAATTACTGTGTATTAAAATTTCGATAATTTGTATACTCAAAACTTATATATAGATAATTATTAAATGATAATAATGGTTTATTATGTTTTAGTGAAATATTAACATTTATTTTACTTGATTTAATAAGGATACATGTTAATTGATTTGGGATATAAATGATCTATTGTATATGATGAACGAAGCACATGTGTTTAAGTGACATGTGGGGTTTGGAATTATGAATGACATTAATTAATCAGATAAGTATCATTAAAAAAACCAGAATGTGTATTTAACAGTTTATTCTAGAAAATTAAATGACAATGCCTTGGCTAAGGTCTTGAAATAATGATTTGATTATTGATGATGTTCTAGTTAATTACTTGATGATATGGATCATATATTTGATAATGTTCTAATCTAATTCCTTGAATGGTATGATATATGAAATTATTCATTCAATCAATATGATGACAGTAACTGATGTATATTTCATTATTTAAATTGGTATTTAATCCAGGGTTACTTTTTATAATCACGTTATTATTTATTAAGAATAATTAATTACTATTTAATCATTCATTTTACTCATGTTTACTTTTTATATGAAAGATTCCATTTACTGTCACCCTTATCGATCTTCAGAGCTCACCCATATTATGTTTCAATTTATCCATTTTATGAAGACGAGCAATACATATAATATATATATAAGGGTATCATTTTTGGGGAAGAAATTAGAGATGTTGGGTGTTATTAAGTAGAGGATTTTTCTAGTCCACTAAAACTATAAACCTAAAAATGCATTTTGTTTTTATGTGACTCAAAAAAAATTATACTATAAATATGTTGGGTTAGAACTAGGTATCATGAGTTCGTATCAAATTTAGTATGTTAATATTATTTTTTTTGCACCAAATTCAAGAGTATGGGTTTATGGAATCTTAACTAGTAATAGATATAGTTTGTATAACATTATATGTTGGGAAGTTATAAAAAACTATGGATATCATCATGAGTTATTAATTTTAATGTTGGTAACATGTTCAAAAGCATAAATTCTCCTTCAGGGATTTCTCTGATAATATTCAAGGGTAATTGATGATATTTCTGAAAATATTTATTGATTTTAATGAAAAACACATGATTGATATATAGATTACCATTTTTTATATTATTTGATTATGGTTAATTAAGAAAATAGAATAATTTATTTTTGATAATATATGTTTACCAGTATGAATAACCCTAAGGATTCAAGAGTAATTAGATGTCATGGTGATTCTAGATGTTTTGGGGTTGAATATTATATTTAAGGTATAATAGATTTCCCTAAATTTTGGTATTGGGATAATGTTAGGAATATTTTCAATTAGTATTAAGTATTAATAATTTTTTAGATGAAAATTAAGTTAATTTAGAATAAAATTTAATCATATAAATTTGATTTCTCTGTTTTAAATGTAATCAAGAATCTTTTGATTATTTTTAGGGTATAATTATATATTTAATGGCTTGTGTTGAACATTAGGTGTTATTGTTTAGGTTTTTTGGATAAATTTTTTAACTATTTACATGAAAATTTACTCATATTATGTATTTTCTTGGCCTATGTCAATCAATATGGTTTTAATTAATGGATAGAGAAAATATGTTTAACTTTTTATTATTCCATGGATATTATTGTTAATTAAATGTTTTTTCCCAAGCCTAAATTATAAAAAAAGTATTCATAGATATTTTTAAATTTTAATATGAGATTAAGTAAGGGTGGGAAACTGATAAAATTAAAACAGATGGAGGAAATTACCCTTATATGATGGAAGGGAATCAAGTAAATATATTTTATCATTTTCTCTATCTTGATGATAAAATAATTCCCCATACTCAACAAATTTAAAGAAAAATATATCAAGTATTATGTGAAAACTAACTCCTATCTTTAAAGGGATGGTTTTGGAAACTCATTTAAAAGTATGAGTCCTATAATGGTACATACAAGTTTTTTAGATATATGTGATTTATAAATATTATGTTTTCCTATAGAAATGGAGAAATTAGATATAAAAATAAAATATAAATATGAGATTATACCTATATAAATAAAGAACTATTTTGATAAGGTATAATTAAGGCTATGAGGATACAATTTATTTAAGGTGTGAGTAATTTTACTCCCTAAGATATTAGTATATATTCTCCCTTTATAAAAATATTATGTCAGATAACTTAGGATGCACACAAGAATGAAATAATGCTAATAATTTTATATTACAAAATAATGAAATAAATTACCTAATAGTTAAATATGACATAATTGATAAAATAAATAATTTTTTAAAATAAAAAAGGATCTATTTTACCCAAGAAAAAACCGTTAATTCTAAAAAAATTGATGAATTTTGCATTTTTAATAAATTTAATACATATTAAGAAATTATATCAAAAAAAGATATTGATAAAATAATATTATTTATTAGTAAAATATATTAATAATATCTATATAATGAGTAATATATTATATATAATTTCAATTAAATTATTTATGGATAATTTTTTTAAAAAACCATTAGTTTTATTGTTTATTATAAATATTTTATTTAAAATATAAATTTAAATTATCCAAAATTAATGATTTATAAACTTTTATCAATTATTTTATTAATATTATAAAAATTATCATAAAGAATTTTTTTTGGATTTTTCTAAGTAGATTGAAATTTTGGTGAACACTGAAAAATAAACTTTTTACGAATACTGTAATTTTTATGATCTAAAAATGATATAAGGCTTAAGTTAAAATATATTAAACCTTTTTCTCAAAACTAAAATAAATTAAAGAGTAAAATAATTCATTTAAAATTAATATTTTTAATGTATTTTTCAATACTTGACTTTTTTGTACCACATATATATTTTATTCTATTAAAAAATATTTTTGGTTATTTTTTATAAATTTATAATAAATATGGTTCAACTATATTATATTTTTGGTTTAAAATTTATTTAACACTTTTTATTCATAAAAAATTATTGAGATCAATCTTATACACTTTTTTGTTGTAAATTTATTTTCAGGCTTAGAAATGCTTTTTTTCTAAAGACTATTTTTTGTTCGATTTTAAATATTTCTATTAAATCTATTTTTTAAATTTATAAATTTAATCATATAAAATGGATTGAATATTTTTAATTATAATAATCAAATTATTTAATTAGTTCCATTTCAGTTTAAGTCATAGAATAAAGTTACCTCACTAAAATATAGTCACAACAATAAGGGTTAAATAGGTTAAAAGGTGGGTAAACTAAGGGATAAGGCCAAAAATATCAAACAATTGTGTTTAAAATATTATATTATGGGTTTATATAGACTAAACTACAAATATAATTTAATTTTGGTTTCTATAGAGCTACTTAACATTTAGAAATACATTTAAATTATTTAAAAGGTACGAGTATTTACAAAAGTGGTCACCACTCTCACCAATAAAAGGACTCATCCACCACTCACTTATCCACCCACATTGAGCAGCTTATCCCAACCAGTATACTATATGAAAAATTTAATAACCCCTTTTCTTTCTCCTATAGGTTTTTCTATCTCCAAAAGATCAATATTATAAGGATTATGGTGAGATACAAAGGAGGATTCCTAAGGAATATGTAATTGTCTAAATCCAGTTCATTCATGTTTCATTATTCTTAAAACAAATAAAAATAATCAATAACAATCCTATTATAATAATATGATAATTATTTTATTATATTTTCCCTAATATAATTTAAAAAACTTTATCTACCACTTTTTCATTCGTTAGAAATTGAAAACATCACTTGTGTGTATGTGCGAATGACCTCCACGAATGGAATATTTCATTTTTTTATCACGAGCTTAAATGAAATATTATAAAATGTGTATTTAATTAATTAATTTTATTTTAGGTAATGATAATGATTATTTAAAAATAAAATATTATCTACCTCCATTCTGTCACATTTATTATAAAATAAAAAATGTCACTAATGTGTATATACAGACAACAGCCTCCAAGAATGACATATCTAATTTTATATCAATGCTTAAAATGGATGGTTCTAAAAATATGTCTAATATATAAATTTTTTTATAAAATTTAAAAAACATATTATGGTTATATAAATTATTTTATTCACTGATAAATTAAATATTTTTTAGGGAATTGAAATTTATAAAAAAATGTATATTTTATGGTTTTTTGTATAAATAATCACCATATGTTGAATAAATTGACCTTTGAATGGAATATAGTAAGATAAATATAAATATATTTTCTGATATATGTTTATATTAAATCTAAATATAATATATGTTGATTTTAAATCATGTCTTACTAACTATAAAACCAAGTTAAGGGCTTCACGTATCGAACTTCCTTCTTTGATACATGATTTGAATTACATACCATTTTAAATTATGTTGTGTATATTATAATGATATGAAATATATATCATTATATACTCATTAATCATTTTTATTGAAATTAAATTTTAATTTATCTATTTTATGATGTTTTGATTCAAGTGTTATAAGATCTTTAAGGGTTCTTGGTCTCAATTTCAACTCTTTGAGACATGTCACATTTCCTGCATCATGACTTATTTTATGTAGTTTATTTAATACCGGATGAATATATGTTAACATATTATTTCATAAATGTTATTTTATTTATTTAAATATATGAGTTTGTAAATCCAAAGGTCTTTTGATTCGTATTTTACAAATATCGTAATGGTTTATTTTAGAATCTCACTTTTTATGAAGATTATTTATGCTTCAATATCCATTGAAGATATTATTATTTTTCTCTCCTAAAATACATATTTATTCATATCCTATGATTTTTTTCAATAATTCCTTCAATTTTAATTGTATTTATAAACAAAAGTCACTTAATATAATGGTTATGTGAAATTATGACCTTATTTATCTTTTTGGGATGAGAATATTTCTCTTCCATGTACATATTCATTATTTTGTTTCGAGAAATAATTATTTTTTCATTCTAATGATTTATTATGTTCAATTTATTTAATATTTAACATTTAATTCAAAAAAATTTAAGGAATATTTTCAATATTTTTAAAAAAATTAATTTTTTACTTTCTTCACATAAGTGTGAAAAGAGTCGTTTTTTGAAAAAAAACCTACGTGAATGGATTTCCGCACCACCAAGACCATTCAATATTTTTTTCATTCATTATGTGTTTTAATATTTTTCAAATTATTACATATTCCAATTATTTTTTGAGTTTTTAAAATTTAAATGATATTATTCTCATCAAATTAATAAAAATTCTTTCATTACACTTATATATATTTCTGTCTTCCACTCTACCATTTTTACTTAATAATCGTATATTTTCAAGATTAAATTTCAAAAAAAGTTTCAAACAAATTGATGATTCATTATGAAATATTTTTTAGAATTTAATTCTGACTTTACTTTTAAAATAAATTCAAAACCATTCAGTAAAAATCTCATTAAAATATTAACTTTTATTATCCACTTTATCTCCTACGAGAATAAATTTAAGTCAAAGTCTTTCATTTATGATGAATTTATTGTCTACTTCATATCTATGTTCTATATTATAAATTATATAGTTTACTAAGTTTATATAATTGTCTTATTAATATACTAATTACTTTATCAAGAGTTAATACCTTTTTTACATAAATATTATTGGAGGGTTTTTGTTATGAAATGTAGTTCAGTTACTGATTGGTAATGTATTGATAATATATATTATTCCTACTTATGTATTAATAATTATTAGTTGAAATGGAAGGATTATTATTTACTCTGGAAATATTTACATTATTTATACTTGATTCAATATGGATACAAATTTATTGATAATACATCTTGATAATTCATTGTAGACAATGAATACATTGTACTTTAGTAACATACGCAAGGGGGTGGAATTATATAGCCCCTTGATTCATCATGTAGTTATCAAAAGATAAATAATAATTGATATATATTATTCTATGATTTCCCAAAAAATTATAATGTCTTGGTTTATCCCTTTACAATAAGAATTGTATTGTTGATAATGTTTTTATTGAAGCCCTAATGATAAGGAACAGATCATTGATAATTTTATTATCCATGTCATTAAATGGTAACATTTATAGAAATAATAAATTCATCACTATTATTATGTTAATTTATTTCCATATCCTTATATATATTTTTATTTTATCCATATATTTATTCCATGACTATTTTATTGTCTATAAGGATCATTTATTGATTGTTTACACTTCCATGTTTCTCTGGTTTTGTCTCCCTGATAGATTAAATTTAATAATACCCTTACCAAGTGTTTGAGATCACACTTTTTATGTTTTCATTTACCTATGTTTTTATTAATATTAATGCTTATGATATATCTATAAGGGTTTAATGTTTGTTTAATTTTTTAGGATATTATAAAGACATACATGGAATAACATAATAAGGGAATAATATTAAAAAATATCTATTCGGTGGGAAAGACAATGTTTTTGTTAAATAATTTTTTTAATGATCTAAATCTCTATATCGAAAAATTTATTGGGTATAAAAGTGATTCAATAATTTATTTTGATGAGTTAATTAAAGATGGTTAAAATTAGGGCTCTTGAGTTAGTATCAAATCAAGTATATAATGATCATGTTTTGAGTACCATGGCAAGAAGTAAGTGCATGGGCCTTCTCAAATACCATGATTTTCCAGGTAAATGTTTTTAAGAGGTGATATTTATAGATAAATAATTCACCATACATCTTAGTTATTTTTTCAATGACCAACTTACACACTATATGTATGACCCCTTTAGGTGGATCAATAATTTTCGAAACATGTTTTTTTTAAATAGTGTCAATTTTAGATTTTCTATTTCATTAACAATTATTGTGATTATAAATCACTACATCCTCTAAATTTTAAGTAGGTTTATCTTGTATAATGTAAAATTAATCATTATTCACTAAAAAATACATGTTTATTTATATCTTGAAAAATCCTACTATTCCATTAATTTTCTTATGATATTTAAATGGAATAAATTTATAGAACCTATTATGGTACCATCTGAAATTAAATCTCACGAAATACTCTTTTTATACCTCTTACATGCCAATATGTATAATTTATCTCCCAATTTATTCTTGAGGACTAAATTTCATAGCAAAAATATTTTATAAATATCTATAAAAATTTATTTCAATGGTATTTTATAAAATTAATAATTATGTTTTTAAGATATTCATTACACTTTCATGTTTTTGGTATAGTGATAGTTTTAATAGAATTATTTCACATCACGTAGTATTTACATCTCTAAATTTTTATAATTTCAGGTTGGTTTATTCCCTTATATATATATCATATAGTGTATTTATAAATTTCCTTAATATAACAATTCAAGTATTAAAGTAATTGATTCTAGTTCATAGACCCCATATCATAATCAATGATAAAAAACAATCATCATCAATCAACCCATGTTTGAAAAGGTATAATTACACCTTTAAAATATGTGACCACATTATAGAGTACATGTTATATTTTTTTGTAGAAAATACAAAATCTATTATATTAGAAATTAACTCTTAACATATGTATTCCCTACATCTATTTTATTTCAAGTGTTGTAACATTTTTTTCAAGTTGATTTTATATATCATTCTAATAAGGTTTGACCATTTAAAATGTTTAAAATGAATTCACTATGATAAACATATATCCTTAGAAAATATAATCATTAGTAAAAGTTACACAGTACATATAAGTAATAGTTTTTTTATACTCATTATCCCTCATAAATCACCATGTATTATGTATAGTATCCCTAATTCTCATACCTTTTCCACTAAAAGATGTTTGATTCATTTTTTGTAATAAGAAAAGTTTTCATATATCAAATTATTTATTATAAATTTTAAATAATTTACATTTTATAGAGTTTTGGATGTGTTTCAAATTTATATTTCCTAGATCATATCTTTAGAAGTGGGGTTTCAATCATTTACATTAATATTTTTATTTTGAACCTTAAATAAGTTATTTTCAAGGAATATAATGTATAAACCATTAATAGTGTTCTTAATAAAATAAAATATTTAATTTATTTATATATAATTTCTTTCTTTATTAGTAATGAAAAAAAAAATTTCATATATGAAAAAGTTATATAAATAAATTTTTTTTTGAATACATCATAAAATATTTCTAATTCTAGAAATAATTTTCCTCGTATAAGTAAATCATACACATATACCTCCAATACAAAAACATATAAAGGATATATTTCAAATAATATTACTATGTAATTCCCTAGTTTTATCCTGACCAATTAATATTTTTTGGGTAATTATAATATATTTATATATTTAATAATAACATTTGTTTTTAAAATAACCAAAATTGTGGTTTTTATTTATTTTTTTATCATTTTTTTACTAATTAAAATTGAAAGCCATTAATTTCATGTTTTTTGATGATATTTTAGGAATTAAAAATATAGATATATGAAAGAATAAAATTCTAGAAGAAGAAACTTTTGGATGATGGTTGATAAGGAGGATAAGAAAAATTCTAAAAGTAGGAACATCTAGAAGAGTGTTTAATTTGGAAATGGGAAATATATTAGTATTGTTCAAGATGAATGACAAGTTTTCATATGTTTACTCAAGAAATAAGAAGTCATGTGAATAAATTTCTAAATTTTTCTGAATAAATTAGAATAGGACACTGGTGTGTAAGATGTTTTCCAAAGTAGAATGATTTGTGAAGAGGGATTAAGAGAAATAGAAAAGTACATCTTCTCCCCTATGTTACATAACATCTATTAGATGTTAAATAAGTGTATTTCTTTGAAATAAAATTCATTGGATAATTAATAAACTCTCCATGAATGGAGTTATATTTAATGAATTTCATATTTTCATTATAGGAGAGTTAATCTTCCCTAATATATGTAGGTTTTTTGAACTTTTGAACGTTTTTTCACATTGAGATATTTGGTTATTTATTTAATTTTTAAAACATATTATCTTTAGCACTATTTGAGGTTGTTTAGATATTTAAAATTGATATATGATTTTTTTGAGATCTTATGTATGGTTTCCTATAGAGATAAATTGGTCAAGTCTTGTAAGGCTTTTAATGAACATATGTAATATTTTTTCATTTCATAGAGGACTTGTGTAATTTTTTATACATTTTGAAAAATATTGTTTTATTTATTAATAAAAATCATGTGAATAAAATATTATTTCCATAACTTATCATGTGGAATGCGAACCTTGGAAAATAATAATAAAATATTGATTTGTCTAAACTCATGATCAACTAACGAATATGTAAATAAAGAATTCAAAGCTAATTTCGCAAGAAAATTATCTATATTAACTAAGCCATGTACATGATGTAGCTATTAAATGATATTATTTAATTTTTCTACCTAATTAATTATTTTCTATCCAGTGAAAAAATTAGGATTATTGAAACTTGGTCGTAATCTTTATTAGTAGATTAGGGTTTTTAATAGTTTATACATTTAAATATTGGTAGTATGTTTCATTTCTATCCTATCATTTTCTTCCTGTTTTCCACCATAATTATCTTGGATTCTCTAATATAATAGAAATATAATTTGATATTCTTTTTTAGGTAAACACTTTGAGTTTTTTAATTCATTATTTATTTATTTATTTATCTTAATTGAATTTTAAGAATTTAGATATTTATGGAATCATAGGATTTTATAGTAAATTCATATTCATTCATATTTTGATTGTCCTTCACTATTTTAATATTTTCTCAATCCCATTATTTGATTCACTGGTTGGTGGACTAAATAGTGAATGTATATAGTTTCGTTTCAAGGACTTAATAGATAGGTAGTTTATCTTGGGATCTTAAGTATGATTAATATTAATAATTTATATACAGTGAAGTTGATTACTAAAATGGTATTAAGATTTTTAATTGAGTAAAGTTAAGTTTAATTATATTTATCTCAATAAATAATCTCACATGTATTAAACCATTAAAGTGACCTCTTTTATCTTAATTGTTTTTGTATTTATCATTTTGTTTTTTAATGTTTTTGTGTTATTAATTTTTATTAATGTGTGTGTGTGTCACCTAATGTAAATAAAATCCCACTATTTATGGTTTTCTTTGGTGTTATATTTTAGGTATATCTAAAAAGTGACCATAAAAGAATAATTTTTTATTAGAATCCACCTAATATATAGCCAAATTCATTCACTATACAATATACTTGGGAAGATCAAAATTCAATGAATTTAGCTTCATGAAAAATAATGCTCATCTGTTTGGACCTACTTCCAAAGAGTTGTATCACTCAAACATACAAATTTTCACAAACAAATATAACTTAAAACAAAACATGGTTTACTTCATTTTATATCAATCACTTGACACATAATATATTTTGAAAGAGTTGATTATTATAATAAAGGATTATCAAGCTGAATACCATTATATATTTCATGTTAATATACTAATAAATGATTAAAATTAGGTGTATTATTTAAGTCATCAATTTAAATAGAATTCTATAGTTCATCAAAAGTCAATAAAATTTGGAAATTATCAACACATCCTTGAAGGAATTAAAAAAGCGACAGCAAAATGGAAAACCATCACTGGCTCAGTTTTTCTATTAAGATACATTATGAATGTGAGTTTATTCATGAATTAATTTAACTTTTTTAATTTAAATACCAATGGATGACATTACCCATGACTGAAAAATTGATTTAATTATAATAGGACATGAATCATTGTATAACTATTGGTTTTGAAATGTAGAAACTACAATTACTATTGTTCTCCAGCACTTTGATGATATGAAATTAGAACCTTTATTCACCTTTATAGATAAAGATAACACTAATTTTTTAGTTCAATTTGAATAAATGAAGTATTTTTCAATTCACACATTATAAAAATATTCTATAAAGAATTACTAGGGTAAAAGGGTATGTGGATGAAATTTATGAGTGAGGTACAGTTTTTATTATTCATTTTAGTCAAATAGTAGTAACACTAAATTTCATATTAACCACCCTTATATTAATTTTTAAAGTTTTACCATAATGGCACAAGCCATGAAATATGACTAAAGTGAAATTACACTACCAGGGAATAGTTTTTTGTCAAATACCTAGATAAATAAGTAAAAATAATTTTTCCAAATTCAAAACACTTGAAAGCCTAAAAAATGGTTAAAAACAAGAATATTTTTAATTATTTTGATTTTATTATTAATCAAATAGGGTTATTAAAAGGTTTTCATCATGTGTTTCATGCATTAGTGTATTTTTAGAAACAATCTATGGATGTTACCATGTAAAACCTCAAATAAGTGGTGGTAAATTAAGATTTCTAGGATCCTATGGTGATGTTAATAAATCCTCTAAAACAATAATAATATCACATGTAGGGGGGAAAAAAACTAAAAACACATCCCCTCTACCTCAACTTTAATTTCCCTTATTACATCCATTTCCCTTTTTCTTCTTTTTTGAGTGTTAGAAAATGTTTTCCTGTTTTTAAGGGTCCCTAATCATCGAATACACTAATAGATGTTGAAATAAATAACATGTTGTGGTACTTCTCACATAGACACCATGCAACATACAATAAAGCATAATGTGTACCCATTGAGATGTTTTGGAAAATATAAAATATATAACCTATTTGGAGGTTTACCACAATATTTCATTTCATTTATTTTTTCTATTTTACATTACTTTATTTTTATTCAAATAAATTTTCCCATCTTATTGGTTTCTAGTGGGTATAATTTACAATATTATCTTAGGAAAATATAACCCAATTAAATACGTTTTTTATTTCTCATTCACTTAGGTTTAAATACCATATTCTTATAATACTACACGAGATAAAATTAAGGGTAGATGAATCAAATTATGGGGGAGAATACAAATATGTTAATATAATATGTTTTTTTTTACAATTTTATTTTTTATTTTATTTTTTTAGGATACCTTGACCTTAATCAGATTCTTTAGATAATTTAAAACATCTAGGAATTTTTATAAAATTTCTTTATTTGAAAATAAAATTATTTAAAATATTTTAAAAATATATTTTATTTCATTATTTATAATATTTTAATTTAAATAAGTCAGACTACATGTTAAACTCATATTTATTTTTTCAATTTTTTTCTTACCAAAACTGAGAGGGTTTTTAACATTTTTTACATCTTCTTTAATTTGTAATTTTAATGATTGTCCTAAGGCATATTATGAGATCTAGAACTCAATATTTTTCAATTTTACAAATTTTTCATCATTTATGAACATGTGTTGGGAATGATTGACCAATTATTCTAATTAAAACTCCTTCTATAAAATATAATTTTATTCTAGGATTCTTGTATATCTGACCATCTTTAACCCCAATCAGACATCTATGTCCATGTAAAGTAGCCACATTATATGCCTAAAATCATTAACCAACCTATTCTAAATATTAATTCATGATTATAGTTGAACAAATGTGTTTCTAACAGATCAAGTTTTTTCTTTCACCAATCTAGATGGTGTTTTTTGGGTGTCAATTTGGTTATTCTATTTTAATGTGTGATTTTCATAAATATTTATCGATGTTTTAAAAAATATAATCTCAAATATATCCCAAAAATAAATAAAATAGATTAAAAAAATTAAATACCATCGACTCCTCCTCTAATGATTATGACAACCCTGATAATTTATTACGCTATTAAACATAATTTATTATAGAAACCTCACTTGATACAACATAGAGGATCAAGATGTATAGTGTATTTGGGACTTAGGATCATTAAATAACAACTTAAAACATGAAATACAACATCATTATTGAAAAATTACATTACATGACCACTACATTCCCTTATACTTAGCATTTTTGGGATAACCTGAGGACATGCATAAGAAAAGGGTGAGCTATAAAGACCAGTAAGGGAATAATCCTGGAATAAAATGAGGAATACATTACATGTTAGACAATAGTCATATCAATAGATCACAAGAGAAACATAAAAATAAAAGGCATGATAATGCATGATAATCATAACATCAAAATGTGGCAACAACACTTAACATGGAATTAGCATGATCCAAAGCTCATTTCACATGGAGCATAAGTAAACCCTCGTAGCACATGAAGCCAAAGTAAAACCTCATTACACATGAATTATAAGGATTCAAAACCAATTTAACATGCCATATCATTATACTATACATTACCCAATGCATTGGAGTGCTATTGGGGTTCACCCTTCTTAAACATTTCATTTCATGCATAAGTGTGCCACATTGATCATAAAACCTTGATTCATTGAAAATATTCATCTATTCCACAATAAAGTAATGTGGAATAAAAATGTTAAACTCTTTAAACAAGAAGTAAATTTAAATAAAGGTGAATATACTTGATAGAGAAATGGGCATGGTATTCACTACACATTGAATTTGGCTTGGAAAATCATGGCACAATTTCTACAACACAACGACGTGACATAAGAGCTCATAAAAATTGTTGATGAGAGAGAAAGGGGAGTCTGATCATATTTACATGACTTGGATAGTAAGGGGTTCATATAGATACATGTCCCAACAAATGTAATGTAAATTAGATTCATGATATAAAATATTTTCTTGAATGTAAATGAGGAGAGAGAAATTCCTTTCGGAATTTCGGCATAGTAACATGTGTACATGGGAGGCATTTAATGAGAGAGAAAGGGGTATCCCATAATTAAAAAAAGTGGTAAGTTTTGGGGAGGTACAAAACTATACCCCAACATTTATTATTTAAATTTAAAGGTCATAACAATTTATATAATATTGGACAAAAATGTGAAAGGAAGAAAAACCCTTATTTGGAAGTATGCTTCCAAAGGCTCGAGAGAGGCTTGAGAGAGGCTTAAGAGAGGATTCGTGGGATATTGGGGCACCATGGGAGGATTCTAGAGAGAGGAGTGAATAGGTTGGATGAAATCCAAAGGCTTTGAGTATGGAGGAAGTGAGAGCTAGGGTGGGTTTATATAGGAAAGTTGAGGGAATTCTTTATTATTCTGGTTTGGGACACCTCACATTAAACTAATCCAAACCACAAACCACCCCATGGTTTTTGCCCATGGTTTTTGTCAAAGGGAAGTGGAAAAAATATTTTATAAGTCCAAATTCTGAACTTATTAAAATAATGGGGTTGCTTATGTGGAGGTGAGTCACACTCCTAAGGAAAACAATTTAAAAAGGCAAGATGTTTAATAAGTCTTGAAGGGTCCATTAATGCTTTGTAAAATAAGTCAAACAAACCAAAAATTAAACTATTTTAATGTTAAAATATATATTTTCTGAACATTAAACTTATTGTATTTCATTACATCACTATTGGGTCATTATGATGTCATAAAACACATTATATATTTTAACGATATTTAATTTTTACCCAAAAATTTGACTGTCTGAAAAAATTATAAAAAATCACCATTGGATAATTTTGACGTCCTGATTCCAGAAATAATATTTATTTTATCTAAATAATTTTATAAATATGTTAATTTTAACTTTTAAAATAAAAACCGACATTTGTCAAAAATTCACAGGTTTTGATAAAAATGGCTTTCAAACCTTAATAAAAATTATGATTGCATTCATAAAATTATACAATCATTTATATTTAATAAAAATTAATTTAATAATAAAAATATTATTTTATTAAAATATTATTTAATTCAAAAATCCATTAATTCATCAAAATAGATTTCTTAGTTGAACTTTAACTAAAAATAATATTTGATCTTTAAAAACTATTTACAAGTTAACAATAATAAAATGAAATTATATTCATTTATTATTTACAAAAATAATGTACATAACCATATTGCTAAGTTCTTGTTACATAACCCCTTATAACACCCTCATAAGACTGAAAAATAAGGTGTGTGATGGTGAAAGACTCTTGGGGTGGCTCGGATAACATTAATCGGGTGGTAATATTTTTCAACTTCCACTTCTCTTGTTGGTGGTCGTATTTGAGCATAAGATATTTAATATTAGCTTGGGATCGGTCAAGAGTGAATACAAATGATGCCACCTTCTTTCTAAGATCTAACAAATGGTCAACATATGGCGCACGTCTACTTGATGATGCCATCACTTCCTTTTGCTGAGTAAATTATATTTGTTAAAACTTTATATTTATATTAATCAGGTGATCACCATTCAACAGATATATTAGAAACAGTCACAATTATCAATAGTATTTTAAAATCTAAAAAAAATAAAACCAAAGAAGTTGAAATTTTAAATAAACATTTTACATAAAGAAAATTTTAATTAGATTAGAAGGGATTTCCATTATTGAAAGTTTTGTGTCGTTACAATCTTCCCCCCTTAAAAAAAATTTCTCCCTCAAAATTTTATTTTCCCACACTAAAATAGATTTGGTTAAATCTTCTTCATCATTTTCTCTGATTCCCATGTTACTTCTTCAAACTTGGGGTTTCGCAACAACACTTTGATGAGGGGCATTGTCTTATTTCGTATAACTTTTTCTCTAAGATCTAAGATCATCACCGGTTTATCCTAATAAGAAAGATCATCATATAATAGTTCTACCTCAGAAGATAGTACATGTGAAGGGTCGGGTATGTACTTTCTTAAGAGGGATACAAGAAATACATCATGTACTTTTTCCACGTTGTGTGGAAGTGCTAGTCGATAGGCCATATCCCTAACACGATCAACAATCTCAAAGGAGACGATGTACCTTGTACTTAACTTCCCTTTCTTTCCAAACCTCATGACCTTATTCCATGAATATATGCATAGAAATACCATGTCTACAACTTTAAACTCAAGGTCTCATCGACGGTTCTCTGCATAACTCTTTTGTCGACTCTAGGTAGCCTTGATATGCTTCTGAATGGTTTTCACCGTCTTCACCATTTATTCGACCATTTCTAGTCCAAGATGCTTATGTTCACCGACCACATCCCAACACACTACTGTTCTACACCTTTTCCCAAAAAGGGCTTTGTACTGTGACATTTGGATTCTTGAGTGGAAACTTTTATTATAAGAGAACTGAACTAGAGGAAGATGTTGATCTCATCCTCCTTTAAGGTCCATTGATCATGCTCTTAAAATGTTCTCAATTTTTTGGATATTCCACTCGGATTGGCCATCATTTTAAGGACGATAGGTTGTACTAAAGTTCAGTTGAGTTCAATATTCAGAGCATGATTAAGACTCTTCCAAAACATAGAGGTGATTCTTAGATCAGGATCAGACACAATAGATAGTGTTACTCTATACATCTTTACCAATTCCCAAATATATATTCGTTCCATTTTATCTAATGAAAAATACTCTTGAATAGAAATGAAGTGTGCAGCCTTTCTAAGACGATCCACAACAACCCATATTGCATTGTTTCCTTTGGATGTCTTCAGAAGTCCAGTGACAAAGTCCAGGGTGATGTTCTACCATTTCCATTCCGGTATGGGAAATGGTTGCATCATCCCTTTAGACTTCTACCTCTATATATTCACTTGATAACACACCAGAAACATTGATATATATTCATCGATCTCCTTCTTTATACTATCCCACCAATAATGCTCTCGGAGATCTCGATACATCTTTGTTTTTCCTGGGTGAATAGAGAAATTTGAACTATGTGCATCATCCAAAAGTTCATTCTTCATCTCCGGACTTGATGGAACACATAGTATTTTCCAAAATCTCACAATTCTTTCTTCATTAACACTAAAATCTGATGATTTGCCTTTTCTGATAGCTTCCACTTTTTCCTAAATTCCCACATCATCCTTTTGAGCATCCTTTAAACTTTCCAAAAGTAATGGTTGAGCAATCATTTGTGAAAGGATTGATGATGTTAACTTATTTATGATTCCCATGCCTATCTTCATCAAATCTGAGAAGATTGGATCCTTTTCCATTCTCATTAATGATTGAATTGTTGGGTCTTTTCTACTTAGGGAATCTGCCACCTTGTTCTCTTTCCAAGGGTGGTAATGGATTGAGCAGTCATAGTCTTTGATCAGCTCTAACCATATTTGTTAGCGCCTGTTCAACTCTTTCTATGTGAATATATACTTGAGACTTTTGGGGTCTGTATATATTTCACACTTCTCCCCATAGAGATAATGCCGCCATATTTTCAAAGCGAATATCCCTGCAGCCAACTCAAGGTCATGTGTTGGATTGTTCTATTCATGAACTTTCATTTTCCTTAAATCATAAGCAATGACATTATCATTTTTCATCAACATACATCCTATGCCCTTATTTGAAGCATCACTGAATTCCACAAAAAGATATCCACTTGGGGGTAAAGTGAGCACGGGCACAATGATAAGCCTCCTTTCCAACTCCTTGAAGCTTTCTTTGCATTCATCACTCCAAGAAAACTCTACCCCCTTATGAGTTATCTTAGTAAGAGGGTTGGAAAATCGTGATAAATTTCTCACAAATCATTGATAATATCCAGCTAACCCCAAGAAGTTATGGATATCTATTACCATTTTTGGCCCTTTCTATCCCTCAATTTCATATATTTTGGAGGGATCCACATATATCCCATTTCATGTGATGATATGGCCCAATAATGAGACCTCCCTCCACCAGATTTCACACATTCTCTACTTTGAATAGAGCTTCTCTTTACGCAAGGTCTCTAGTAAAGTAATTAGATCCTCCTCATGATCCTCCATGGTTTTGTATTATATAAGAATATCATCTATAAAGACTACAACAAATTTTTTTAGGTAATCTATAAAGACTGTATTCATCAATTACATGATTATTGTTGGAGAATTAGTGAGTTTTAAAGGCATTACTATGAATTCATAGTGCCCATATCTTGTAAGAAAATCAATCATGGGGATATCTTCCTTCTTCACCAATACTTGATAATATCCTAACCACAAATCCACCTTGCAGAAGTATTTTTCTTCACACAGCTGATCAAAAAAGTCATCAATTCATGGGAGAGCATACTTGTTCTTTCTCGTGATTTTTTTGAGCTCACGATAATCAATGAAAAGGCCCATTGACCCATACTTCTTCTTTATAAAGAGGACTGGTGCACCACGTGGTGAAGCACTTGGGCGTATAAACCCTTTCTCCAGATTCTCCTATAGCTATTTCTTCAGCTCCTCAAGCTCCACAACAGGCATTCTATATGGAGTATTTGATATTTTCATCACCCTAGGTATAAGATCAATTGATAATTCAACATCTCTTCTCGGAGGAAGACCAAACAATTCCTTAGTAAATGCTTCAGTGAATTCCCTCACAATTGGCATGTCTTCTAGGATGGTTGCCTCCATAGACTCAATCATCTGATCCAGATACGTGTTCACATAGGGTAGTAATATCCAATCTTGAGATTATGGAGCTAAAGAAGATTCATCTTCCACCTTGCAATTGTAAAGATTAGGGGGTTGATTCTCCACATGGAGCATGATTTCCCTCTCACGACAATTCATTTTGGTTCTATATAAGGAAAGCCAATCCAGGCCAAGAATTGCATCAAATTCCACCAGAGGGAGTATGAAGTGGTTCTCCAGGAAGTTTAATCCACATATTATAACAGGGGAGGAGTTATATTCCTAGGATGCAATGATTTCACCATTTTTCGCACTCACCAATATCATTACTTCCATAATTAGTGGTGGTGCTAGGATTGTTCTACTAAAATTTCGAGAAATAAAATAATACATAGAACCTAAATAAAAAAGTATGTTTTCTATTCTTGAATGAATAACTATCATACCTGTCACCACTTTGTTGTTAGGGTTCACTTCAGCAGTAGTGGTGGAAAAATCTCTCCTTTACTGCGTTGGAGGTTTTTGGTTGCCTCGAAAAACCATTGGATTAAGGCAATGATTTTCAAGATGCCCTGCTTCTTTTCATTTCTAGCAATGAACAAAGCATTGAGGCATAAATGGAGTGTTCCTCTCCACTGTTGCAGCCACGGGTTTTTCTTGTCAGCAGTTAATATCCAGGTTCCCTTCTCTTCTACCTTAAACTTCTTATCCACATGATACCCCTAAGATTATAAGATATCCATTTCTTCCATGAGGGAACATCAGAGAATTTTCTCATAATTATTGAAGTCACGGATTGTCAGTGCTTTCCACAGGCTTGGTTTCATCCCACCAAAGAAGAGGTCAACATTGAATTCGGGGGTAACGACAAAGCCAGAATCATATCATGAAAAACTTGTGAAGTTTTCCTCATACACTCCAACAGATTTATCATCTTTTTTATTGAGGGAAAGGAAGCCCCTTTCCATCTTAAGCTGGAGGGTGCATAGAAAATATTTATCGAAAAACATCTTCCAGAAATCCTTCCATTCCAACACCTCAATCTCCTCCTCAGGCTTCGTATTTTTGATCAATGGCCACCATTGATCAACTTCACCCTCCATATGATATGTTGCCAGGAGAACCTTATATTGTTCCTAACATTGAAGTATGGAGAAGATATTTTCAGTGGAGTTGATCCATTGTTCAGCGATTGAGGGATCAGATGATTCATTAAATGTAGGAGGACTTTGCCTCCTGAAGCTCTCAATAGTGACTTGTTCTTTCTTGCGGGGGGGGGGGGGTGAACGTTCCTATTGACCCATGTTTCAATTCAAATCTTGAGTTAGATGAGAGAAAATCATGACAAATTTCATGATTCCCTCTCCCATTGGATTGGGAATCTCATCAGTACAGTCATCTCGTTGATCTTCACATCTGTTGTTAGCCCGAGTCCTCCTATTACTAGCCATTGGAGTGAATAAAAGGAAATTTAGGGGTAACACAAAAAAGGGTAATACAAGGACAACACTAATAACTTATAAATAACTTTTATTTTCCATAATAATGGTTTATACTGTGCTTGTGAATTTACCAAATCATATCCCTCGGAAGTGCCGTAACCAAGAGTGCAACAAGGCCCATTGTCATGCACCAGTTCCCGTTTGAGTCTAACTCAAAATGGTGTTTTCATTTTTTACACCTAGGATACATATGTGCCAGAGCTACCTTTACCTTCTTGTATCCAGACAGAGATGTATTTTCTTGATAAACCACTTCACAATACTCAACAAAACATAGGTATTTTTTTATTATACTTAGTCTTGTCTTTAAGGCTTTACTGGTTTTTCTAATCCAAATCCCAAAAATAACTAAACCTATCCTTTTATACCAACTATGACAACCCTGATCTTTTATTACACAATTAAACACAATTTATTGCATAAAAATCACATGATACAACAGAGAGGATTGAGAGTTCTAGTGTCTTTGGGGCTTAGGATCATTACATAACAACTTAAAACATGGAATACAACATTTTTAATGAAAACTTCCTTTACATGACAACTACATTCCCTTGTACTTAGCATTTCATTAGATAACCTGAGGACATGCACCAGAAAAGGGTGATCTATAAAGCCCAGTAAGGGAATAATCATGGAATAACATGAGTGATACATTAAATATTAGACAATAGGAAAATCAATAGAATAAAATACAAACATAAACATAAAGGCTTGATAAATATTGATAATCATAACATGGAAATGTGGCAACAACCCTTAACATGGAATTATCTTGAGCCAAATCTCATTGCACATGGATCATGAGTAAACCCTAATTTCACATGAAGAATGAGTAAAAACTCATTTAACTTGAATTAGCATGATTCAACACCCATGGCACATGATGTATCATGATACTATACTTTACCCAATGCATTGGAGCTCTATCAGGGTTCACCCTTCTTAAACATTTCTTTTCGTGCATAAGTGTGCCACATAGATCATAAAACTTTGAATCATTCAACATAATCATTCATTCCGAGAGAAAAAAATGTGGAATAAAAATGATAAACTCTTCAAACAATAAGTAAATGTGTATATAGGTGAATACCCTTGATAAATAAATGGGCATGGTATTCACTACACAGTGACATTGGCTTGGAAAAGCACAGAAAAATTTCGGCAACATAACGGTGTGACATAAGAACTCATAAAAATTGTTTATGAGAGAGAAAGGGGTGTCTGATCAAAATTACATAAATTGGATAGTAAGGGGGTCATATAGATACATTTCCCAAAAAATGTAATGGAATTTAGATTCATGATACAAATGAATTTCTTTAATGTAAATGAGGAGAGAGAAATTCCTTTCGGAATTTCGGCATAGTAACAGGTGTACATGGGAGGCATTTAATGTTATAGAAAGGGGTCTCCTAAAATTCAAACATAAAGAGGGTAGTATGGGGGAGGTGTGAAACCATACCCCAACATTTATTATTGAAATTAAAAGGGCATAAAAATTTAATGAATATTGGACAAAAATGTGAATGGAAGAAAAATCCTTACTTGGAAGTGTGTTTCCAAAGGCTTGAGAGAGGATTCTTGTGAGATTGGGGTAACATGGGAGGTTTATAGAGAGAAGATGAAAGATTTTGGAAAAACTACAAAGGATTTGAGTGATGAGGAAGTGAGAGATCAGGTGGGTTTACATAGGAAAGGTGAAGAAATTCTTTATTATTTAGGTTTGGGACACCTCACATTAAACTAATCCAAACCCCAAAACATCCCATGGTATTTTCCCGCAGTTTCTGGAAAAGGGAAGTGGAAAAAAATATTTTATAATTTCAAAGTCTGAGCTTCTTAAAATAATGGGGTTACTTTTTTGGAGGTGAGTCACACTCTCATGGAAAACAATTTAAAAAGGAAAGATATTCAATAAAGCTTGAAGGGTCCATTAATGCTTTGTAAAATAAGTCAAACTAACCAAAAATCACATTATTTTAATGATAAAACATATATTGGACGAACATAATGCTTATAGTATTTGATTACATCACTATTGGGTCATTATGATATCTAAAACACATTATATATTTAAACGATATTTTTTTTACCCAAAAATTTAACTATCTCAAAAAATTATGAAAAATTCAGCGTTGAATAATTTTGAAGTTCTGATTCCAGAAATATATTTATTTTTTCTAAATAATTTTTCAAATAAATTAATTTTCACTTTTAAAATAAAAACTGACATTTATAAAAAAATTCACAGGTTTTCACAAAAATGGATTTCAAACCTAAATAAAAATAATGATTACATTCATAAAATTATACGATAATTTATATTTAATAAAAATTAATTTAATAATAATATTATTTTATTAAAATATTATTTAATTCAAAAATCAACTATTTCATCAAAATATATTTCTTAGTTGAACTTTAACTAAAAATACTATTTGAGCATTAAAAACTATTTACAGGGTAACAATAATAAAATTAAAGTATATTAATTTAATATATACAAAAATAATGTACATAACCGTAGTGCTAAGGTCTTGTTACATAACCCCTTATAACACCCACATAAGACCTAAGAGTAAGGTGTGCAATGGTGATAGACTCTTGGGGTGGCTCGGATAACATTGTCCGGGTGGTAATCTCTATCAACTTCCACTTCTCTCATAGGCGGTCCTCCTCGAGATTAACATATTCAATCTCGGCATGGGCTTGGTCAAGAGAAATGCCCAATAATGCCATCTCCATTCTGAGCTTTGAAAAATGGGCTTCGAATGGGGGGCGTCTACTTAATGAGGTCATCACTTCCTTTGTCTAAGTATACTAGATTTGTTAAAAACCTATATTTATACTAATGAGGTGATCAATTTTCAATGGATATATTAGAAACGATCACAATTCTCAATTGTATTTTAAAATCCAAAAACATAAAACCAAAGAAATTGACATTTTATATAAATATTTTACATAAAGATACATTTAATTTAATTAAGAAGGATTTCCATTGTTTAAATTTTTGGGTCGTTATAATAACCTCGTCTCCAACATCCTGTATTTAGTGCCTTCTACCAATATTGGAAATTTGACAATTAGCAATGGGTTCCCGTTGCAAAAACCATTTTGTGATGGAGACCCGCTACAAAGAGAACATTGTAGAAAACAGAATCAGAACTAATATTTTTTGAGATTGGTCTGTCGTAAAAATTATTACATGCGACGGGAAGTGGGCCTGTTGCATATAGATGTCAGATTAAATAAATTATATATACAAGAACCATTAGCGACGGTCCCATCGCAAAAAGTATTTTCAATGGGATACCCACCCGTCGCAAATAGCTTATATGTTATAAACCTTTTGCAAAGATCCCGTTGAAAAAAAGTTATTGTAGTGGTAAACAAACTCGTCACAAAATACTTATAAAAATATGTATAATCTATTTTCTATAGGCCCCCCATCACAAACGGCCCTGTGGAAAATACATAATAAAATAAAAAAATATTATTATTATTAAAATAAAAAAAATATTAAAATTATTTATTTTTTAAAATCCTTAAAAAATAAAAAATAAAAATAAAATTATGATTAATGGAAAAAAATATTAATATTATTAAAATAAATTTTCGTTAAAATTCTCAATATTCAAAAAAAATCAATAAAAAATAATAAAAAATTATTATTATTATTATTATTAGTAAAATAAAAATATATTAAAAATTATAATACTAATAATAAATAATAATATATTTAAATTTTAAAAGTAATAAAAAAAATTTGCAATATTCGCACCAATATAAAAGAAAAAAATTGTAAATAGTTCATATTACAACAAATTTTCAATTCAAATATATTAAACATAACAAAAAAAATCACCAGGGGATAGTATTATAGAGGAGCTAGAAGAGATGGAGGAGATAGTAGAGGAACATATATCCCTAAACAATGAGTCAGATGTCCCGTGTACTCTATCTGATCATATTATCACTGATTCCATCGACACATGTCCTCCTCGTGCTACTACTGCTAATTCATCTCTTCCTGCTGCTTCTGAAAACTCTCTATAAGCTCAGTTTGAGCTCGCTACTACTCCTGATATTGTGATCCAAAAGATGATACCTCTCTACGAGTTCCTCTCGGGATAGACACCGACATCTTAGCAGTACCATAATATGTCCCCTTGAGTCAATTGAGAGCTGATACCAACTACTCGGCCCTTGTAGAAGTCATACTGGGTCGCCTCCATCCATGCCACCTCATCAAAATAGTGAGCACTAGTCTGATCAGTAGTCTCTGCCTAACTCTAAACCCATGTCTAAGAGGTCACGGCCTCATATGAATCCTTCAGTTTCAATTTGAAATTAAAATATTTAAAATATTATATGCAGTTAATTTTCAAACTGAAAAAAATACTATCCACAATCTAACGTTGCTGATCACCTCTAATATGTCTAGTGGTTGGATCACTGTAAATCCTTTGATAAACATCGTACTCCATAATATAAGAAGGCTTGAGTGCCTATATGAATATAAAATAAACTATTTATATGTAATGTTATATACAATATTTAAAAAAGATACTTACCAGATGAACTCTATGTGTACTGAATGTACGGCTACCAGCTCTATGTGTCACCTCCTGTCTCCCCTAGTTCTGCCAGCCCAATGAAAATATCCTCTAAAATACACTACTCAACCAGTTTGAACATAATCTATCCCACACGTGAGATGAAATGTAATCTGGTCGGTGGGCTCTATATGAATCATCAAATACTGTCACTCCTTCTTTCTTAATGGTTGTCCTTCTTAAATTGTGCAAAAACTGATAGAAATTCTCACACATAGACATATCTCATGCATCATGGGTATCGCCACACATGCTATCATTGATAGGATACAATAAACCCTACAAATAATTTATAATATCATGTTATTATTGAAATAAATTTAAAAATAAATATTATTAATTTATGTACAGGCCAATGATTGAACATTCCAAGCCGCACATCAATGGTAATCTGTTCCAATGTGATCCATGGCTGAGAAAATTAATTGTGAAAAATAGTGCTCTATTTTCCAACTGCTACATGAACAAAAATTTGAAAAAATTAGAGATAATCAAACAATTAGTATATAAATAAATTAATTAAAGCTATCTAAAATACATAGTTTATCATATATCCATGTGCATGGATCAAAACTAAGATGCGGATGCCACTCAGGTATTGGGTCATAAATCCTATGTCATGCAAGACCGTTCCCCCTTTGTGTACCCCCTGAACCAACAGTATCTTGAGGGCCAGATGATCCCAAATCCTTTTCATTCAAAGGTAGCTCAGCCTCCTCCAACAAATGAAGTGGATTAGGGTTCATCTGAAACAAAAAATGATTGTTGTTAGTAGATAATTGAAAATAATTTTAACGTATAGATATATATTAGTTATGATTATAACTAGAATTTAAGTGTGTCAATGTTCACCTTCATCATCATCTTCATATCTAAAGATTTCAATGTCTTTATATTCCTCATCGACATCATCAATATCCATATGAGTTTCGGTTTCATCATCTCTTTCTATTTCAAATTCATTTGTAACATCATTAACATCATCATCAACATCGACCCTTAATTGTGGGGTGTGATCATTGATATTCACGTCTCTTTGTGAAAATGATGGATTTTGAGTAGTCTCTTGAAAATTTTCAATTCCTTGTACTTCATTGGAACCACATTCTGTTTGAGTGAATAGATTTTCTAGAGATTTTATTTTTATTATTCTCCACCAATAACTCAGGCCTCTTGAAGTAGCACAGTACTTTGTGTAATATATTTGATGTGACTTTTGATCCATTAAAAATTGTTCATTTACATATATAAGACTTTTATATTTAAAATCAACAATTCTATGAATCACTTGAATAAGAAAGCCTCTCTCAGTATCTAAACACTAACAATTAAACATTGTTTTGTAATTTTTCCTAAGATAACACAGTTCAATAATTTCATCCAACCTGTCATAAATGTCAACATCATTTTCTCTATGATGTGATCACTCAAGAAAACTCCATTGTTCAATGTTTTTTTGATTCTCTATATGCACACATATGAAATTGAAAACCATTCACCACAAATGCAATGTAAGATTTAACCATTTTGTATGGTGGGTTACTCAATATACACAATCGCTTATCAATTTTATCATAATGTTAAGACACCTGAAAATTTGTAAAAAAATTATCGATATAATAAATAATAAATCGAATCTATATGTTAAACCATCAATAATTTATGTTACCAGTTTTTTAAACCATTGAATTTTTTTTTCTATCAATGTTCTTCAAGTGCAGCTACTGTAATTTGTGGAAGCTATTTCTGGATATGGTTATCATATAACCTAAAAATAAAATAATTTTACATATTATAACATAAATTATATAATAAGTGATATAATAACTCACACTAAAAATGATTTAATTTTTTCACAGTTGAGTAGAACATGTGTATGAGCTCTATGATGTTCATTATCTAAAAGTCATTGTTCGTGAACTCCATTGAATCCATCCTCTGGCTGATTAAAAGATAGTAATTGATTTTCCATTACTTCATCATCCTTCCCCTCATTACACACCATGCAGTTGTGTTTTGAGGGATATTCATATTCAAAATAATGAGAGAAAAAAATAGAAATTTCCTCTTGTAAATAAGATTCGGCAATTGAGCCTTCAACTGATGCTTTTTTTCATGCTTTTTTCTTCAATTTCTGGATGAATCTCATGAATGGGTACATCAATTAAAACTGTACCAGACTTCCACATTTAACATCATGTGACAAATTTAATATCAGATGTTCCATTGAGTCAAATAAATCCTTCGAAAATATTTTTTCCAGTTTACATATAATGACAACAACATCTTCTTCCAGTTTACAGAGTTCATCATAGTCTATTTTCAGCACACAAATTTCATGAAAAAAATATGATATGTATTTTATCGAATCCCAAATCATATAATTTAATAAACCTCTAAATCCAATTGGCAGAATTCTTTTCATTATAACATGATAATCGTGATTTTTTATTCTAGTAATATGACCATTCATTACACATCTGCCCAAATTGGAAGCATAGACATATGGAAGTCTCAAATCTGCAATCCACTAAAAAAATAATAAGTGGCTCTATTTGGACATTTTATAAGCTATTTTTGGCTTCATTAACCTCTGTAATCTGAAATTTTGAAAAAATTTATGTTACAGTCGTTTACAAATTTGGGGAAGATATAATCGTTCCTTTACATTATCTTCAGTCCTACCTGGTGTATCCAAAATTGTATGAAATAAATTATCAAAATAGTTCTTATCTATATGCATGACATCTAACATGTCGCGGACCAAAAAATCTGACCAATATGAAAGATCCCAAATAATGATCTTTTTTATCCAATTTTTATCTTTTCCAAATCTATGAATTTTTTGTTGGTTTACAGTTGGCCGAAATGTGATGGGAGTCAATGAAAATACAACTAACTTTAACTCTATATATGAGAACATTTTTAGAGGTTCATCCCTTTCAATTATGGCTTTTCTAAAATAAAATTTGATCCTCCAAAAATGATGATCGATTGGAAGAAATCTATGATGATAGTCAAAATAGCATGGTTTTTTTCAATTGATGATCATAAAGGATTTTTTTTCTTTTATATAGTAAGGACATAATTTTGGGCCATGTGTACTCCTGCCAGATAACATTCCATATGCAGGGAAGTCACTAATCATCGACATCAATGCAGTTTTTAATATGAAATTTTGTTTCGCAGCAATATCATATTTACTAATACCATTACTCCACAATGAATTTAACGCATCAATGAGCGGTTTTAAATAAACATCAATATTATTTTTTGGATATACATGAATTAATATGGTCAAAAAGATATAGGACTCCTTCATCAACATCCATGGTGGTAAATTGTACATAGTTATAATGATAGTCGAACATGAATACTGACTACCAAGAGAACCAAACAGACATAAACTGTCAGTAGATAGACCCAATCACATGTTTCAGGATTCTAAAGAAAAAGACAGATAAAGTCGGTCAAAATTATTTCATCAATCACCATTATATGGATGATTCAAGATTTTATCGGTTGAAATCTTGGTTTTGTTCCATGACATCTTTGGTAGTATGTTCTGAGACATGAACTAACACTCCAACCTGGGTGTAAGGGGAAATATCTCAACTGTTTCATAGGAATCGATCTAGACATCCTCGGTTGAGATTCTTTCTACCTCAATTGTCCACATGTGGGACAACTATCTAATGACTCATTTTCACTAGAATATAATATGAAATCATTTGCACATTCATGAATCTTCTGATAACAAAGGTCCATATTACGAACCAGCCTCTTGCTCTTATAATAATTTGCAGGCAACACATTTCCTTCAAGTAATAGTGTTTTAACCAAAGAAAATATCTGATCAAAACAGTTGTTTGAAATTTCATAATCTGATTTAATAGCCCAAATTTTTTCAACCGCTTTTAATTTTCTTATCTTGCAACTAGGATATAATGCATCCTCAGCAGACCTCAAAAACTCATAAAATTCAGATGGTTCCAACTCAAGAGATAAATGAATAACATCATGAGTTTCAGTTTTTTTATCAAATGGACCACCCACATCATGTAGTAAATATTGAAACTGTGATGGATCTGGAATCACGTTATTATTATCTTCTCTGTAACTGTGTACACCATGTTGATACCAAAAAACATAATCTTGTTTGAAAATAAAATCGCAAGAGATGTCCCCCAACCTTGTCAATTGTGTAGAATGTTCTCAGAACACATTTTTTACAAGGATACTTAATTATCACTTCTAAAACAAATTTAGGTTTTGATGATGCAAATGATAAGAAATATTCAACACCCGCAATATATAAAGTATTTAAACTAGAACAATTTGGACTTTTGCACTAATTTATCCAAGCATGATCATCCAATAATGACTGTTTTTTACATCCTTGATCCAAATTTTTCTACAAAATATAAAATCATTACTGTTTTTGAATAATTTTAAATTAGAAAAACACTATCCAAAAAAATAAGATAAATAATTAAAACTAATTCTTAACAATTATCATTACTTATGGAAAACACAATTTCTAGTGGATAGGTGACTACTCTTTTGTCTGATGACTCAGTTACTTTCAACATTTTCACAATGAAATTACAATGAAGGATCTACTTGGATGTATGCTTGTTCATTCTCGTGCATACGAGAATGAATAAGTGTACTTCTAAGCAGATTCTACCTTTTGATTTCAGTGTGAAAATGTTACAAGTAAATGAGTTGTCAAACAAAAGAGCCCCCTTTTCATCGATGAATCATCTTCTTGTAACTATCACCGCCTGAAAACATTATGAAAAATGTGGTCCTACGAATGCATATTCAAACTTGTGATTACAAGATTGGATATGCATACATAGAAGCATACTTTTCATAATGCTTTGAGTCATTGAGAGTTGAAAGGCGAAGATTCATAGAGTAAAATGTGTGTCATCAATCCACTAAAAATTGTTCCAAGTTATTACAATTTATTACAATTTATTACAATTGATTTTATTGCTAATAATTGCTAATTATTGCTAATTATTTCTTATTATTTCTAATTATTAATAATTTTTTCTATTTATTTCTAATTATTGTTATTTATTACTATTTATTGCTATTTATTTCTATTTATTGCAAATTACTGCTAATTATTTCAATTTATTGTTATTTATTGTTCTTTATTGCTAATTATTGCTAATTATTCAAATTATTTCTAGTTATTGCTAATTAATGCTCAGTATTGCTAATTATTGCAAATTAGTGTTATTTTTTTCTAATTATTGTTATTTTGTTTCTAATTATTGCTAATTATTTCTAATTATTGAGAATTATTGCTAATTATTGTTAATTATTGTTAATTATTTCTAATTATTTCTAATTATTTCTAATTATTTATAATTATTGAAAATTACTACTTATTATTTTTAATTATTTCCAATTATTTCTAATTATTTCAATTAATTGCAAATTATTGCTAATTGTTGCTAATTAATGCAATTAATTACAAATTATTGTTAATTATTGCTAATTATTGCCAATTACTGCTCATTGTTTGCTAATTATTTCTTATTATTGGTAATTATTACTATTTATTAGTATTTATTAGTATTTATTAATATTTATAACCAGTTATTACTAATTATTACAAATTATTATAACTTATTACTATTTATTACTATTTCTTACTATTAATTACCATTTATTACTATTTATTACTATTTATTACTAATCATTACTATTTGTTACTATTCATTACTTTTTATTACTATTTATTGCTAATTATTACTAATTATTTCTAATTATTACGAATTACTACTAATTATTACTAATTATTACTATTTCTTACTATTTATTACTATTTATTACTAATTATTAGTCATCATTACTAATTGTTACTATTTATTACTATTTATTACTATTTATTACTATTTATTTCTATTTATTACTATTTATTACTATTTATTGTTATTTATTAGTATTTTTTAGTATTTTTAATTATTTATTAGTTTTTATTACTACTTATTAGTAATTATTAGTAATTATTAGTATTTATTAGTATTTATTAATATTTATTAGCATTTATTAGTATTTATTTCTATTTATTAGTATTTATTAGTATTTATTACTATTTATTAGTATTTATTTTTATTTATTAGTATTTATCAGAATTTATTAGTATTTATTAGTATTTATTAGTATTTATTACTAATTATTAGTATTTATTACTATTTATTACGAGTTATTAGTATTTATTACTATTTATTATTATTCATTAGTATTTATTACTATTTATTAGTATTTATTACTATTTATTAGTTTTTATTAGTATTTATTACTTATTGTTATTATTTATTTCTATTTATTATTATTTGTTTCTGTTTATTAGTATTTATTTCTATTTATTACTATTTATTTTTTTTATTAGTATTTATTAGTATTTATTACTATTTATTAGTATTTATTACTATTTATTGGTATTTATTAATATTTATTAGTAATTATTAGTAATTATTACTATTTATTAATATTTATTAGTATTTATTGGTATTTATTAATATTTATTAGTATTTATTACTGTTTAGTAATATTTATTAATATTTATTAATATTTATTAATATTTATTACAATTAATTAGTATTTTTATTACTAATTATTAGTATTTATTTCTAATTATTAGTATTTATTATTATTTATTACTATTTGTTAGTATTTATTTCTATTTATTAGTATTTATTACTAATCATTGCTGATTAATTCTATTTATTACTAATTGTTAATATTTATAACATATTTTTATAATTTTTACTAATTACTGTTAATTACTTTTTATTACTTCAAAATATAGCTACTACTTACTAATTACTGCTAATTATTTATATACATTACTAATTATCGTTAATAATTACTAATTTTTACTGATTATTAAGAATTAATACTAATAATTTAATTTCCTTATTGTAAATAAATACTAATGACAAAACAATTTAAATCTAACTTAATTACAACTAATCAACAATAATAAAAATTAGTATAAAGAAAGTAAATAAATATTAAATTAAATAAAACATAAATACCTTAAAACATGATCTCTTAAAATTTTACGTAGCTTCACAAATTCTTCGTAAAAAACTGACTCTCAAAAATTTTCACTCTAAAATTAGTGATTACAAAAGCAGAGGAACAAGAAATTCGGATAGAGAGAAGAAAAAATGGAGGGGGTATATACAAGTTATACTAGTTAGAACAGGACTATTAACGACGGGCATCCCATCGTAAAAAGTACTTTTTGTGACGGGCCACATCACAAGTACCTTCGACCGCAGTAATTACCATCGGCGGTTAAAAGGTTATTTGCGACGGGGCCTATTTTCAAAAGTGATCTACCGTCAAACTTTTTGCGACGAGACAACATCCCATCGCAAATATGTTTTTACCACTGCTGGTTATTTGAGACGGGTCTCATCCCAAATACCCTTTGAGCGTCGAACTAGTTGTGGCATGGGATCCCCCTGCCGAAACTAGATCTTACCGCCTCCCATCATTTGCGACAGGTAGTGCCAAACAGTCGCAAATACTCTTTTGCGTGGTTTGGCATGCAAACTGTGCCAATCTACGTGTAATTTTTTGCGATGGGGCACGTATTCTCATCGCAAATAAATGGTTATTTGTGATGGGTTGGTCAGTTTCTCGGAAATAACCACTTCGAAGGACTATTTGTGACAGGATTTATTCCCATCGCAAAAAATGGATTTTCCTGTAGTGTACCATTACATTGTCATAAGATGCAGGGAAATCATATCCTAATGGATATAATAGTTGTGTGGTCCTAGTAACCTATATATATACAATAGTCTTTCATTACAATTGTATACACAAATTAAAATATAGTGTGTCTAAGGATGACGTTATTCCATCTAGAATATCACAACATATTATTCATAGTAAGCATCATATAATCCTAGGTAAAGGAAACAAAATAAGGGTGATATCAAATGCTCAGTAAAGGTATGTTTAAAATGGAAGACGTGAGTGAATAAGTTATAATCAATATTTCACGAAGAATAATTGAAACAAAATCCATCAAATTAATAACCATAGCATAATATGGAATGAATGAAAGTTGATCAAATAATTCCATATAGATAATCACATGAACATGAAAATTAACCATGGAGATTATATCTAATAGACTAAACAAAAGGAATGTGAATAATTGAATTCATAATCATGGAATGCATAATTATGGATATCTAAAAAATACGTTCAAGGATTTGTTCCAAGACTTCTAATGTCATCAAGGCTTCGTTTCATGACAACTGATACCGTCGAGGCCTCTTTCGAATACTTTCAATAAATGGGTAAGGCCTCTGTAGAAACCATATCTAGTTTGTCTTTTGAAACCTATAGATTCATCATGAGGCCATAGCTGGCCCCACTTATAACATAAAAAATCCAACACACTCCTCATATGAGAAGACTAAACATAACTAACATAAACGCCTATATTAAAACTACTTTATAAAGTGTTAATACCCTCCCCAATCAATAAATATAATCATAGACCATCTAGAGTAAAGTGATTTGTGTTAAAATAGTACATCCATAGTTAAACAAATCATTAACCGTCCATAGAAATAATAAGGATGATATCATTATAATATATACCCATTTGATTATGGGTATATGATTTTTTTCATTAATGGAAAGAATACCAGGAATATATATTTAAAAATTATTCTATAGGAAAATATCCCATTCATTTTGAAAAAGATTTTGAAAATAATCTTTATTTCTAAATCTATTTTATTAAAAACATAAAAAATATCCTCCTAAACATGTTATGTTATCTTCATAGAAATTATGGCCATGTCAGAAGGTAACTCCATGATTTTCGTAAAGAACATTTTTTGTATAGTAAAACGGATAAAAAGAGCCTTATTAAAAAAACAAGATTCCTTTTATAAACATTTAAAAAGTATAGTGGGTAAAAAATTATTTGTACAAATCATTTTGAAAATGTAAAAACCTTTTTTATTTAAACAAACATGTATTTGGATGAAAATGGATTTTTGACCGAAGAAATAAATGAAGCCTAATTTTCTTGAAAACATTTTATATAAAAAATGGTAGAAATTGTGATAATAAGTGAAAATAATAATTAATAATCATGTGATATAAAATTAAATTGTTTGTTAAAAATGATAAAATAATTTGATTCTATGGAAATTCAAGTGTAAATAATCCCAAATAAAATGAGATTATGAAGTAAACCCTTGCAAATATCCTAAAATTAAACTAAGAATACACCAATAAATAAATTATGTGTTTCAAATATAAATATAATTAAAAAATGTAAATAAAATAATAGATTGTAAAAAATTAGCACACACAATAACAAATAATATTATTGATAATGAGGATGTAATATAACCCAATGAAAATAATTTGAGTTATAAAATTTGTATAGCTTGGTAACTCTTAATTTAGATCACATTAGACGAAATAATTCAAATTGAAACATAATGTTCCATGAATAAGTAATTTTTCATGAAATTATATGAGAAAGGTAAAGTATATACAGCATGTAAAAGGAACTAGGTGCCTACCAATACAATATGCCTCAATGAAATAAAATTGAGATGAAATATCTTACCTCACACTTTCCATTTGGTTGTACTTTCGTGAACCTCATATATAGTGGTTTTAAAAATATTATTAAAATATAAATGAACCATATTAATATTTATGATAACATATATTATTCTTTTATAACATCATATCACTTGTTTGCAAATAATTATTCATTATTTTCATTGTTTCAAGTGTTCATTGCCTTCTTTTTTTTAGTATGTTTTGACTTGTTCTTTTTTTGTTCCTTATAATTTGAACATTATTTCATCATAACCAAAAATATAAAACATGATTTAAATATAATATATATTCATTATATATATATTTAAGTTAATGAATAAGATTTTGTCATAGGAAATTTAATTCACTATTCTTGGAGATGGTAGGTCATACATACATGTGAATGTTGTTTCCATTTTCTTGTCATATTGAAATAAATAAACTAAAATGATATATATATATCATTACATTATGATTTCAATTATATATATATATATATAATATTTATTAAAACCAACATTATTATATTTTATGTAATGGTCGAACGAAAAACATTGCTTGATGAGACGATAGTCCTCTGTACATGCGAGCGACATTTTCATATTCACACAAAATAAAAAGTTTGATGGTATGTGTGATGTAATAATTCCATAATTATAATAACATTATGAATATATATATATATATATAATATAAACTATACATCCATCATTACCCCCAACCTAGAAAGGTGGTAATGGAAAAATGAATAACATTAGTCCATGAGGTGGTACTCTATCATACACATGAATGATTCTTTCATATCGCACATGTTGAAGTGTGTGAAGTTTGAGGTAGTTAAGTTATCATAAAATTATATATGTATATTTAATATACTTATGTTATTATATTATCATCATTTAATAATAGTTTTTTTGGTGGGTAGAGAAATAAAATAAAAACTCTTTTAGAAGATCATTATCACTTAATTGGGTATCCTCCATTGGTTTTCACTAAAAACATTAAATATTGGATTTATTCGAAAATTCAGGTTTCTATAATGATTTTTGGGATTTTTGGGAGTTATTTGGGTAGTTAGTGGCAAAAACATAGTGGTTTCAATGTGTAATGAGAGGATGAGATGGGTGGCCTTTTTAATGGGAGGTAGTGGCACTCTAGTAACTTTTCAAAAGGGAGAATTTCACCCATGTTTTTGTTATTGTGAATTTTCTCCAATAATGGATGAATATCAAGAATTGAAAATATAAGGTATATATAGGTCCATTAAATTTTTTTGTGATAATTTTTAATGTCATTTGGCTTATTAAGATTAAATTTTAGTCCCTTGGAAAACTCGTTTTTGTCTTAATCGCTGTAATTAATTTTAACTTCATTGAATAATAATTTTTTAAAAAAAATAATTTTAAATTATTAGAAAATATAAATCATTATTGTTAATAATATGGAATCAATATTTCCAAATTCAAACCACATAATTCTAAAAAATTAATCTAAAATCAATCTCACGGATTAGGTGATAGTATGGGGTTCTAAAGTGAAATTTTCCCAAAGATTACTACTTTTTTATTTTTAAATAAAATATAAAAATGAATTAAATGACCTAAATTTTTTAATATATTTATAATTTAATTATTTTTCATTTTAAAAATTTTAAAAATATATTTTACCATTATTAAGGTTTTAAATAAAATGGTATTTTTCAATTAAAATCCAGTATTTTTGAATATTCATCTAAATAGGAAACATCTCAGAAAAATACCAAATATTTACCCTAAGATAATTTTTAAATTAATATATTAAATTTTAAGTTCATTGTGAAAAATAAATTTTATAAAAGTGTCAAAATTTAGTATTAAAACCAATTTTCCATTAAATGGATTTAAAGCCGCCTTTAGAAAATATATATCTTCTTATGCATAAAATTTTATTTCTTATCATATAATGCATATAAAATCTATTAGATGGATATAAATACCTATTATTTAATATATAATATATAAATTTTATTAATATCATTCCCTAATAGTAATTAATTTAAATTATTAAGATATAAATCCTATGGTAGCATAAATATAGTTCTTATAAAAACATTTCCTATATATTCAATATGTTTTAATTTTCATTTATAATTAATCGGAAACCAATGAATTCATTTTATTTAAGTGTAAAACATATATTTTAATAATTTTTTTAATCATATTCATACCCTCTATTCCAATAACTATTTGATAACTATGATATTAAATAAAAATATTAATAGTATATTGTTATTTAGTAAAACTCATTCTTGTCTGTAATTCATGTTATTAAAGGGACACATTGTTTCATGTAATGTAAGATAAACTTGTAATTTCATGTAATGAAATATATAAAATATATGGAAGTCATTTAAAATATTAAATATATCCAAAAGTTTTGGGATATTATATTCTTTTCCACTCTCTATATTGTGTGTGATACATGCAAACAAATATGATGTTCATATTTTAATGTTTTGGGGTGTTACATTCTCCCCATCTTAAATAAATTGAGTCATCATAATTTTACCATGATCTCCTCAATTAAGGGATTTATTTATGGAAAATATTTTGTTAAAAAATCCACATCATAAAGGGTTTAATAAAATATCCTTCTAATAATAGTGAATTGGGTATTAAAACTCCACGTGGAATAGAATATAAGTAGGATTATAAATACGAGAAAAATGGTGGGAAGTGATGATATTGATTTAGAGGAAAAGGATAAATATTTATAAATATTGATTGAGGTCATTTATAAAAACCAATTGAATGATCAATAGAAAGTTGAGAGGCTAAAAACCATGAACCTAATAAGTGTGAAAATTTCATTGATATAATACGAAATGATGGTAATTGGATATATTTTTATTCTAAGATCCATTTTATAAAGTAAATGAATTATTGTAATGTTAATGAATAAAATGAAATAAATATAACTGAAAATTTTATATTTAATATGAACAATTTAATTCCTTATATGTACTTATAACAATTTCTAATTCATTTTATATTCGATAAAATATCAAAAAATGAATTTTTTATTCCAAAATCACATAATTCACTTTTAATATATCATGAGATACATAAAAGAGTAGTGATTCTTTCCTTTTTATCTCTAATTATTTTCCATAAATAATATAAATAACACAAGTTAACCAATATAATAAATTAATCTATAAAACCATATCCGATGTTTAACATAAACCATTTCATAAATAGTTAACCTTATGACCCTTACAAATGATTAAGATCTGTAATATGTGAAAGGTGGTTACTGAACTCCCAAAATGAACATTTCATTAATAAGTACCAATGTAGTTAGAAATATCCATAATAATTTATCCATATAATTAAAATATTTATCCCAAAATAATTATCTCAACATTAGGAATATTTTAAGGGTTATTTTTACATCAATATTGTGTATTCTTTGATGTTTACTTTCCACTGAATTAGTTGCATTGGTCATTGGTACCACTCGACATATGATTTCAAATCCATGAATTACTATAGTACAATACTTCTACATTTCATAATTCATATAATCAGAATATAATTGAGTAATATACTCTTATAAAATAATTCATTAATCCAAATTCAAAAAAATAATCATTCTACTTTATTAGTGGTAATAACGTTAGCTTAACCTTGATCACATAGCTTCTTTAGAGGTATATTCCCTTTGTGTTTGGGGAATTCCTTTCATAGTGCCTCATATCATTATAGTTGAGTCATTTAACATCATTAAAATTCATTCTTACCATTGAAATCCTTACCATGGTGTCACTTTTCACTAAACACGAATCAAACACTTTTTTGTTTTAAGAAAATACAATGTTTGTTTCTTCCACAGGTATCACATGTTGGAAAATCCTTCCTTCCCTTTTTCATTTTATCTACTATTTTATAAATTTTCCTCTTCTTCAATTTCTTCCCTCCAAATCCATTTATCATGGTGAATTATTTCAATCTCTTAATAACAAATGATATTATTTCCTTATAGGATGATAATTCATGAGAGTCTAATTACCTATGGGGAATTGGCTTAATCCCACCAAAAAATGGTAAATATATCACTTTTGATTACGTATGTAGTCCATATTATGTCTTTATAACCTTGAATAGTTGGATTCATATATGGGAACTTTTTCCTCTTCCTTCAAGCTTAAACTCAAGAATAGTTTTTCCATATCAACACATTGCTCTTGAGAAAAATATTTTCTCTAGAATATTATCATTATATCCTTCCACACCATGCCTTATAGTTCTTCCTTATCATCAGTTTTTTAAATCAATAACCAACATTGATCAACATATCCTATGATATTATAATCCTATAAGAAAAATTTCTCCCTTTCACTACTTCCTTGAGCGAGAAATATCTTCTCTGAGAAACATATCCATTTCTAAGCTAAAAGAGATTTTTAGTCCCACAGAATAATAGAGGTTCCTGATGCATAAAGTTTCAAAAAAAATTACACATCATGGTGGATCAGTATGATACTCCATATTGGAATCGTTATAACTCAAATCTACAGTCAGATACCCAATATAGTTATAATTTGATCTATTCCAATTGAAACTCTAGATGCATCTTCATTATATTTCACTAAGAGAAATCACTATATGGATTATGTATGATGATATGGTTGTCATTCCTTATATTACGTTCCATTTCTAAATAAAGGAATACACTATATTATAAAATAACATTATGAAATGTAATATAGAATCCTAGTACTATTGAAACACTTAACATGGATAATATGATGATAAAAAAACATTGTTTATTAGGAAAAACATTAACTTTTAAATCATTCATAATTGTTTTTAAATAAAAATGTGAATTATATTATGTATATACCCCAAGATATTAAAAACATCTTCTTAGTAAGGAATTGTTATTGTACAAATTGTTACACTTGATCCAACAATTGTATTATCTATTCGGAGTTATTACCCCTAGGTACGTATATTCTTCAACCATTCCCACATGTAGTATCCAAATAGGGATCTGTTTCTAGGAATCACTATATAATATCTACCTTACTAAGACATTAATATGTTCTTCCATACCTGTCCAAAAATTCTATCATTTGGTTATGTTCCCTAATAAATATTTCATTAATTCTACTTCCCATTGTTTAAACTAAACTCTCTCTTAGGTCAATAGTAGATACCCTGACCCCAATAGCCAAGATCTAATGTATTATACCTTACATTAGAATATGATATAGGGAAATACCATCACTGGTGTCGCCCAAATTTACCCAAGTTCAAATGGTTAAGTAGTCACTTGCCGTGTAGCTTGGGTTGTCGAATCCTTAGATACCTACGAAGATCCTTTTGACACAAAATTAAATAGATGAATTTTTGTATATGTAGTGACCAACATGGGTTGATTTTAGGTGGGGTTTTAAAATATATCTTAATATATCTATGTGAATTAAATTTATGATAAAATAAGTTGATCCTAGGTTATTACTTGGGGTGGATTGAATGAAGTACATTTTTTTACAATTTTAATTTCATTAACTCGAGATGGATTCATGCAATGAATTCAAACTATCCTGATAAATTACTGATTAGACACCTTCAAAACACATGCTAAAATCCTATACACTTGTATGATCATTTTCATGAGAACTCCAAGGTAAAGGATTTAATTATCACATAAAAGTGGGGTGAATAAATTCAATACGGAAGAGGAAGAATGAAAATCATTTAATGAATGAAAGTAAAATAAAATAAATTAATAACATTTAGAGAGTGAGAAATAACATTAAATCCATCCCCTTGATACTTCCTTGGATCAACCCATAAAATAGATATCCCTCCGTTGATTACAAGTTCTCAATGGAAGTGGGACGTAGCCTTATAAGGGTGGAATTGAAGAAGTAAAAAAACAAAAAAAATCATGATCACTCCACCGCTGTGTGAACTATATCACAAGGGTTGGTGTGAATAAGTTCACACATTGAAGAAAAGGTATAAATTTGATATTAATAAGAACATAATAAGAGAGTAATAAGCCCATTTACTAAAAACTAAGGTGATTTGAGCAACTTACATGAGAAAGAAGAACATTACAAAGATAAATTAGTATAATAACATTACAATGAAAACAAAGCTCCAAGATCCCCAAATCCTCCACCACTACTACTTTAAATATGAATTGTGGAATCCTTTGGCTAAGACCCCATCAACCCATGTGTCTTTAATTGATTGTGGTGGGGAAGGGTGTGTGGACAATAAATGGATATGAGAACTCTTCCCCCAAAATGGCATCCAGCATGCATCCATCGGATGGACACACTGAAAGAAACTTCTAGATGAAAGAATTAGAGTGGTCAGTAGAAGGATCAAATGTATCTGCTGATGTACTCTAAGATCCTGTAAAATATCAGCCCAAAATAATATGTGGTTCGTGAGATATGATTTAAATAGTGGTATGTTTTTTTGGGCCTCAGAATCTGGCCCAGAATTTCATCATCAACTTGGTCCACCTAGAACACCATTCAAAAATCCGAATTAGCTTGGACCACTGTTAAATTAAATGTTCCAAATAATATCCTCTATCTTCATTTAAATTTTAAGAATCATTAGGCTTTAATTCTGTCTTTTACAGTACTTTTATTGGGCTATTGTCAAAATCACTACCCCAAGAATGTGGTTGGTTCAAATCCCACTTTTGTGGTCTTCCAAATTGAATCTCCAAGTGATCCAAAATAATGAATTGTTCCTTATATCATTGGAGACCTGAAAATAAAATATAAACAAAAAATGAAGACTATTATGTGTTTTTTGAGATGTTCAAGAAGGTACAATGTAATATTGAATTTTAAGAAGGAATTACAATCATAATGTGAAATAATGTTCAAAGTGTAAAATGAACTAACAATGGTGTATATGATTAATAAAACACATGAATATTATATTATAAAAAATTAATATTAGCCTATTTTATGGAATAATCACACCCCCAACTTGAATTTTTCTAGTCCCGAGCAAAATATTTCTCAAAAATATGAAATCTAAATTCCCTTTTCCAAAAACATTTTAATACACATTTCTCACCCAAAAATATGAAACCAAAAAAATTATGAAACACATCAAAATCATTTAAAACAAGCTAGGTCCATAGGAATATCCCAATCTCAAGCCCATTCCTTTGTTCAAATTAATCACCATGTTTCATCTAATTTCAATTAATCATGATGAAGAGTGGGGCACCACAATAGACATGGGGCTTAATTTTCATCCGATGGAGAAAAGATGGAAGCGTTAGGAAGAATCAAAATTAAATATTAAGATGAGTATTCATTTTTTTCAATTCTTTTGTTTTTTTTTTGTTGTTTTGTTTCTATTTTTCCATGGTAATAGAAATTGAACTCAATCGAGTCAACACATGTAACAAGACTTTGTCGATGAATCCCAGGCTCAAAGACCATAAGGCACCAAGTGAAGCTCACATACTTAGGAAACATCTCGAGTTAACTCAATCAAAAACAAATTCTAATTACCACAAATAGAGATAAAATGTCCAACTCTAGGCCAGACAACTATAGAGTCACGATCCCCAAGTTCTAAAAGCCACACATTAGGTCCTTCCATCACTCTATGCTCAAATTGATTTTTTTGAACATTCATGTTAAAATTAAAATGATCACCAACCCTATGCAATTTATTATGGACCCCAAGAACTCAAACTAATACCACACAATCTAGAGGATGTGCATTTTGTTTTTTTAAATAAATGGATGAAAATATAAACGATGAAAAATCACATCAAACAACCACCCTTTCCAATATCTATGCACAAGAACTTAAACAAGAATTAAAATCAAAATCACGATATTAAAAATTATTTGATATCCCATTTTAGAGTTTTCAATGTGTGGTATCATGTTCATGGTTTATGAAAAATTTCCTTCCACACATGTTATGATGAAAACAAAATCAGTGCTTTTATATTATCTCCCCTAACATATAATAACATTGTCCTCAATGTTTAAAGAAATGAAAAATTATAAGGGGTTAGGGTAGAAGTTAAAAGAATACATTGAAAATTAAAATCATGGAATGATGTCACCTGGTGGTTTTTGTTGAACATGCATTCCCTAGTCTTCCTTTAGTCATGGTTTGAGTCCCAATGGCTTAGACGGTTGTAACCATCATTTCCAAATGACCTATGACAATCCTTTAATTTTTTTAATATATTTTTTAACCTAAAAAAACATATAAAAAAATAAAATAAGCTGATGATACACTGTCTTCTCTTAAATTTCTGGGTAAGTTATTACTCAGGGATCGCACCACATGACACGGATGAATATGGTGCTCCCCTTTCATAACCATCCTTAATCATTAAATAAGAATAGGTCAATAGTCTAAAGTACTAATTAAAAAAACAAAACATGAAAACCACTGGTTGCCTGTTGTGCGACACTTTTGTTTAATGTTGCTAGCTCGACATGAACCACCTAAAATACCCAATACCAACTTTCAAAATTTTAAGGACCCCAAGTTTCTCCACTTATACTTTATTGAGATTGATTCTTTGTTTAGAATTTATGTCATGTATAAACCTATGTTCTACAATGAGTGGGAAAATCCATGGAATATCAGAAGTGGTTGATCTAGATTCCTCTGTAGTCTTTCCAAAGAAATTAATGATCATACCAACCTTTTTTGTTTCAAGAGACGAATGAATTCCAATTGAAATCTCCTGATTGTACCCTATTAAGGGATACTTGTGTGGGGATGAAAGGATAATAATTTTGATATTGGGATGCATAGGACATTCAAACACAGGTTGAGATTTTGAATCCAACTCAGTTTCATTTTCCAAATTTCTCAACAAAATTGGTACCTTTAGAATAGAAGACTCAACCCCAAAATTGGAGATAATAGTGTCAGGAATGGGTATTGAATCAATGTTATTAATTTCTCTCAATGGTTTAGTGATTTTTGTTTTAGAAAATATTCAATAGAGTTATACATAGGTGACACAACCCACGATATCAAATTTTCCTCTTGTGAATACATAAAGTCAATTTCTTACTGATTTAAAGACCCTCCAACAATTTCTTGATTCACATCCCCTACCCCAAATCTAATGGTCGGTTCTTTAATAAATTATTGATAGGTTTGTGGGAAACTAGAAACTCCACCTAAGGTTTCGGAAGGTACAGTTGGTGTAGGTATGAGTTCCTCACAAGTATTATTGCTTTGTAGTTATAATCTCAAAGATGATTCCTTATAACTCATTATATCCATTTGATTACACAATTTTTCTTTCAGTGTTTGAGGAATATAATTTTTATGTGTTTGATCATCATGGACTTCCCCAAGACTCATGTAAAGACCAGGAAATTTCAAGGAAATGTTTTTCTTTAAATACTTTGTAATTTTATGAGTCTGTAGCTTCTGACAGCACTTGATTCTGAGGCCCGGTGTTCCCGGAATCAATTTCTAAAGTTTAGCTCAGGTCGGACCTGTCAAACTGGGTTAACCGACCCGTCGGCCCACTGGACTAAATGTGTCGGGCCCGTTATTCACTTAAATGTGAATAACTAAAAGACCGTGTGTCTGATCGACGTGTTGTCTGCGGCACGTGGACTCTTTCGACGAGACGGTCCTTTTTGTGATACTCTAAGTGAGTTTTGGATAACTTTTTTAAATGGCCAGGTTTGGAATGATCATATTTCCTACCAAGCCCCTGGAATGGAAAATCCAATATATCTCAGACCGGGCGTCCGTTTGAAGCGCCTTCTTGTCGCGTTGGGTTCCTTTTGATTAGACGGAACTTCGGGATACATCAAATATGGAATTCATGACAGTTTATATATATACCACTTTTACACGTGGAGTGGACCCTCCCAGAATCGAGTACGCTGTGTGCGGGAACCCTAGAGCTGGCTGCGACTGCGACGACGATGACGATTGTACTTGGATACTACATGGGTTCAGAAGCGAGGATGGCTGTACTTGGATCCTCCTTGGGTTCGATAGTGATGACGACTGTACTTCGATCCTATGTGGGTTTGGTAGTGATGGTTACTGTACTGGGATCCTACGTTTGTTCATAAGCGATGACTTCTGTACTTGGATCCTACATGGGTTTGTCAGAGGAGATGATTCAGAGGCTACTTCTAATCATCTCCACCCCTCTTCGTGATAGTATACCTGTGTGAGATGAGTCTTGACTTTCAATCATTATCATTATTATTATTGAATTCTTTCCTATGTGGACTGGTTGTGCATGGGCTTGGAAGTGGGATCCGAACTGAGATTGATGACTTAGGTATATGTATGGGATTATACCTATGTAGAGTTGGTTGATACTTTGTGTTTATATCATTCCTTTTTCATTTATCCTTTGTGGATTCTGGGATACCTTCAGGGGTCTAGGGGTCCCTACTGAGAATCGTTATACTCACCCCTGCACGGGCATTACCCGCACTATGTTTTGTTGGTTGTAGATGACGGACAACACTGATCGTGGTCGGGGATTGTGGAACTGGACGGTATCCAGAGGTGGACCACCGGGCGGGATGTACACGGAGTGGACGGACGGACCTGAGGTACCGACGATACTATCTGTACCCACCCTTCAGGTGGGATTCCTGGAGGACGACTCAGTGGTTGCTGCTTTACTTTTCATCTTTTGTACTTATTTTCTCAGTTGTACTGTACTTTCATTTGGGTTTGTATACAAGCCCATTTACATTCCAGCACTTAATTTTTTACTCAGTTTACTTTGTGTTTACTCTAGATTGTGTACTCTGTTGTGTTCATTTACTTTTATAAAGTCAATGCCTTCATTTTTTACCAGGATTTAGGCCTTTAGTGCTAGTCGACAGCCCCTGGCCTATGGAAGGTGGTCTTGGGGTAGTCACGGCACCTGCCTAGAGGACGGGTCATGACAAATTGGTATCAGAAGAGTTGGTTCTACCACAGAACTCAGGAACTATGATGATTTCTTCCTGTGAAGCTATAGTTTTTAGAGTATTGATTGTGGTTATTAGTCCAGAGAGTCTAGTGTCAGTGCGGCAGCCGACGTATCCATACAACAGGACCCTGACTTATGATTTCCAACTCAGTGCAGGAAAAAATTGATTGCATGTGTGTTTCAAAAGTTTTCGTTGTGATTAATTTTTGTTAGCTCACCAGGTATATTGTACTAACCGTGGCACACCTGTTTCTTCTTAGGATAGCCCCAAGAAGGTAGCCATCTAGGATTCCTAGTTACATGCAGGATGGAAGCCCACCGAGCGTTGATCCCTCGGTGCAGGTCCCCATTATAGTGGGGTCACTAGCAGTACCTCTACCCGCTGGGCCACAGATACCACCAGCCCCAGCAGCGGAGAGTGCACGTCACCTGAGTGCGCTGCACGAGTTTTAGCGATAATGGCGACCCAGGTTCCACAGAGAGACAGACCCTCAGGCAGCTGAGGATTGTCTGGAAGCTATCATCTGAGTCTTCAGATTGGTAGGGACACTAGCAGATCTTATGGTGATCCTTATCATGATTCTCCTGCACGCAACAACAGGTAGAGGGTGGAGCCTGATTCTTCAGGTGCACGATGAGGCATCTCAACTTTTGATGGACTTCGAGAGCCTCTTCCACTCGGAGTTGGTTCCAACCACACTCTATGTGGCGCGCATCCAGGAGTTACTATAGTTGTGATAGTGCAGCATGTTAGTAGCCCATTACTCGGTGAGATTTACAGACCTCTCACGCTACTCCACATACATGGTACAAGACCCATTCTTCTGGGATCGAACCTTTGAGCAGGGACTGAGGCATGAGATCAGAGCTTTGATGATCTCCCTCCGCATTCCGACGTAGGAAAGAGTACTGGAGAAAGCCCTTCTTGTGGAGAGCTTTCTTGCTAAGCCTACGCCAGTAGCGAGGCCTACCGCTGGGCAACACGTAGCGGAGTCTTCTACAACCGGCAGTAGACAGATGACGGAGAGGTCCAAGAGGACCAGGCCATCAAGTGGGTGACCTTAGGATACTAGTTCGGATGTGCGGGGCACACACAGCAGAGCGAGTCATATGAGAGGTAGGCAGTGCTATGCATGCTGCGGGCACGGCCACATGGCTCGTAACTGCCTGACACTCCATGTAGAAGATCAGCAGACTATTGAGGGACCACCCAGGTAGAGGGAGAGATCCGACCATGGTGGTCCGCAGGGAGCAGGTGGAAGAGGTAGAGGATCTGGCCGAGCATCTGGTGGTGGACGACGCATCGAGGCTCTACCACCACCACCACCAGGAGGTCCACCCCGACCACAGGGAGCTGGCGGACAGAGGCAGGTTCAGCTCCAGGAAGTGGAGGCTTACGACCACGGTGGACCTGAGATGATTCAAGGTACTATATGTGTCTACTCTACCCTTGTTGTAGTTCTTATAGACACAGGAGTGAGTCATTATTTTATTGATGCTGCCCTTTTTCAGATCTCAGAAATTCCGACGGAGTCGTTGGCTCAATCCTTACAGCAAGAGACTCCTAAAGGAGCATACATGATGATTACACATTGGTGTTGGCAGTGTGACATTACTCTAGGAGGTGAGAGCTTCATCTAGGATCTTCTTTTAGTGGTATCAAGGCCTTTTGACCTCATCTTGGGTATGGATTGGTTATCTACAGTCAATGCCCAAATTGATTATATTAGGCCCAAAATGCGGTGTGTCCTCACAGATGGGAGCAGGTTCACCTTCACCGATGACAAGGGAGCCTTTGCAGCACAAGATGGACTTACGCAGAGGAGAGGGCAGCCGACCACACATCAGTTGGATAGTCTCATCCTCGAAGCGGTTGATGTGAGGAGCTCAAGTTTTCCTGTTGTGGTGGATCAGTATGCAGATGTTTTCCCTGATGATCTTCCAAGACTACCTCCTCACAGAGAGGTAGATTTATATATTGACTTGTACCCCAGGACAACACTGATATCTACTCCAGCATATCGTATGGCTCTCCTTGAGCTTCATGAGTTGCGGGTACAGCTAGAGGACTTGGTGGGAAAGGGATTCATTTGACCTAGTGTTTCACCCTGGGCTTCTCCGATTTTGATCGCCAAGAAGGGGGACATGAGTTTGCGAATGTGTTTCGACTACCGTCACCTGAACCAGGTGACTGTGAAGAACAAGTACCCACTTTCGAGGATTGAAGACCTCTTTGATTAGATCAAGAGAGTGTGATGGTTCTAGAAGATAGACCTCAGTTCAGGCTATCACCAGCTTAGAGTTTGAGATGAGGATGTGCAGAAGACGGCCTTGGGGTGTTAGTATGGCCACTATGAATTCTTGGTTATGCCTTTCGTCATAGCCAATGCTCCAACAGTGTTCTTGAGTCTCATGAACAGGATCTTCCAGCCTTACCTCGATCGATTTTTCATAGTCTTCATCGACGACATACTAATTTATTCGACTACTGAGGAGGAGCATGCCTACCACTTGCGGGTTGTACTGGACACACTCCAAGAGCATCATCTTTATTGTAAGCTCTCGAAGTGTTGGTTATGGATTCAAGAGGTATACTTCTTGGGGCACATCATCTATAAGGAGAGATTTGCAATGGATCATGCGAAGATCGAGGCAGTACATTCTTGGGAGCCACCCAAGAGTGTGACGGAGGTGAGGAGTTTCCTAGGTCTAGTTGGGTACTACTGGAGATTTGTGCCAGACTTCTCCAGAGTTGCAGTGCCACATTCAACTTTGACAAAGAAGGGGGTATCCTTCTTGTGGTCATACAGATTCCAGCAGAGCTTCCAGGAGATGAGGTAGATATTGAACAGTGCGCCCATCTTGAGGCTACTAGAGGAGAGCATAGGGTACGTAGTTTACTACGCTACATCAGGGAACATACTCGGGTGTGTCCTGATGTAGGAGTGGGAAGTGATCACCTATGGTTCACGAAAGTTGAGGCAGCACGAGCAGAACTATGCTACCCAAGACCTGGAGTTTGCAGTAGTGTTCTTCACCTTGAAGATGTGGTGGCACTATCTAAGGGGCAAGCGCTTTACAGTCAACTTTGAACACCAGAGTTTCAGGTACATCTTCTCACAGAAGGACCTGAAACTGAGACAGCGGCGATGGCTCGAGTTCCTCCAGGACTATGACTTTGAGATAGTATATACTCCTAAGAAGGGTAATGTAGTATCTGATGCTCTCAGGAGGAGAACGGGCATTAAGCTACATGGAGAGGGAATGGAGCAGCTAACCGTGTTGTAGATATCCTTCATGGATAGATATGGATCATCCTTTCTACAGTCACTCATAGTCACTCCTCCACTACTTCACTGGGTCAGATAGGCACAGTGTGGGGACGTTGACTGTGAGACGCGATGTGCACAGATATCAATAAGACAGGAACCTGATGGATTTTATGTAGGAGGAGAGGATGTCATCCTCTTCAGGGGACGCACCATGGTACCAGTTGCATTACAAGAGGAGGTGCTGAGGGGGTTTCACACTTCCCCTATGGCAGTACATCCAGGAGTAGCGAAGATGTACCAGGATCTCAGACGATAGCACTGGTGGTTGGGTATGAAGAAGGTTGTGGCAGAGTTCGTTTCATGATGCCTCACCTTCCAGCAGGTGAAGGTGGAGCTCCAGGTACTGGTAGGCTTAGTGCATCCCTTCGAGGTCCCAGAGTAGAAGTGGGATAGGATATCCATGGATTTCCTGATGGGGATTCCATTTACTTCTAGAGTACATGACTCCATCTGGGTGGTCAAAGACCGACTCACCAAGTCGGCCCACTTCCTATTGATCAGAGTGCAGGGCTCAGTAGAGATCTTGGGATGCCTCTATGTTCAGGAGATCATACGGCTTCATGGTGTTCCATCGTATATGGTCTCTGATCGAGATGCTTGTTTTACTTCCTGGATTTGGAAGGGGTTGCAGGAGTCATTTGGGAAGCAGTTATGCCTGATCACTGCCTTTCATCCTCAGACGGATGGCCAGATGGAGAGGACTATTCAGACTCTCGAGGACATGCTTCGTGCATGTTTCCTCGACTTTGGTTGCAGCTAAAAGGATAAACTAACCTTGGTGGAGTTTGCGTACGACAACAGCTACCACTCCACCATCGGGATGGCACCATACGAGGTACTGCACGGCCGGCCATGCAGATCACCTATGTGCTTGACTGACCCTGCGGAGTCCACACATGTAGGATCAGAGATGGTCCAATATATGATGGAGAAGGTTCAGATCATCCAGGATAGGATGAGGATTGGACATAGCAGACAGAAATCCTATGCTGATAGGAAACAGAGACCACTGGAGTTCTAGGATGGCAACCACGTCTTCTTACGGGTCTCACCTCAACGTGGATTATAGAGATTTGACCAGTGTGGCAAGTTATCTTCGCACTTCATCGGACCATTCCAGGTCCTCAGCAAGGTAGGCAAGGTGGCTTACCGCCGGGCTCTTCCACCTCAGTTGCACTGGGTGCACGACATCTTCCACATATCTCAACTGAGGAGATACGTGCATGACCCGATGCATATCATCGACCATGGGGAGATGGACATCGATTACAATGTGACATTTGATGAGGTCCTGGTGGAGATCAAGGATCGACAGGATCGGGTCCTATATGGACAGTTGATTCCTCTGGTGCGCATTTGATGGCGGCACGGGAACCTCTAGGAGAGCACGTGGGAGCAGGAGGCCCAGATGCGAGCTCAGTACCCTCATTTGTTTCCAAAGTTTATGTTGTACCATTAAGGGTTCGTAAAGCCCTGAGGTGGGAGTAATGAAAAGACATATAAATTTCAAGGAATTTTTTTCTTAAATACTTTGGAATTTTATGAGTCTGTGGCTTCCGAAGGCCCTTGGTTCCGATGCTCGGTGTGCCCGGAATCAATTTCTAAAGTTTAGCTCAGGTTCATTTAGTAAAAGAACAAGTTGTTTTTCTATCTTTTGAACCAGTGCTCAGAATTGAAATCTCAGGGCACTGATGAACTCGCAACGCTGGTAATTACTTAAGGGGACCTTTACCGTATATGTGTTTGCACGGGAGGAGAAGTTAAATTTTTTTGGATTAAATAAGAAGTGAATAAAATTTTGGAAATATTTTATTTTATTTCTAATGTGGTTATATCCTACATGGGGGAGTTGGGGTGGGACCCATAAGCACCTAACTACCCATGTGAGGATATTTGTGAGGTGGGGGCCACATGAGACCTAACTTTTTACATTCCCTAAACTCCTTTTAAACCCCCTTATTAATTGTTAAATCACCTTTAATTGAGTAACTCTTCCTCTCCCCTCTCTTCCTCTTTAATTCTTTCCAACACACACCTTAATTAATTAATTGAACCTCTTCAATTAAATTAATTAAGTGTTTGAATTTTAAATTTTGAATGCATGGAAAGATTAAATAAAATTAGGAGAAGCCTTATTTTATTTGGGTTGGAAATTATTTTGTGAGGAGGAATTGGGAGAACTCTAAAGTTTTGGAAGAACATCATACTCAAAGAAGGACGGTTCTTCTCCAACGAAGAAGATCAACCCTTCAACGTAGAACAACTCAGAAACCATGGTTCTCCATCCTCTTCTTTATTAGTGACAAGGAAGGAGACACCGACATGGGGAACTCTCCAATTACGACACGACTTATATTCTTTTCTCTGCATCAAGAGAGGATACATCACTTCCTCGAACGCACTCTGGCGATGTCTATGAATCCTGACCTTGCGACGCCGTCTTCCGCAACGCTCGACGTATGACATCAATAGTTGAGGTAGAGTGAATTTCTCCAATTTTATTTTAATAAAGTTGTTTGTTGTGCTTCATGAAACCTTGTTCATCTTCATCCGATTGTTACCCCCTAACGCGGAGGGCGCGGGCCGAACAAACACGGCCCGACGACCCTCCGTCATTTCTTGATCTTTTTGAAAGCGGAGACCTAATGTGGAGGAAGCAAGTTGTCGTCGCGCTGTGCCGGGAATGCGGCGGAAGAACCAGCCGGCCCGTCGACCGGGCGGAGCCAGGCCGCGACGCCAGGACGGCGCCGCACTAAAGAAGTTGCAACCCGTTGTACGGGCCGCGTGCGCCAGAAGGACGACCGACTTAGCCGGCCGGTTTGGGAAGCCCCCCGCCCCCCTGGAACCACTCGACCATAGGCCGAGACGCTCGACCGTCCGGCCGCGCGCCCCGTCGGGCCGGGTCGTGCCCCGCCAGGCCGAGCCGCGCCACTTCGGGATAGGCCACGCCCCTTTGGGCCAAGTTGTGTTTTCATTTGGACCAGTTTGACATCCATACCAGTTTGGACCCGTCAAACTGGGTTAACCCGACCCGTCGGCCCCCTGGGCTAAATGGGTCGTGCCCGTTATTCACTTAAACATGAATAACTTAAGGACCGCGCGTCCGATCGACGGGCTGTCTGCAGCACTGGGACACTTTCGATGAGACAGTCCTTTTTTTGATACTCTATGTGAGTTTTGGACAACATTGGTAAATGGATGGGTTTGGAACAATCATATTTCTAACCAAGCCCCTAGAATGGAAAACACAATATCTCTCAGACCAGGCGTCTGTTCGACGTGCCGTCTTTCGCGTTGGGTTCCTTTTGATGAGACGGGACATAGGGATACATCAAATCTGGCCTTCGTGACAGTTGATGTATCAACCCCTTTTACTTGTGGAGCGGAACCTCTCAGAATCAAGTACGTTGTGTGCAGGAACCCTAGAGCTGGCTGCGACTACGACGATGATGATGACTGTACTTGGATCCTATGTGGGTTCAGCAGTGAGGACGACTGTACTTGGATCCTCTGTGGGTTCAGCAGCGATGAAGACTGTACTTGGATCCTCTGTGGGTTTGGTAGTGACGGTTATTGTACTTGGAACCTATGTGTTTTCATCAGTGACGACTTCTGTACTTGGATCCTACGTGGGTTCGGCAGAGGAGATGATTCAGAGGATACATCTAATCATCTCTACCCCTCTTCGTGAGTAGTATACTTGTGTGAGCTGAGTCATTCCTTTCAATCATTATCATTGTTATGATTTACTTCTTCTCTATGTGGAATGGTAGTGCATGGGCTCAGAAGTTAGATCTGAACTGAGATTGATGACTTAGGTATATGTATGGGCTTATCCCTAAGTAGAGTTCGTTGATACTTCGTGTTTGTATCTTTCCTTTATGGTTTATCCTTTGTGGATTCTGGGAGACCTTCAGGGGTCTCGGGGTCCCTACTAAGTATCATTATACTCACCGCTACACAGGAATTTCCCACACTATATTCTGTTGGTTGCAGACGACGGACAACACTGCTCATGGTCGAGGCTTGTAGAGCTTGACGGTATCTAGAGGTGGATAACCTGGCGGGACGTACATGTAGCGGACAGATGGACCCGAGGTACCGACCAGACTATCTATACACACCCTTCTATTGGGATTCCTGGAGGATGAATCGGTGGTTGCTGCTTTACTTTTCAGCTGTTGTACTTTCTTTCTCAGGTGTACTGTACTTTTAGTTGGGTTTGTATACTGGCCCATTTACATTCTAGAAATTACTTTTGTACTCAGTTTACTTTGTGTTTACTCCAGCTTTCACCCTCAATTATGTTTTTATAATTTTATAAAGTCAATGCCTTCTATTTTTACGAGGATTTCTGTCTTTGGTGCTTGTCACTAGCCCCTGGCCTATGGAAGGCGGGCTTCGGGTAGTCACAGCACGGGCCCTGAGGACGGTTCGTGACAATTCATCTCTTAAAAAATCCTGGAGAGGGTTGTAAATTTATTATTTGAATATTTATCATCCCAATGATTGAACATGTCACTAGGTGTGTGGTAATTATTCAAGTGTTGATCAAAGAAATTTTCTAATTTAGTGGATTCCCAATATTGATTTTCCATTTGATTCCAGCATGAGTTTGTGACATGGTAATTTGAAAGATACTCCATTGGAGAAGATAGAAAGTTGGATTCTAGATTATCAAGACACACACAAACAGAAAGGGGTAAAGATAAGAAAGATGTGGGTGAGAATAGAGAATGTGGCATGATAAAAGGATGATAGTGTCTAACATAACTTAATTGGGTCCCTGAAAAAAACGCCAAAATTTGGTGTCTACCAAATTTACACAAGTTCAAAGGGTTAAGCGATCGCTTGCAGTTTAGCTTGGGTTGTCGAATCCTCGGAGACCTAAGAAGTACCTTTAGATACAAAATTAAAGAGATGGATTTTTGGCTATGAAGCGACCAAATTTGGTTGATTTTATGTGGTTTTTTAAAATAGGACTTAAGAAATCTATGTAAATTCAATTTATGAGAAAATGAGTTGATCCTAGGTTATTGCTCGGGGTGGATTGGATGAATTCCTTTTTTTTAAGATTTTAATTTCTTTAACTCGATAAGGATTCATACTATGAATTCAAACTAACCTCATCACATATTGATTAAACACCATAAAAATACATGCTAATAACCTATACACGTGTAGGATCATTTTCATGAGAACTCTAAGGTAAACGATATAATTATCACATAAAAGTGGGGTGAATAAATTCAATTAGGAAGGGGAAGAATAAAAATCATTGATTGAAAGAAACTCAAATAAAAGAAATTAATAAAATTTAGAGAGTGAGAAATAATATTATATCCAGCCCCTTATTACTCCCGTAGATCAACCCATAAAATAGCTATCCCTCCATTTATTACAACTTCTTAATGGAAGTGGGAAGTAGACTTACGAGGGTGGAATTGAAGAAGTAAAAAACAATAAAATCGTGATCACTCCACTTTTTTGTGAACAATATCACAAAGGTTCATGTGAATAATTTCACACCATGAGGAAATGGTATCAAGGTGATATTAATAAGAACACAATAAGAGAAGAAGAAGAACTTTTATTGAAAACTAAGGTGATTTGAACAACTTATATGAGAAGGAATAACATTACAAAAACAAATTGGCATAATAAAATTACAATGAAAACAAAGCTCCGAGATCACCAAATCCTCCACCAATACTGCCTTAAATAGGCATTTTGGAAGCCTTTGGCTGAGACCCCATCTTATAATGTTCCTTTAATAAATAGTGGTGGGGAATAGTGGGTGGACAATTAATGGAGATGAGACTTTTCCACTCTTCCCCTAAAATGGATTCCAGCTTGCATCCACCGAAAAGACGCACTGAAAGGACCTTTTAGATGAAAGACATAGAGTGGTAAATATAAGGATAAAATGCAACCCTGACTGTTTTATAAAATCCTGTAAAATTTCAGCCCAAAATAATTTGCAGTTAGAGATATATGATTTAATTGGTGGGCTGTTTTTCTGGGCCTCAGAATATTTCCCATAATTTCATCATCAACTTGGGCCACCAAGAACATTATTCAAACATCCAAATTACCTTTTTGAAATGTCAAATTAAATGTTCCCAATACTATCCTCTATCTTCATTTAAATTTTCAGAATCATTGAGCTTCAATTATGTTCTCTACAATATTTTTATTGGGATACTGTCAAAATCACTTCGCCCAGAATGTGGTTGGTTCAAATCCCACTTTGGTAGTATTCCAAATTGATTCTCCAAGTGCTCTAAAAGAATTAATTGTTCCTTATATCATGGGAGAACTGAAAATAAAATATAAACATAAAATAAAAACTTTTATGTGTTTTATGAGATGTTCAAGAAGGTACCATGTAATAGTGCATTTTAAGAAGGAATTACAATCATAATGTGAAATAATGTTCAAAGTGTAAAATGCACTAATAATGGTGTCTATGATTAATAAAGAACATGAATATTACATTATACATAATGAATATTATCCTTTTTTAGGGGATAATCAATCACAAAGAACCAAATACTTTACATGTCATGTTAAAATACATAAATAAATTAGACTTGAATTAAAATTGAATAAATTAATTAAAATATAATTTTTTTCATGAATAACATTATTTCATCTTTAATATTCATTCATGTTAGTTATAGTAAACTTCATGTAATCTTGGGGAAAGGAAACAAAACAATGGTTAGATTAAATTCATATTAAGGCTAAGTATAAAGTGTAATCTATGAAAAATTAATCAATAATAAAAATTTAAATGTAAATAACTAAAACACATTCTATTAAATTAATAACACGAGCACAATATGTTATGAATAAAAGGTGATCAAATAATTCCATATAAATAATCACATGAGTATGAAGCTTAACCATTTATATTCTAACTAATTGAATAAACACATAGAATATAAATAATTAACTTTATAATGACAAAATTCTTCATTATGGATATCTAAAACATATCATTAAGGCTTCCTTCCAAGACATATGATATCGGCATGGCTTCTTGATAAGATATTTAATTCCGTTGAGGACTATTTCAAAGACACCTAATAAATTTGTAAGGCCTCATCCAAATAAATATCTATTTTTTCTCATAAATTCTAACAATTAATTGAGGGGTAATGGTGGACCCTTAAAATCACATATTAAATCTAATGAAACACTCATATAAATGGGGTGAAACATAATTAACATAAATATTTGTATTGAAATTGGCATACGAAATTTAAATACTTTCCCTAGACAATAAACATAATCACAGTTTGTCTTGAGTAAATTGAATGCTAAAAAAAAGTATATCCCCAATTAAACTAATATTGAACCATATATAGAAGTAATAATGTTGATATCAATATAATATATACCCATTGGAGTGTTTTTAGAGGGTTTTTTCCTTGATGAATAGAAATACCTGGAAATTATCTTCAAAACATATTCTTGAGGAAAATATTAATTTCATTTTGAAATATATTTTGACAATAATTATTATTTTTAAACCACTTCTAAAAACATTTTCCTCAGAAATAACTATGTAAACATGAAAAGTACTATTGAAAGATATGAGAGTCATGTCAGTGGGAAATTTCATACATGTCGTAAAGAACATTCCTTTAGCATGCTAAAAAGGTTAGAAAAACTCCTTGTTCCAAAAGATATCAGAATATTTTTTTGAAAGAAATATAAAAATTCAAATGGTTATATATTCCATTTAATAATCCATTTTGGAAAGGTTACATACATTTTTTAAAATATTTTCAGAAAACATGGTTTTGAAAGAAAATAACTTTCTGACTGAAGAGAGAAATGAAGTCGGATTTTGGTAAAAAAAATTTATAAAGAATTTTAAGTTAAAAAGGGGAATAAAAATAATACAATTACATGCAAATTATCTGGAATAATGAAAATATAGTAATGTCAAATGGTTTATTAAAAAATTATCTATTAATTTTTTTAATGTAAATTCAGGTGTAAAAAAATCCTGAAAAAAATGACGGTATAAGGTAAACCCTCGCAAATATCACAATATTGATTTGAGAATAAAATAATGAATCAATTATGTGTATCAAATGTAAATCCAAAAATAACATGGGTAAATAAAAAAAAATATAGTAAAGAGTCTGTAAACATATAACCTTATAATATTAATGATAATGAGAAAGTAATATATCTTAATGAAAAGAAATTGATTTATAGAATATTTTACCACTTCATAACTCATAATTCAATTCCACATAGATTAAATAATTAAAATTTAAACATAAAATAAAATTAATACTGAATTTACATGTTGTTATATGTAAAATTGATGGTATATAAACCATATAAAAGAAACTATGTGTATAAAACTACAAAATGACTCAATTAAATAAAATTGAGATGAAATACCTTACCTAGAGCTTTCCTTTTGGTTATACATTCTTGAACCTATTTTTTAGTGAATTAAACATGTTATTAAATTATAACATAACCATATTAATATTTATGATATTAAATTTGATACTTTAATGTGATCTTGTCCCTTATTTCTAATATTCTTTAATTATTTTCATTGTTTTGTATGTTAATTACAATATTTTTCGAGTATGTTTTGACTTATCAATTTTTGGTCCTCATACATAAATCATGTTTTCATAATCTATATAATTTTAAATTTTATTTTAAAATAAAATATATTATTTATTTATTTAATTATATCAATCCATAAAAAAATTATCGGAAAAGATACATCGTTCATGGAGACGGTATGACAAATGAACGCATGAACGTTATTTCCATTCTGTTATCATGTTGAAAGAAATAAAATTAAACAATATATATATATATATATATATTATAATTCAAGTATAAATTTAATGTTAAATATATCAAATACTTTTATTAAAACCCACCTTAATAAATTCCATGTAATGCTTGAACAAATCACATAGCTTTGTGAGGCAGTAGCTCGTCATACACATGATCGATGTTATCATATTCCCTCAAAATAGAATTCTATAAGGTATATGTGATGTAATAATTATTTAATAATTATTATATCATATATATCATATATATCATATATATACTATAAATAAATAATTATTCCCAACTGTGAATTGATTTAACGTAAAAATGTACGACATTAGTCTGTGAGGTGGTAGTCCTCTGTAGACATAGAGGATTATTTTGTAACTCCTAAGATGGAAGTGTGGGAGGTTTTAGGTCATGAAATTTTCATAAAAATATCTAATTATATATAACATACTATGGTTATTATATAATCATATTATAATATTAATTTATAGAGTAATATAAGGAAATAAAAAATCAATTAGAATATCATTATCAGTTCTTCGTGAATCATCCTAAGGTTTGCAATAGATCCATAAAAGGATGGATTTATTATAAAAAATGTGATTTTCAGGATGATTGGATGGACATTGTAGAGTGATTTAGGAAGGTCTTGTCAAAACCAAATTGGATTGAATGTGTGATGATTGGGGGAGATTTCACGGCCTTTTATACGTGGGGTGAGTTTTAGTGTTTTAATTTTTGAAAATAGAGAATTGCTTTAAGGTTTTTTTATTTTATTTGGTTAAAATAATGAATTTTTTTTTGATATTACCGAATATAAGGCTTAAATATTTCAAAAAAATGGGTGTTGGTCAATTTTCTAGGGCGTTTGGCCCAATAAGATTAATATGAAATCCCTTGGTAAACAATTTTTCCTCTTAATCATTGTATTTAATTTTAAATATATTCACAAATATATTTGTTAAATAATTAAGTTGAACACATTATAAAATATAAATTATTCTTAATAAAAATAGTGAATCCATTTTTCCAATCTCAAACCACATATTTTTATAATAATAATTTCAATTTAATCGCATATATGGGATGACAAAGAGAGTTTACAAAGTGAAAATGTTCAAAGGCTTACTATGTTGTTATATCTAAATTTAACATAAAAATGATTTTAATGACCTAAATTGTATTAATATATGTATAATTTTTAAATTCTTTCTTTAAAACCAATTAAAAATATTTTTTAACAATATAAATGTTTTTGACGAAAATGTATTTTTCAATTAAAATACAGTTTTTTTCATTATTTATAAAAAATATACATCTCATAAAAATACCAAAAATTTTCCCTAATATAATATTTAAATTATTACATTAAAAATAAAGTTTATTTTTTTAATTAAAATTTATAAAATCCTAAAAAATTTGTTTTTAGATAAAATCACCATTAAAAGGTGGAAAATACATTTAGAAAAATATATATTTTAATCCCTAAAATTAGATTTCATCTTAACTTATGCCTATCAAATCTATTGGATGAAGGTAAAAATATTTTATTGACTATATCATATATGACATGCATTAATATCATTCGCTAATAATAATTAATTTAATATATTAAGTTAAAACACCTTTGGGCACAAGGAAATAGTTTTTATAAAATCATTTCCATCATAACACCTTTGGGAACTATTCATTGGAATAATGGGTATGAATAGTTTTTATTTTTATTTATGATTAATTGGTAACCAACTAATTCATTTTTTTTCAACAATAAATTTTAATAAGATATTTAATAATATTCATACCCATTATTCCAATGAATAGTAAGTAAATATCAGATTAGATAATAATATTAATTAGTCTATTGTTGTTTAGTAATACTCAATCATGCATGCAACACAAGAAATCAAGGGGACTCAATGTTGAGTTTAATGTAAGATAAATTCATAACTTCATGTAATGTAAGCTATAAAATAGAATTAATTTACTCATAATAGTAAATTTATCATAATGTCATTAGATTTTATATTATATTCTATGATTTGTGTCTAGTGTCATACACGCCATTGAAAATGATGTTCAAATTTGAAAATTATGGGATGTTACACCTCTCTACCATTAAAGCAAAAAAAATTAGATAAGTCATTTGGGGATAAAAATATAATTTTTATTAAGTAGAGAGAATAAGTAAAGAATTTTTTTTTCAAAAATGTTTATTTTTTTAATTTACAATGAGAATAAAAATCTTTTTTTTAATATTTGTAAGGGTGAGTGATTGAGGATACCATTTTTCAGTAAATACTCTAAATAATGAATTTTAATTTATGTTAGAGAGAAAACCACTAAGTATAACATTTAATTTTTCAATTCTAAAACAATTCTACCCATAGACACAAAACAAACCATGTAATGTCCTCATAACTGACATACCTTTTTAACTTTATTAAGTATTGATGTTTGGTAGGTTTTAATCCTATGGAAATAAGTCATGTTCATAAAAATTAGAAAAAATACATTTTAAATGACATGAGAGAAAATATATATATTTTTAGGGAGTTGTTAAAAAATGAACATGGGGATTAATAAGATATTGAAATTATTTTTATTATCATTGTAGAGTTATTTAATTGAGATCCATGTTGTAAGATTGATATTTCTATGAGTGTGCGAAATGAAACGAGTTGCTAACTATGACTTTTGAAATCTTATATGAATATTTTATTTGATTATTTTCGTAGAGTGAAATGATTATATTTGATGTACTTATAGACCATATAATTTTATTAATTTAAAATTATAAATCATTTATTTTATACCCACTATTTTATCTTTATAAGTAATTATCACAAATTTAGTTTTTTTTCAATAATATATTTATTTTAAAAATAGAATAGTTTTTTAGGGATATTATTGTTATCTTATTATTAATTTTACTGGTAGAACATTATTTTACATTATTTTTATGATATTTTTAGTTTTTATATGTTGAGATCCAGAAGTAATAAATTCTAAAAAAATACATCTAAATGATGGTTGAAGAGGAGGATTGAGAAATGTTCAAAAGATGGATCATACAAAAAAATATTAAATTTGAAAAATGAAATATTTATGGATTCATATATAATGAAGAAAATTTTTTGAAATTTTATAGAAAAAATCAAAATCAAGGGGATTAAATTCCAATAATTATATAAATAAATTTCAAAATGAAAATAATTTTTAATATCATTTTTAATGTACATGTATTTGTGTGGAAAGATATGGAAAAATAGAAATATATTAGATCTCACCTATGATACATAACATTCTTTTTAGGTTTCTCTTATTATATTCCTTTCACATATAATTCAAGTAATATGTATGAAACTCTTCATAGTTTAAGGGATATGTAAGGAATTTTCCATTTTTGATGAAGGAGAGTACAAATTCCTTAAGATACATTAGTTTTTTAGAATATTATAAGGTTATTTACATTAATAGATTCTGATATAAAATTATGGTTTTCAACCATAAACTATTTTTTTATATTTATATTTTTTTAATATTTTATTATTTATAAATATTATTTATTATATGTTGTAAAAGGTTTTATATGTAGAGAAATTTGGATGTGCATGTTTGGTTATTAAGGACAATAAGTAATCATTTCAAGGTCTATAAAGAACCTACATAAGTTTTTTCCATTCTCAAAATATCGTCTAATGAGAATTAAAACTCATAAAACGATATAATTATTTCAATAACATATTAAATGGAATATAAACCTAGAAATAGATTAATAGAATATTGTAGAACTAGAAATTTCAATCGACTGAATAATTTCTAAAGAATGAATTCAACAATTGTTTCCCACATGGATTGATTATATGGGTCAATCCATTCATGTGATGTATCCATCCAATGAGTTTATCAAATATTTTTTTGATTTAATTTTGGTCCCTCCAATATAAAAAGGAGTTAGTTCAAAAATTTTCCTAAATCTTTTTATATAGATTAGGGTCTTTATAATAGTTCTTTTATTTTAATAATTGTATACTATTTTAATTATCTCTTATAATTTATTACTATGTATCTATAATGTGACCCTCAAATATTTATGGTCATCTAGAGATAATTTAAAATTCTAATCCATGTAAATACTAAATGTATTCTATATCTTCATTTTATTATTTCATTATCTTGATTGATCATTAGTAATTCATAGAGTTGTGCAATGATAGGTGAGTGATAATATATTATATTTCATCAATCTTATTTGTTTCATAGTTCCTAATTAAAATCTATTCTCCCTCCATTTATTTTATTCATTGGTCATTGAATTAAATTTGGAATGGATATTGTTACATTTTAATGGTGTAAATGTATAAGTAGTGTTCTATGAGGTTCTTGAGTATAAAAAATATTAATAAATTAATTTCGATGAATATTATTACTCAAATGGTTCATAGAGTATTCATTGACTAAAATTAAGTTTATTTTATTTAAAAGAGTGAATATTCTTAAATTTATTGAATGTCGGGACTAATATTTTCCTTATGACTCTATGTATTTTTTCTTTTTCTTTTTCTTTTAATTTAGTTTTCTCCATTTTTATTAATCTATATATATATCACATGCATTTTTTTAAAACACATATTTTTTAAATTATAATTTTAGTGAATTTGTGTTAGATATAAATATTAATAAAAGATGAACATTGTTTGTGGGTTGCCTCCTCATGAGATCGGCCCTAGATCATACATTATACTACATGATTAGTTAAATAAGTCTTAATTTATGTGAGAATCTAGAAAAAGATCACTCATCAAAACCCCTTCCTTCATTTTCAAATTATAGATCAAATTATCTATTATATAGTTTTGTATTATTTATGGGCATTTTATATCAATATAAAAGGGTGATACAAAATCAGTATCTAGTACACAATATCCATAATTAGAAAAAATTATTTCAACAAAGTTCAATTATTTAATCCCTTTATGTTTATATTTATAAATGAGAAAACTTATCATGTTATAATAAAAATAGATATGTTTATCATATCAACCAAAAAAAGATCTTAATATCATGTAATTTATGTTAAATTTCACCCTAATGTATAGCATAAGATATTTATTGAGTGTTTATCACGTTTTATTAAGGTATACTATAAAAACTTTATTGAATATAGTCCCAATTAAATTTCGAGATAATAGGTAATATCTATTAACTGTATAAGATTCATATTTCTATATATTATAAGTCTAATTAAGTGTTTATTTCTAAATTAATATATTAATAAAAAATCATGTCAGATATATCTTATATAACACTTTTATAGTTAGGTAGACATTAATTTTTACAGTTTTTTCTAAAAATTCATCCTATGTTTATTCCTATAGGTACTTAACATTTATAGTTCACCAGATCTGTAACACTCAAAGAACCGAGTTTGATGTAGTTACCAGAATTTTAGGATTATACATATCATCTAATACTTGTAAAATATAATATGTGGTAACTTTACCATTATAGTCACTCATAATAAATAATAAAGTATTTGATTAGAATTTACTTTTAAAATAATCTAACAGCTATTAATTTTCAAAGATCTAACATATATTTCAATTTCTTATTGCATTCTCATGAAATCCTTATATGACATGCCCTGACCCAACAGGTCCCCACTAGAGAAAATGGTAATCCATTTTTGCCTTCCCAAGACCACCTCCAATAGGCTAGGTATGGGTGACTTGAACTATGAAGGAATAATACATAGATGAAACACATTAGCCTACACAACCAATATATTCAAAAATTACCAATCATCCATAACACCACATCCAAATATGAATATATAAACATTTAAGAAGAAAATATGAGTGAATATCACTATTCATAAAAAGGGCATATAATATACAAGCTGGTATAAAACGATTATAAATAAAAGGCATGATAAACCACCATAAAAACAAACTTTCAGTGACCAGGAAGGTTAAATTCCACATAAATCCATATCCATCCTAGGAACCTTTATCCTCAAATGTTATAGGTAACCACCATTCTTTTTCTACCCTAACTCCACAAACACCCAAAACAAAAACTACTTATAAAACATCATTAAAAATAAAACATATGTGGGAATAATTCTCAAGTATGGGTGAGTATACTTATACTCAATATGATTCCCTTAGAAAAGAGGCAACAAGGCTATAGTCCAGCTCATAGTCACAGGAAGAACCGTATAGGCTCCCAACACATGACAAAATAGGGATATAATATGGTGGGGAAGGAGATATGGCTTAAAATCCTAATAAAAACCCTATATAATATCATGGGGATAATAGATATTATTCTAGTCACTATGTATAATTTGGACTACATAATTATACTATATGCATATTGTGAAAATAACCTCCCTTTTCATCTGCAACATGGATGGTTCTACCCAAACTAATCATGGTCTTCGTCTCATTTCACCACTCTAACTCCAAGGATATTTTCATGAAGATCTCATAATAAAGGGGAGGAAAAAATCATGAGCCACTCTATATAAACCCAAATCACCACTCTATTATCATATAAGGTAAACAACTAGACCTATCAGAATATAGTAATTCTTAAAATAGTGCATCATACCAAAATAGGTTTATCTATTCATGGCACCCATATGTTTTATCACCTATAACATGATCAATGTGCAGTACCAAAACCATGAGAATAATTCAATTCCACCTTTTGGATACCAATCCCATAATTGGAAGACCCACATCAAGTTCTATATTAGAGTTCCCTAATACATACTTCAAGATGTAATTACACCTATTAAACGATTGGAGGTCCCAAAAAGTGAGTAATACAACCCACATACACTCTAAATGGGAGATATTGAATCTGTAGAGGGAAATATCTACCCACTCAACCAATTAACACTTAAGAAGAATATTTAAGGGGGTCTTGGAGCACAACATGCATCCTATGTCCCCAACAATCCAATTTACATACTCTACTCAATTTCCATATTAATTAAACCACTATATCATTATCATATCAAGATACCTACACCTCACCCAGTTATGAAAACTAGATAAGGTAGTTATTAAACCTTACCATCAAAATCATTCATAGTTCTCACCAACTATATTCATCATACCTCTATATTGTAAGAGTCTGTGGAATCACACCTCACTAGAGCATGAAAACTATCCAAGAGAGTTACTAACCAATAAAGGATACATCAAACATCCTTAAAGACCAAAATAGATCAAATAAGATATAATATATTAAAAATTAAGGGTTATCACACTAATCAAAATGGAGTTCTTTGAAAATATAACATCAAATAGAGAACTCATACCCTATTTTATTACAGGGTATAATATCTATAAATAGATTACCCACACCCCATCACCTCTATGTGACAAATGACTTCATCAATGGGGTACATGTATGTCATAAATGTTTTGGGAGTACGAACTTCTCCAATAATAGGGATTTCCCAAAACTAAAAACTCTAAACCCGAGGGAGTACTTAAATCCCATCTTCATACCACACTTTCCACATAGTCATAGAAACTAATAATTTGAAAAAATGTCCATCAATAACACCCTTGAATAACTACATACAATATTATAAATTCATACAATGGGTGATATGATGGATATAGAATACATCTACAATTTTTAATGACAACTAGACACATATACCGAGGTGAAATGCGAAAATAACAACTAACTCCCCATTATCCTGTCAAAAGAAAAATCACTTGCTTCAACTCTAGGGGGCACTAGAAGGTGGAAATCACCTTGATTCCCTTGTACAACTATAATACCCTTCAAACTAGAATACAATAAGAGAGAGTGTGGAAGATAAATATCCCAAACTATTGTGTTAATTAATCTCCCATTATCTTACTTGAAACCCACCCTTACAAATGAAGACACATAGGAAATAGTATATTGAGTATATAAAAAGGATTCTTTCCCTTGAATTATGATACTGCTACATTGTTTACTATCATAAAATCCACTCGAGATCACCACCTATATCTATTTGTCATTTATATAGAACTAAGATTCATAAATACACCAAATCTTCCCTCCACCATCATTTTATAATGAAAAGGACCCACTATGATGTTTTATGTTGAAGGATACCTATAATATACTGATTATATGTCTAAATCTGACTCCAAGGTGAGGAAACATGAAAAAACACATTGGGTCAAAAGTACATTCCATGAACCTTAGTGTATATAGTGTGTGCCCCACTGGTATCCACATGGGATTAAACTAGTGAAATCTATCCATGTATTCTTGAATATACATATCTTGAATTTGGATATACATGAAATGTAAACATTAGGTATTACAAGTTTTGTATAGTTAGAACCCAAATTAATTGGGTCTCTAACTAAAAAAACTCATACATTTAGGAAAAATATAGTGAAATATGATGTTTTATCATGTTGTGTACCATGTTATAAGATATTATGGGATTATAGACATGGTGTACACTAAATGTAATGTTCATCATAGGGAGTGTTGGTCCATCTAATTAGACACACCTAAAGTTATATACCTTATGGCCATATATAGTTTTTCTATATGAAAAACATATCACTTTTATACCATCATCAACATTAAACTCATCAGTTAACTAAATAGTATGTGTCCATGAACTACACATGGTGTAATCAGTAATTCTAGACATAATAATTCTATAGACCATAAAAATTTTCTCATTCATTCAAAATTCATTCATCATCTATTCGTTATCCATCAATTAGGGATAAAAATACTAAATAACATAATTTAAGTAGCATAAAAATATTATTTTTGGGGAATGGAAGTAGTAAACCCTACATTATGCAAAGTTATGAATGCTTCGGGGTCTTCTTTTGTACTTGATCATCACTACCTCTCGATCTAGCTCTCATCGTCCTCCATAGGTGGCTCCTTCTCTCTATACCTCTTCCTATTGATCTCATATAATCAATATAGAGTGGTAACATCCTCCCCAATTTGTGATAGAAAAGATGATATAGTGTAGTTCAAAAAATAAAATATAAAAAATAATGAAAATAAGGAGCCATAAAAAGCCCAACCAAGGGCCCAGAACCTAGGTAGAGTTTGTACACATCCTTGGTAAAAACACCCATTATAAACCCAACTGAGAACTTTGAATATCTTTCTAGAGATATATTTATGAGATGTTAGAGTCTAAACACCTATAAATAATTAATTTTTTTTTTGATAAATGTGAAATATCCAAAAAAAAATCATTTGGATCAGAATGTTTCCAAATTTAACTACAAGGGTAACCATCCTATCCCAATAATAAATAAATAGTTAGAAATTACATTGAAGGTAATTTTAAATCTTAAATTGAAATTTTATCAACATTAAGTTATTGATTCTCCATAACATAGATTAAATATAAGTCTTCTTGATAGCAAACCAAAATCGTAAGACCCCCATACCATTAAGAATTTTTACCCTTAAAATTAAAATATCCAAGGTGTCTTATCGAGAATCCCATCTACCATCCTCATGAAAAAAATATGAAACACAATTTTAAGATCTCCCATGACAACTTCATGTATTTAAGTATATGAGGGCCCAAAACACAACCCACTCCTGAAAAAATACCCATTCTATATTTCAGTTTAGGGATACAACATCTGGGATTCTTTTTCCTCTATAAAAATAAACTAGCTTTATCCCATCATGGGTGAAACTACTCTAATAAAAAACAACTCTCAATTTGTGAATCTCAATTTGTATTTATTATGAAATCCTATCATCTATCAAATTTCTAGTAACCTGTCAATTCCAAAATAATCAAAATCAATAAAAAAATATTACCAATTATATATTGTTCATCATATAAAGAATTTACCATTAGTAAGTCATTCTATATACCTTCAAAAAAAGTGTGGCCCATAAGATTTTAATATAGACAAAATATAATCACATCAATTTCCTCCATTAGGTGCCTCTATTATATAACTATAACACTTCAAAAGATCCAATCATCCCTCTAAACCAATAGAAAACATGAATTCATCTTGACGTTGTCTAGTTTAGGTAACAAGGATTATAAAAGTCATTTCCTCTTATCATTCCAATAAGAGTAGGAATAAAATTCTTGTTTTATTGACCTCTGTTAGGTTATTATCCACCATAAATGAAAAGATCAATATTTTCTGGAATCCAAGGTGAAAATCTACCAAAAATGAAAACATTTCTGACCAAATACCTACAAAAAATGCACCTTATCACAAATATTTTTATTAGGAAAGTCAAATTACCCTAAAAATATCACCAGGGAACTAATGTGGACACAAATTTTATGCCACTAATTATTTTATGGTGGGATACTTACAAAATATAAACTCGTATAATCTAGAAAGTCCCTACCTTAGAATATAGTAAAGAAAAATGTTAGGGATATCACAAAACACTACAGATGAAGATATATCCTATAGTAATCACAAATATTAACCATAGATCATGTTGTACCCTAGATACTCAAAAAAGTTTAAAGAGAGTTGAGAACCATTCCAAAAATCTGATCACTCGACTCTAAAATCTCAAATAGGGAATCTTATCGGGAATGAAAAATCTCATTTTTATAGATATGGGACTAATACTCTAATATAATAGTAGAGTCTAATGATAATCTTCAAAAAAATGAAGGAAATGGATAAATCTTACCAAACATAGGATATACTAATTATCTAAGGCGCACACATTAGTGAATGTGTTCCATAACCCATTTACTCTATTAAAAAATTCCCTCTAGGGATAGTCATCAACCCAAAATCAGACTCTGGTAGATCATCCATCAATGATGGTATTATCACATGGACCCACTCTTCCATGGAAGGATCCTAAGAAAAACACTCTCTCAAATACTTCCCATACTAGTAGTATATTTGAGAATAATTTCTCACATCTAGTTTGAGTATCCAATTATGACTTGGTATTCTAAACACTCTAATGGCACCTCAAAATTATGGTCAAACAATGTGAGAGTGAGAGATTAACATGTATGACATCTAGGTAAAAAGGTTTTAGATCACATCACAAGATACACTAGGCTATCATAATTATAATGATCATTAATTATTTACTATCTATTGGTTATTGGGGGATTCCTTTCATGCATAAGGATGAAACAACCCTTTCAGACAAGGCACCTTAACAAGAAATATGACTATTCATACTCATAATTCTATACATGAAATAGCTTGATAAGATACACTAACATCTACCAATAATCATTTCAGGGTACTCTCTCCTCTATGTGATCACAAAAAAACATCCATCAGCAGAGAAGTCTTACCAATCACTGAACTATGGTATGTGACACACACTTCCCTAAAATTCATTGAATCAATCAAGAGTGTACCCAACCTCACTAGTGGTGGACCCCACACTCAAAAGAGTTGGGTATCCACTCAACCCAAATGGTAAATAAAAATCCTCTGTCCTATATCATAGGGGATCACTTACTCCTCTATAGTATAGGGACTTGAACCTCATCAGGAATAAGGGAGTATCGAACCCTATGACTGAATAAAGAAAATGTGAGACAAAAATTAGTATTATGTTCTCATATACCTATGGGAAAGAACCAATTTCCAAAATTCATATAAGGGACATGTTCCACGCTGATAATTTAATGTTAGTAAAGGGACTACCTACCCCTACCTTGGAGGACTTGCACCCTACATTTCTAGGGGTACCAAATCACTAGGCTAATAAGAACACACCGTCACATTAGGAGCACTAAATATAACAGATATATAACATACAATATGTTTGGTAGGGAAGTACAAACTCTACTATTGTATGGGGGACCCATATTCTTACATCAATATATCCATAGGGGAGTTACCAACCCTGAGCATGGAGGACCCGCACCGTGGATCTTGGGGGAGAATTGAAACCCATATATTCCCCAGGAATTCATTAGGATGCCTTACCTTGTTATCAACACTATCATAGTGTGATACCAACTGTGTCAATACCTAGCACCTAATTCCATAGATATTTTTATCTTTCCACTATTATCATACCATGAAAACACTTTATAAATCAAACCAACTGATTAATGGGTGGTAATCACCTATGTGATAATATTAATATAATAGTACCATTTCTCCTATATACTTTATAATTTCCATTACAAACATATAGATAAATTTTTTCCTTGAGGGAATAAACATCCTCATTACATGACAACATCTCTGAATCATGATTTCACTCTAGTGAACCAACAAGGTACAAAACAATATAAGATTCTTGGATCTACTAATCGTACACTATAAAAAATTCCCTAATCTCTCAAAAAAGTTAATAGATTATTGGTGTCATTTTTCAAGAATTTTTTGGCTTCCACACCCTAGTTTGGTTCTTTAGTATTTCAAATTAACTTAATAACCATTATTTATTACTTCACCACATGTACCAAACCAATATTAAGAGTCACCTATCATCAAAATCCATCCCTATAACCACTCACACTAATAGTAATATGACATAACTAAACACATTGGCTACTTAGCTGGGTTGGTGATAATCTGAGTCTTCCAACCCTAGTCCACATCTAAAAGTACAAGGCTGGTGACCAACACCAAGTGGGCATAATACATTAACAAGAAGCCATATAATATAAAACATGTATATGTATATATTAATAACCATCAATAACATTAGATCTATAAAATAATTATTAACTATCTATAAATAAAATATGCATTTGTATCTTTATATATCGAAAATCCATATAATATAGATGTTAATATAAAAGAAGAAAAAATAAAAGTCCAAGATTATCACTATATAGACCAACCCTACGTGTTTGGGAAATAAGGTCACCAAATTATTCCATATGTATCATAGTTGACTCTAACCTTATACACCATAGGGATCCACTAAGATCTCATTTCACTACCTCCATTCCTATTGTAAACTCAATCAACTTATGCTCCATCTATACAGAACAAAACATGTGTGGACACAAAGCCAATAAAATATTGAGTATAAACATAGCCTATAAAACATTATAAAAATAAAAGGGTAAGAGGTTATAAAGTTTATTAATATAATTTATTTCTCTTTAGTTTTGAAAATCACATAACACTCTTTAAAATTCATCTTAATTTGATACATTTTCCTTTTATTGTTTTGGTGTAAAAAATGAAAATTTAATAAACACAATTCTAGATTATTTAAAAAAAATATAGATTAATTATTTTTACACTCATGGAAATTTATCCTAATTTAAAAGAACTATTTTGGTGAAGAAAAAACTTCATTAGAATAAATGGAACAATATTATGTTCATCGACTGATAATAAAGTTTATTCTAATGCAGCTGAAAATAATCCAGAATAATTTTCATTTTTAACATTTAAGGTTTTCTTAGAAAATTAACTACAAATTCTAGGACCAAAAGAAAGAAAAAACATATCTATAAGAATTTGAATAAGATATCCTCAGTTAATCATGTCCATAAATTACATTTTATTGATAAATTTTGACCATTTAATTCCTTTTTATGAGTTTTTCAACTAATATTTCATTTGACAGGATTTCGTAGTATATATATTATAATTAACATTGTATTAATTTTTCTCTTTTACTTTAAGGTAAATTTATTTCCTAAAGATTAAAAACCCTCTTTAAATCATTTGATCGAGGGATTTTGGAGTTGGAATACATAGTGTGTGATGTTAGGAAATTGACACCTTCCAACAAGTTTATTTTGAGGGATTCCATGTATAGAAATAAAAAACCATTCTAATGTGGTTTTTGTCGATAGATTCAAGGGGATAGTAAGAAAGACACTTTTAACATGTGTTCATTTAATTTACACCATCATTATATTCTAAATAATCTCCTAGTGATTTGGGTAAAATTTTTATTTAATAATATTTTTTATGGGGTACAAGATTTGAGAATGAGTACTTCATATTTTTTTATTTCCTATATTCTAGTAGGTTTATTAATTGTTTTTATTTAAAATATTCTTAATCCTGATATGATTTTTATTAGGTTCTTATAGTTTAATTTCTATAATGTTCATATTTTTTAATCTATATTTCAATGGGTTAATCAAAAGATTTAATCTTCTGTTGTTTTTAAACATGTGGTCTTCAAAAAAACTATAGTAATTTAATTAATTTACAATTCACCCCCTCTTATATATTTATTTCTATTTTTATATTGGATGAAATGATGATAGAAAGAAAATGATATTATTATATTCTAGTGTTCCGATGGAATGATTCATGGGTAAAATGATAATTAAATCACTCTCAAATTAAAACCATGATGTTTATTATACTTATTCTATGTACAGTGAATGTGAAACTGAGGAGAATTTTAATGAATTTGGTACACCAATAGTTAATGAAATAGTTTTATATGTGACAATTCTATAAAATAAATACATAATAATAAAGTATGTAGGACAGAGAGTTAAAGAATATTTTCCTATTTTTTCAAAGTTTTACACTAATCTTTAAACTGAGACACTTTAATGGATGAATGAGCTTGATAAATTTATAGTTTAGTTAGTAAAAGTAAAAGATTATAATATCAATATTGTTTAAAGGTTATATAATTCAAAAGATAATATTTATAATATAAACACTTATTTAAAATGAAAGAGTGTCATAAAATCAATGTAATAGCATTATAATTCAAATGATCATAAGATCAAAATTCCTAAAAGAAGGACAATTAATCTAAAGTTAAAAATGATAATATAAATATGAAATAATAAAGTGATTTCATGGAAAATATTAACAAAATTACTAAAAGGTGAAAATCATTTGCAAATATATATATATATATATATATATATATATAATTTTGATAAAAAAGGAATACATCCTGACATATGAATAAATCCACTCAAAGATCAATTTTCTAGCCAATCTACTTTGTGCATAATCAAGTATGTGTCTACTGAATTTTCTATAGTGGAGTCCTTTTGGGGAATAAATAATCTTTTAATATGATTCAATAACTTCTAAGACCACATTAATATATATAAATATAAAAAATTCTTAAAATCACATCAGATATAAAAAATATTGGGTTCTAAAATAACTATTCAATATCACATCTGGATTGAACAAGGTATATATTCTAAAATTTTCATTTTCAAATAAATTAAATCATTGTAAACCTGTAGTAGAATTCTTATCATAGGTTCATGGAAATTATTATAAATTTTTATAGAACATACATATTAAATTTTTTTAATTAGAGGTTTTTGAATTCATATTTTTTTCTTAATATCTTTATTTAATTCCTTTAATTTAAAAAATATGGAGTTCATATTTTTAGAGAAAAAAATTAGAATAATAATATTCTTTATTTATTTATAGTTAATAACATTATATATATTTTTCTAGGACTATATTTTATATAATATGATTAATATGTTATATCTAGAAGAAAATATTTAGATAAGTTTATCATTTTGTTTTTACATATGGATTTTTTATATAAATTTTATATTTTATTGTATTTAATTTTATATTATTGTGTTTTCTGTTTTTTTTATTCTATAAAAATATTACAATTATTTCTTGCAAAAATTATATTTTTGGTATTCTAAATTTCAATTATTTGAAATTATTTAATAATTTTTATTTTCTAATATGAAATGGTTGGTGTTGTCTGTTCATAGATGATTAAAGTTTATTTAAATACACATTTTATACCAATATATTGGGTCAAACTATAATATCATTGAAATATTAAATATGGAGAAACTACCAAATGATTCTAAAAATTTCTAAAGGAATTTTCTTTTTTACCATAGAGAAATGGTATAGTCATAAGAAATATCAGGGTGAGAAATCATTTTGAAGTGGAAGTTTTTACTAAATAAAGTGATTAGTTTTAAGGGATGGGAATATATGGATTTCTATAAATAAGAATATGGGATAATATTTCCTCTAAAAATTCCATAATTATAAGTAACTATGTGGTTTATTGACCCTAGAGATGAGAAATGAGTTTTGTTTACTATATTTTGAAATCCTCTAAACTTAACCTTAGAAATATTTGATAATATACTGGAACATACATTGTAAGGTTAGTCTCTCATTGTTTCTCATAATATTTTAAAAATTATTATGATATTTTATGATGATTAAAGTGAAGAAATTTTTGTTTCAAGTAAAGAATAGAGTTCCTAAGATGAACCACATGTCATCAGAACATTAAATCAACTTTCAGTTTCTTCAGTTATTTTAATTTTCAATTAAAGGTTACAAGGAAGTTATGAATACAAAATATTTTTTATTTCATATTTTATATTCAATATTTAGATTTTTAATCGAACTATGTTTATATATACAAACACTGGTTATATTTTAAAGGTAGTGACAATGCTAAATATTTTTTTTCCACAATATTGAAAAATGTTTTAGTGATGTTATAGGGAGATAAAAAATTTAGAAATAAAGCTCATCCAGAAATAATTATGGAAAATATTATCAATTATAATACAATAAATTTAATAAATTCGTTGTATGGATTTAAAAGAGATAATTTTTTTCAGAATTCATTAGATATTGTATCATTAGATTCTCAAAAATCTATCATTGAAAACATTAGCCTGTATATAAAAAAGGACAATAGGAAAGATTCAAATGTTACTCCATTTTTCATGCCTCTATCACTAGTGTTGAAAAAATTTATATATGATAAAGTTCTTAGAATGTAGGTAATATGGATTCAAATTCATAATTTCATAAATTAATGGAAGAATACACTGAAGCATTAATACAATGTTTTTATGTGGAAATTAATAACAATGCATAAATGTTTCTAGGAAATTTATTTATTAGTTTAGATAAAGTATATGTTATGAATATAAGGTAATATTGAAATCACAATTTATCTAATGATATAGAGATTAATATAAAAACATAGAAGTTGAGAGTCTCTCTTGTTGTGAGGAAAATCATAACATTTTTTAATATTTATGGGAATATTATGGAACATCCCCCTAATCCTAGGAATCATAAATTTTAATAGAAATATAAGTATCGAAATATAGATGTTCAAAAAAATATTCATCTCTCCCATCTACTCAATGTGATGCTAGATAAGGTGCTAAGAGAGATGAAGAAATAAATAACTCGATAGTAATTCCCGTGAATGTTAATTCTTTAAAAATTATACTGGATGTTTTTGTAGTTTTGGTTACCTAAATTTTTGGGGATATTAAAATGAATATTTTTTTGAAGATTTTAAAAATAAGAAACTTGTTTAAAATGACTCTTCTGAGATATATTAGTCAGTTCATACATCTGATGTGTGTACTTCATCTCTATCTACTGATATCAGTTCTTCAAAAGTATAGGAGAGTTCGATATTGAGTTATAGATCATCCAGTTGTGTTAAAAGTGAATAGAAGAAAAAACATTTAAATTGAAATGATCATAATGTAATATACATTGAAAATATGATTATTATATTATCTTTTTATTTTAATCATGATAAAGTTTAAATGACATAGAAATAGAATAGATTTCTATAAAAAAACAAAAATATTATAGTTCATCAAAAAAATTATTCCATTTTGAGTTCAACAAGATTAGAGCATAAGTTTGTTTCCCAATATAATCTTATAAAAAACATGGATATTTTTTAATAACATAACATTATATTGATTATGGTTTAGGATCAGATTATCAAAACTAAAAATTGAATAGTGATTGAATTTAATGGTTTATATTGTTACAAAAATAAAATGGGGAATTAATTAACATTATGAATGAATTTGGTTTTCATTTCTGAATATAAATCAATTTTCAGCATATCTAAAATAAAAATTTAAAGAAATAAAATATATAAACAAGTATTTTACTTCTTTGAATTTTAATATTGATGCTCTATGATAAATATTATAAGAACAAAAAGAGTTTATATAGAGTCTTTATAAGAAGCTTGGAGGTATTTTTAAATGAGCCAATGAGTTTTAGTATACAGTTGACTCTGAAAATATCAAATTAAAAGAGAAGATTCGGAATTCTAAAATTGAGGATGAAAAGATAACCTAGAAATATCAGACGTTAGCTACATGGGTAGACAATTTCCCCTCCACTGAAGAGAATCTGTCTTAGAAATAAAATAATGTTAAAAATTCATAGAAAATTATTGATAAACTTCTCAAGAAGGAATAAAACATAATTTTATTAAAATTATTAGATTTCTTAAGTCTTGTAAAGAATAAACATAATTTTATTCTCTTTGGATATCATGTTTTGTTTTTAAACGGTTCAATTCCCATTATATTTATGTTTATAAATTTACATTTCATAGAGTCTGAATTTTCATGGAATGGGTGTCTAAATTTTTAGTTCTTGGATTTTTAAGATTCTATTAAATGGATATTATTTATTAACCAATGTATGAATATATTTAGTTTTCATTTTGAATAACCTAAAATGAAATAAATATTATTTTTCATGATTCAAAGGAAATATATCAAAAATTTAACAGGTAGAAGTTACTCAAAAAATTCTAAAAATGGGTTTTTTTACTTTCCAACTCAATATAATTTAGTTTTATTCTGAAGTTTAATTATGACTTTTTTTTACCACTCATGTTTATTACATTCCAATTTTTTTTTAAATCATAATGGGGGATATATTTTTTAACAAAATATATTACATTATATAGGTTAATATCTTTAAATGGAATAAATTTGAGGGAAAAAGATTCAAATTTAACGAAAAATATTTTTAAAATTTTGATTTGATCTGATGTTAAAAAAATTGATTAAAAATAATCATATAAAGGTGGATAAAATTATATAAAAGGGAATTTTATTTAAAAATTGTCATTTTTGTTTGGGTTTTGCAAATTTGGGGTGTTTTTTTATTTAACCTCTTACTTTAACTTTTTTTTAAATCAAAAAACAATCCTATTATAAATCTAATAAACTTTAATTTTTTTCTTTAACTTTTTCTAGTGTCGAGAATGAAAATCATGTAATCATAATTACATGGGATTTTAGCATGAAAATCTAGAGGCTGAGTTTCTAGTCAATAATACTTTTACTAGATTTATAAGCACTCTTGTGGTGAAAACCTAAATTCATCAGAATATATGAAGCTATACTAAGTTAAAAAAATTATGATTTTGTTTCATCCAATGCATTACAAAAGAATTTGGAGAATATATATTTTGACAAATGGTGGTTTTACTAAAAATTTAACTAGAACTTTAAGGCCGAAAATAATGAATGAATTGAACTAAAATCCCCCAAGAGTGATAGATTCAATTCATTATCTTGAATAACTTCTTGTACATGAGAGGTTATAATCATTGTATTACTTTATTACAAATGTTTCTTCTAGATTTTTTTTGTTTGGATTTCACTATAAATCCATTTCAATTTCTATAGTGATACTTTTGTTTTCAATCCATCAATATTTTGGTCTTTCATGTGGAAAATAGATCTAAATTTGATCATATAATCATGGGATCCCATGTTTGGATGAAATGGTATCCAAAGATAGGCCACATACACCTTCTAATATGTTTACATTGATGGATTCTATATGTAGGAGATATAATACCTATTCTAACAAGTTTATAGTCATGGTATTCTAAGGGATAGTAATATTATAATTTTATATAGGTTTAAATTCAAGGATAACTTCTATCAAGATTAATTATTTGTCATGTTCTTTGGGAAATATTGTGGTTTAATATTATCTTTTAAGGGGTACATGGTTTCTGAATTTTTACACCATGTTTTTCTATTTCTATTGTTCTTAAAAGATCATTGTGAGTTTTTATTTTTATTTTTATTACTAATATTTTTAAAAAATTAATTTCATGCAGTTTGATTTCCTATATATTTAGATTTGATTTACTTTGAGTTTTTTGTGAGTTAATGAGAAGGTAATATCTTCCATTAGTTTTAACCATTTCATAGTTAGAAAAAAGTCTATGTTTTTTATCTATTATTTAAACCCTCTAAGAGTTTATCTACTATGATATTTGACACAGTATTTATGATAACTCACAATCGAGGGTCAAACCATATATCCACACAAATCAAGAAATATAGGGCAGAACACAAGATGTGGATTGAGATATGGATTCACATACTAATAAAACCTCAACCCAATATCATATGGATATAAGATATTCCTCTATTTTCTAATCACTTTATATAATAAGGACCCTATAATTATTCCTCACACCTCAGGGGAAAACAACTTCCCTAGTCATCTACAACATGGATGACTAAAACCAAAACTGGTATGTATAAAGGATTCTCTATCCATATTTCTACTCAAACCGTGATAATCTAGTTAGGTTGATCCCATACCAAAGTGGATCTCATCAAAGAATAATATACTCCATAGTTACCAGCATCGTCCCTTGAAAATAATGAAAGATGAACATTTAGATCCATCAACATATCATTGTTCTCAAAATAGCAACTCCTACCACAAAAGGTCCATCAAGACATCTTTCTCTCAAAGTATATAACACATTTAACTTTCTCAATGTGTGGAAAATTAAAATCAAGAACAATATGACACCCAATGTGTGTTCTATTTCCAAAGAAGGGTGACCCACACCACTTTGCATCAGGGAGTTCCCTACTCCATCATCTATTATGGAAACACACTTGTTTTACTATTTTAGGGCCCAAAATAGAGTCTTATGAACCAAGAATGTTCTAAAGGGGATATAAATGATCATTAAGGAGAAATATCCACCCACACAAACCCACCTCTACATGAGAAACTTATTGAAGGAGATCTTGGAGAAGCATCTTAACTACAAGTCCCAAATTATCTAATCTATCAACTCTACTTGAGTTTACACAATCACCATATCACCATCTAACAATTTAATTGGGTGACCCTCACCTTAGAAGTTACGAAAATTGTGTTAGGGAGTAACTAACCCATATAATCTATATTATTCCCACTTCTCACCAAATATAAACATCATATATCAATGCTATAATAGAATCGGGGGACTCATGCCTTGCTGGATCATGAAAACTATCTGTGAGAGTTACCAACCCCCATGGTAGTCATTATACCTATCTAAAGTCCAAGATATATCATGGAAAGTACTACCAAATCCCACAATTGGGTCTTAATACTCTTCAAACGGAGGTCTAAGAAGTTATAGCATATGATGGGGGACCTAACCCCCATCATCTTTATTAGAGTATCTAATCCAAAAATAGAGGAACTTCTTTTGATCATCACTGGGGGATATTGACTCTATAAATGAAAAGGATAATCTACATCTCTAAAAAACAATAAACCTAAGGCAGTATCAAAATCCCATATTCATACAGATATATCCTTATTGTAATCTAAACTTATTATTTAATGAATGGGACATAAAGAGAATACTTCAATAACTACTCCCCAAATCCCACATTTATACATGGGAGATAAAATAGAGAGAGTGAGAATATATAAATAATCTACAATTTTGAATGTCCTTGTAGACCAATTCATAGTGGCATAAGAATGAAAAACTCTTCTTCTTTCAACACAAACCCTATGAAATAACCCTAACTATAGGTTTCATATAAAGGGGGAATCTCCGTGAGTACCATGTCTATCTAAAATCTACTCTACAAAATCCTACTATGATAGAACGTATTGCTAACCACTAACCTAAACCCCTTTGATGATGCTCCCAATGTCCAACAAGAATCCCACCTAATATAAAGAACTACTATATACAACCAAACTTTGACTACATAAAAGGGTTCCATACCCCAACGTTAAAATGTTTCCATGGGGTTTACTATCAATTCACCCACACTAGATAATCACCAAGATCCAATCATCACCAATATAAGGCTATGATTCATAGATATCCTAGATTATCTTTCTAACGGCCTGTGATAATGAAGAGAACCCAACCAACATGTTCTTTAATGAATGATACACATTATGTTCTACTTATTTTTTGAACTATCACCCCTAGGTAAGAAAACATGAAAACCCCCAATGAGGGGATGTAAAAATAATTCATCTTGGTTTACATGGATCGTACACCTACAGTCTCCACATTTTAGTATACCAATACCATACCACCATGTATTTTCAAATATACACAACATCCATATTGAAATTTATCTCATGTAAGCCTCTAGTTTTACATAGTGTGTATGGAAATAATATATATCATTGTAATCCTGGACTAAAATTTATATGATATTAGTCATATAACAAGTGGAAATAGATTTTATCTTGTGTTTTTACCACAGTTAAAACCACATAATGTGTCTCAACATGGGGTGTAATATTACATGCCATATCCCACACATAGGATATCTAGTTGTGTAGATAGTCTCACCCCAAGTTGTGTACCTAAAAATCCAACAAGGAATGTCAATGTAAACAACATGTTTTGTGGTTAATAACTTCAACCTTTTCTTCATCAAAAGATATACCTAATTTCCTCATGAACTACATGTTATATTATGGGTAATTCCAAAAATAGGAATTTTCCAAACCTACCATGTCTAGCTATTCCTTCTTAATATATTCCTCTAGTATCAATTATCCATTATATGAGAATAAAAATCAAAAAATTCAAAATAAAAATACCCTAAAAATATATGTGATTTGGAACTTAAGTAATGATCCCTACCTTGTAGAAAATTATCAGTGCTTCATATAATTAAAAAACAATAAAAATTGATTCAAGAGAATGTTTAAATCCCTTGAGGGTCTTGGCCCTGAGATCATTTGTTTTAATTAATACATCTATACTGGATATGTCAGGATAGGGTTGTGGATCCATCAATAATTCTTTAAAACATAACATCACCATTTCTTATTATTCTTCCAATTCACACTCAATTAGTGTAGAGTCTATATCACGGAATCAAAGAGAATTATATTTAAAATAAATTTTACAAAATTTAAAAACAATAGATCTTAAATGTTAATAATCCCCATTGAATGATTTTGATAAAAGTATTTATTCTTCTGAGAGTGACTTGCATAAAATCCCAAAAATATGTTAGATTAAAGGTTCTTCAAGTGTTTCTTACACCTCTGGAATATTTCCTTGACCAAAATACAATGGTTATTAACTTGTTCATCTTTATTTTTTTATTTTTTCAAAGTGTTTTTGGAGAGTGTTGTATATCGTGCCCAACATTTTGTTCAACTCCCCTATCTCACTTTATTTCTCCTTAATATTTCGGTTAACCATAAAATAGGTATTGATGATTCTTTGGATATCCTCATATGTTGGTTCTACTTCCCTAAGATGGTATAGGGGAATATATATTTAATTTTTTTAATATTCATTGATATAGTAAATTTCATCCCCCAAACAGTTGGTTTATACTACAGGTAACTCAAATTTCTAATCTAGTTATATATCCTTAGGCTCCTGTTAGAGAATAGACCGATTAATGTAAAAAAACATTCTTCATGTGTGGTTCTATAACCACAATGATGATTTAATAAATCTCATCAAACATGCCAAAAATGTGAGGAATCATTAAATAATGGACCCACATTTATTTCCAACCAACTTAAAGGGAAATATGGAATTAATAAATGAAAATAGAAATGACATCTAATTAAAAGAGAAAAATTATGATAGAAGATAATTATAATTTGAAAAAACAAATTAATTAGTTCTCATATCAGCTCCCTAGAAAATATGCTAATTTTTTTAGCTATAATCATAAATGGATGTCAAGATAAGATTTTAAAATCCCATATATATAACAAAAAATTTCCCATAGGTTTTTCACTCAAGGAGATAGGCCTAGATTACTCACTGTTCTTACACATATGTTTTTTTATTTTTTTAAATGTTTAAAATAGAATATAAATTAGTCGATGAATAAAAATAGAAACATGAAAATTAAAATAATGACACAATGAATTAAAAGAAAATATATTCCAATTGATTATTCCTTATGATAATTTATTATCTCACTTGAATCACTATTACTACTATTTTTTGCTTTAATCTTTTTACACACACCATCACTATATAAATTGTGTGAATTGACATTTTATATAGGAAACATCTGAAATCAATATCCTACCACTCTCTCAAATATACCATAACTGTGAGCATATAAACCACTAAAATAACTGATCCAATCATACATTAGTGATTCAAATAGTGGTAGAGTAATTGCTTTTAAAAATGTAAAGGGGAAATATATAAATTGAAGCTCAATATACTATTATTCACTATTACCCATCAATCACCAAAATCCTTAGAATAAAATAGAAAAAAGTTATGAGTGTGGGATCCCTAGAATGACTGTTTTTCATCTAATTGGTGATCCTTAGGTTAACAGATCTTCATAGATTATAGTTTTGGAATCATTAGTACAAAATTTAAAATAATAAAATGGAAGAACACATGAACAGATTGAATATAATAAATTTCATTAATTGAAAATAAATAAAAATATAAAAAATCATAAGAAAAATAAATCCCCAGATGATGATAAGGTCTTGAATACTTTTACAAATGTGAAGGGGAAAATATTTATAATAATTTTAGAGACATCTTGTCCTCCTTATATTTATAGTACAATGATTGGTGAGCTCTTTTATTCCTTGATAGATACCACATATCTTAGTCACTGGTGTATATTTCATTATATAGGCATACCATGAATCTTATCCATAACTAATCATTCATTCCATTATATTTACGTTGATCAAATATTTTATGGTTTACAATTGGAAGTCTTTTAGGATTTATTCCAAATTTATCCAAACACCATAAATGAGTTTTATGTTGAGACTTTTCCATTTTTGGAAAATTATGATTTTAATTCCACATTCCACTAAATCCATTAATTCCAAAATGTTATTCATGAAATGTTGGGAGAATAACTGAAGAATTTAAAGCAAATCCTCACAAAATTACATAAAAATGACATATCAACTAAATATAAGAAATATAGTAGAATCTAATCATTTAGTATGGTTTTCTTCTAACAATTATTCATGTGATAAAATATGGAAAAATACACACCCTAATCACAGAACTAATTTAAATCCTCACATAAAGTCTATTTGAATCAAAACTAAAATAAAAATTATGAAATTGAAATAAAATTGGGAAGAGAAATATAGGAATGTTTTATAGGGTTCATGAATTATGTCTTGCATTCATGGGAGAACATCGCCAACATTTATTACTTCTGAAGATATGAAGATTTATAATTTCAATTAGTAATTCTGATACTGGACTACTTTTTTCCAAGAAACAAGTACAGAATGAATCACATGTGAAGGGGGGTCCCACCATAGCTATATAAGGGATTTGTTTCAGCTAATAAGTCGAACTAGACTCTGAATTTTTTGTGCATCCATCCATAGACCATAGATGACTACCGATACACTAGGTATTTCCTTGTCTAGACCATCGCTTTAGGTAAAAAAGTGGAATCCCCATTATGATCCATCCATTACCATATAGGCTACTCAAATAAATCCTAAATTAATTTCTATCCATCCCCTTCTAATAAATAATCTCACCTTCCACTACCTATATATATATCCATTGGGAGATCCCCTATTGATCAATCTGTTATCATCTAGAGTTTCAATTACCTCCATCCAAAACAAAAATTCCACCTTGCCTTTCCTTAAACTCTTATTCTAGTTGAATTGAATGGAAGTTGAAACTAGCTTCATTTTTCTTAAAAATATCCCTATTCAATACTATTCCAATAAAAACTTTTTTAAACCTACAATTATTTGGATATTATGGTCAATCATTCTTCATTTTACAACTTGTAGTGTTCTCTATCTATTAGCCATACCCTAGTCTCATTGAGGGATATTATTCTCTTAGGATTTCTCTGAGTATCAACTATGTGAGATTATAATCCAAATTATGCTTCATGTCTATCTTACACAACTATAACACTTTTTTCCAGAAAATTTTGGATGAAATGGAATTTCAATTCAATTTTGTTTTTCCTTGTATGAAATAATTGATTTTGTGTTAGGTGAATCCCACTCTGACTATCACAATAGAGTACACCCTTCACTTGTAATCTTACAATATTATTTATAAATCAAATTAAAAATATATAATCCATTAAATATTCTATTACTAATGCATACTCATCTTCCATGGTATACAAAGTAACCACTGGTTACAATTGAGAAATCAAAATGACTTCCCTACAAGCATAGGTAAATATTAATCTTGTCATTCTCTTATGGGTATTTGAATCTCCAAAAATGCCTATGTTGACAACCCACTACAAAATATCATCTCACCTAAATAATAATTTTTTATATTTTGATCCATTTATGTATTAGAGTATCCATTTTATAGCCTATGTGTTCTCCCTTCTTGGATTTTACAGGAAACAACCCACAAATCCTACTCCCAAGGTAATATATAATCATCTAAAAATAATTTTACACATAAAACTTTTAGTAGATAATTTCAATGGAACAATCTCCATGTAACTCACCTAATATTTTATTCTTATTTACTATCATTTAGATAACATGAAGTTTCTGGAAATAATAGTCAAAATGGGCTTACATCCAGCTATCTTACATATCATGAGTTCTTTTTTAATATAGTCCTTCTAAGATAACACTAATGTTTTGGAATTTTTCTCTCTCTCAATTCTCATTCCCAAAATATTTTTGTCTTGTTCAAGATCTTTCAACTTGAAACTTATAGAAAAATCACATTTTAGCTCCTAAATCCTTTTAATTTATACTCTAGTAAGAACCATATCATCCACATTCAGAAGAATGATGATGTAACTTATGATAACCCACACATTCTAGTATCAATAGTAATCAACATTTCTCTTTATGAATACTTCTTCATCCATGAAACCATTAAAATTATAGTTCCATTATTGACTTATATACCTTTAATCCATAAAGGATTCACTTCAGTCTATGGACAAGACTTTAATTCAGATGACCCTCAAAACATTTATGTTGCCTCCTGTAAATATCTCCCTCCAAGTCCCCATTATGGAAGGTTATTTTTTTCATCCATTTGTTAATGCTAAAACTAATTAGAAGAAACCATACAAATAATTATTTGGATAGTATAATTATTAATAGTCAATGAGAAAATTTCTAATAAATTGATTCCTTATGTCTATGTGAAACTCTTAAATAAGAGTTTCACTATATACCTCTTCCTCTCATCATTATCTTCCTTCAAATCAAATACCAATTTTTTTCCAACACAATTTATCCTTTTATAATATTGTTGTTAAACCAATTTTCATTGGAATTCAAGGAACCTGTCTCCTCCTACATTATTGAATCCAACTATTTAGATTCACTAAGTGTTTTTGTTTCTTCTAAAAATTCAAATTTTCCTCTATCTATTATAACAAATACATTCATGTCTTCCCTCAACCACTTTACTTACCCCCTTAATATATAATATCATCTCAGATAAACATACTAATATAATCTATCTAGTACTATATTTTCTAGGACCCAATCATCTACTGTGATAACTTCTAGAGCTTTCCCTTTGATTTTAGTAGTTTAAAACATTCTATATTTCCTTTTGTTGGTCTATCTTCCAAAAAAAACTATTTTACCAAATCATCAAAACATTTTTTATTCCAGTATCCCCATTTTTATCAATATGAAATTCAGTATTTGAGCCCTTAACTTCAAATTTTGACTTTTCAAATTCTTGGTCCTTCTATAGGATCATATGATTGATATGAAAAAATCATCTCGTGATGACCCCGCACATGTAATAATTTCACAATTTAAATCCAATGTTTTCATTATTATTGATCATAAGTAAATATGATTTTGACTTTTTTGAAAACATGTCTCTATCCATTGCATTATTGTGGGAACATGTAATTATATCAAAGACTTTATTATATCCAAATTCAGGTAGTTTTCCATACCATAGTTGTATCAGATGTTATTACCCACCTACATATGAAGGACTTTGGTTAACGAGATGAGATGTATTGTTCACTTTTATAGCTCAAATTGCCTTAATCATCTCTGAGTGAAACTATATTATTTGATATTTCTCAATAAAGATCTAATCCATCCATTCTACTACACCATTTTACTATGGGGTACTAGGAATTATCTTCTCCAATATGATTGTTTCATAGTTCATTGAAATGTGTGTTCTGGTTTAAGAATCACTTCTTCTAGGCGGTTTACATTAGATTTATTCATAGAACCAGAAACATCCAATAGTTCTTTTATCCAAAAGGTACCTTCTTTCCAAAGTCAGTATTCATTATGTTTTAAATTTACGATACTTAAGAACATGAATTGGTCGAGAGGATGATATTTTGGACCCATCACACCCTTTTGGGGGGAATTATTGTCAACTTTAGGACTCTATTTATAAATTAAATATATTTTCATGAATCCTTATTAATTCACCAATTATAACATAAGTTTCCCTTGTAATTTTCTATCACTTATTAATATGTGGGAAATTTAGAGTCAACTGTATGTATTTGAGTTTCTTCATTAATATAGATATCTATATTTATTCAAGTTTCTCCATTAATGGTATCCCCTCATATACTAATTATAGATTCTTTTAGTCATCATTTGTATGATACTGGTTTTTTAACCCACTCAGTGGGGCACTCTAGAATTTATTATCATCCAAGGAGACAAATGTTTGTTTTGAAATTGAGATCATACCCTTAAAATGGGATACCTATGTATCCTTGTTAAAGGAATCATAACCATTGTATTTCGGTACCGCTTAATGGGACACATCATTCCTTTTAAGGTCATGTGATAAGGACCTAATCGTACAGTTTAATGTTATGTGGTAAGGACGTCTAAGTGAAAGGTGCTTAGTCAATGTTTGGTGTGGGACTTAGGATGAATTATCCCAAGGAACTTTGAAAGGATATGGGTTTTCCAAGTAAAATTAGACCCTATTAGAAATATGTCTAAGAAGAATAGGGTTGATTTAAAGTATCAGGTTTTAACCTCAAGGAGGTTTTCCTACGTATCCCATTTGTATGGGAATCAAAGCCCACATAGTTTGGTAAGTCCCATAAGAGAGTATAGTCCTTTGAGAGATATGAGTTTGGGATTACTTCTTGAAAAGTATGCCTTGTTAATTTGGGGGTTTAATTTGGGGCTTGCATATAAGGAAAATTCCCAGATTAAGGGAATTAAGATTGGATTCCTGAAGAGGATATCCAATGTGCTTGGGCCCTGAAAAATATTCCTACGTATCCCAATTATGATGGGAATTAGATTTCTCATAATTCATTCATTTTGTTGGGGATTATATATAATATTTTCCCATTGGAGGGGATATGATTGTGTAAAACCTTTTGGAAGGGCACCCATTTGAGCTCAGGACTTCAAGAAGGAAACCTATGTATCTTGGTTTAAATAGGAATCATAATTCTCATGGTTAAATTCATCTTGTGAAAATGTTGTGATAATGACCAATCTATAAGCCCCCATTATTCAAGCTTGTTGTGAAAAAAAAGGATTCAACAAAGGCACTCACACTTTTCCTCTGCCACTGATTGAAGAGGGTGACCCTACAGAGGCTAGAGTGGATGAGGTCGAGTTGACCCGTGAAGAGGGAAAGGCGATGAGCCTTCCCTCTCTTCAATTTAAATTGGACAAGTGTCCAATGAAAGGAAGTAGTGAAGGTGAAGTAACTAGAGAGGAGCAAGACTGAAACCTCTTACTTGAAATGTTAGGGTCTTACACTAGGATAGATTCCAAAAAATTTATCCTGGTAGGAGAGGGATATTTTTCTTTTGCTTGCATAGAAAAACAAGAGTTAACAGTACCTTCCCTACTAGAGACCTGAGGTTTCATGTTTTTGATATGAGAATGGAAGATCAGAACCAAAACCCTAAACCCCCAAAATAGGAACTTCCCAATATTATTCCTAGGAGAATGGTCCATGTGACTGTAGATATAAACACCCACAAACACTCAATGAATCCGAACCCCATTGTGGGAAATATGTGGGAAATATTTTACTATAGATATACAAACCCAAATAGGAGACACGTTGAAGTGCCCTTCCCATGGGTATGATATGTTAGGAGGTTTTGTTGAAGGTCTCAACAGAATCCCCTTTAAATAGGGGATCCAATGAAGAATAATCCTTTCCATGAATGGATCGTAATAGTTCTTAATGTCTTGTAGACTGAAGAGAGTAGGTGAATCAAAGAGGGGTTCAGAAATAGTTATTGGTGCACAAGTTTGGGTGCCAAAGTAGGTACTTGATCACAAGTATGGGAGCATGAGTTGGTTTGGGTGACCTGATATTCATTTGAGTGAAGAACAACCTAGATGTTAATACTTGGGCGATACCTAACTCAAGCCTTCAAGAGTGTTCACAGGGATTCCCAGAATTGTGGTTCTCATGTTCCGGTGAGAGGAATACATGGTGCACAAGTGTTTCAGGTTCAGGGTGGTTTTGTGCTTTAGGCATGCAAGTTTTATGAATTTCAAACACTAAAACAAATTAATGCCTTTGATCCGCATTAAATTCCTCCGCTTTAGGTGTTAAAGAACTACCTTGAATGTTTTAGAAGACTTGGGTGATGTACTAGGGAAACCAGAGCTACAATTAGGCTTCAATGAAATTCTTCCAAACAAATGAAGTCCCCAACGGTATTTTTATTGGAAAAAATAGGACCTTGTGTGAAAGGAGTTTGGGCATGCAAGTGGGTTGCACGCCAGATCTAGGTGCACAAGTACCATGCACGCTGATGGATTCTTGGTCAGACTAGGGCGATCCAGAACTCAAACCTTTTCAAATCATGATTTCCTTCATGGGTTTTCTCCACCATTTTTATAAGATATTTACCTTTTTCATTTTTCATACTCTTTGAATGAATTAAGTGTCAACAAAATCCCCCCCCCCCTCAAAATTGGATCTGGAATGAAAAGAGGATCTTATAATGAGGTAAAGTAATGAATAGAAAAAAAAGGAGGGTATTGGGGTGCGTAAGTTGAGGAGTTCAAGATGAAAGGGCACAGAAGTTGGTAGTTTGCAAAATTCTGGCATGCAAGGTGACCTACATCACTTATATATAGTGACTTAACTTCCACAAAAATTATCTTGACTTCTAAAAATCAATCTCTCGGCACGCAAGTATAATTTTTTTCTCAGATTCTTATGTTTAGTCACACTTCTGCATTTTTTTAATTTCATATTATAACTGGGGTGCCACATTTGTGTGTCTAATTATACTTGTGTACCTAGTTTTAGACATGTGTTCCATAATGACATTGTCAAAAAAAATCAATTATTTTGTCAAAACATTAAAAATTAACTTACTTTAAAGATTATTTTTGATCTATTTTTCAAGATAAATGTTTCCCAAAAGAATAGGAACCTCTTATGAATTCGCCAGTAAGAGGATTGATGACATGATGAAAGTTTTCAGTCATAACTACTTTGAAATATCTGATACCACACTCCCAGAATTGGAAAAATATCTGAAGAAACATCACTTAAATTTTCCTCAGAGCATTTATTTTCCTTTGTATAATTATGGTCATTTACAAGATATCAATATTCTAGACCCGAAGAATTGAATTTCACTTTCATGGTTTAAAGATTATACCAAGTTATCAACTTCCAATTTTTCTTTTGGGGTCTCATTTTCTAATGTTGGGACTATAGTAAAAGCTCATATCTTGCATCATAGTCCCAGTGCTTCAGATTTGAAAGCACAGACACCCGAGCTATAAAACCACTAGTATTCATCCATCATTCAAGATTCTCCGACAGATCAATCCAAAGGCTATAAGAAAATTTGGGATTTACATCCAAGAGGAGGTGTAAAACCTACATGGATATGGGCATTTTGGGTGTGCAAGAATTGTGTAGAATTTACATATTACTTAAAATGTGTTCGGATTTATGAGTATGTATGGGTTGGGAAGACCTATGTGTATAAGAATGACGATTTTGTGACGAAGTTACTAAGTCGATGGAGTCCAGAAACAAACTCTTTCCACTAGACATATAGATAAGTAGGCATCAATTTTTAGGATGTCTATAAGTTTTTTATAGATCCAATCCTTGGAGATATGTACAATGAGTTTATTCCCCCCAATGTGACATGGAATAACTCAGAGAAGACACTATCTTTGGTTCATGAGTTCATGAAATATTATATTAACTCAAAAATCAAACCACCATGAAGTGCCATAAAATAAGTGATATTCTTCTAGAGGAGTAGATAGAAATATTCCTAGTAAAGAAGAAGGAAAATGGACAAACCTGCACTCATCTAATCTGTTGTCCAAAGGTACAGAAGAGAGTTTCACCAGACACCTTTGGCTGACATTAGAGAAAGAAGAGTTTGACAAGTGGGGATATGAATCCAATTAAATATTTCTAGTGAAGACACATCTGGTAGGTTTCCTGGCCATGTGGATCAGTCTGTATCTACTACCAATCTGAGATTCCAAAGGAGGCGTGAGGCTGGGAACATTTGTTATCGTATCCAAGATGGCTAAGAGAAGGATGGTAGGGTTGTCCACACCTATTTTGGAAGATATTCATAGAAGATTACTGCATATTCACATAGGGAAGTCTCCTTTTAGAATAGCAATACCATTCCTAGTGTTATGGGGGTGGATGTAACAACCCGAGATTTTATAAGATACATTCTTTTTAATTTCATTAATATATTCTGTTGTACGATACACCAAGATTATCTTGTGCTATACGCAACACCGTATTATCTTGCAGTATACGCAACACAATTCTTGGATCGTGTTATATACAATTTCAAGTTTATTTGATAGAAGTTATTCTATGAAACAATGAGTGTATATATATATATTCAATGTATAAATAAAATATGGTTGTATTCTGTTATATGTAACAACAAAGGAGTCGTGCACTACACGCAACCCTGACATGGCTTGCATTACACGCAATCGCGACCTTCCCCGATAGCGTGTGTTGTACGCAATACCAGGTTTTACTAAACAACGATATGTTATTATAATATTATTATGAACTAGCCGTTATGAATAGTATTAACTAAATTTTTAAATTCATATCATTATTATTCATCTTACACATTTTCTAGAACATGTTATAAGAACAAAATAAATTTTTCGGTTAAAATAAGTATTTTTAAAAAAATGCAGTTTTGCCGCCTTTTGATGGCGCACCGACGTTAAATCTAGTTTTGGGCATGTTTATAAGTTCAATTTGACAAAATAAAATTATTCTTTTGAATCAGGATATAAAAATTTACATTAGATAAAGTTTTGATATTTTTCCGATAACTTTCATATTTTAATGAATAGTAAAAACACGCTATATTTTAATTAAAAACAACTTTTTTCATCGTAATAAATTATGTGGTTAAATTTTAATATTGAATGGTTTTAAATTATAAATAGAATATATTTTTACCATTTAATATAATTTATGTCATTATCATTGATTTTACCTTGAATTCATAGGTTAAATCAATTCAATCTTTTGCAATGTTTTAAAGAAAACCCCATTTTCTTTCGACAACGAGATAAATTTTAATTTAACTTCTGAAACTTTTATGTATTGAATTTGGAAAAATGGATTCCATATTTTGAATCAGTGGGTCCATATTATGTTAATAAGATACTTTTTATTTTTGAGCTTTGTGAATAGTAACTACGGTAAATTTTATTTACCATAGTTAAAGATAAATAGGGTAATTAAGGGTAAATATAAGATTATAAAATTACCCTAACACTTCGAAAAATCTTATTGGATCACTAAAAGTCGACCCATATCACCTAAGGGTCGTATTAGAGTCATTTAGTGGACTTTTGTCCATGAAAATAATTTAATTATTATTAAAACCAAAGAAAGTGAGAACATGTCACTCTCTTAAATCTTATGAGTATAATAATTTTAATTTAGTGATAAACTTCATGAAACATAGAACATGAGTAGTCTCCAGAAATATAATAAAATTATCTACATCATATGAATTTTTTTATAATTTTTAGGGATTAAATAATTATCATTAATAATGACACAATAGTGATGCAGAAATTGTTTATCTAGTGAAAACTCAAGAATATAGTTTTTATTAAACTAATAGTGACCCTAAAATGCACAAAACCCTGACCAAAACATATTGGTCATTAAAATGTAAACCATAATCATCCAATGGTCGAATATTTGACCATTTGGAGCCTTATAAAATCTATTATTACACTTAAATTATTTTATTTTAAATGATGCCAAAGTTGTCACCTTCATAATTCAATAAATATAACAATTTAAATATTTTCATTTTAAGATGATAAATTCGAGTAAAAGTATTATTATGAAAGGTAATATAATTAAATTAATCATTGGATTTTATTTTTAATTTTTATTCAACAAATAAGTATATTAAATAATTATACAAAAATGATGTAGTAATTATTTTATTAATAGATAAACCAAATAAATGGTTTTAAAAATAATAAACTAAATATTATATGAACTATTTAATGTTCTCCATTAATTTTATAGATACATATGAGATTTTATGAATCTATTAAAGCTTTTATTTCGAACATATATTCTGTATATATTTTATTTAAATTCAAATAAATGAATAGTGTCAAAATCGACACTATTGTTATTTTATAAAAATAACATATAATTAAATTGTTTAAAAATCACAAAAATATTTAAAAATTATAATTAAAATTTATATGGTCTAAAATTTTATAAATTATCCAATTATGGACAATTCACAACAAATAACTAATTATTTATAATAATTTATAATTTATAATTTTATTACCACAAATAAACTTAAATTGATTAAATAAGGATAAATCAAGTTGATAATGTTTAAAATAAATTCCTAACATGTCAAAATTTTATTGTTTGATGCGATTACAACCCTATCTCATCTAATATTTGAATTTGAGTAATTTTTAAAGTTTTTAAGTGGGGTTGGGATTTAATATAAATTAATATTTCCTTATATTTCCAAAGGTGCCCCTCTCCTCCTTTATAAAAGGGCACCTCCTCCCTCTCATCCTCACACCAATTTGAGCCTTGAATCTCAGCCAAACGTGGCCCATTTCACTTCCCCACTTCCCTAGAAACCTTATATTGGTACTGGTCTTCTCAAAAGTCCAACCCTAGTGCCCTAAGAAGAAGTTTAAAGGAGGTGCGTCGAAGAAGAGGTAATCTCTTCTACTGATTATTTCAAGCTTATTTCTTCTTCAACTTCTTCTTCATTAGTTGTTTCATTATAAAGTAATAACATCAGTATCACTAATATACTGATATGTTATTATAAATATGAAACAACCCCATTTCACCTTCTATCCAACTTACAGAAAATGAAATCATCGCGCGTGCGTACGTACGGAATACCGTCTCCACGCCGTTGTGTAATCTGTTTTTCCAACACCACCTTACTTGGATGGGTATAATGGTGTTAAGAATAACTATACATAGTTATTATAACATCATACTGATTCTGATATATTGTATCATCCACTCCAATTCAATTCAATAATTATGGGAACGATATCATCGCTCGTGCGTACGTATGGACTACCGTCTCCACGACGGGATGAGACTCATTCTCAATGATTAACCATTCATGAATGATTATAAAGTATATATGATAAGTAATAATGAAATATATGATATAATAATGATACTGGATTTATTTATATATATTTATTTAGTTATTTCATCCAATTAATTCCATTCAATTCAATGAGGAAACGGAAACAACGTTCATGCGTACGTACGACATACCGTCTCCATGAACGGTGTATTTCATTCCATTTATCGATCTATTATATATATGTATATTCTGAATATATATTATATATAAATCATGTATTATATTCTGGAATTAATTAATCATGATCTAAGTAATCATATGAATAATTACAAGTTAAAACACGAACGATAAATGAAACGATTTTACCCAAAATGCTACTTTGACATGAATTTACAAAAGAACGGGTAATATAAAGTCATAAGTGGACCATATATGATATAATAACAATGAATATGATTCTGTAATAAGTAAATGACATTATTTAAATCATTATAAAATAGGTTTGGATATGTACGAAGCATATCGGACCTAAGGTAAGGGATAATTATTTCAATCTCATTCTTATCTGAGATTGTTTATTCGTAAAGATTTACTGGGTTTATTGTTCTCATCCATGTCCATGTTTCCTAAAAATGGTTTCATGTATGTTTAATGTCCTTTTTACCCATTTTTTTCTTTTACTACATGGTATGTATGGAATCATTCTTTTGATTACGTTACAAGGTACTTTTTTTGACTTTTCCGACAAAAGTACGATAAGAATGTTTTTTTAAATTATACGGCACGAATAGATTTTTACGGTTTTATAAAGACGTATTTTAATGAAGCTTCCTCAAAAATATTTCATGACTATTTTCAACAAAATCTCATTCTTTTAAAATTTCATGATTTTTTTGAAAAGAAATTAATTTTGAAGAAGAAAGGATATTTCACTTAAGAATTCATTTCAAGTTTTTTATCAAAACCATTTTTCCCTCTAAGATGACTTTATTTAATATGTTAATGTTTCAAGTATCATGTCTCTATGATTTACATGGTTTCACTTTTCTTATTATGAAATGATGACCATTTCTTTTATATGGATTATTTGATGATGGGATGATGTTTATGAAACCCATTTTATTTATTGGGTTGTTATGAATGATGTATGTTTATTTTGTGGAATAAGTAAGAATGATCTCATTATGAGATGTGTGGGACCTATATCTCCCTCCAATGCATTGGGTAAAGATTTATATCTCATGAGATAGACATTGCTGGAATGGAAAGTTAAACCGGTTCAGTAATACAGGACTGGAACGAGGAGTGAACGCGATTCAGAAAGGGACTTTGTCCACTAAGATGGTCTTGGCAGCAATGCCTTGGATACCATGGAAATCATATAATGTGCTTAATGGTTGCCACAATTACATGTTTTATTCCCATTATATTTTATCTTGATTGATTTTCCATTATGATATATGCCTTACGTACTTCCATGATTTATGTCTTTGCTCAATGTTTTAATGTTTAGATTTCATGTTTAAGTTTTTGCTTTCTAATGTTTATGGATTGTTTTATATTCTCTATGTTTGAACTTACTGAGGATTTGAGCTCACCCTTTTTATGTTTTATTTTCCCCAGGAAATAAAGAAAGGTTTTAAGTAAGGAAACAAAAAGGGGAAGATCATTATGGGAGATGTTGAAGATCTTTCAACATGATTAGATGTTTATATTCCGAGTTTCCAAAGACACTAAACTAATACGATCCTTGTGTGTCTATTTTTGTTATGTATTAAGTATTCCGCAAAAGTGATGTATTGTCCATGTACGTCAAGATTCGGGTCTCTACAGTTAGTATCAGAGGAAATGTTTAGTATCCTTTGGAAACTAGGATGCGAAAACTTTAGTGATATCCCTAGAGATATTCTTAATGTATGTCTAGGTATTTCCCTAAGGATAAATATACGTATAGGATATAGTCCTAGAACTATGGTAACGATCTTAGAATTTAACCTAAGATGTTAGATATTGAGGGTACTCCCCCTTTACTATGTTGTTTTCCCTAGCATGATTTTTCCCTCTCACACAATTTCTTTGGGTTTTAGAAAATGGCCGAAAACAGGAAGATTCACGATAATGGAGGATATGATGGACAACGGAATGATATTCCTCATAAGAAAACAGATGAAACGGGATTTGGAAGTACAAACATCGTTATTATTCCTAATCAGCAATCTCATAATATGATATATAATCTCAACTTTGGTAAGTTTCCTGACTCAGATAATAAGAGAAAGATGGAGTTTCATGATGATCATAGAGGAAAGAAAGTTAAATTTCCCTCATGTAAATAATGTGGGAAGAGGCATCAGGGAGATTGTTTCAAAGGAACTGGAAGATGCTTTGGGTGTGGAAAAGAAGGACACAAATCCAGTAAGTGCAAAGGAAAAGGTTCAGTTAACACCATGGACAAGGATAATGGTATTGCTACGACATCAACAATGTTAAGATGTTTTGAATGTGGAATATATGGGCATTATGCAAACCAATGCCTTAAGGGAAATCTCGTGAAGAGAATCAGCATGGTCATATGGGTAGTATTTATGTGGATGATGATGAAGAGAATACAAATGAAAAATGAGATGAAAGAAATAATGAAGCTCAGCTAGTGGTTTAAGAAGTTATTGGAATGATGGTATGTTTATAAAGAATAATGTATGGTACTGTGGAATAAAGAATCATCTAAGGATTGTTACACTATTTTTTTTCCTAGAGTATTTGAAAGTATATGTTGAATGGTACCAGTAACCATGAAAGGTTATTCAGATATTTTTGGAAAGTAGATGATATGCGCATAATGAAGGGATAAGAAGATAATGAGATGTTTGATTGTATTAATGATCTCATGACTGATATAAAGACTATGTGATATTATGGTTTGATTATATAGTTTTTTTGGGATTTTGGTATGTGGAAAGAGTTACCTTTTGACAGTATTCATGTTTTCACTATGATTCTATGGTAATTTATGTTCCAAGAGAATATATGACTAAGGTATTCATGTGTTTGGAATACAACCAACAAGATATATCTTATGATATATGTGGGAAAAATGCTTGTATTCGCATTCTTGGTAGATAACATTTTTAATAATTATTTTCATTATACTATGAGCATGGACCGAAGTATTTTAGATAAGCCTAAAGATTGGAATGGCTTATGTTGTACATAAGTTAGTATTGTTAATGGATAGAACTTTTTCGATATTATTTTTGGGATGTTATAGTAATGTAGTTTTAGAAAAAAGGACAACCTGTAGGACGGGCGACAGCCCATCGCGTCAGACAAGGCTGTGGGAATCGAACCCACAACTAAAGTGCGACTCGCCTTTATCGCATACCAATGGCCTATAAGAAGTCCGTGGTTAGTAGAAACTAGTTTTATTTTATTAAGCGATGTGATAGATGAAGTATAAGTTCATTTTTTCGTATACGATTAACCTCACCAAAGACGGACTTATGTATATTTGATAACTTTTTCTAACCTTTTGTTTGAAACAGATGGAATGACCCATCATTCTATCACATTATCTTTTAACACTTCACGAATAACAAATTCAACTTTATTTCTTTAAGAGATGAAGTGGAAATTGTTCAAAGCACGAACAATAGTGAGATTGTACCAAAATAAAGTAAGTATTTATTCTAATTCAAATTCTTCAACTTTAGGGAAATGATCTTGAAAACCAAAAATGTTGTCCTAGTTCCTTTATATCCGATGAATCATATGGTACCCTATATCATCACAAATTTATGGCTTTGTGATTGTTGGATTTTTCATAGCCATGTTCTCTACCACTCCCTATCAGAACATGATGGTTAGATTTCTCTTCCATATCCATATTTTCACCTATGTTCTCCTATCTGGAAACCCAGTGATGAGTTAATTTGGGTAACTATTATATTTCATACATTAGTTATTAATGTTCAGTTTGGGTATTTCTTTTTACGATGTGGTTTTCTATGAATAGTAAACAATTTATAACCCCGATGAATTTCTAGGGCGAAATTCATTTTAAGGGGGGTAGAATGTAACAACCTGAGATTTTATAAGATACATTCTTTTTAATTTCATTCATATCTTCTGTTGTACGATACACCAATATTATCTTGCGCTATACACAACACCGTATTAGCTTGCAGTATACGCAACACAATTCTTGGATCGTGTTATACACAATTTCAAGTTTATTTGATAGAAGTTATTCTACGCAACATTGAGTGTATATATATATATTCAATGTATAAATAAAATATGGTTGTATTCTGTTATACGCAACAACAAAGGAGTCGTGCACTACACGCAACCCTGACTTGGCTTGCATTACACGCAATCGCGACCTTCACCGATAGCGTGTGTTGTACGCAATACCGGGTTTTACTAAACAACGATATGTTATTATAATATTATTATGAACTATCCATTATGAATAGTATTAACTAAATTTTGAAATTCATAACATTATTATTCATCTTACACATTTTCTAGAACATGGTATGAGAACAAAATAAACTTTTCGGTTAAAATAAGTATTTTTAAAAAAATGCATTTTTGCCGCCTTTTGATGGCGCACCCATGTTAAATCTACTTTTTGACATGTTTATAAGTTCAATTTGACAAAATAAAATTCTTCTTTTGAATCAGGATATAAAAATTTACATTAGATAAAGTTTTGATATTTTTCCAATAACTTTCATATTTTAATGAATAGTAAAAACACGCTATATTTTAATTAAAAACAACTTTTTTCATCATAATAACTTATGTGGTTAAATTATAATATTTAATGGTTTTAAATAATAAAGAGAATATATTTTTACCATTTAATATAATTTATGTCATTATCATTGATTTTACCTTGAATTCGTAGGTTAAATCAATTCAATCTTTTGCAATGTTTTAAAGAAAACCCCATTTTCTTTCAACAACAGGATTAATTTTAATTTAATTTCTGCAACTTTTGTGTATTGAATTTGGAAAAATGGATTCCATATTTGGAATCAATGGTTCCAAATTATGTTAATAAGATACTTTTTATTTTTGGGCATTGTGAATAGTAACTACGGTAAATTTTATTTACTATAGTTAAAGGTAAATCGGGTAATTAAGGGTAAATATAAGATTATAAAATTACCCTAACACTTGGAAAAATCCTATTGAATGACTAAAAGTCGACCCATATCACCTAAGGGTCGGATTAGAGTCATTTAATAGACTTTTTTCCATGAAAATAAATTAATTATTATTAAAACCAAAGAAAGTGACAACATGTCACCCTCTTAAATCTTATAAGTATAATAATTTTAATTTAGTGATAAACTTCATGAAACATAGAACATGAGTAGTCTCCATAAATATAATAAAATTATCTACATCATATCAATTTATTTATAATATTTAGGGATTAAATATTTATCATTAATAATGACATAATAGTGATGCAGAAATTGTTTATCTAGTGAAAAATCAAGAATATAGTTTTTGTTAAACTACTAGTGACCATAAAATGCACAAAACCCTGACCAAAACATATTGGTCATTTAAATGTAAACCATAATCATCCAATGGTCGAATATTTGACCATTTGGATCCTTATAAAAGCTATTATGACACTTATATTATTTTGTTTTAAGTGATACCAAAGTTGTCACCTTCATAATTCAATAAATATAACAATTTAAATATTTTGATTTTAAGATGATAAATTAGATTAAAAGTATTATTGTGAAAGTTAATAGATTTATCTTAATCATAGGATTTTATTTTTAATTTTTATGCAACAAATATGTATATTAAATAATTATATAAAAATGATGTAGTAATTATTTTATTAAGAGATAAACCAAATAAATGGTTTTAAAAATAATAAACTAAATATTATATGAACTATTTAATGTCCTCCACTAATTTTCTAGATACATATGACATTTTATGAATCTATTAAAGATTTTATTTCGAACATATATTCTGTATATATTTTATTTAAATTCAAATAAATGAATAGTGTCAAAATTGACACTATTGTTATTTTATAAAAATAACATATTATTAAATTGTTTAAAAATCACAAAAATATTTAAAAATTATAAATTTAAACTTATATGGTCTAAAATGTTATAAAGTATCCAATTATGGACAATTCACAATAAATAAGTAATTATTTATAATAATTTAAAATTTATAATATTATTATCACAAATAAACATAAATTGATTTAATAAGGATAAATCAAGTTGCTAATGTTTAAAATAAATTCCTAACATGTCAAAATTTTATTGGTTGATTATATTACAACCCTATCTCATCTAATATTCATATTTGAGTCATTTTGAAAGTTTTTATGTATGGTTGGGATTTAATATAAATTAATATTTTCTTATATTTCCAAAGGTGCCCCTCTCCTCCCTTATAAAAGGGAACCTCCTCCCTCACATCCTCACACAAATTTGAGCCTTGATGATCGGAAAACCTCTACCCATTTCACTTCCTCACTTCCCTAGAAACCTTATATAGGTACTGGTCTTCTCAAAAAACCAACCCTAGTGCCCTAAGAAGAAGTTTAAAGGAGGTGCGTCGAAGAAGAGGTAATCTCTTCTACCGATTATTTAAAGCTTATTTCTTCTTCAACTTCTTCTTCTTTAGTTGTTTCATTATAAAGTAATAACATCAGTATCACTAATATACTGATATTTTATTATAAATATTAAACAACCCCATTTCACCTTCTATCCATCCTACGGAAAATGAAATCACCGTGCATGCATACGTACGGAATATTGTCTCCACGCCGTGGTGTAATCTGTTTTCCAACACCACCTTACTTGGATGGGTATAATGGTGTAAATAATAACTATACATAGTTATTATAACATCATGCTAATTCTGATATATTGTATCATCCACTCCAATTCAATTAAATAATTATGGGAACGATATCATCGCTTGTGCGTATGTATGGACTACCGTCTCCACGACGCGATGAGATTCATTCTCAATGATTAACCATTCATGAATGATTATAAAGTATATATAATAAGTAATAATGAAATATATGACATAATAATGATACTGGATTTATGTATATATATATATATTTATTTCATCCAATTAAATCCATTCAATTCAATGAGGAAACAAAAACAACGTTCATACGAACGTACGACATACTGTCTCCATGAACGGTGTATTTCTTTCCATTTATCGATATATTATATATATGTATATTCTAAATATATATTATATATAAATCATGTTTTATATTCTGGAATTAATTAATCACGATCTATGTAATCATATGAATAATTACAAGTTAAAACACGAATGATAAATGAAACGATCTTACCCAAAATGCTACTTTAACATGAATTTACAAAAGAACGGGTAATATAAAGTCATAAGTGGACCATATATGATATAATAAAAATGAATATGATTCTCTAATAAGTAAATGACATTATTTAAATCATTATACAGGAAGTTTGGATACGTACGAAGCATATTGGACCTAAGGTAAGGGATAACTATTCCAATCTCATTCTTATCTGAGATTGTTCATTTGTAAGTATTTACTGGGGTTATTGTTCTCATCCATGTCCATGTTTCCTGAAAATGGTTTCATGTATTTTTAATGTCCTTTTTACCCTTTTTTTACTTTTACTACATGGTATGTAAGGAATCATTCTTTTGTTTACGTTACGAGGTACTTTTTTTGACTTTTCCGACAAAAGTACGAGAAGAATGTTTTTTTAACTTATATGGCATGAAAATATTTTTATGGTTTAATAAAGACTTATTTTCATGAAGCTTCCTCAAAAATATTTCATGACTGTTTTCAACAAAATCTCCTTCTTTTAAAATTTCATGATGTTTTGTGAAAGGAAATTAATTTTGAAGAAGAAAGGATATTTCCCTCAAGAATTCATTTCAAGTGTTTTATCAAAACCATTTTTTCATCTAAGATGACTATATTTCACATGTCTATGTTTCAAGTATCATGTCTCTATAATTTACATGGTTTCACATTTCTTATTATGAAATTATGTCCATTTCTTTTATATGGATTATGTGATGATGGGATGATGTTTATGAAACCCATTTTATTTATTTGGTTATTATGAATGATGTATGTTTATTTTGTGGCACAAGTAAGAATGATTTCATTATGAGATGGGTGGGACCTATATCTCTCTCTAATGCATTGGGTAAAGATTTATATCTCATGAGATAGACATGGTTGTAACAGCAAGTTAAACCGGTTCAGTAATACATGACTGGAACGAGGAGTGAACTCGATTTAGAAAGGGACTTTGTCCACTAAGATGGTCTTGGCAGCAATGCCTTGGATACCATGGAAATCATATAATTTTCTTAATGGTTTCCACAATTACATGTTTTATTCCCATTATATTTTATCATGATTTATGTTCCATTATGATATATGCCTTACGTACTTCCACGATTTATGTCTTGTCTCAAGGTTTTAATGATTATATTTCATGTTCATGTTTTTGCTTTCAAATGTTTATGGATTGTTTTATGTTCTCTAGGTTTGACATTACTGAGCATTTGAGCTCACCCTTTTTATGTTTTATTTTCCCCAGGAAATAAAGAAAGTTTTTAGGTAAGGAAACAAAAAGGGGATGATCGTTATGGGAGATGTTGATGAACTTTCAACATGATTAGATGTTTATATTCTGAGTTTCCAAAGACACTATACTAATATGATCCTTGTGTTTCTGTTTTTGTTATGTATTAAGTATTCTGCAAAAATGATGTATTGTCCATGTACGTCAAGCTTCGGGTCTCTGCAGTGGATCTCCACTCATTTCATAACTTATGTTGTGTAATGTTTGTACAGGTCTTTGGAATTTCTTTCCAACTATCTATTCAAGGTTTCTTTGGTATTTAACCATTGTCTCTGAATTCTTATGATATCAAGGGAAGGTTGAGTATGTATAAGAAGTTTCATATATTTCATAATGGTAATCTACCTATGTGGAAATTCCTTGATGAGTTGATGGCCAGTTTAGAGCTAAGGGCATACATATTAGCTTTCATAGATGGCATATTGGCCAGCAGGATTGACGAAGAAATCATATGTGAGTCATATTCTCCTTATAGATTTGTGCATCAATTCAAATTTCTACAAAAAAATTATACTATCCCCTCATGTGCATGTCAGATTAAATAAACATTTGATGGTTTCATGAAAACTATGGTTACTGACATCTGTGCAAAAGACTGGAAAAATATTTAATTTACCTGTCATTGAGGCAGTACGTAGGTATCATTATACCTTGAAGGGTTATTAAACCATGTTGTCCATTAGGTGGGGATAAATAGAAGTAGTATGAAGGAACCCCTTCATTTGGAAGGTAATTCTTCATCATCAGGGTCCAACTCACTAGAGTCAGGAGATAGAGGTGACGAGGCTCCAAATTCGCTAAAGAGACCGCGTACCAGATATAATCAACATGTCATAGTTAAGTGAGCTGCTCCATCGATCCCTACTGAGTTTGTACAGAGATAATCTAGTCGTCGTCATTTTTAAGAGCGATGAATTCTATTTTCTCATCCCTAATCTATGACTGTGGTAATTGGGAAGAAACATAAATCCAAGGCCACAAGATTCTCTTCACAACCCTCTAGCATGTACTCTGAATATATACAACTAGAGTCTATTCAGATATGGAAATGTTTATATTGTGATTCTAAAACCACGTGGATGGATCTATGTAAAGGTTTTCATATTCTAGAAGTAGGGGATCTACAGGCTTCTATTGATATTCTATTTAAGGAAAATCCCAACAAAGTGAGAACTTACATACGATAGCTGGAAATGCTCATATATTAAACCAAATAATCAATTCCCACCATGAAGCGGGTGAATTAAATGATAGATCGTGGTGCCATTGAAGGGATTGGTCATTCATTGGATGAATAATGGCGTTATTTTGTTGATCCTGAAGATGTTTTTTTCCTTTTTATCACATTTTCTTCTGATTTGTAATTTTAATTTAGTAAAATATTTGTTACTCAGAGTAAATTTTATCTTAACATGCATGTAGTTAAAATAAAATAAACTAAAGTTCTAGTGCCACAATATAGACTCGGTGGCACTTCTCTGGGAACTACTGGATCACCCCATGAATTGAGAGGAATATCTTCAGGCCAACAAGACATGGGAGATGGGATATAAAGGGTATTTTCATATTCAATACCTATATTTAGAGATGATTATGAAAATCCTCCTAAGAATGAGAAGAAACAAAAAAATCGAATAAATAAATCCATGGTTAAATTCTTTCTTAGTAGCGTTAACCCTTCCTGATAATCATGAATTTTAGTCTTCTTCGTGAAAAAGTGTTTAATCTTCTTGGAATTGCAGGGGATTCTCCAATTTATTCTCTAAAAGAAAATACTGATAAGATTCAAGGAACTATGGAGGGTGCTTCTGAATAGGCACAAATTCCTGCTAACCCAGTGGTTCTTGAATATGCATTATGGTCAATGGAATCGACGTATGTTCCTAGCACTACTCTTGTTCCAGCTATTAGAAGAGAGGAGGAATCTGGTAAATCAACAGTTATTTATAAGACATCAAATGTAACTACAACTGACTTTCACCCTATGGTAATTTAGGTTCATCGCATGAACCATAACATCCTATGACAACTGATGATAACCCCACAAATTTTGTTGATAATTTTGTTCATGGTCAAAGGTTCTTAGAGGATGGTTGCGAATAAAACAAGCTGAGTGCTCCCATAGGTGAGACTAACCTAGGATCTGGGATATCATTGAATTATATGACGAACCTTGTGATTTATTTTAATGAAATATTAGAACATGTTAATACACCAGATAATTTAAAAGATTTTTATGTTCCTTGTATATAATCAATTGGATGTGAGTTTTCATTATTCATCCTATTAATCTTCTTATAATTAAATTTTTAACCTTGGATGGTTGAAATATTCAGTTCCATCCAAAGAAACTGATTTAGTGATGATGTTTGATGAAATTATTGAAATTAATGTCAATCCTATCATTACGGAAACATTGGATCAGGTGAATATTGAGACAATATATCTTCCTGAGATTCATTCTGAGGATCCTGAGAAAATTAAAGAGATCATTCCACACTAAGAGACATCAAAGAAAACTGTTGAAACTGAGAATATTGGGGAGGCGTCTTCTCAAGATGTCGACTTTCTATTAGGTAAGAGAAACTGATATAGTGATTGAACTCACTTTTTTATCCCTTGCAACTTACCATAACCATAATTCTTAATTTACCATATTGGGGTATCAACATTAAGGGCCATGTCTGGAGGTGAATCCTCTACATCAGCTTAAACAGTATTAGAAGGTGAAGCATCCATTTTCAAGGATGGAGAATATCATGGCACTTCTTTAAGTGAGTTAATCTCAAAATATGTCCCTCCTTATGAAAGTACCTCTGAATCTGACTTAGAAATAAAAAAGTCCCTTCGTCTTGCACATCGTAAGGCATGAAAAAATATATGGAATATCGTCTTTGATATTCCCCTTGAGGAACTTACGTAAATAATTCCATGACCTTCATCTCTATTTATCCTGTTGGGATTTGGTGGTTTTGAATACCATGAAATTCATACAACAGTGAAAAAGATTATCTAAAAGACATAGGAAGATCAGAAGCTTCGGCAAGACATGATAAAGACTAAATTATTGATCAATACTAATGAATTCCAAGCAGCGTTGCCCTGATATTACACTAATCACCCTACAAAGTTAAAGGAATTGAAGCAGAATATTAAAGAAACGGCTGTTTAATAGATTCATATTCAACGGGAATTAGATATCATCATAGGGGGTCTTGACCAACTTTATATCTCATTAGAAAAAGTCCATAAGGATGGTGAAAAATTCATTGCAGATGCTAAGGAAGCACTTTATCATGCTGAAGAGAGCGAATTTGGTTGGCTAAACAAACTTCAACAGGCAGCTGATGGGGCTCAAGTGGGTTTTAACCAAATAATAAGTTATATAAAAAACTATTTGTGATTTATGAAAAAAAAAAGAGACTCAAATTTTTGGATGCACCTTTGTGAAGGTTTTCTCATAAATTAAAAGCATTTCATCTTCAATCATCTGTGTTTTTATTCTTGCTAGCTACTTTGTTTTTACCTAAGCCAATTGGCATAGTAAATTTAGTTTTATTTTTTTATAGGTTTATCTAGACAACCCCACACACTTTTCATCTTTTAACTTTTTATTTCTCAATATTACCTAAATCATACAAAATGTACACTTAGTGAGATGGGACATGAATTTTGTTTAGAGTTCCCTTGGCGGGTTCCCAATATGGTGAGTACCACATCTCATTTTTTTTTGACAGCTTAAAGTAACACATGTTATAATATAAGGGCTAGTGTTTAAGTTTGAATATATTTGACCATTAATTTTAAAATTAGATCCCAAACAAGACATAGTGTCTAAGAATTTCTCTAATATTCTTTAAATATTTCTCTTGGGAATCTTGAGTCATGGTTTTTTTTATGGTCCCAAAATCTAAAACTTGTATAAACATAAGGGAATATCTCTTCCAAGAATGATGTTACCATCATTTGAATAACTTATTATGGAAGTTGTGTTATGAAGGTCCAACTATGACATATGGTACATAAACAAATATAGGAATCTTTTAAATAATAGTCTTGTTATGTAGAAAACTTATGCAAGGCCATCTAAGAGCACGTACTGCATAGTCAAGAAAACATATCTTAGGAATTTAATATTTTAAAATTTATAGACAAGGGAAAATAATATTTGGGTGACTCAAGGCCACAATGTGAGGTTTTTCCATGGAAAAGGATTTTAAGAATAAAGGGTTATCTATGTAGACATATGTCATCAATAGTAAAACCATTTCTACACAAATTTGGTGTATAAGGAATGGTTAAAATTTATCAAAACGAAGAATTTATGATAATAGAATATGCAGTATTAAGTCATACAGTGAGGACATTGTACTCTGTAGTTTAAATTATGTAGGGAGGATATTGTGCTATGAAGTTTTAAGACATGCAGTGAGGATATTGGTGGCTTTAATTTATGGTCTTTATCTTTGAAAAAAGGTATGAGACTCTCTTAATTTCTTGATAATTTGGTTGGAAACATACTACCAAATTTAGGTATGGAAAGGAAAATTGTAAACTATGATTTGGGAATTTATAGATCTGAAGAATGATATGGGAAAAGTGTTAAAAGCATTAAAGGATTCCTTTTCCAAGAATGAAGTTAACATTATTTTAAAACCCTATTATGGGGGATGTATTATGTAAGGAAAACTGGGGAATATACAACATAGGAAAATAGTGGAATATTTTGACTGAAAGGCCTATTATGTCAGAATATTTTATGCAAGGACACCTAGGGGAATGTACTTCATAGTCCGGAAAAAGATCTCTCAAAAGTTTTATATTCTATTGCTAAATGCTGAAGAATTTTTATGGCGATTCAAATATTCCAAAGCACAAAGTTCGATTTATAAAGAAAGGTACCTGAATATGGAGAGTGTATTTCCAATCATGATTTCTAAAGAATTAAAGGAATATGATTTCTATGAAGGTCTGACCCAAATGTAGTAAGTATATTGTGTTTTTAGTTTTAGTTCATACAACTAAGACCAGAAGTTCAAATAGTATATGGTTTTTGGCCAAGTGATCCAAGGTTATTTCATATTGCTTTGAACCCGTGGAGAAGGAAATGTGTAAACCATGGTCTTGAAGACTTTAAGATTGAGGGAAAGGTAATTTTAAAAATATAAGTGAATGACTACTTTAAAATACAGATTCTTGTATATTTTTATCCATGTTTGAAGTGTAAAAGAAACATTAACCAAGAATGAAATTAATATTATTTGAAAAAAAACTATTATGGGGGTTGTATTATGTACGGCCAACTGGGGAATATGTTGCACAGCTAGATAGTGGTATCATATGACTGACAGGGCCATTATGTAGGAAACATATACAAGAGAACATATTGTATAGTTTAGAAAAAAGAGTTCTCAGATATCAGAGACTCTATCACCAAAAACCATAACAAAGATTGTGGAGATCTAAAAATATTCAAGATTAAGAGTGTGAAATATGAAAGGGGTAATTCCCAATGTACATGAGAAATATTTTAATCAATATTGGCTATGAGTTTTGAGTTCTTTACATATATCTAACTCACATGTAAAATGGAGACTTTCCTTGTTTCTTTTAAATAAATATTATGATGTGTAGTTTAGATTCATGCAGCGAGGACATTGTACTATGCAGTTTTAATTCATGTAGTGAGGATATTGTACTGTGTAGTTTTATGTCATGTATTCAAGACCACTGTTAACCCCAAAAGTTATTGAGACACCTTATTTATACAGATAAGCTATTTTACCCAATACTTAATCCCACGTGAGCTATGCTCTGTGTGAGAAACAAGGAGCAGTAAAGGCTTCTTCTGAAACACAAAGGTGACACAAGTAAGGAATACAGTTATTATGATTAAGTAATGGATGAGACAGGGCGTAGGACCCAGGCTCACAACATATCTCATTAGAGAAAGAATTAATCCATATATATTTCTTGGATTTATGTACATTTTAACGTCATGCAGTAAGGATGAAGATGAACTGACGTGAAAAGAAATAAATGATGTAGCTAGACAAGGAAATAAATCCCAAGTGTCACTAAATATCTTGTTGGGGTAAATAATCAAGCCATATATAGTTCTTTAAACATTTCTTATGCATGTTTTGATTCTTACATAAGGAATAAAGGGGGGTTTTCTGTGATTAGACACAAGATTAGAGATCTGGGAATCTCTTTGTATCTCATATAGATGATAATCAAGACATATGTAGTTCTTTAAACATTAATTTACCATACCAGTCGAGTTTGATATGGGATAAGGGGTTTTTTGACATATTCTTGAAGAACAGTTAAACTTAAGTCACAAAATGGTAAATAAATTCAACCATGTATCTTAAGGGAACACTCTATATAGATCTGATTCATATACCTAAGGAGAAAAGGAAATAAAAAATTTTGTGCTTCTGGCTGGGCCCATTGTTGGAGATCCAGGCATCTATATGTATATCATATAGATGAGAATCAAGCCACACATAGCTCTTGAAATAAGGTCCCTATGCATATATGACTCAGACATAGGGAAGAAATTGACTCATGTACCACTAAGGAGCAGTAATGATGTCAATGATGCTTGCATATGGAAGCTCCTAACATCAAGTAGAGAAGATATTAGCCATACAGTTTAATGTCGTGTACTGAGGAAAAATGAGGTCATGCAGTTTAATGTCATGGGATAAGGAAAAAATGGTATGCATTGTATTGTCATGCAACATGGATGCTTATGATTGTTATGCAGTTTATTGTCTTGCATCGAGGACTTGTGTGCAATTACACAAAGTTTTTCTTCAAGAATATCGCATTGGTTGGAGTTGTAATAAGCTCTCCATCCCTTGATATTAGGGAATAATCTCTGTTTGATTAGAATTTATGTATGGAATAAGGTCCTTCCCACTTTGTCTCATGATTTGGTGGTTTCTTTCATGGTATCATTAGAGTATTGAGGACCAATACCAATTATCCTTGAAGAAATGAATGGAGGTGAACTTTATTGTTAAAGGATTGTTTTATTCTGTTCTGATAGACTTCTTAAATGATGCAAAGTATGAAATATTTTTTCATCTAATCCTTCCATCTCATCAAACCATTTCTGAGAATTCTCATATGTAGAAAACTGATCACAAATTACAACTCTGAGTGAAGGAAATTTAATTTCAATTGGTAAAACTACTTTTGTGTCATACCCTAATGAATATGGGGTTTCCTGAGTGGAAGTACGTGTAGTAGTCTAGTAATCTCATAAAGCATGAAAAAGTTTATCAATACATTATTTCTTATCTTTATACACTATCTTATATAGTATATTGTATAGGGTCTTATTGAAGGACTCTATCAGTCCATTGGTTTCTACATGATAGTGAGATGAATGGTAGGATTTGAAATTTTGCTCTTGATATAACATTTTTACATCAATAGAATAGAAATTTGTGCCATTGTCTGTCAATATCGTATGTGGTACACAAAATATGGTGATGATGTTAGTTTTGAAAAAACTAACAATTCTTTTGGATCTGACTTCTTTGAGAGTAATTTCCCTAGCCCATTTGGAGAAGAAGTTAGTAGCAGTAAGGATATTCTTGGACTGCTTAGCCATAGCAGGCGGATAAGGCCCTACTAAATCCTTTCCCCATGTGGAAAATGGAAATGATTATTTATCTGTATATAGAAAATATAGGGGTTGATAAATAAAGTTTTCATGCACTTGGAAGGGATGACATTTCTTGGTAAAATTTGTGCAATCCTCATCATTGAATGCTAGAAGTATCCAAGCCTTATAATTTGGTCAAAAATCCTATGGCTAGACTGGTGAGCACTGCAAGCTCCTAAATGTACTTCTTTCATGACAGCTATATTTTCTTCTCCATCAATACACCTGAATAGTATTACATCAAATACTCATTTGTATTGGATCTTCCAGTGATATAGACTATCATAAAGAGTAAAATTGGCCACCCATTTTAGGATATATTCTTTCTCATCTCTATCTGGTGTAAGTAATCCATTTTAAAGGTATTCCATGATGGGTGTTCTTCATCCCATGGTATAACCATATGGCTCAAAAATAGGGATAATTTAATTAATTTCATCCATTCTATTTCGAATGAAAGGTAATAATACACGATGATGGGATATACTTATGATTTTCTCATCCCAATTTTGATCTTATAGGGCTGTAGCTACATTAGCAAGTGCATCATCCTGGGCATTTTTTGATCGTGAGACATAGAACAATATTGGATCTGAGGAAAATTTATCCATTAACCCTTTGATGTGATCACACAAAGGGGTTAACTCTTCTTTTCCGATGGCATAATCCCCATTTATTTTTTTGATTACAAACTCTAAATCACATTTTACATTCAGGTGATTCACTTATACCTGAAGTGAAAATTGCATGCCTGCGATGAGAGCCTGATATTATTATTCATTGTTGGTACTGCCTTCTGATAGTAGGATGGAATAAAGAAACACTTCCTTTTGGGGGGAGATAAGTACAATTCCTATCCCAACTTTCTTGAGTTTAGGGGTTTCCACTCTTCCTTGTGGGACTTATAAAGGCACCATCGAAGAATATTTCCCATGATATGGAACTATCTTGAATAGAGAAGACCTATTCATCGAGAAGTTAAGTATTCAATGATGTATCTTCCACAGATGGATGTTCTACAAGTAATTTGTCCAATGCTAGTCCTTTTATTGCCTTATGAGGCACAAAATAGATATCAAATTGTTGCTAAATAACTACCCATCTTGCTAGACACCCTATAATCATAGAAAGAATGAGGATAAATTTGAGTGGGTTATTGTGAGGCATCAATTGGACCTCATGATGTTGCTAGTAGTGCCTCAATTTCTGAATATCAAAATATTAATGCTAGAAAGCAATTTTCAATACTTGAATATCGAGTTTATGCATCAAGAATAGTTTGACTATGATAGTAAGGGTTTTTTTCATTCCCATCATCATTATTTTAGGAAATGAAGGAACCCAGTGATTATTGTAAAGCTGTATTATAGAGAATAAGTGGTCTTCCTTCAATAGGTGTAATTAATACTGGAAGACATAAAATATTTTTCTTGAGAGTATCAAATGCCTCTTGGTAGTCTTCAGGCCATTGATAGGTGACTCCCTTCTTTATTAATCTAATGATGGGTAAACACTTGCCTACCAAATTGGAGATAAAGTTCCTAATATTGTCCAAGTTTCCTTGGAGTCCTATAAATTCATTCAAATTTATAAGAGGTGACATACCAGGGATTTATTTTGTTTTCTCAAGAGCAACTTTGATGCCCTTATGGCATACATCGAAGCTGAGGGATTTTCCTAAGGTTGCCCAAAAATAATATTTCAAGGGGTTCATCTTTAAACTATGTTTACAAAGTTTATTGAATATGGTCTCTAGATTAGAAAAGTGACTGGAACATGGTCTGGATTTAACCACCAAATAATCCACATAACATTTGACATATTTTCCAAAGATGGGTTTTGAAGATATGGTGAATGACATGTTGATATTTTGCACCTGCATTATTTAAACAAAATGGAATTACTCAATAGAAAAACACATATTGAGGGGATATGAAGTCTATAAACTCTTCATACTACGGGACCATGCAAATTTTATTATACCCAGAGTATTTTTCCATGAAGGAAATAGATTCACAACCAGTTGTTGCATCAATTAAAATCTCTGTGATCGGAACTGAAAAATCATATTTAGGACAATACAGGTTAAGATCTCTAAAATCAATTCAAACTCTGATTTTCCCATTATTATATTTTACTTTGACAATGTTGGCCAGCTATTTTGGATATTTAACCACCCTGAAAAAGTTAGAATTGATAAGCTTATCAAATTCAGCTTCAATTTTAGAGGCATGAGTTGGGTGAGTCTTTTTTACTACCTGCTTGAATCCTCAATGCTCTTCTGGAAAACCCAAGTTATGGGTGGATACATTAGGATTAAAAACTTTAATTTCTATATAGTTTCAAGAAAATATATCACAATGTTTCTTTAGAAATAAATTATACATCTCTTTCTCTTTTTGAGTCATGGACGCACTAATTAGAGTGGGGCGTGGATCTTCTTATTTACCCAGATTTATTTCTTTGACCTCATCCAAAACGGTAGACACACCTTCCTCAAATGATGGAGGATCATCCCTGAGATCATCTCCTTCTTCTTCATTACACGTCACTTCTTTAGTTTCTACTTTCATAGTATTTAATGAAGAAAAACTTTCATATATAGGGGAGAAGTCAGTATTTGAACATCCTAAAGAAAAGGCCAACATTTCTGACCCTACAAACGATGAAGGGTCTTTATGGAGCATTAAATAATATATAATGAGGTGGTAATCAACATCCTTGTATTCCTCAAGTATTAATACAACGTCTTCTAGTATGATTAATGAAGGAGAGACTTTCTGAAGTTCATTGGAGGAAATGAAGACATCCCCATTTAAGATTTCACCACTTCTTGGTGAATCAATAATTTATCCTATGCTTTCAGGCTCAATTTCCAAAATTTAAATTATGGAATTCACAAGATGAGTGTTCATATTTGGGTTTATCATTTCAATATGATTGATAGGAAACACATAATCTATATTCAAATGTTTGAAAGGGTTTGACGGGATTTTTCTAGGTTATTTAGAGCATTGATTTTGGTTACATCCTTTATCATAGACCTTGTTCCCTTCATGTGATAAAATTTTTTATCAATGTATTAATACTCACACATTTTGAATTGATCCTTTTCACCATAAAATGTTCTAATTTGACCACTAAAATAGTACTTGATACATTATTTTTATGAAGATGTTTTTGATGCATGTTGATGTAGCCAAGGCCTACTCGGAAGAATGTTAAAGGTTGTGTCCTGACAAAAAAACATAAAATTTGAATTAGAAACACGATCAAAGAAATAAGTTCCTAGTGTAATATATCCTATAGTATCTTTCACATTATTATCATAACCTTGCAACAATAAAGTGGAAGGAGATAAATCAGATTCAATGAGGCCCAATTGATGAAGTGTACGAATGGGAATGAGGTTGACTCCTGAGCCATTATCTATGAAGGCTCGTCAGATATCCATGCCATTAACCCTAACAGAGAGATACTATGGCCTGATATGTCCATGTAAAACATCATATTCATTTTCATCTATAAAAGATATAACAGCATCACATTATCTGGGATCATTCTCTATACGGTAAACCTCAGCAAAAACAACTTTTTTTTCAAACTCTTGATAAATTGACAAAGCCTCAATAAGTGCTTCTCGAAGATATTTAGACATATTCAAGGAATATGAAATTGAAAAACTATCTATAATATGGGATAGATGTTTCCAAACATCATACTTTTGGTCCATAGGTCTGCATTTCCTAGCATGAATATGTGGTTTTACAGGTGCCTTAGAAGTTGATGCTCCTGATGTAGATATACCCTGTGTCAGAGCAGAAGATGGAAATACTCCTAGATTTGGTGGATTGGACTGACTGGGTTGATCTAATTTCTGAAATAAATATGGTTTAAGCTCTTATAGGTCCTCCAAAATAATCATTTCAGGACTGAACTTTTCATGCTTGAAATAACCCCCTTGTTCTTGTTGATCCCACTGAAGGTCTCTTCCATGAGTTTCCATCGCATAAATAGTTAATGTAGGGGTACAGTTAACATAATGGCCTCTATAATACCCACATCTTCCCATGTAACCTTGAACTTGGATTCATCTTCTAGTTCCCCAATTAGGTATAGGGAAATCGGGCTCATTATAACTAGAATCACCATCGGCATAGGGATCTGTTAAGTGGATAACGTTAATGGGACCAAGGATCAATTCTTCATCTGATGAGGATTATTCTTGACAGGTCAGTTTTGTTTGTGCCTTTTGGTGGGGTGGTGCCCATCCTTTTGAAACAAATGGCATGAAATCTACCAGAGTCAAAGACAACTTTGGTCTTGACATGAGATCTTCCTCTTCTTATTGCTCTTTATCTTTCTGATCATGTCACTTCATTGAGGATTGACGTTTTTATGAAGGTGGTTTTGTTATGGAGGGAGTGGAAGAATACATAATTAGTTGTTTCAATTGTGTTATTATAATGGAATGATTTTGGTTTATCATTTTCTTGATCATCCAATCATCATTTTTCTGTGAAATTTTACCTTTGACTTCCTTCCATTCGCCTTCTTCCTTTGGATCAGTAGTACTAAAACATATTACTTGGGCGAATGAACTTTTCAATTTCACTTGTCTAGACTCTACCATTTTTTGTAGGATGTCTTTGAAAAAAACACACCTAAATAGGATTCCCCAACATCAGGTGAAAGGTACAATAGTTCGGAATATCTTCATCTCCTTCATTATTCGGTTTCTTTAGCCTTGGAAACTGAACCAAATTATTTTTCCAGAGCTAAGATGAAGTAACTGGGAATCTGTTCATTCTGGAGAGAATAAAATTTTTTCTTTAACTCCTCAAATGGTTTCCACCATTGATCTATTTGATCATCTTGATGAGGTAGTCATTTCTGCTGACGCTAAAGAGGTAGGGTCCTTCGATATGATAAAGTTTATGAAGTGTAAGCAGGTACAAATTCCTTCTTGATTGTGACTGTAGCAGCCTATGCTCTCCGTGTTCTCCTTCCCGTATCTGATGGAATTACATGAGATTTATCTTTAGTTTCTATTATGGAATCTTCCACCTATTGGAAAATTGAATCAAGGACTCTAAACCCTCCTTTTTATTTAATAGGGATTAGTGGTGTATGAAAATCATCACACAGATTTTCCACACAAATTGGTAGCAACTCTTCTTGAGGGAGTTCCAGATTTAAAGAATATGTTAATCCTTTCCATCGAAAAATGTAATATGAGACTATTTCATTTTCCCTTTATTTACAATTTTTAATATAAAAAATTTTCGTCTTTAGTAGCATTGAGCTAAATTGAAGAAGAAATTTTTGATGAAGATCTTCTCATCCAGTAATTGATCGAGATTGAAAACTTGGATACCATACAAAAGTCGGTCACTTTAATTATTTCACAAAACACCAAAGATTTATTTCTTCTTGTTGTTGAGGAGTCCCCTTCATGGGATCACAATGAGAAACAAAATGTGTTATTTTTTGTTCTGGATCTCTGAAACCATTAATGATTGGGAGTGTAGTATTCACAATATTTGGTGGGGGGGGTATTGGATCCACCCATTCAAGGTAAGCTATCTTTTCCAGATTAAATGGAACACACTATTATTCTATAGATTCCAATCCAGTTTTTAATGCCTTAATTGTATTCATAAGAATTTAGGGAATATCTAGATAGTTTGGAACATATACAGGTACAACGGCTGGATCTTGAACTAGTACAATGATAGGAAAAACCACTAGTGATGGTGCAGCGGGTATTTCTTTTGGATAACCCACAAAAATAAGCCTATAAGGATTTTTTATCCTTCCTTGGTTGTGTAGCCAATATATGGAATTCATTATCCACATCTATAGTTAACACAAGTCCTCTTTATTGAGGAGCTCCTACAGGATGTGCAAGTTGAGGATCTACCTGGGGAGTATGTCTAGCAGAAATGTTGCTTCGATGTAACATGGTATTGAGTCTTTTCAACTCTTTCATCTCCTATTCTTTTTGTAAAAATATTTCTTTAAGAAACATAGATTGACCTTTTCTAGTGGAAAAGCAAGATTTGATATGACTTCTACCTTTCCCCTTGTTAAATACCTTTTATAGGGGTGGGAGTTGTTTATTTCCAAGCATACCTTGATTCTAGGTAAGTCTTTGATATCGAGTACACACAACACCTTTATTTGCTTTAGTGTGTACCATATTATGGATAATAACTTCATCTTATGATTCCCCTGATCTACACTCATTTGATGGAGGATCTACCGCAATAGTGTTAATAACGTTTTACGATGCATAATGCATTAATGGCACTCTTCTAGTATCATTTCAAGATCATATCCTTCTCTATCTTCAATGAGATTATTCTCTCCTATATGATGAATTCTTACGAGGTATTTGATGGATAGTTACTAGATGGGAATCCTTGGATAGTTCATTTTTTCACTCCCTTTGTGGCTTCTTCCCTAATCGGGAGAAAACTAACTTCCATTGAGGAGGGGATTATAGATGTGAAAAATACCCTCGCCCTATAGGTTGGGGTTATTCCTATTCATATGCTTCAAACCTTCGAACTGTTTTTAATGAATTTGAAGGTTGTATAAAATAATCCCCAACCCTGCAAGCTGGGGTGGCTCTTGAATAGTTATGGATGAGATTCGCGCAGCTTCTTTTTTGATTTTTCAAATTTTGGTTCAATAATTGTTGGGTGCATTATCTAAAAACCACTCAAATCACCTGTTTCGGAAGATCATTGTGCTATTAATGACATTTTCTTTATCTAATGCCTGACATCCTCTAAGAGGGAGTCCTACTAAATATTATCATATTATTGATGCAGATGTAACTCATCAACTTTCTTTATTTGGGATTGACTCTGATAAGAGTTAGTTGAGGCATGTTCTTGAGAATATATTTTATTACATACAAAATCGGTTGATAGTAGTTGGCCATGGGAAATAACATTGCATGAGACCACTTTTGACAGAATTTGTTTATTCTGGAGCGTAGTGAAATTCAATTCTCCATGTGTACCCCATCCTCTGGTATGAAAACCAGATGGGGTATCAAAAATTAACTGGCATGGCCTCTTTAGAGCTTTGAGGCAAGCACGATAAAGGGTTCTCCTCTACTTTTCAACCTTCGGATGTCGGGAAACTGAGAGAGATGCCAATTCAATTTGGTGTTGAAACCCATCTATTACCTTTACATGATATTAATATTCATCATATGGTAATACTTTGGTTTTTAAATGATGAAGAGTATTCCATAAGTTGAGGTGGAAATCATGAATTCAATATTCTCACATAAATATTGGAATGTTATATTGATAATTTTCCAAAGGCCAGAACATGACTGGTACTTCACCTTTAGCCAATTTTTTTCTCATGTTTAACATTTATTTATCATATTTCACTAGAGGTTTTTCCACATAGTCTAACCAAAGTGGATTCTTCTCTATTTTTTATTAAAAACAAGGGAATCAGTCGTTTTTCACTCAAATTTATTGGAAGAAAAATGACCCAAGGGAGGTTTGGAGAATGATTATTCCCTTAATATGTCTTCTGGTTGAGAAATTATTTCACCTGTTAGTGACAAGGCCCCAGACATGATTGGCCTTATTTTAGAAATTGTATCAAGATAAGAGGTCTTTCTCATTATTATATTGTCAATTATATAATTATCTTGATAATGTGAAATAATATTGTAGATAGAACTTTCGTAGTGAATTCCATCTTGATGAGGACCACCAAGTTGGATTACAGAAAAGGAAAAATCCCCTTACTCATTAGTCTTCCGGCCACACAGATGGTTTTCGTGGCTCTCCTCCAAAAATAATCTCTCTAGATTGACCAAAATTTCATGAAGAAATCCTTCATGATGAAGTGTCTGATGGGGAACTTTGTAATTACTGTTACTACAACCATAATTTGGTAATGATAGGGTAGGATCTTGAGCTGCAATAGATAAATGTATAATGGATTCATGAACTCAGCATTAAGAGGAGCCAAATCATAGATTGGATCTTGATTTTCCAACTGTGTTTGAAGAGACTTCTTCTTAGATGCTCTCTTACACTTAGTTAGGGGCCACTTTCTGGGAGAAGTGGTTATCACGGGAAGGTGTATGTGACTGCCTTGGATTGGTCATCAAAAAGGGCCGATTATCTCCAATTGGAAAGGGTGTATGTTCCCGATCCGGTTGTTGTTAGGATATTGGAGAGTATGCCCCATAACACTATTAGACAAGAGCATAGGTATGTATGTACTTCTAGATGGAATGCCTATGTGTAATCCCATGTGTGGGGACATATTTATTTCTATATTCCCCTAGTTCTATTGAAGTTGTTGTTATGATATTCTGGCATTCTTCCAGAATATGGGTAGGAATTTTTGTTTGCTCTTTAACCATTGATAAGATATTTTTGGTGACTTCAGTGGTCAGAACAGGAATATAAATCCATTACGTATTGGGAGTAGGTGTATGTGCCTGCTAATGTACTCCTTTTCTTATCAATTGATACTAAAAGTACTCTTGTATGGGGGAAGAGAGTTGAGTCCGCCCCATATTGTTCATCAGAAATTTTTGACTGACTTCTCTGGGTGCTTCCAAATGAGACTTTTGGTAGGCTTGATGAATTTTTGCAGGCGTATGTTCCTTTTGGCGATTTCCAATCAAGCATGGTTGATTAACCTCTTTCAATACTAGAAGAAGAGACTGCTGGAAGAATTGGTGTGTGTAAGCAGGTGTATGTTCCTGTTTAACAGTTGCCACCAAATTTAATTGGTGGGATTTATTAAATTCAGTCATATGAGCCTACTGATTGGTTGATAATTTGTAAATAGGTGTATGTTTCAATTCACAGTACTCCACCAGATTCTCCTAGTGGGAATGGTAGGTTGCTTCAAGATGAGTCTGTTGGGTAGCGGAATAAGGACAGATGGGTGTATGTGCCCGCTTTTTTTTTTGTAATCAAGTTAGGTTGATAGAATTATCTAGAGGGGGTAAAGGTAAGAACCTACTCCCTATTGACTAGAAATTACCCCTAGTAGTTTTTCTTTCATGCTCGAGTCTGAAAGACCCGGGCCGAACATCCAGAGGCAACACCCCCATCATGTTGGGGGTTCACTGCCGTGTGATTCTACTGGCGTAAATTATTGGTGGGAGTCCTCAGGAAGGACCCCTATATTTTTGAATTTAGTCCCTGAGTGACCTCTTTATCCACCGCCCTATAGTATGGGTGGGACTGGTTGTTACGTTCTAGGTATAAGGACCTGAAATGGTTGAAGATGGCGGTTGGGAACATCTACTTATTGATCATAGGTCATCGTTGACCGGATGATCGAGGGTTGTTATTAACCAGCAGTGCATGTTGGACCGCCTACAAGGTTGGGATAGTACTGTGATGATGGTACTCCCTTACCAGAACATTGGAGACCCAGTGTTAAAGATGCTAAGTGGGTGATGACGTCCTTCCTGTAGTTGAGGATCCATCTTGAGCAGTGGTCTGGAAGTTCACAGATTTCATCCTGAAGAAAGTCATTCTGGGCTGATGGGACTTCTGAAGAAAAAAACAAGAAAACAACAATAAACTCTATTAAGGAGACAAATTTTATATGGATACATACATAATTGATTCCTTTGTATATCCTTAATTTATCAATTTATAGGTGCATGAGAGGTGGGTAACATTATTAACTTGGTTAAGCATTCACGTCGGGTTCACCATTTTTGTTTTGTAGTTCTCTGAAACGTGTGTTCTAGTTTAAGAATCACTAATTATGGGTGGTTTCCAATAGATTTATTCCTGGAACCAGAAAACATCCAACAGTTCTTTTATGTACAAGGTACTGGCTTTCCAAAGGTAGGTGTTCGTTATGTTTGAACTTTACGATACTTAAGAACATGCATTGGTCGAGAGGATGGGAGGTCAGACTCATCACACCCTTTTGGAGGAAATTATTATCTAATCTAGGACTCTCTTTATAAATTTAAGATATTTTCATGAATCCATATTAATTCACCAATTATTACATAAGTTTCCCTTGGAATTTGAAATCACTTATTAACATGTGTGAAATTTAGAATCATCTGTATCTATTCAAGGTTCTTCATTAATGGAGATATCCATATGAATTCACGGTTCTCCATCAATGGTATCCTCTCACATACTATTTAGATATTCTTTTAATCATCGTTATAATGATACTGGTTTTTTATGCTACTCGGTGGGGAACTATGGAATTTATTGTCATCTAGAGAGATGAAGGTTTATTTTTATATTAAGATTGTACACATAAAATAGGCTACCTCTGTGTCCTTGTAAAAAGGAATCATAACCCTCATAGTTTGGTTCCACATAATGGGACAAATCATACCTTTTAAGGTCATGTGATAAGGACCTAATCATACAATTTAATGTCATGTGGTAAGGAAATATAAGTGAAGGGTACTTAGTCAAAGTTTGGTGTGGGACTTATACCAAATCAGCCTGATGAACTTGGAATGGATATGGGTTTCCAAGTAAAATTAGACCCTTTTAGGAATATGTTCCAGGAAGAACAGGGTTGATTTGAAGTGTCGGGTTTGAACCTCAAGGAGGTTTCCTATGTATCCCATTTATATGGGAATCAAATCCCACGTAGTTCAATAAGTCTCATAGGGGAGTATGGTTCTTTGACAGAAATAATTTTGGGATTAATTCCTGAAAAGGATTCCATGGTGATTTGGGGGTTTAATTTGGGGTTAACTTCTAAGGAAAATGCCTAGATTAAGATAATTATGGTTGGATTCTTGAAGAGGATATCCAATGATCTCGGGCCCTGAAATGGATTCCTACATATCCCAAATAAAATGGGAATCAGATTTCTCTTAGTTCTTTAATTATGTCGGGTCTTATGCATAAGAGTTTCCCATTGGAGGGGATATTATTGGGTAAAACCTTTTGGAAGGGAACCCTTTTGATCTCGGGATTTCAAACAGGCATCCTACGTATCCCGGTTTGAATAGGAATCAGAGTTCTTCTAGTTCAAGTCATCTTGAAAAAATGTTGTGATAATGAAAAATATCTAAGCCCGCGTGAGTCATGCTCGGTGTGAGAAACAAGAGGATGTCAAAGATTCAACAAAGTCACTCAAAATTTTCCTCCTCCGCTGGTGTAAGAGGGAACGCCTACAGTGGACAGAGTGGAGGAGGTCGAGTTTACCCGAGAAGAGGGTGATATGACGAACCTTCCCTCTCTTCAATTTACATTGGAAAAGGGTCCAATTAAAGAAAAGAGTGAAGGTGAAGGAAGTAGAGAGGAGAAAGTCTAAAACCTTGTACTTGAAATATTTTTTTCTTAAACCAGGGTGGCTACCCTAAAATTGATCCTGGTAGGGAGAGATATTTTTCTTTTTCTTGTATAGAAAATCAAGCTTGAACCGTACCTTCCCTACCAGAGACCTGAGGTTCTGGGTTACAGAGATGAGAAGGGTAAATCAGAACCTAAACCTTAATCCTCAAAACCAGGAACTTCCCAAAACTATTCCAGGGAGAAAGGTCCATGTGACTTTGAATATACAAACCCATAGACAGTCCGTGAATCATAACCCCATTGTAAAACAAATATGAGAATCCTCTGGCTACAGATATAGAAACCCAAATAGAAGACACACTGATGTTATTTACCCAAGGGTTTTATAAGTTAGTAGGTTTTAGGGAAGGTCTCAATAGAATCCCCTTTAGACAAGGATTACAATGAAGAAGAATCCTTTCCATGAATGGATTTTAAGATGGATTACTAGCTTGTAGAATAAATATAGTAGTTGAATCAAGGAGGGGCACCCAAATAGGTACTCACGCACCAGTATGGGCACCCATGTAGGTACTGGCATGCAAGTATGGACACACAAATAGGTTTAGGTGACCTGATATTCACTTGAGTGATAAACAACCTAGATGTTAATACTTGGGCGAGACCTAACTCAAGCCATCAAGAGTATTCACATGTATTCCCAAAAGTGGGGTTCTCAAGTTCCTATGAGAGGAATATTTTGTGCTCAAGTGTTTCTACTTCGGGGAGGTTGGCCAATTTAAGTGCACAAGTGTTATGAATTTCAAACACTAAAAGTACTTAAGTTATATGATCCTCCTTTAATTATTATACTTTAAGTGTTAAAGAACTACCTTGAAAGTTTCTGAATACTTGGGTGAAGCACTGGTGCAACCAGAGCAACAATTAGGCTTTAGGAAAATTTTTATATACAAATGAAGGCCCAAATGGTCTATTTATAGTAAACAATAGGACCCTGGGTGAAATGAGCTTGGGCACACAAGTGGGTTGCACACTAGATCTAGGCATGCAAGTACCTTGCATGCCGACGGCTCCTTAGTCAGACTTGGGAGATCCAAAACTCAATCCTTTGAAAATATTGATTTCATTCATGTGTTTTATCCTCTTTTTATAAGGTATTTCCCTTTCTCATTTTTTAGACTCTTTGATGGAATGGATTGTCAACAATGATCCCTTTATTTCTTCATAAGTTATATAATTTTATTCCATTTTACTAACCCTTGTTATTAGATATTTATCATTTTAATTTCTGACAAGTCATAATATCAACTAGGTATTTCCACTAAAAAATGAGTAGAAAACATCATATTTATTTTTAAGGATGTAGATACAGACCTTAATTTTAGTATCATCAATGAATATAATGAAATAAAGAGAACCCCAGTGGGGCTGAATTGGGGTTATCCCCAAAAAATAGAGTACACCATCTCTAACTTTTTGTGCCTAGGATTATTTAAACTCAAATTGAATGACACCCTCTTTTTCATCCTTAGCACACATTTCTCACAAGTTCTTATGTTAGTATGACCAAGATTCAGCATGATTTTCACTATTAATACTTTCATGTTTTTTCACTGAGATATCAGATCCTATAATTCCATAACATTGAATCTTTGGAAGTTATACTTATATAAATTGAAGCACCATCAGATCTTTCAGTCACATAAATTTTCTCATCCTTTATTCAACATCCCACCAACATAGAATATCTAGTAACTTTCTAAATAAGAAAATAATTTTCCAAATCCTACCTTATTAGGTTCACCAATTGAAATTATGTTCTTCCATAGTCTAAGTATGTGACTAACTTCTTTAAATATTAATAATCCACCAATATTCATTCAAATAGTGATATCACATTTTCCTACTATTTCCAAAGGTTTATCATCTACCAAGGGTACCTTTTCTGAATCCTCAAAAATCATAATTGACCATACACCCCTGGCCATCTATTCAGTGGAATGTTATACTGGAATTGAAAACCCATTATTCCCATAGAACATTGACACTTACTAGCATATTTATACATCCCTTAAATTTACTCATAGAATTTATACCTCTAGAATATATTCGTCTAGTGACATAATTATGAATCCTATAATCCATCTTGATATGACCACATTTCCCATTGTTCAAGCATGTAGTACTAACTATAGTTGAAATTCCTCAACATCTAAATCAGGATTTGTCTTCTCATTTCTTATTATTACTTCTCCTTTCAGGTGATTATTCTCTTCATTAAACATTAAAAGCATTATTAGAGGTTGTTTGGACCTCCCTCCTTTAAATCTATTTATTCAGGATCAAGTTATAGAAACCCTAAAATATGAATTCAATATGCCCATATGAATTTCTAACTATCATTACCATTATATCCCATGATTATGGTAGTAAAGAAAAGAGAAAAATTTCCCAATGATTTTTTATGAAAGTTACTTTAATTGATTTAAGTTGGAACCAGATAATGTTGAAATCATTCACATGATCTTTCTTTGCCTAATTATTTACAGCCTCACATAGAAAAACCATCACATCAGGAACACTTTATTAAGTATCAATTGATTCTTGTTTATATCTACCATGAATTCCATCAAAAGTATTTTAGTTTTCTTCTCTCAAATTTTAAAGACCACATTCTAGTCCAGTAACATCATATCCAAACCAAGTTTATTCTCATCCAAATTTCCCATTCAAACTTCTTTATATATTTTATTTTGACCCTATCCAATGAAATTTATATATCTTTTTGGATGAGATAATATTATATTTATATCCTCTAGAATCTGATGTTCGTTTTATTGAACTTATCAACCCGAACCTTTACTTTATTCAATAACATAACTTCCTTGATTATTAAACTCCCACTAGAAATGAAATAATTTTGAGAATGGTGAGAGTGAGTAAGAATATAAAAAATTCATACTAATTATTTGGAGAAGAAGGGGGAACTCAGGATTAGAATCCCACCAACTTCCTTTACTATAAATCACTTCATAAAAGTGCACGAGATATAGGGTAAGATATTCCTCTAGAATAGTTTTATCCTCACCAATATTAGTTTATTAAAAGATAAATATCCTAGTACCCTACTCACCACACTATGTTAAATCATTACATATTATAATGACCCCAACATTATAAATGAAATTCCCATTTTAAATGGATAAATGAATTATTAAGTAATATAGTTATAGAAAACACATAAACTATTTTGGTTATTTTATACCATTATATAGTCTATAATATTAAAAATGGACATTAATAATTATAATTATTTATAATATATATATTGAACTATTACCATTAATATTAGTATATTAAGGGTTATGATGAAGTCCAATTGACATAGAAGGAATGATTAAGGGCCTCAACCAGTAGGATTGTACCCTAAAATTCCCATTTATCATAAAATCTAAGGGATATCTAATCATTGGGATTTTCCCTTGACTGTAATGGAACCATTTAAAACATAATTTCAATATTATCTACATCATATCCCAAACCATGTTCTTCAAACCGTCCCAGGGATGCCACACCATTACACATAATAGCCTTAGCATATACTCTTGTGTATTAAGGGGAAATATTTTTAGACTGTAGTAATATGAATTTTTATATTTTATTTTCCATAAAATAAAGATTATATTTATTTACTATTATTATTAAATTGTAAAATATTAAATAATTAGTTTGATAAAAATAATATTTTGATGTGATGAAACTGAAATTATATTTTTGGGAAATATATATTTTCAATCAAGACACAATTTTTGATGAATTCTAGAAAAATGTAAATAACTTTTTTTATAAAATATTATTATTAGGTAATATTTATTTAAATATAAATGATAATATAATTTTATGAAGTTAAATTTCATTTTTATAAGTCCCATAAAATAATTATTATCAGAAAACCAGTTTTTTCCAATAATCAGGGATTTAGATTTAAAAGGGAAAATTATAAAATTTATAGAATTATTTTTATAAAATAAATATTATTTTTGAAATAATCATATTGAAATTATCCAATGTTTAATTTTTCATAATTTTTTTAAATGACTAATTTTTTTGGTAAAAGTTAAATACAATGTAAATATATGGTATGTATTATGACATCATAAAAGACCAAAAGTGATGTAATAGATACTATAAAGAATATCCATGACCAAAATTATGTTTCCGCATTAAAATAGTATATTTTTGAAGTTGTTTAATCAATTTTATAAACCCTTATTTATTCCTACAAAACCTATATTATATTTTTTATGGTTTTAAAATCAATTTATTGTAAACATAACTCATTTCCACATCACCAGGGATGTTTTTTTATTATTTCTGTTCATGGACTTATTAATTAATGAAACCTCCACCACTTTGGTATAAACCATAGGAAAACATGGGATGGTTGGTGGTTTGGATTAATTTATTATATATACTCCAAAACCTAATTTTATAAATTAATAAATAATTATCCTATATTTTTTATATAAACCCGCCCACACTTTCATTACTCTTCAATAAAATCCCTTATAGCATGAATTTAATGTACATATCCCTCTCTATATTCCTTCTATGGTTCACCCAATCTCTTAAGAAGATCCTCCCAAGATCTTAGAATCACTCTCACAATGTAAGATATCGTATACTTCTCTTCCTCATTCATGAACCCATATCACTCTCATTTAACCCTACCATGAATATTTTAACACCCATATTATGCTAATAAACTTATCCTGTGATTTTTCATAACAAAATTTGTATAGTGAATACCCATCCCCATTTACACTCAATGGTAATCATCTATTTTTAATTATCCTTCATTGATTTAGGGATCCCTTGTATGTTACACACAATCCTTAATCATGGGGTTAAAAGAGATGAAATAAATTCTTATATTATAGATTTATGTGGCACCCTTATTCATGTACATGATATAGATTTTATGGGTGGGCCTAGAAGTATATTTCTCTCCAATCCATTGGTTAATGTTTTAATCTCATGAGATTCCATGTATGGTGAAACGGTGGTTATCCTATGCACATTAGGTTATGTTTTCATGGTAGTTATCCTCAACTAATGATTATGATTTCATATTTTATGTTATTTATACATTTCAATTTTTCCTTCATGTTATTATCATATATAATTTTTTTATGTTCAAGATTATGATTCTCAACCATATTTTTGTCTCACCAATGTTCCTATTAACTCATATTTATTACTTTAATCATGTTGTGTTTTGATTATTCCCTTAATAAGATTTATATATCACCTTATCTTATATAAATCCCTAGGTTATCCAATGAATTTTTAAAAGATCAGGGTAATTTAATGTCATTTAATAGACTTTTAGTTTATGTATTTTTATTTTTGTGGAAATTTGTTATGCTATGTACCTAATTACCTAAAGACACTAGTCCTCACAATATTTTGGGGTTTTTTTAAGAGTATTTTTAAGTAATAAAACATGAAATAATGTGTATTAAATATATGGGTTTTCATAAAAACACTCAAATAAACTAATAAATCTTGTGAATTTCAAGAAAGGGAAATACAATAACAAATAAATGCATGATAATATTTTATGTGGTTCAAAAATAAAGTCATGCATCTATGAGAAAACACTACAAACATTTATTACTACAAAAGATACAAAAGTTTACAATATAAATCCATAATTTATGATATTATAATACTTTGTTCCAAGTAATATGGTATGTACATGTCGCAAGTTTAAAGGGGTCATACCCCATCTATATTTACATGTTTTTTCAGTCAACATGTATCACCAACCTCTAGATTTTACAAGCATACAAACATTGACCATAAGTGATTTTATATACACTATTTATTTACATATCCTGACCATTGTTTACCATGATAGTGAGATGTATAAATACTCAATAGGGGGTTTAATTAACTATTAAAAAAATTAAACATTACATCATAGTTAAAACTAATTTATGCATAATAAAATTAAAAGTATGAGAAATAATGATTTTTGTAGTTGTTAATGTCAATGTGATTCTACATATAATATTTACTTATGTTTATTGAAGACAAAATTTTCACCTACTAAAATAAAAAAAATTTAAGTAGAATCAGAACCCAATTATAGCCTATATTTCATAATGGTGGAAAAACTAACATAACCCTAACATTTAAAGGGTAGTCGAAACATGTTACAGCCTAAATTTTTCAACCTATATTCCTAACCCAATGAATTGAGTCACAACCGAATCATTACTACCATTTTTTATCCAGGGTAAAAACCTATATTTAACTTTTATAGGTATTGTAACCCACACAATCCATTTTTTAAATAAAAAACATAAACCAAAATATACACACAAAGAAAATACAGTTAGAACATAACAACATAGAACCATAGTTAGATAGTGAAAGATCTAAATGTAAAAGTAACTTTGATAACACTTTTGGTAGTTGAGTTTAGCACGTTGAATTTTGGTTTGTAAAATTACAGTATGAGTTATTGAAAATATTTTATTATGACATGTCATATAACACGCTTCTATTTTTCATATTGCACAGTTCATGTATGTCTCACCCATTTAGATTGATTCTATTGATATCTATTTCTATAGATATTTCAATCACAAAAACATCAAATATTTTTTTTATTATAGTTTTTATTTTTCCAAGAATTAGTCATGGATGTGATTTTGAAAACAAGGAACTACATCACAGTTGTTTGAATCTTCACAGTAATTGGTCCACAATTTTCCATAAGGTGTTCCGGGATTTATTATCTATTTAATACATTTCAAATACTTATTTAACATCATTGAATTGTGTTCCCATATATCAGTGAATAATAAAACTTATAGAGAAAAACACTACATAAATATAACGATTAAAATAAATAAATAAATCCAAATAAATAAATAAATAAGATGATATTTAAAATACATAGGTGTAATATTTTCTAATTCATTTGCACATATCAAAAAAATTTCTTTATGTAGAAATACATGACTAAATCATCCTATATATGATTTATTCAAGATAAATATGATTCATTATATCGTAATACATTTTAGTATAAATCTTTTTCTTAGTCAATGTTTGATACATTTAACCTGCCTATGATTCATTTCGGCTCTATATAGGTGAATTTGAAATTACCTATTTGTCATTTTATTCAGTATACGTTTCATTTAACACAAATAAATTTTTTTTAAAGATTTATAACATAAATCTATTAATTAAGAATTAATAAATAATAATAATAACATTTAACGAATAATGAATTTAATAATTCGACATCATTATTTTCATCAAAAAGTAATGTAATATTCAATATAATGAATTATTATTTTTCAAACTCAGGTTAATGGGAATAATAAAATAAGGATTTTTTAATTATCAAAACATAAACAAACAAAGTGACAAAGATCTACATCAGCAATCTCCCCATTTTTCATAAGTAAAAAACCAATAATAACAAAAAAATTAACCCCATTTTTTAATTTTTCAAAGATTAAAAATGTAAATATATTATTTAGTATTAAATAAATATCTATTTTTTGAAAATAAAACAATGATTATGCCAATTTTTAAAAAAAATTAATTTTTCTTTAACTGAAAGGATAACTTATCCTAAGTTAAAAATGATACATATAGAGTAAAAACTACATGATTAAACAAAATAATAAATATTAAGCTACTAAGAATCATGATAAACATTTACAATATATTAAGGAAATGTTATTTAATTATGATTAAACATATTTTAAAAATATAATAGTAGATTTCATTAGGATTTATTAAAGAATGATTTAAATAATATAACTAGCCCAAAATTTACCAAATTTAAAATTAGACACTAAATGAATTAATGAATCAAAAGAGTAAATTAATAATATAAATTAATAAATTAGTAAGTCATACCATAAATTTTATAATCACTTCTTTATTTTTTCAAAATATCAATAACTTCATAAATGTGTTTAGAGATTTTAAAATAGTTGTATGAAAATTTCACAAACTGTAACAGAACAATGTTAACTTGTCCTAAAAAAAGACCAAGGATCCACAAAATTGTTAATATATTCAAAAAATTATATTATTATTTTAAATGAGTTAAATAGTTATTAGTTTTCTATGAATATGCCACTATACAATGTGATAAATTAGGTTTCTCATGCTCGCTGACCTTGTAAAACTGGATTCATTTGATAATCCAAAAAAATTAAAATAATGATAAAAAACCATAGTCTACTTGAATATTACAGAATTAAATCATATTTCCAGCATACTATTGATCCCAATGGATCGTGTAGGGAAACTAAGAGTGGGTCGAATCAGTGCAATAAACTTTTTTTCGAGTTTTACGTTCATTCAATTATTACCCTCTATACTTGAACCTATGCCCTAGTTAAGAGGAATATATCTAATAACGGACACTTTTCGCTATCCTTTGAATGTGATACAGAATAAATAGGTAAACATCATAGAATTATCTCTATAAGGTTCATCCTCAATTTTAGATACTACTCATTATCATGTTTTACTTTTCTTTTAGTACATTTATATTATTATTAATATAAAATTACAGTGATTACAAGTGAAATTCAATTCACACGCAAGTGTTGGGGTGGGTATCATCAACTTCATAGATATGACATTGCTTATACTAGAACCACGTTTTCCCAAATGGAATTATTTTGATAGGTACCATCTATTTTTAAAGACTCCTTATTGAACTAAGGGATGTGAGTAAAACTATTACGATCTGATCAACTAAATGTCATTAACATTTTCTTATTCTCCACTAACACTCAAAGTGATTTGATGTCATAGTGGTTCTCGATCTTAAAGAGTCTCAATGTAAAGAGTAAATAGAAACTATGGTATTATTCTTTTACCCTTAATATATTTCTTCTTCTTATACAATATAATAATACTATATAAGTGTGTTCTTCTTCTTTATCTCTTCTTTTAAGGATGACTCTTCTTGTTATAACAGTTTTTGAAGGAACTCTTCTTCTTACTCTATATTTAGGGTTAAAAAAATCCACATAATTAATATTTATGCTGAGAAATGTTTCTTATTTTTTCACTCTTGGTTGGTGAAGAAAAATTATAGATTCAAACACCCAATGCATCAGGTTCAATAAAAAGTCCTCTTCTAATATTTTAATTATTATTTAAGAAAGAAAAAATTATGCCCATGGCCGATCCCTCTCCTTAACATAATCTTCTTGTTTACCGAACTCACCACTAGTTCACATACTACTAATATTATGTTTCATATTATTCTTCATCTTCATATATAAATATTTTCCCTGTATGTACAAAAAACACAATGTAGTTCCTATTTTTCATAAATAATGAAAAAAATTTGAAGATCACATAGCCAAATTTACATGATATCTATTTCTAATTATACTTTTTTAGCTAATAAAAATCATTTTTTTTATTTCTTCTTTATGTATAAAAACTAGATCATGGACTCTATCCTTTTTATGAAATAGAATTATAGATTCACTTCTTCTATTTTACCCAAACATGGTGCAACGATTACTTCTACATATGCTTCACACAAGATAAATACTATAGATTCTACTTCTCTATATAGATATTTGGGTAGTTATTCATCTTCCTCTTCATAAAAACTAGTGTGTAGTATTATTTCTATATTTATTATTCATAAGGTTAAATATTGTTTTCATTATCTATTTTTATCTTCACACAACTTAAATAATCATGGAAATGTTCAATATTATTTGGGAAATAGAGTACATGGAACACATGTTATCAATTGCATATGTAGTCATGCATGGGAGATCTTATCCAAATTCATCCTCAAGAAAATCACACAAGACTATCAATCCAGATGTGTGTTTCATAAAAGATATCCTCAAAGGAAGTCCTATATTAGAACAATGCCTCTTCTAGAATATACGGATTCTATGATTTTCATCATACTATGTTCTGATCTGGTTCTCTTTATTTATAGATGATATACACTACCTTGGTTCATCTAAAAAATATTTTTGTGTCAAAACTATTTTTGATAATTTTTTAAAATAATGTGGTGCCTCTCATGATCATGTGATTCCAAGAGAAGTTTCATCAAGATACAACATATATTGTTCATGAATTCTTTATTTCTTATTAAAATAGGCCTGTCAAATCTCTTTTTTAAAATTTGATATGGATATATGAACTTTAGAATTTAATAGAAGCTTGTAACATAATGTCATATGTTCAACAGTGGAATATCAAAATAAACTCATTATATCCTTTCATGGAGAATCATATGTTGTTAAAGGTGTTGATCTTCTTGAGATCATGAAATTTTTACACAGAATATATTCTTCTGGTCGAGGATTTATCTATTTGGGAATCAAAACTGGTCATACCATATGTATGAATGAACCCTAATAAAGAGGAGGACAATAACCTCAAGGTGATGTTTAACTGGGTTTGTAATTTCTAGAATAACTGCTTAAAAATAGTGTCTCACATCAAAGTGGTTTATAGGAGATATTCTTTTTTATTTTCCATGTCACTCTCTATAGTTACTAGTGAAATATTTTAGTGAGATAGATATATCCCTAACTCTCTCATGCTTATTGGGTGTCTTTTAAATGGTGTATATATTTTTATCAATTAGGAAAAATAAATTTCTTCTCTGAACAAAAAATCATAGGCACTATATACCCACAAATCTCTTTTTACACTTCATTAAACTTCTTCTAATAAATACTTTTTAAATATTTAAAATCACTCATATAAATTTGAATTATCTTAATCATAAAATAATAGATTTCATATTCACATACATTTATCCAATGATATTCTAAATCATTAAGATTTCTTTCGTCAGCTCGACAATATTCACACTCCACATTAGCTGGTATAACTTCCCAATCTCACATATTGTAATAAATGGACTCTTTCAAATCTCACTAGTATATGTATTAAAAATTTTAATACCAATTCAAAAACATTCATAAGTTAAGGAAGGTTTTTCTAATCAAGAATGAAATCCAATTGATCCATAAAAACACTTCAAGCATCATCAATTTACTTATTCAACTTATTTCAAACACTCATTATCTTTGATAATCATTAATCATGAATAAATTCATCTTCCTTATACATTTACTCCTATTCCTCATGTTATATTGAAAAAAATACTATATTACTCATCAAACATCCACATTATCTTTTCAATCTCCCTCTTTGTATTTTTTTCAATAAAACTTCACTATATAAAGTCAATGTTCTTCTACCCCTTATTAATAAAAAATGTAAATCTTGTGAATGGTTGGAATCACACACTTTTCTTCCTTACCTTCATATGTGAAGAATCATATTTAGCCCAAATTTTTCTCCCTTATCTACTGTTATTCAATATTTGATATAATTATGGAGAGAAGAATGATACCATATATTGTCATAGAAATGATTGTTTAATAAGTTGACTCTATATCTATGTAGGCTAACTCAATATAGAAAAAAGTGTGATTTCACCAATACATTATGGTTGTGAATTAAATATTTCAGAATGTGATACCACTTCCCAATATTTCATCCTTGGGATAGAACAACCAATTTCATCAAGAATCATAAATCCTACACTCTACTCAACAAATACATCAAAAACATTAAGTGAAAAATAATCTACTCCACTTTTCTCTAATCTTAACCATCAACAAACACCCCCATATTTAAACATGTTTTCTATAACCCAAAAAAGGGGAAAATGTGTTTCAAGATTACCTCTTTATTAAACATCTATAGTGATGAACAAACCAATAAAATATTCACTGAATGCCTTTTTTCATAATCCTCATCTTGATAGCTCTCCCTCAAGGGGTGAACTCTCTTTCCCATCATCATAGTGTGTAGTTTCATTAGATATACTTCAATATATTCTTGTTTATGATCCACCATTATGTAAAATTTTGATAATTTATCAGATCTTGAATAGTTGTTCCATTATTATCCTTTCAATTATTTAGTTATCCCCTTGAGAATCAACATCACCTTAAATCCCCTATATAATAAGCACAGAAATAAATTAAAAAAGGTAAGGGAATAAGGTGGAAATATATTTATTTTATTAAGAAGAAAAATAGGGCTATGAATTTTATATTAAGGAAGAGACTGATTTTCTTATAGCAATAAATTATTTAGAGACATTTATAGTATTATCTATATTTCTCTTCAAATGTTAAGATTTCTTAGGTTTTATGGGATCTTTAGTTTCCTTAATCTTTAAATTGTGGGTATTTTTTATCTTCACATCTGTTTGTAATGTTGTTTTTATCATGGTACTTTATATTCAACCTTCCACGTCTCTTCTTGAGTTAGTAGGAGAGTCATACAAATATTTTCATTATGCCCAGTTTTCTTGCAACTTCCACACAGCTTTCTTAAAACACTTAAGTTGATATTTTTTGACAACCTCTTAAGAATTTTTGATTTTCTATTTTTATAACAACCCAATATCCCTCTTTCCTTTTCAATTTCCTATTCTTATTCTTGAGATTTTTTATTTTCTACACGAAATTTTAGCAGATTAGGACAAATAATTAGGCATTTCTTCCTGACACATTCTTATTTAGATATTCACAAGGATATTTCACATTCTTTGTGTTACCCCTTTTGGGAAACCTCTTAACTTTATCTATATGTATGTCACTAATCACTAAACCAATCCCCTTTTCACTCTCATGGATTTATTTATCTCTTTTATTCTTCATTCATTTCTTTATTTTTACTTCCATGGTTTTCTTAAAATTATCCATTATACGGAATTTTTCATCATAGTATATGAATTTACTATATGTTTAGATATCATTAACATCTTTATATTCTACCATATTGATATTTTTTTGCATAACTTCTATATTTTGTTTAACACGTTTCTTTACTTTATCTTTTCTCAAGGGAAACTAATTTTTTCTATCATCTTGTACCTTTTGCCTATATGGTATTTTTCTCTCATTTATATATAACTAATAGGTGATGGGTTTATACCATCACTACAAATAACTATAACCAACCTCATTGAAATAATCATATATATTCTCTAAATTGTAATATATATTTTTAGTTGATAGACATTCCTTTTTCTATAAAACCTTGTTTTTAGAAGGTCTTATTCTTTATTCATATCTACTCTCTCTTAAATTTGGATTTCCTTAATTCGTATAGGTTGATAGATTATGCCAAAATTATATGGACTTGTGCTCAAATCCCTAACAACGAAAATGATAATCAATACCTCTCTTTGTTTTTTTGTAGATGTAATCTATCTAGACTAAACATTATACTGTTTTTGGGTAGATACACTATTATTTTGAGAAAGTATTTATGGGAATATTTCCTTGGATATTATAACAAAAACTTTTGAAGTATTTATGGATTTATTGAAATTTATATCCACATATTTGTTTAGTTTTAATTTCATAACCAATAATTTCAATTGTTACAATGTTAATGTTAAGATATTTATTAGGACAACAGGTTACATTTTTTAATGTGCTTGATGTGGATGCTTCTCCAGCTGATATTAAGATCCCTTTTCCATTTGTTTGATCCCTTTTATATAAATATTATCATATGATGTTTTTATGAAAGAATCCATCTTTTAAATAGTTTTGTAAGGTTTATCATGAATATACTCTATATTTTTCAATTTCACCTCACGTTCAAGATTCATTATATTGAGGGGGATCTTCTCATCCTTAATCAAAAATGACCTTTATTATCATCCTCTTTTCATCTTCTCAATTTATTCTTCATGTATTTTTCTACTATCATGTATAAAATGATCATGGTCCTTGATTTTTTATCTTTTATTTCTAATTGTCAATAGATGACATTTAAAGAAATTTTCTGTAACTTCTTAAAAGACTGGATAACTTCTACAAGAAATATTTTTGTTACTTATTTATGATAGTTATCACCTTCTGATTTTTATTTAATCAATGAAATTTTTTCATTATAAAGAATTAAATATTATTCTTTCTCATCAACAACGTATAAGAGAGCATTAAAACTTTTTAATTTATTATATAGTGAATCCTATAATTTATAAATTTCATCTTCAACCTATACTCTATCATTAAGAAGATATTTGGTACAAAATAATATATGTGAAACCACTTCATTGGTAACATTATTCATATACCTCTAAAACTGAGAGTATAAATCATCAAGAGTTTTTATAAACTCTTCTTATTCATAAACTTTATATCTTAAGATAGTTTATTTAAAAAAATTATCTTAAATGGATTTAGAATATGAATAGTTATCACCTTGATCATCTTCAAATTGTGATTAATTATTTTATTCCATATTTTTTATTTTCCTCAATATTTTTCTCAATATTTTTATTTTATTTATGGTTTTAGAAGAAACCTTTTTGTCTTCTTCTTCATTTTCAATATTAAAGTGGTATACTTTCTTCATCTAAGTAACTTCCTCAATATCATAAAATTATTAATTTATATTGAACTTGTAAGAATTACTTGGAATATATTAGATCCAATCATAGTAATACTAATGGTTTGATACCACTTGTAACGCATATTGGATTAAAAAGGGACACTGAGAAGGGGTGACTCAATGTAACCCACTTTTTATCAATATTTTATTTCTTTGAAAAATTCCATTTTATGCTTAAACCACTTCCCTGGTTTAGATGAATGGATTTTATGATTCTCACTCCACTCACTCTTTGGTATGTAATGAAGAATCTATAAGTAAATAGCACACAAAAGTTTTTATAAAGTCTGGCCTTGATGTGAATACATACTTCTTTCCATGTTTGACTTTTTTAGTGCATGGAATTTCTTATCACTGTAAAATTTCATTGATTACAAGTGATGTTCATATTTCACAAAATTGTTTAGAATTTTTCATCCACTTAACTAATATGGTGTTTTTTATTCTAGAAACAATAGTTCTTCAAAGGTTTTATTTAGACTAGAACAATATGTTCTTTGAGAATAATTCTTTAGTCAATGAACATGATTTCAATTTTTGTATATGGTCTACTAAACATCATACACATTTGCTTTATTATCCACTAAAATTTATGATGATTCAATTTCATAGTGGTTCTCAATCTTGAGGAGTCTTGATGCAAAGATTATGTAAAAACTTTGACATCAGTCTCTTCTCCTCAATCAACCTATTTTTTCTACAATATTAGAATAATACATGAATTCATTGTTATTCTTCTTCTTTATATCTTCTCTGAAATATGAAACTTCTGGGTAGGACTATTATTTAATATTATCTTCCCATTACACTAAATTTTGGATTCCAAAAAGTCCATTATTAAAACCATAACAAAGAATTATTTATTATTTTTTAGAACACAGTATGTATAAAACAATTACAGATTCAAACAGCCACTTCTTCAAGTTCACTTAAAAAAATTCTGATGTTTTAATTATTATTTATGTACGAATATTTTAATCTAAATTTATATAATTATTCACCATGAAAGATTATTTGTTACCAAACTCCCCACTTCTTTGTATAATAGGAATATTACGTGGGCCCTTATACTTATTATTTGTATATAAATACTATCACTGTCAGCACATAGACTTTATATAGTTTATATTTTGCATGAAAAATGAAAGTTTTGTGAAACTATCATATCCAATTATTTGATATATCCCTTTATTATTTTTATTTTTATATCTAAATAGGATTAGGTATTATTTCCTATTCAAATAGAAACACTATCTTTTGAACTTTTTCCTTAACATGAACTAACATATGGGATTCCCATATTCTATTTTATGTGATCTAAGTGTATAAATTACATCTGATTCTTCTTTTCACAACCTAAATCTCATGGATTCTAATTTGTCAACACATAGATAATTATACAGTTCTAATTTATCATCTTCACAAAAAATAGGGTGTAGTATTCTCCCTATATTTTCTTCTTTATTCTATGAACTTATGTAAAAAATATTATATTTTTTTATCTTCACACAACTAAAACATACATTGAAATATTCAATATTTTTCAAAGTTATAAAGTACACTAATCAGATTTTATCGCTTATATACAAAATCATGTATGGGATATCTTCCCAAAATTCATAAAAAATAAAATCACACAATTCTATTAATCCATATATGTGTTTCACATGAGAAAACCCTGAATAAAATTCTATACAAAAAACAAATATTCTTCTGGAATCTGTGGATTCTGTATATTTCATCAAAATGTTATCAGATTAGGTTCTTGATATTTATATGGGAAATTATCTTCCTTTGATCATTTTAAAAATATATCATGTCAAGGTATCATTAAAGCTCTGAAAATACCAATGTGTCAACATTAATTTTTCAAATATTTCAAAAAAACATGTAATGTTGTTAATCATCACATGATAGTGAGAAATGTTTCATAAAGATAACATGTAATAGGATCTAAAATTAATTATTCTTATCGAAATTGGTTTGTGGCATCTTTTTTTACTCTTTTACATGGTTTTACAAAATTTGGAATTTAAAAATAGCTTATAACTTCATGTCATAGATTCGAAAGTGTAATCTCTACATGATCTCATCATAAAATCATGTGGAGGATCATATACTATTTGAGATATTATGCTTATTGAGATTAGGGAATTTGAATTCAATTGAGATTCATCTGGTCAATGTTTTAACTATGTATAGTGTTAGAACTGGTTACATGGAAAGTAGTCATAATACCTAGGCAGGAGGGAGATGATGACCCCAAAGAAACATTTTCTTGTATTTGTGACTGTTATGGAACCCAATTATAAATGTTGTCCCACATAAACGTGTTATAGAGGTGATATTATTATTTATTTTCTGTGGATCTCTATATTAATATAAATGAAATATTTTAGGGAGCTAAAACTATCCTTCGATATCTCATACTACTTGGGCAGTCAGCTTATAGTGTTTTTATTTTTATCACATAGAAAAAATATATATATTTACAAATAAAAGGTCATATCCACCATAAACTCTTAAAAATATTCTTCTAATTCTTTAAACGTCATTTAATGAATTCTTTTTCAAACTTTAAAATTACTTTATTCTAGATTGATATAAAGGGTTCTTAGAGATAACAATATTAGATGAATTATCACCTAAAATATGTATCATTTCATATATAATATTAAAATCAGTTAATTTTTTTTTAATTCATAAACATTGAGTAATATATATTGTAACAATAACATATTATAATTTATATATAGATAAATAAATAGAATGTTTTTCCTTTGAACTCCAAGAAAATAAAATTTTTCCTAAAAAATATACATGTCATTTATAAATTTTCTATCAATATACATCCTCTAAATACAGAATTAAAATAACTTATGAATTCAAAAGTAGTTTTTATCATATAAATAAACCAAGATTTATATATTCTTTAAAATATTTAATAATTTATTTAATATATCTTAAGTTACTCTCTTTAGATTTAGATTGAAATCAAGCACATAGTTATACATTAAACATATAATATAATTTGTAAGTAGTTAAATAAAGTAAACTAATAATAATTATTCATAAAATTTAATATCCAATGATTATATATCATTATGATATTCCTATTTACAATAAGTAACCATACATTTATTTTAACTTTTAAAAGAATCAAGAAAAACTATTTTAACTAATTTTTATCATATTTTGTTTGATTAACAAAAAATCAGTAACCTATTTGAAATATTTCAATTACTAAAATGATTCTTAATTATCCCAAAAAACTCATATCAAATTCAGGATTCATTGAATCAAAAAATTTATTATTGTTTATTTCAATTGGATATCCCAAGATGATATCATCACCATAAATTTGAGAAATCAAAATATCATTAGAGTTCTTTTTAATAAATAAATTATGATATATTTCTCCTTCTATTGAACATTTTTTTGAGATAAATTTATAAAATATTTTATACTATACTCAAGGTTCTCATTTAAGTTAATAAAGATCATTTGGATGTTTTAAAACATGAACGATTTTATTTTTAGGTTTATAGCTCAAGGGTTATTTTACATAAAATTTTTTAGAAATTAGACCATTTTAAAATTCAATTTTTATATCCATTTGATAAATTTTAAATCCTTGATGATAATTATAAGATAACAAAATGTTAATAGCTTATAATATATTAAAACGAGATAATCAATATTTTCTTCTTTATAAAATCCTTGAGCAACAAATATTGATTTATTTCTTATAATTTTTTTCAGATTCATCAAATGTGTTTCTAAATATCCATTTAGTAATAATAACTTGTTAATATTTAAGTGGTTAAAACAAAGTCAAAATGTTATTTATAAGAAACTAATGTATTTCTTCTTCTATAGATATAACCCAATTGGAATCAATCAAATTTTCATAAATATATTTTAAAACAAAATCATAAATAAAATCATATAAAGAACAAAAATTTCTTAGATAATTTATATGTTTAACTATAAACTCATTATCTCTTTTAAACCTATATATATGATGATATTTAAATGTTTTGCATGATCATTCATGAGGGATTTGTTCCCACATAATATGTTCATTCAAATACTTATTTTTATCTTCTCCAAAATGAAAAACCAATAAAATCATCTTCAATTTAATTTCCTTTATATGATTTATCATTTAAATAATTTTCACCAAACATAACATTAATATATTCTTAAATAACTACAGTTATTTTATAATAAACACTAAAATATTTACTAAAATTAGAATATCCTAAAAATATCCCTTTATCAGATTTGGAACCAAATTTTTCTAATGAATATTAATTATTAACAATAAATTCTTTACAACCAAAAACTATAAAATAGCCAAATTTAGGAATCCTTCCCTTTCATGGTTTTAATGATTTTTCATTAATATTTTTATTAAAATAATTCTATTAGAATACTGAAACTTTTTATTTATAGCTTTACAATAGAAATATTTAGGCATTTTAACGTAATCTAACATGGTTATATAAATTTCTTGTATAGTATTATTTTTCCTTTCAACTACACCATTTTTTATAGGATGTTATAGGGGATGAAATGTTATAAAAATAACCATTTCCTTCAAAAAAAATACAAAATCTAGATTTATAAATTATCATTTTCTATCACTTCTAATATATAAAATTAAATAACCTTTAACATTTTGAATGTGTTTACAATATGCAAAAAACAAGTATAAATTTTCACTTTTTTGTGTAATGAAAAAAACCCCATGTAAATCTACTAAAATCATCTAAAATAACACAATCATATATCTTCCCACCAAGAATCTTTTTATACATGTGTCACGAACCCCTCCATTTGAAGGTACCCCTCCAGGGATAGTTATGAATTAATGGAGATAATAACGTGTGAAGCACGCATCAAATAGGCCATGGTTGGAGACAATACTCAAGGTTATATTACACAAACAAATTGGAGACACTAACCTCTAATAAATGAGAATCGAGAGATAAGATAGAAAAACATGACAACACCTACTAATGATTAAATTAAAATATGTCAAATACATGCATATAAAGCCATTGAAATGATGAACTACAATGGAAACTATAATTATCAAAGATAATCCTTAGTAGAGACCATAAAATCTAAAATATCTCCTGAAAAAACCAACAAGATAGTCATGTATATCCTGATCACCAACCTGCTCATATTGACCATAAAAATAATTTATATATATTGGGTGAGCATGACATGTATACTCTATAGGATCCTCCCAAGATCCTCTCATTCAAAAGGTAATGAAATCATGAAAAAGGCTAGTGAACAAAAAGTAAATCTAACTCATCACATAAATAGGTATGCTAATTTATTATCTTTACCACAAATATATATCACTAAGTATTTAATAAAAAACATATAATATAATTTCAAAATAGGGTACCATACTATCACTTCTACACTATATTTCTTCTCTACACCAACGTCATACATCCTGATCCATCTCTCTCTAAAATAAGTCAACTTGAAGACACCATTGATAAATTATTATACCATGAACTTCATATATCACATCATCTCATCATCTCGTGCCACATATATATATATATATATATATATTGTAACTTAGTGGTTTTTAGTAGCCACCACATCTAGTATGTCGACTATTATACCTCAAGCTATCACACCCCATATGTAACGCCCCGACCCCAGTTGCCCAGAGTCGGTGCAATAATTACATAACATTGGCATGATCACAAAAAAGATCAAATCTCGAAAGACCGATTGGTTTAGTAGCCTTGGAAACACTAGATATAATCATAAAGTTTTACATTACATTTCAAAGTGAAAAACTACTACAACAACAAAGTCTTCATATCCACACTATTAACCCCTCATAATATCCCTGCAAGTCATTCATAAATTACTTCTTCACTGCCTGGGAAAAATAAAACATAGAAAAGGGGTGAGCTCAAATGCCCAGTAAGGATAACAATATAGCGGAACATTCAAAATAAGCATAAACATTTAAGGCAATGAATTACTAAAACAAAAGCCTTTTAAAATTGAACTTCAACATAGTATGGAAAAAGTAAAATGAAATAATGCCATTTACTTGTTCACATGGATATTCTACTAATCGAATAATCACATGCAATATCAATAACCACTTTCATAATGTTGGAATGCATAATTCCAGACTATCATAACCACATAATCAAGGCCTCGTGCCAAGACTACAAATAAGATTTTGTCAAGGCCTTGTGCCAAGACACTAGTTTGTCTCATGAGACCTACCGATGCATCGAGGAGCTATAGCGGGCTCCACCCGTCACTTATTAAGTCCAATGCATTCCCATATGAAAAGGTTTAAACATAACATAAACATTCGTATTAAAACTAGCATACGAAATGTCAATACTTTCACAATAAACTATGAATGGTATAAAAATAGCACATCCACAGTCAAACATATCACAAAACCTTCAATACAATATAGAAGTTTTGTATCATAATAAATCAACTTCAAATAATCTTAAAATCCATCAAAGGATGTTGACATAGATGAAATCAAAATTCTTTTTAAAGAAATATCTCCTTTTATTTTGAAATCATTTAAGATCCATATAAAATAAAACATTTTCTTTGAAAATATTTTTATAAGCTTGTAAGGAAAGCTTTTAAGATTTTATAACGGCGTAAAATAACCGCACCCGCCGTATAAGTTAAAAAAAACATTCTTACCTCAATTCTGTCGAAAAGGTTAAAAAGGACCTTGTTTTGAAAACGACGGAAAGATTCCTTTATAAACCTCTTATAAAAAGTCAAAAAAAGGGTATAAATGACTTTAACCCATATTCTTGTAAATAGTAAAAATGTTTTGAAATACATTTTTAAGAAACATGGATGTGGATGATAAAGAGATCCCAGTAGATTATTACATATAAACAACCTCGGATAATGAAGAGATTGTGAAATAACCCTTACCTTGTACTTTTCCTTGGTTGGGGTAGGTTAACCTCCTGTATAATTGTGAAATAATTGTTATTAAATTATACAAGAATCATATATATTAATATGATATCATATATGATCTTTTAACATTGATTTATTAATAATATCTTAGAATTATCATCGTTTCGGGTGTTAACTTACTCATTTTCTTTTATATGTTTTGTTACATAAGCCATGTTTGTTGTATCTTATTCATATCCAGAATGATATCAAGTCCTTAAACATCATTTTTAAATCATAAAATGATAATTATACTTGAATGGATACGATGGAGAATGAATCTCATCGCGTTCGTGGAGACGGTAGTCCGTACGTACGCACGAGCGACAATATCATTCTTTTGATATTAAAATAATATATAAATGAATGGTATATCATATATACAGAATCATTAACATGTTATATTTATTATTTACATGAGTTACACATCATTATTATACCCATCCAAATAATATTATATTGAATAACAATTACACCACGACGTGGAGACGGTAAGCCGTACGTACGCACGTATGGTGACATGTTATTCAAAGGGTGGATAGAATACTGAATATGATCGTACCATATTTATAATAACATCATAGTATATGTGAGATACTGGAGTTATTATTTCAGAATGGTAAGAACAAAGGAAGAAGAAGTGGAAGAAGAAATGAACATAGAAAAGGGTGGTGAAATCATTACCTCTTCTTCGGGTTCTTCCTTTTGATTTGATCAAAAGGGCTCCTTAGGTTGGCTTTCTGATCAAACTAAGGCCTCTAGGTTGTATTGAGGGATGTTGGGAGAGTATTTGGGCAGAGTTTGGCCGAACCAAAAGGCTTTGAAGGTGTGGAGAAATGAGAAGGAGGAGTGCCCTTTTATAAGAGGGGTGAGGGGCACCTTTGGAAAAGCTAGAAATATTAATTTATAATAAATTCATATTCGGTTTCTAATGGCTCCAAAGTTGACTATTCAAAGGTTAAGGTGGGGATAGGTCGAAAACCACTCAACCAATAGAATTTAGACAGGTTTGGGTACTTATATTAACCTTATCTTTAAGTATTAACTCTAAGTTAATTAGTTTCACTTTTACAATGTCTCTTTGTATTTTTATATAATATGGTTAATAAACTTACTATATACATCCAAGCGACCCCCAAGTGGCCAATTAATGATTAACCTATCATTATATAAGTCTCTTGGCCGAACCTTAGATTTTTAGGAATTTAATATCAATTAATAATATAATATTTGTTTTAAGAACTCTTTTATGTCAATTTTGACACTATTCAATAGTTGATTTTTTTGAAACTCATAACAGATTGATTACTTCGAACAAAGTCAATTAAATCAATCCTAATATATCATATTATCCTAGAAAATTAGTTTAATTCATTAAAAGTTTCATATTATATTTATTTGGGTATTTATAATATCAATTATTTTAATTTTTCACTATTATAGTAATTACTGCATCATCATTGTGTCATAAATAAAATAAATTATTTAATGTCTAAAAATTATAAATAAAATATCATTATGTAGGAAATCTTTTTAGCTTTCTAATGAATATTTATAATCGAAAATCCAACATTTATAACCCTATGTAAAAATTGTTCTTCTAAAAGATGTAAGCTTATGCCATTTTTATTTTTATTTTAACTTTACTAATATAATGTGTCCCTACCACATACAAGTGGCTCCAAGGGGTCCCCAAATTGACCCAAGGATGCTCATGGTCGGGTATGTGTCCACCAATAAGGTTAGGACACGTTTTAGGGTAATTTTGTATTATTATAATATTATTTTTTAACCCTTATTTACCGGATTTACCCTTTAACCATGGTAAATAAAATATTTACCGCAGTAATTATTCAAAATGTCTAAAAATAAAAGTTACCTATTGACACAATTTGAACATCCTGATTCCAAATATGGAATCCATTTTCCTAAATTCAAAACACAGAAGTGGCAGAAATTAATTTAAAATTAATTCCCGCTGTCAAAACAAAAAGCGTGTTTTTAAGAGATAATAACTATCAAAAGATTGACACTTGTTTATGTTCGGTTTAATTGTAAAATTATGTCCAATGACCAACATTATATTAAATGGTAAAAATATATTCTAAATATACTTTAAAACCACTCAAATTCATAATTTATCACTATTAATTATTTTGATTAAAAAAGTTGTTTTTAATTAAAATTTAGTAATTTTCACTATTCATCAAAATATAAAAGTTATCCGAAAAGTACCAAAATTTCACCCTAGGATAATTTCGATATTCCGAATCCAAAAATGAAGTCCATTTTCAAATATAAAATATATATAATTTCAAAAAGTAGGTATTACTATTCATAACGGCTAGTTTGATTAGTTGTGGTGTGTGTTAAAACTCAAGGTTGCGTACAACACACGCTACTGTATTATTCAAAGAAAGCGTACCGTGGAAGCTTGGGATGTTTCATTTTAAATTTTTGATGTCCCCATTTAGTCAAAAAGTTTAATATATTGTATTTAAAAAGGGTTCACTATTAAAAGTTGATAAAAGTGCAATACTGAAAATGAATTTGTTCTTGCATTATATCTAAGAAACTCATAATATGGAATCTAAAATTATAAGGATTATATAAAGTTTAAAATTTAGTCAATAATATTATTAACCTCTTTTGAATGGCTTTTTCCTTTGGTAAGTCATGGTTTGATTGAACTCGGTGTTGCGTGTAGTGCAAGTTATTGAATTATTTTGAAGAAATAACACACTATGAAATCTTGGGGTGTTACATTCTCCCCTCCTTCAATAAATTGCGTCCTCGCAATTTGAAATTGTTCTTCGAAAATAAAAGGTTGAAAGTAGAAAATATATTTGTGGGAAAACCCACATCGGAAATTGGGTTACTAAAATTTAGTCTTAATATGAGGAAAAGAGAAATCAAAGGGTCACCACCAAATTATGATCTCGATTAGGAGAACATTGGTGGAAATTGGAGACATATAATCGGAGGAAAAATGTAAATATTTATAGGTAGTGATTGAGGTCATCAATCACAAACAAGTATAAAATTGAGTTCCTTAAATTCATTAATCTATGATGAATTGAAATACCATCGGTTCAACAAAACATAGGGTATTAGGATAACACATTTTTTACATTTCAAAATATCCTAGTTGAAATCCCACATCGAAAAATGAATTAATGAGGCCTCTATTTAAACTAAAGAGTGGAAAGTATGAAGATTACCGAAAATAACACATACTAGGGATCCATGTAGGAAAATATGGATATGGAGGAGAAATCTAACCATCAATTATCTGATGGAGAGTGGTAGAGAACATGGCTATGAAAAGGCCAACAATCCCAAAGCCATAAATTAGTGATGATTTAAGGTACCATCTAGGACAACATTTTTGTTCTATGTTCCTTTTCTTAATGTTGTGGAATTTATTTATGAGATTGGCTAAGAACATAAGGAGGTATACATAGTTTAGAGTTTTATCCATTAATAAATTTCTACCACAAACTCATCTTTCACTCTAAAACATAATAGAACGTAAAAAAAAATTCTATTTACACTATTCGTATAGGGTTCCAAAATAAACGAATTTATAATTCATCTACATGATCTTTTAATAAAAACTTCATTATTTAATCCAGGACATCTCATGGTCCAGTGGTAGGTGATACACCCTTGTCGCCCTTCGGTTGCGGGTTCAAGTCTCGCAGCCTTGCCGGACGCGACGGGTTGCCGCCCGACCTCCGGGTTGTCCTTTTATGGCAATCCAAAATAATCCAAACTAGAACTATCCAAAATACTTCTGTCCAAACTCACAGTCTAACATTTATAAGGAAGGTAAACATAATATAGATCCTTTTTACCCCGTAATAGCATATGAATACCTTCATCTTGTATTCTTTTAATAAACTGAAACATCTTGAATTACCATATTCCTTATTGATTATATTCATGCTCCCCTATTCCATATAGAATGCTGTATATACTTCATCAATCCAAAAATGTTTTAAACCCCAAAAAAATGATGGAATATACAAATCATTAATCAGTTTTAAGGTAGTCAAGAATATCTAACATAATTTATCCAAATCAATCATGTATTATTCTAAAATCACTAACTCTGTATCAGAACCATATTATGGTTTATCATTCTCTCAACCATATATTATCCAAAAATTTATCCTGCTATTGAGTCACTTTTATTTGTTCCACACAATCTCAAGTCCTTAATGAAATAGTACTGCAGTACAATCCTTATATACTCCATAATTATTATAACAAGTACATTGTTGATACAAAGCTCAATTGACATAATCAACATAAGAACTCTAATCATTCCTCTTCATCTGTGGTAGTATCATAACTTGATTATTATCCAATAACATCATTTGCGGCATAGTCTGATGACTGGGACATAGGTTCGCGTAGTGTCCAAACTCCTTGCAAATGAAGCATTGTACATTTAAAACCATTTTCTTACCCTTGCAGTCACGTACTTTGTGCCCTTTTCCTCCACACTTATAACAAACTCCCATTCCTTTCAGGCAAGTTCCAGGGTGTTTCTTTCCACAGTTACCACATATGGGAAAATTCTTCTTTTCCCTCTTCCCTTTATCCATCTTTCTCTCTTCCATCCTTTTCTTCTCTTGCTTCCCTTCAAAGCCATAGGACTCAGTAAACTCTTTACTTATCTTATCAACACATGATATTATTTCTTCATATGATGATAATACATGGGAGACTATTTCTCTTATAAATTCTAGCTTAAGACCATGAAAGATATGATCCTTCCTCCTCTTTGGATCATGTGAATTTCTGGAGTTCTCATTCCTTCTACTGAGTGCCATTTCTAAACAATGGAATACACTAGATCAGTTTATGAATCAAAATACATAATCCCATACTTATAAAACACTTAACATAAATTGAACTATTTATGGATATTATCCATAATCATAAAAATGTTTTCTTTGAGGAAGTATATACTCATAATCCCTTCAAAATGATTTTTAATGAAAATGAGAGTTATCCTAAGCATATCCCCCGGGAGTGTCGTAACCAAGAGTGCAGCAAGGCCCGTTGTCGTGCACCAGTTCCCGTTCGAGTCTAGCTCAAAGCGGTGTTTTCGGGTTTTACCCCTAGGTACATCTGTGCCAGAGCCACCTCTACCTGCTCGTATCCAGACAGGGATGTATTGCTCGGAAAACTCACAAAATCTCTACAATACCAAAATTCTAGGAAGTTCTTCTATACTAATCCTCAAAGTTCATCTTAGGTCTACGTGCTCTAATCAGAGTTTATCTAAATCTAGTTTCCAAGGTTTGTACTAAACTTCCTCTGATACCAACTGTAACGCCCCGACCCCAGTTGCCCAGAGTCGGTGCAATAATTACATAACATTGGCATGATCACAAAAAAGATCAAATCTCGAAAGACCGATTGGTTTAGTAGCCTTGGAAACACTAGATATAATCATAAAGTTTTACATTACATTTCAAAGTGAAAAACTACTACAACAACAAAGTCTTCATATCCACACTATTAACCCCTCATAATATCCCTGCAAGTCATTCATAAATTACTTCTTCACTACCTGGGAAAAATAAAACATAGAAAAGGGGTGAGCTCAAATGCCCAGTAAGGATAACAATATAGCGGAACATTCAAAATAAGCATAAACATTTAAGGCAATGAATTACTAAAACAAAAGCCTTTTAAAATTGAACTTCAACATAGTATGGCAAAAGTAAAATGAAATAATGCCATTTACTTGTTCACATGGATATTCTACTAATCGAATAATCACATGCAATATCAATAACCACTTTCATAATGTTGGAATGCATAATGCCAGACTATCATAACCACATAATCAAGGCCTCGTGCCAAGACTACAAATAAGATTTTGTCAAGGCCTTGTGCCAAGACACTAGTTTGTCTCATGAGACCTACCGATGCATCGAGGAGCTATAGCGGGCTCCACCCGTCACTTATTAAGTCCAATGCATTCCCATATGAAAAGGTTTAAACATAACATAAACATTCGTATTAAAACTAGCATACGAAATGTCAATACTTTCACAATAAACTATGAATGGTATAAAAATAGCACATCCACAGTCAAACATATCACAAAACCTTCAATACAATATAGAAGTTTTGTATCATAATAAATCAACTTCAAATAATCTTAAAATCCATCAAAGGATATTGACATAGATGAAATCAAAATTCTTTTTAAAGAAATATCTCCTTTTATTTTGAAATCATTTAAGATCCATATAAAATAAAACATTTTCTTTGAAAATATTTTTATAAGCTTGTAAGTAAAGCTTTTAAGATTTTATAACGGCGTAAAATAACCGCACCCGCCGTATAAGTTAAAAAAAACATTCTTACCTCAATTCTGTCGAAAAGGTTAAAAAGGACCTTGTTTTGAAAATGACGGAAAGATTCCTTTATAAACCTCTTATAAAAAGTCAAAAAAAGGGTATAAATGACTTTAACCCATATTCTTGTAAATAGTAAAAATGTTTTGAAATACATTTTTAAGAAACATGGATGTGGATGATAAAGAGATCCCAGTAGATTATTACATATAAACAACCTCGGATAATGAAGAGATTGTGAAATAACCCTTACCTTGTACTTTTCCTTGGTTGGGGTAGGTTAACCTCCTTTATAATGGTGAAATAATTGTTATTAAATTATACAAGAATCATATATATTAATATGATATCATATATGATCTTTTAACATTGATTTATTAATAATATCTTAGAATTATCATCGTTTCGGGTGTTAACTTACTCATTTTCTTTTATATGTTTTGTTACATAAGCCATGTTTGTTGTATCTTATTCATATCCAGAATGATATCAAGTCCTTAAACATCATTTTTAAATCATAAAATGATAATTATACTTGAATGGATACGATGGAGAATGAATCTCATCGCGTTCGTGGAGACGGTAGTCCGTACGTACGCACGAGCGACAATATCATTCTTTTGATATTAAAATAATATATAAATGAATGGTATATCATATATACAGAATCATTAACATGTTATATTTATTATTTACATGAGTTACACATCATTATTATACCCATCCAAATAATATTATATTGAATAACAATTACACCACGACGTGGAGACGGTAAGCCGTACGTACGCACGTATGGTGACATGTTATTCAAAGGGTGGATAGAATACTGAATATGATCGTACCATATTTATAATAACATCACAGTATATGTGAGATACTGGAGTTATTATTTTGCGAATGGTAAGAACAAAGGAAGAAGAAGTGGAAGAAGAAATGAACTTAGAAAAGGGTGGTGAAATCATTACCTCTTCTTCGGGTTCTTCCTTTTGATTTGATCAAAAGGGCTCCTTAGGTTGGCTTTCTGATCAAACTAAGGCCTCTAGGTTGTATTGAGGGATGTTGGGAGAGTATTTGGGCAGAGTTTGGCCGAACCAAAAGGCTTTGAAGGTGTGGAGAAATGAGAAGGAGGAGTGCCCTTTTATAAGAGGGGTGAGGGGCACCTTTGGAAAAGCTAGAAATATTAATTTATAATAAATTCATATTCGGTTTCTAATGGCTCCAAAGTTGACTATTCAAAGTTTAAGGTGGGGATAGGTCGAAAACCACTCAACCAATAGAATTTAGACAGGTTTGGGTACTTATATTAACCTTATCTTTAAGTATTAACTCTAAGTTAATTAGTTTCACTTTTACAATGTCTCTTTGTATTTTTATATAATATGGTTAATAAACTTACTATATACATCCAAGCGACCCCCAAGTGGTCAATTAATGATTAACTTATCATTATATAAGTCTCTTGGCCGAACCTTAGATTTTTAGGAATTTAATATCAATTAATAATATAATATTTGTTTTAAGAACTCTTTTATGTCAATTTTGACACTATTCAATAGTTGATTTTTGTGAAACTCATAACAGATTGATTACTTCGAACAAAGTCAATTAAATCAATCCTAATATATCATATTATCCTAGAAAATTAGTTTAATTCATTAAAAGTTTCATATTATATTTATTTGGGTATTTATAATATCAATTATTTTAATTTTTCACTATTATAGTAATTACTGCATCATCATTGTGTCATAAATAAAATAAATTATTTAATGTCTAAAAATTATAAATAAAATATCATTATGTAGGAAATCTTTTTAGCTTTCTAATGAATATTTATAATCGAAAATCAAACATGTATAACCCTATGTAAAAATTGTTCTTCTAAAAGATGTAAGCTTATGCCATTTTTATTTTTATTTTAACTTTACTAATATAATGTGTCCCTACCACATACAAGTGGCTCCAAGGGGTCCCCAAATTGACCCAAGGATGCTCATGGTCGGGTATGTGTCCACCAATAAGGTTAGGACACGTTTTAGGGTAATTTTGTATTATTATAATATTATTTTTTAACCCTTATTTACCGGATTTACCCTTTAACCATGGTAAATAAAATATTTACCGCAGTAATTATTCAAAATGTCTAAAAATAAAAGTTACCTATTGACACAATTTGAACATCCTGATTCCAAATATGGAATCCATTTTCCTAAATTCAAAACACAGAAGTGGCAGAAATTAATTTAAAATTAATTCCCGCTGTCAAAACAAAAAGCGTGTTTTTAAGAGATAATAACTATCAAAAGATTGACACTTGTTTATGTTCGGTTTAATTGTAAAATTATGTCCAATGACCAACATTATATTAAATGGTAAAAATATATTCTAAATATACTTTAAAACCACTCAAATTCATAATTTATCACTATTAATTATTTTGATTAAAAAAGTTGTTTTTAATTAAAATTTAGTAATTTTCACTATTCATCAAAATATAAAAGTTATCCGAAAAGTACCAAAATTTCACCCTAGGATAATTTCGATATTCCGAATCCAAAAATGAAGTCCATTTTCAAATATAAAATATATATAATTTCAAAAAGTAGGTATTACTATTCATAACGGCTAGTTTGATTAGTTGTGGTGTGTGTTAAAACTCAAGGTTGCGTACAACACACGCTACTGTATTATTCAAAGAAAGCGTACCGTGGATGCTTGGGATGTTTCATTTTAAATTTTTGATGTCCCCATTTAGTCAAAAAGTTTAATATATTGTATTTAAAAAGGGTTCACTATTAAAAGTTGATAAAAGTGCAATAATGAAAATGAATTTGTTCTTGCATTATATCTAAGAAACTCATAATATGGAATCTAAAATTATAAGGATTATATAAAGTTTAAAATTTAGTCAATAATATTATTAACCTCTTTTGAATGGCTTTTTCCTTTGGTAAGTCATGGTTTGATTGAACTCGGTGTTGCGTGTAGTGCAAGTTATTGAATTATTTTGAAGAAATAACACACTATGAAATCTTGGGGTGTTACACCATACACATCATACAAATAATAATCCATAGGCTATTATATACGAAGATACATGTGCTTGTAAAATAACCATAATCCATTAAATTACTCTACACGCCTATTTAGGTAGAGGTAACCACCGTTCGTACCAACATATAATTCTAGTAGGAGAAGAGAGCTGGTCTAGAATGGGTAGTTAGCCATCTGTTCCTAACCAACTTGAATATTTGGGAAAACACCCAACCATAGTCCACTAGGTGTTAATATCTCTACCTACATGGGTGGGGTGGAACATGGAATCATAAAAAATATAGGATATAATATATCTCATAACCAAACCATTAGCATTAACCTAGTATTAAGCTCAACTACATCTATAATCTCTTAGAAAAACAACTACCACCTTTAAGAACTAGATATCCTGTAAGCACATAAGCATTAAATGAGATTCATTTAATTATTTATTTATTTTTAACATTTCAATTTACATTAATTAATTTATTATTAATTATTTAACATTACTCCATTAACATTTAATTAAACACCAAGTTAATTCCATTCCCTCCAATCATAATCCACATAATTCTATGGTTCCACAATATCATTAACATTTTCATTCCATTCAATTACTAACCCAATGGGTTTAAATTTTTATTAATACTTATAATTCTTTAATTTGAAGTATTATAGGAAACATTCTAAGATACAAAAGAAGAGATGCATAAACCAATCACAACTAGCCACCTATATCTGTGGGGAAAGGAATGCTGGTAAATAAGAAACTCAGTCATTCTTCCTTCAAAGCAGAACATTATCAATCAAGCATCAGATATTTTAGAATAATAAAAATAAATTATAGATTTATCATATTTCATAAATCCTAGTGTCATCCCAAAAACCACCATTCATATCACCATGCATTCATCCCACCATCACCAGTGTGAACTATTGCCACAAACCCATACCACCCCACCTATATGTTTTCAACCATCATTCTTACCAAGATCACAAAATTTCATATAACAAGCCTCATATCAAAATAAAATGTAGAAGATAAAAGACAAAAAAAAACATAGTCAATAGGGAATCTAGGCTCTAAAAATAAGGTATCCGGCTTTCACATGAAAACAGGCTCGCTCTTGCAAAAACAAAAATATTTTTATCCAACAACCCTTATAATTACCATATTGTATTAACCAATTCATTTATCACATGTTATAAAAATAGAAAACCTACACATCAACTATTACAAGATCTAAATTACTTAAACATACTTCCTAGTATAACTTCAATTTTCATTGAACATAAATGAATAAAATTTCATTAATAAGACACATTATTATTAATAAAAAATAGTATTTACAGCTTCATGTTTTTTATACAATTCTATAAAAATATGTAATAACAATTTCAACTAAACATATAATAACAATTACTTTTTATTTCCATTAATCATAAGAAGAATGCTTTAAAAATAAATACTCTTTAATTATTTATCCAACAACATTATCTTCCTTATTTACTTAACCATTTTTATAAAATGAATATGATAAACCCAAGTGTAAAAAAATAATCAAAGAATAAACAAAGATAGCACACTATCAAGATAATCAAGTGGAAAAACATTACCATAGTGGAAAACACATAATGGTTATAACCATAAACCACTCATTTTCATTAATCTATTTTATTATTTATTAATATTAATTAAATATTCACCCAAATAGATAAATAATGATTACTTTGTGATTTAACTTAAAATGCTAGGATAAGTAATTAATCTCATACCTCAATGAATTAAACACTCTATTAATTGAGAATGGAATTAGAATGTGGATATATAATCAACTCTCTCATAAGGAAACTACTTCCCACTAAGAACATCACTCCACAAATACACCCAAAAACATAAAAAGTAATCCATAAGAATAAAGTAGATCAAATTCCATAGAATTTAGAGAAACAATGGGGGAAACAAGATTTATTTTAGAAAAAACCATATGATAAGTAAGTAAAACTCACCTAGGATCCCTATGGATCAAATATATGGAAGTCTGGGATCAATCCCTTTGAAAGGGATTCAAAACACCTTGAATAATGGAAAGGTTGGGAATAAAAAGCATCAAACGGTGCCATACCAATGGTAGAGTGAAAATATTATTGTAAGAAAAATAAAAAAGTCTAGTAGCACATCCTTGAGCCTCCAAATTCATGAAACCAAGAGCATAAAATAGATTCAACTGTTTTCATAGTTTTATATGTCTAACCATTCATCTATGGATTAAAACCAGTACTAAAGAACAACTACGATCTAAAATCTTATTAGATACCTCTCCATTCTATATAGGTAAAATGAGGATCACAATATAAGAAATTATTCCCCAGGAATCCATAGATTTTTACCACCTCCTCCAGGTAATACCTCAACAAAACATCCATTGAGCTCGACTCCTTGATCACTAATAAGAGATCTAATTTCATCAAATGGACCACTATCACCCATAAAGAATTATAGCCTCCATGAGCTTGATTTGAAAAGGTAATTAACTCCATAAAAATTTCTACATACTTACATTAAGGAATATACAATGACTATAGAAAACCCATAGGAAAACAGTGTTAGGACGTCACCTTCTGGAAGACTAAACATTGAGAAACAAACTCTACAATTAAACGCACTAACCCAAGACACCAAAACTGACCACTCAAATATTAGTGCATTTTTATCATGATAGGACTTACCACCAATGATGATATATATAAATCATATATAATGACCTCACGAATCACTAGAGTAATAAAAACCCTCCCCTAAAAGAATAACTAGGGTTTTTATCCTCAAAAAAACAATTTGGGGAATCACTAAAGACAACACGGTATTTCTAAACATCCACCTATGAATCCCCTAGCTGAGACTCCTCCACCTACTACACAAAATATGACTATAATTTCTTATTAAAGTAGGAAAAATATACCACCAACCACTCCCATATCAAGATACATTTTTGATTTGTCTTCATTTACTCTTCATGAATCTCCATATTCACACATGGAATCATTATGTAAATTCCAACTCAGTAAATCAGTTATAAAATTACCCTTTTCCAATGTATATGAAATGTTGAAGAGATAATAATTTAATAATTTCATCCATAATTAATGTCTCAAGTTTAGGTCATGTTTGGATAAGACATACCATAGGCACTTCTGATTGGTAAAAACCAAAAACACTCACTAAAGAGTTAATGATTCCACAAATTAATGGAAAACATGATTGTTTCCAACATGAGATCTTGTGTGGAATTTTTAAATTCATTATGATGAAATTATTAATACCCATAAGAAAAAATTGCTCTCTAGTGAGTCAGAACACAACCCAATCCATGATTCAAAGTATCATAGTAAACCTCAAACTAAACACCCTCTTCTGGAAAATGAAGAATATAAATGCTGACTAGCTTCTCCATTAGATATTTGAAATCTACATAACATTTATCAATCCACAATAATTCATCATCCTTTATTTTCAGGCTATAGTAAGATTCACAAATTGGGAGAAATAATTTATGAACCACCTATAATAGCCTTCATCAACAAAGAAACACCATACTTCTAAAATTTTCTTATGAGATAGACATGAAACAACTACTTTGATATTAGTTAGATCCACATCTATAATATGTTGGGACACAACATTCTCAAAGAAACAAACCTCATAATCCCTAAACACACATTTATACATATTATTTAATAACTTCTTATAGAAAATAACTCCCTAAATAGCATGCAGGTTCAATATGTGCTCTTCCTTGGATGTAGAGTACACAATGATGTTTTTAATAAAAACCACCAGAAATTGATCTAGGAATTCTCTAAACATAGAATTCATAAAACTCATAAGAACTGATGGACCATTTGTCACAGTGAATGGAATCACAATGAACTCATAATTCCTATGACAACATTAGAAAGTGGTCTTTAGAATATGCTCATTTTTACCAGAATCTAATGATATCTCGACTACACATTGATCTTCAATAACCAACTAGATCCTTTTAGTTGGTCGAATGAATGAGAAATTCATATAAGAGGTTATAATTTCTTCACTATCACCTTATTAATGTGACAATAATTGATACAAGGATAAAAACTACCATCATACTTCTTCACAAACAGGACATGAGAACCCCAAGGTGGCATGCTCCGCCAAAAAAACTCACTCTAAAAGATTATCAATATATACCCACTACTCTCAAAAATTAGAAGGCTTCATCCTATATAGATACATTGATATCTTATAATAACTTGACTATAGCTCTCTACCAAACTTGAAATCTCATTGAGGGGGTACCACCTAAACCTCTATGGGAAATACATCAAGGTACTCTTCTATAACCCTAACAAACATGTCCTACTAATTCTATGTCAAACTTACAATCATCTCATAAATTAATTAAGACATGTTTGTAGCACACATCCAATCCATCAAGGGGTATTTCTCACCATAAAATATAGAAATCTCTCTATTAGAATCATTTAACACAATACATCTCTTGAAGAAATCTACAATATCCTATACCAGATACAAAAATTACATGCTAAGAATGAGGATGTGTTGGTATATATATGAACATTGGAATTATCCCCAAGATTGGTCTTACACCACCACTAGTTTATAGACTCTGAATACATAATATAGATAATATCATCCTCTAACTGGTGTAGTCAATGCCTTGGAATCTATAAGCCTGTCTACCACTTTTCCTATATCATGGACTGGTGTAAGTGATATAAGGGATTGTATATATCATAAGTCAAAAAACCATAAACCCAAGTAGAAATTAAGAAAAGAGTACCTCAAACAACATCTTTCTTGCCTAGCATTGGAAACTCTATAGTATGCATTTCATCACATCCAACTCTAAGACCACTCAGACCCTAATCAAGACCACCTCTATAGTTTTACTCTACTCTATGGGAATAAGTATCATCTTGGGGTTTTACTTGACCTACCTATCATCTTGTATGTTGATCCAAAGTTGGAGAACCTTATTGTTATTACCTCAACTAAAACTACCTCAATAGGGTAACCTCGAAAAAAAACAGGCTATACAATGACTAGACAGAAAGGTGAGGCACTCTCACCATGGATGAAATCATATTCTATATGAAAAACATGTGTATGATCCCTTGATAGGGTCCCGAGAGCTTCCACCCATTTAGAAATGAGATAATGACGGATGTGACCTATCGCTAGTCATCAAAAATATCTTATGTCTAGGAAAATGTGAACCCCATAACAAATATCTTATATATAAGGAATCTTGAAGAATCTCATCTCATATTGATATGTTCCTATCTAGAATCCTCTCAATAACTCCTTGTCTCAACATCACCTCAATATAATTCTATAGTACAAATAGGGTGACCTAGCACTAGATATATGGATGAAAACCCACCTCAAAATGCCTTATATTAGCCTCCTCATCTAGCATTTAGTCTAAAGCATAATAGAGTGTGGTCTAGAAAATGATCCCAAATTCTTGTATACTTGAACTCCCTTGTAAAATGGTAAGAATCTTATAGAGACTGGAAACCTTTACAGTCAAAGAAATAAATTCTACTCAAAACTACTCTCAGGACTTCTCCCATGAGACTATTAACTCCTCAAAATCCCTGAGGAACCAGAACCATTAATTCATCACTCCTCTATGTAGTAGCATCCCCACAAATGAAACCCAGTGTTTCTTCTAAGAAAAAATTGAACTAAAGGCTATCTCCACCTCTTAAAACTATTCCTTTGTCACTGAGTCTAAAACGACACCCTCATACTTCTAAAAATTTCTCCTCAAAAACTCTTAGAGATCCCTCCTCTAAGTGTCATCATCATCAACCTCTACTTTTTGGTGCTCTACTGACACATGTTTCTTAACATCTTCAGCAAGAATGTGACAATAATTTTGACATCGATCTATACTTATAAAATAAAAATGGTTTAGGACTCCTACACTTAGAATATGGGGTATTTAGGATCAATTATTTATTTATTTGTTCGAGGTTTAACTTAATCCTAATGTATACCCATTTAAATACAGGTGAAAAGATGAATGACGTGTGATCCTTTCTTAGTTCTCTACCTTATAACTATTTTCACTTCACTAATAATATCAAAAAACATAAATTTGCATGCATCATATGACAAGGGTCCCTAAATAATCTTGTCTCATATGGACTTTCTATTTCTATTTCTTATTAAACATGTGCATCATTTTTTCCCTACTAACCCATGTTGTCCTCAATTGTTTTTACCGATGAAATCTATCATATCCTCCCAGCTAAACCTTATTTACCACTCTATATTGACCCCATTCCACCAAAGTTACCACTCTAGGGCTGAAGATGAGATAAAGGATATGATGACACCTGAAGCCTACCTATAATAGGCCGTGGGTTTGATATCTGCACTGAGGGTATATAATACACATTAATGGGAGGAATTGCTTTGTATGATATGATAATTGAGAGATAAGATAGAAACAACCCACAAAAACTACTTTGAATAAATATAAAAGACCCCAAAAACCTTCATGTAATTTCAAAAAACTAAACAACTATAAATGAAATTACATGAACCTAATATAATCCTTGGTTGTAACCATGAAATCCCTAATAGCTCATGAACAACCCAAGAGATAGTATTGTCTAGAAAAATAACAAAACTAATCATACTAAACTAAAAAACAATTTATATATACATAGGTTGATCATAACATGTATACTTTGTATAATCTTTCCTAGATCCTCCACTGAAAAAGATAAATTATGTTAAAGTTTAGTGAACAGTAAGTGAATCTTACTTGTCATCTAAACAGAAAATCTATGTTCCTAGCATTGGAATTGTTATATCTCACCATGTATCACATACAAGAGAACATATAATATAACATCAAAAGAGGTTACTCTGTTTCCATATCCCTACTAGTTTTCAACTCTACCCTTACATCTCATGTCCAGGTCCGTCTCTCCCCAAAAGAAGTTATCCCAAAGACAGCTCAGCTAAAGCATCAGACCATGAACCTTATACATCACATCATCTCATCATCCCATTCCACATCTATATATAGTAACTAAGTAATTTTTGGGATCCACCATAGCATGTATGTTGAGTATTATACCTCAATCCATTACATCCTGCACAATTCATACCTATAATTTTCCATAATATAATATATATATATATATATATATATACATGTGGTTGAAATAACCATAATCCATTACATCCATATATACACATATTTAGGGAAAGGAATACACTATGATTACTAGTACATAATACTATGAGGAGAAGGGAGTGAGGCTTGAGGTGGTAGTCATACATCTATTCCTAACCAACCTAGATATTGGGGAAAATACACCCCCATATTCCCCTAGTCATTAGTCTCCCTATCACCATTGGTTTGGTAGAATATAAAATCATAAGACAAATAGAATATAATATAGCTCAAAACTATATCATGGAAATTAACCTAGGTTAAGGCTCAACTGTAGATATCATCTCTCAAACACCCAGATTCCACTGCTAGGAACTAGATATCCTATAAGAACAAAATCATTCAAGGAGATTCATTTAATTCATTCATTCCTTTTAACATTTCATTTTTCATTAATTATTTCACTATAAATTTATTAATATGATTCCATTAACATTTCATTAACCAATAAGTGAATTCCCTGTGCTCTAGGAATAATCAAACTCATTCCATGTTTCCACATCATCATCAACATTTTCATTCTATTCAAGAACCCACACCATGTGATAAAATATTTACTAATCATTATCATTCTATAATTCCAAGTACTCTAGGAAACATACAAATATATCATAAAAGATATGCATAAACCAAACACAATTAGCTTCCTCAAGTAGTGGGGAAATTAATCTATGTAAACAAGAAATGCAATCATCCAATCTTCAAAGCAGAGAATTGTCTAGGAAGCATTCTATATTTCAGCACAATAATAGGCAAGAGCATCTTCATCATATTCCATCAATCATGGTCCCATCCCCACCACCACCATGCATATCACCATCCATCTATCATTCAATCACGGACATCAACTACGACCACAAGCACATGTCTCTCCATCAATATCTCATCATCCTTTAGAAATCCTAGTCTTGCATCACATTGAAAAGAAATGATCAAATATAGATCAAACACATAAAAAAAATAAAAGGTAGAGTCAATAGTGCATCTTGGTTGTAAAAACATAGATGATATACCTCACATGAAACAAAGGCTCACCCAACCCCAAAATTTTATCTTTATCAAACAACCAGTTTTATTACCATTTTTAATTAACTAATTCTTTATCATATATTAAAACTATAAGAAACCTAAGACACCATCTATTAAAAGATATTAATTACTTAAACATTCTTATAAGTATAGGTTTCATATTAATTAAACTTAGTGGAGGAACATTTCTTTAACAAACCTATTTATTATTATATACAACCAGAATTTCCAATATTGTGTTCTTTATCCAATTCCATTAACATATGGAAGAATAATTTTAATTAAACAACCATAAGGATTATTTTTTATTCCCATCAATCATAAGGGGAACAGTATACAAAAACATTCCTCTTTAATTCTTTATCCAACAGTATAACTGAATTTATATTCTTATCTATTTTAATCAAACTAATATGCTAAACCCAAGAATATGAAACATGTTAATAAAAAGATCAACATATATAGCACACTATCTAGAAAATCAAGTGGAAAAACATTATCATAGTGTAAAAACTTGTGATCACTATAACCATGAACCATTTAATTCATTAATAAATTTTATTCTTTATTAAAGTTAATTTCAACATCACCCAAAGATATAAATAATTATTAATTTAATATTTAACATAGAATAATAGTGTAAGATGTTAATCCCCTACCTGAAGTATTTCAATGTTATTTTAAAAAGAAAATAATGACAACATAGATCTTTGATCATCTCTCCCACAAGGAAACTATATCCCTATATTAATGTAGTACCACAACCCCACCAATAAATATAAAAATAAAATTATAAGAACAAAGTATAAAAACCTCCATAGCATGCAAAGAAATAATGGGGGTAAACAAGACTGTTTGAAGAAGAAACTACAAGATAAAGAGGGGAAAATCACCTCAGATCCCCAAGAATTGAATAAGATATGTCAAGGATAAATTACTTTGGTAATTTATTCAAAAAACCCTAAATAAGAACCTATAGCCACGTAATATTGGGAAAAAATCATATATTTTGAGAAAAATTGAGGGTTTGGAAGGATATATTGGCTTTATTCTATACATAATTTCATTGTGTGAATGGGTAATTCAGGTAATGAATGATCCATGATTAATACTAATCAAAAAATATATATCCCATATCCACTAAATGTGGGAATAATTTAGATTTTGAACTGCACATTCATGTCATGAGTTTTCATATACTGATTTTTGAATTATGAATCCTTGTCTATTAAACTCATGAATAGATGGTTCATACCATGAATTTAACCCTGAAAATAAACCTCACTGAAGCTATGAACATATATTCAAGACACATACTGAAGTCTTGCATCATGAACTATAGTTCACATAATTAACTTCTTCTAGTTCCAAATTCCATCTCCCAAACTCCACCATACATGTTCTAGGATTCCTCCAACCATAATGGACCTTGAAATACATAAAGTAATTATCCAAAAGGATTTGGTCCTTTACACAAGTCCAAATAAGTCAAGATGAACAAGTTTAAGAACATGTAGAGTTTTAAATTATTTAACAAGTTTGTCACTTTCTCTATGTTTCTTACCCATAATCCAAGAATTAAAAACAATATTTTCATATAAGTTTAACTTAGATACCTAAATAATTTTTTAGTTTTTAGAAAAAATAACTATAATTCTAAGATTTTCATAATTTATCCTCCAATTATATAAAAAATATCTAATTATAGAGAATTAAAACATTTAAAATTTTGATCCATTAGTTCAAAAAATTAATGGAATAAATATTAACATTTTCAGTGTAAAAAAACAAATTCATATTTAAAAAAAGGTCAATTTTCATTTTAAAATTTAACATTAATACCATCATCACATAACTAAAAAATATTAATCAGACTTTTTTCAAACATTCAATATATAAACAATTTTGAAATAACAACTGGTTTATAAATACCAACATCTCAAAATCCTTTTATCTTATATTTTGTGTTGTTACTAAAAGTCACATTACCTCATTTTTGTCTATTGAATTACAATAAAGTTTTATGCATCTCTTGTTATATAACTTGAGAAAACAATATCCATATAAAAATTATCTTTCTTGTGATTTCCAAGGAACATTTCATACAAAATCTACTAGAGGACAGTTTTGGTAATCATACTACTTTGGGTCCAATTATGATAAAAATGATTTTTTTGAAACTAAATAGATTTTCAACATATATTCATATGAAATATTGAAGGTAAATATTTGGAAATTAAATCCTTTGTTTTCCCCAAAGATTATGGAAATATTAAAGAACACCCTTGGTATAATGACCTTTCATCCTCAATCTAAAACATGTAACTATAGAAACAGTTCCATTAGAACTTTTAAAAATGAATTTTTTATATATTTTATGTAATTGTTGATCATATACAAGTCCATTATTATTTATTTTTATTTTTTCATGTAAATCATTCAATTATAACTTTCCCTTCCATTAATAATGGTACACATATTTTTCTTCAATATTTAAATTACCATTTTGATCTATTCATTTTCATTATGAAAATTTTCAAAGTCAACACAAATGTTTTTGAACTTTATTTCATTAACTTTATTATTCATATAAAAAACATTGAAATTATCATTTTATTCTTTAAATTTAATATTTTTTAGTGATGTAATATTATTTTCATCAACATTTATCTTATTATTTTCTTTAATTTCTATGTGTATATTAAATATTTTAACAATATCATTTTTTAATCATTTAATATAATTATATAAATCATCGATATTAATATTTTTTAAATAAAATTCATTAAATTCATAATTATAATCATTAATTATATTTTATTATACCATAATATAAAATTTTATCGATTCTTTTTTTATTTCAGAATCATTATTGGAATATAAATCCTCTATACAACCCTAACTAGATCTTAAATCTCTCTTATCATTTTCATTCATAAACTTATTCTTTATTTAATTATGTTACCTTAGATGATTAGTCTTGATAAGGCCTTTCATTTTTTATTCATATCAATTTACATTAATATACTCATTAAGAATAATATTACATTTTCTTATTCATTTGTGCTCATATATTAGATGATATCTTCTATCCCTTCACTAATTTCCTTAATTTATTTTGAACATTTCTTTTGTTACTTGGGAACTTCTTTAGAACACCCAGTTTGGGTACTCTATCATTTTAAACTTTTTTTCTAATCATTATACTCTCTTAGTTAGCTTCTTGAAGTGTTTGGAGGTGTAAAAAGGGATGAACCTAGACTCAACTATTGGAAAAAATTTCAAGAACAATTAATGACAAAAATTGTGGTTTTACAACATAAATAGTGTGAGGTATATTTTCAGGGTGTAACATTTATTTACACCATAAAATATGTTTATGATATAAAATTGGTTTATTTTAAAATAATAAATATGAAAAAAGGGTTTTCATAAAAATTCACCCTCAATGAATTTTTGACATAAATTCTCAATTTACAGCATAAATCATTAGGGACCTAATTTTTTTTTTACGTCTATTGGTTTTAAATACTCACACACTTCCTTATTATTTATATCTATATCCATTATTAACCTAGGAAATTTATAATGATCTATAACAATAAAAATAATTTGGAAATTAATCCTTGAGTGTTTATTTTTTAATTAATGATAAGGGTTATGTTCTTCCTTCTCATTTTTGATCACTTTGTGATGGAATGATCCGAACCATAGATCGGTGTGTGACACTTAAATTTATGGGTTTGGATTTTTTTTGATGATATATTAATGTGTTTTGATAGAGGAATATAAGGAATGGGTTGATATATAGAATCTTTTAAGATCATTTGTACAAAGATAATTGAGATATGTGGATTCTCTCCCACTCTACCATTCTATAACTTGTTAGATAAGAATATTGATATATTGTTTTGGGGATGTAATTTGAAATTTCATGATTAGTTGATACATAAAACTAATTTTTTATGTGATTTTAGAATGTTATTTTTTAAATATGATCATGAGATGTTTTAGTTAACTATTTTCAATGGATTTTCTTTTCAAAAGAAATTTTTTATATATAAAACTATTTGATATGGATAATGGACTTTGAATATATGGTGTAGTGTGTTAATAATTAATTATACAAGGACTTGTTGAAATGAACTTGGTGCTTGGGGATGACTGGAAGGTCACAAGGGAATATCCCCTCAATATTACTTAGTGAAAGATGTATTTACACTCATGAGTGGTGGGATTATTATTCAACATGCATATGTGTGTGTGGTTATGGAACATGGATTGGATATTCTATGTGTAAACTAAAATTGAAAGTGAAAATATTGTTTTTCATAAATTTAATTCTTAACTAATTTCCTTTGAAAAACTATTTTTTTATTCTAAACCTTGTTTTATAAGAAATTTTATAACTTGTTCTTATCTGAGTGACATGTGATGGGATGTTTTTGGGGAAATCCAACTGAATGATATACTCACCCCATTCTTGGGAAATTTGGTACATTTATAGATGTCTTCTACTAAGACATATGGAAGGGTCATGTGTCATACTTCTCTAGAGGGTATCCTTAATATCATGGTTTGGTTGCTAAAGATGGAGTTAGGAAGTGTCTGCATATTAGTCAGTGATGGTTCCATTTTGGTGATAATGTCTTCTTATAAAGATTCTTATATTTTCACATTTACTTGTTTTTTCTTCTATTAATCTAGTATTATTATATATGGGTTTTTCATTGAGTTGTGTTTTTTTCATTCATGCATAATGTGGTTAGGTTTCATTGTATTCTTTATTTTTAGCCAGACGTAAGTTATTTAGGGAAAATTATCCCCCAATAGTTTACTAATCCCATATTATTTATTATCATTCATTCATGTCATGGGGGATTCACCTAAGGTTAGTATCACCTTCACCTATTCCCAAGAAATGGGTGGGGGAGGGATGTTATAAATTTACCTTTATTATTTAAATATAACTCTTAATCAAAAGATTAAGAAGTAAAATTCACTTTTTATTTAAAAGAAATTACTTTTTCCTCTGTAATTTCTTCATCAATAATATTTTTATATTATATTAAATACTGAAATAATGAACCAATGAGTACATAAATTTTTTATTCTTTCAAATTATTACTTCCATCAATACAAAACTTTTTAACATGTCATTTATTTGGTAATGATCTAAGCACACTTTCAATAGAGACTCTATTATCCAAGGATTCTTCTAAGGACCTCATTTCATTTATTATTCTTACAGATCAATGGAACATATAATTAATAGGTTCTTCTTCACCCATTTCAAAATATTGATATTTATCAACTAATATTCAATGTTTTTTCTCTTTAACTTATATATTTTATAGTGAGTGACCTGAAAAAATATCTAAATATCATGATCATTTTTTAAATAAGATATATGATTAAAAACATTTCTATAAATTTCACAATATATAATGTTTATAACCTTGTATTTTAAGAAAAATATAAAAAAATCATTACCGATCAAGGAATCTAGATCTTTTTCAAGTAAGTAGTAATGTTTTACTATGATAGTCTAATGATCAATAATCAGTTTTTTGAAGAAGCCCTCTATTCTAACTTCACCATATTCACAGTCAATTCCATAAAAGAATAAATTTCTCCAATGAATCTAACCATTATTATAACTTGAACCTACCATCTCAAAATATATTTTTCTTAGATGATAAGTTCTAGGATATAGTTATAAAAACAAAATTTATGTGTGTTTGTATAATAGGGTTAATGATTATATAACAAACTTTCCTCAATACCAATTGTATTCCCAGATGATGACATTTTAAAATGGTCAATAAGGAGTGATTTAACCATTTTAAAAAAATTAAAATATTATATAAAAGTTAAAACTACTTTTTATATGGAAAATTAAAAATATGAACACAAAATATTTTTATAGTATTTTGGATCAATTTGATCCTATATCTACTCTTTATTTCTATATATCATTAAGATAAATTTTACCCACTAAAATCATGACTATTGTAGGTTATTCACAACTGAATTGCATCCTAACTTCTGTAGTAGTGGAATAAAAAACAAAATCCTAACTTTTAAAGGAGTGTCACAATACATTGAAGCCTAACTTTTTTAACCCGGATTCATATCCAAATTAATATATTTTTCACCATTTAGGCATAACCCAAATAGTTTTCCCTTTTTCAAACAAGAGACAAAAACCATAAGCACTATTTCGTGGGTATTATAACCCAAAAAAATCTTGAATTTTCATATAAAATTAAAAATAAAAAACTATGATACAAATAAAATATTGGAAGAACACAAAATCACAAAACCAGAGTTAGACAGTGAAATATATAAATTTCTTAGTATATTTTATCACACTATAAGAATTGGAGTGAATCACGTTGAATACTAAAACTTAAAATAATAGAATCAATGATCATAAATATTGTATAGTGGCACATCATGTACAATGCCTCTATTTTTCTTATTACAATGTTAGCATATGTCTTGCCCACTTTCACAGGTTCTATCAATCTCTTATTTATATAGATCTATCATTCACAAAAAAATCAAATATTTTTTTTATTTTAGATATTATTTTTTAAAGTATTATATAATTAATAGATTTTGAAAATAAAAAACCGCTTCAAATTTTTTCAAACCTTCATAGCAATTATTTAATTACTTCTCATAAGGTATTATTTGATTTATTATCTTTTTAATACAAGTATAATCCTTATTTTATATCATTGAATATTGTTACTTTATTATTCTAAATAATTAAACTTTAATAAAAACACACAATGTAAATATATTGATTAAAATAAATAAATAAATAATAAAATATTTAAAATTTGAATGGGTAAAATTTTCAATGTTTTTTTATGTATGATTCATTTATTTTAGAGTCTGAGTCCTTTCTCTAAAGGTGTAAATGTATGATTCAATTTAGAGACCCGAAGCTTATCGTACATGGACATTACATTACTTTTGCGGAATACTTAGTACATAACGAAAACACACACACAAGGATCGTAATAGTTTAGTGTCTTTTGAAACTCGGAACGTAATCTTCTGATCGTGGGGAAAGATCTTCAATATCTCCCATAAATATCTTCCCTTTTTTTACCTAAAAACCTTTCTATATATCCTGGGGAAAAGAAAACATAAAAGGGTGAGCTCAAATGCTCAGTAAGGGTAAACAAAAGAAATATCAATCACATCATATACATAAGAACATAGCTTTTGGAAATCTTAACCTGCAAAAGAGCTCATAATATCATAACATGGGATAAATCATAGAAGTGAAAATGAGATCCCCATAATCATAACATGAAACTTGAAACTTTGTGGAATTCCCACATAATCATATAGAATCATTTCTTGTTAGTCAAGACTCATTGCCAAGACTATCTTAGTGGACAAAGTCCCTTTCTGAATCGAGTAACCCTCGTTTCAGTCCTGTTTCACTGAACCGGTATAACCTACTATTCCAGCCATGTCTATCTCATGAGATATAAAATCTTTACCCGATGCATTGGAGGGAGATATAGGTCCCACCCATCTTATAATGAATCCTTTCTTATGTGTGCCACATAATCATAAATCATACATCATCGCAAAACCCATGTAATAAAAATGGGATTCTTAAACGACATGACATCATAAAACAACTCATATAAGATAAAGGAACTCATAAAAATAATTCCATCACAACATGATCAAATCAATTTAATAATAGGGATAAAAACAGAACCCTTTATTATCTTAGATGGAAAATAATTTTGATAAAACACTTGAACTCCATTCTTGAGGAAAATATCCTTTCTTCTTCAAAAACATTTTTCCTTTCATAACATGCCATACAACTTTAAAATAAAAGAAGTTGATTAAAAATAAACTTGAAAACTTGTAAAGGAAGATTCTTGGAAATTTTGTTTTAAAAATCCATTCAAGCCGTATAAGTTAAAAAAAACATTCTTCGTACTTTTGTCGGAAAAGTCAAAAAGTACCTCGTACGAAAAACGACAAAAGATTCCTTTCATACATATTACTAAAAACTCACCGAAGGGTAAAAATGGATTTAAAAAATTGTAGGTGGATGGAAATAATATTACATATTGAGTAAACATGGATGTGGATGATAAAATACACCCCAGTAAATACTTACGAATAAACAATCTCGGATAAAAATGAGATTGTGATATTTCCCTTACCTTAGGTCCGATTTGCTTTGTTCATGTCCGAAGCTCCTGTATAATGGTTTAAATAATGTTATTGACTTATTCCAGAATCATACATATTGATATGATATCATATATGGTCATATTATTAGCTTCTTGTTAGTAATATTTCATTGCTACTTGTTACTCGGGTCTTTATAACTTTTTGTTCTTATGCGTGTTTTGTCGAATAAATCCTTATTCTTATATTTAGGTTATAGATAATTCATTTCCAGAATGGTATTAGTGTAGTATATTCCATATTCATTCATTCAATTCATTTATATAATCATTATGAAATGAAGATCATGTAGAACGAGTCGCATCACATCGTGGAGACGGTATTCCGTACGTACGCACGAGTGATGATATCGTTCCTATGATCGTGGAATTGTATTGGAGTATATATATATTATTTCAGTATCAATATTACTTCATAATAATCATATATAGTTACTCATTACACTATTATACCCATCCTTGTAAGGTGATGGTGGAAAATAGATTACACCACGGCGTGGAGACGGTATTCCGTACGTACGCACGCGCGGTGATTTCATTTTTCCGTAGGATGGATAGAAGGTGAATTAGGTTTGTTTCATATTTATAATAACATATCAGTATGTAAGTAATATGGATGTTATTACTTTATCATGAAACAACTAAAGAAGAAGAAGTTGAAGAAAAAAGAAATTGAAAAGATCGGTAATGGATATTACCTCTTCTTTGGAACGCCTCTTTGAATCCTCCACTTAAGGAACTAAGATTGGTCTTTGGAGAAGACCAGGACCTCTAGTATTATTCTAGAGAAGTGGAGAGGATAAAATGGCAGGGGTTGGCCGAGCTTGAGTGCTCAAATTGGTGTGAGGAGGAGGGGGAGGAGGTGCCCTTTTATAAGGGAGGAGAGGGGCACCTTAGGAATATCTCAAAATATTATTTTATATTAAAGTCAAAATCGGTTTATAATGGTTCAATAGGGTCTTATTTCGAAGATAAAGTGGGGAAGGGTCGAAATCCTATCAACCAATAGGATTTAGACAAGTTTAGGGTATTATTTTAACCTTATCAATTAGATTTAACTCTAAGTTAAATAATTTAACTTTTACCATGTCTTTTTGTTTTCTTTCACTATATGGTTAATACACTTACTATAACATGCCAAACGAACCCCAAATTGTTTATTATTAATATATATATCCTTATCTATGTCATTTGGCCGAACCTTAGATTTTTAGGAATAAAATAACAATTAATAATATACTATTTGATTTAAAAACTATTTTGTGTCAATTTTGACACTATTTGATATATGATTTTTGTGAAAGTCATAACAGAATTATATGTTCTAACCAAGTTGATTAAATCAACACTAATATATCATAGTGACCTAGAAAATTAGTGGAATTCATAAAAAGTCTTAAATTACATTTATTTTGGTATTTATATTATAAATTATGTCAATATTTCATTAATAAGATAATTACTGCATCATCTTTGTGTCATAAATAAGTTATATTATTTGATGTCTAAAAATTACAAATAAAATACCATCATGTAGGAAATCTTCTTAGATTTCTAATAAATATTTAAAATCGAATTTATCTTATGTATAACCCCATATTAAAAATGATTTACTTTTTAAAATTTTATTTTAACTATTTTAACCCTTCTTTAAATAAATTAATAATAAATGTCCTAATCTAATCCAAGTGGGCCTAAATGGTCATATTTTATTCCTAAGTTTGTTTTTGGTCGAATTACACTTGTCCAATAGAATTAGGACATGTGTTAGGGTAATATTAATATCATATTTACCCTTAGTTACCCTATTTACTATTAACCGCGGTAAAAAAAAGTAAAAAGTTACTATTCACCAAAAATTATTTTCATCTCATTGAACCACATTTTACTTACTGACATCAACCGTGTCTCTCGGATTTTTGAAATTCCATTCACAGAAGCGGTAAAATTAAGTTTTATGAAAAATTCAGTTTTTTAACTACCACTTAGTAGTTTCACTATTCATCAAAAATTGATGTTTTTCAAAAAAATACCAAAATTTCACCCTAGGCTAATTTCGATATTCTGAGTCCAAAAATGAAGTCCATTTTGAGAGCTAAATTTTCTAAAATTTAAAAAGGTGGTTATTACTATTCATAACGGTTAGTTATAATAATATTTTAATAGCATATCGTTGTTTCGTGAAACTCAGTATTGCGTACTACACACGCTATCGAGGAAGGTTGTGATTGCGTGTAATGAAAGGAAAGTCAAAGATGTGTGTTGTGCAAGCTCCTTTTGGTGTAGCGTACAACAAAAGACATTAATAAAATTAAAAAGAATATTTTTCATAAAATCTCGGGCTGTTACATTCTACCCCCCTTAAAATGAATTTCGCCCTCGAAATTCGTCGGGGTTATAAATGGTTTACTATTAGAAAGTTTCTTTAATAGAAACCCACATCGTAAAAAGGAATACCAAAACTTGGCTTTAAAAACTAAAGTATGAAATGTAACGATTACCCAAATAAACTAATCACTGGGTTTCGACATAGGTGAAAACATGGATATGGAAGAGAAATCTAACCATCATGTTCTGATGGAGAGTGATAGAGAACATGTCTATGGAAAAGCCAGTAATCACAAATCCATAAATTTGTGATGATCTAAGGTACCATCTGATTCATCAGGTATAAGAGAACTAGGACAACATTTTTGGTTTTCAAGATCATTTCCCTAAAGTTAAAGAATTTGAATTAGAATAAATACTTACTTTATTTTGGTACAATCTCACTGTTGTTCGTGCCTTTAACAATTTCCACTTCATCTCTTAAATAAATGAAGTTGAATTTTTTTTATTCGTGAAGTGTTAGCAGATCATGTGATAGAATGACGGGTCATTCCATCTGTCTCAAAAGGTTAGCAAAATTTATATACATAAGTCGATCTATAGTGGGATTAATCATATATGGTTCCTAAAATGGGCTTATACTTCATATATCATACTGCTTAATATAATAACACTAGTTTCTACTAAACAGGGACTTCCTGTAGGTCAGTGGTAGGCGATAAAGGCTAGTCGCACTTCGGTTGTGGGTTCGATTCCTACAGCCTTGTCTGAAGCGATGGGCTGTCGCCCGTCCTGCAGATTGTCCTTTTTCTAAAACTACGTTACTATAACATCCCATCAATAATATCGAAAATCTTCTATCCTTAAACAATACTAACTTATGTCCAACATAATCCAGTCTAATCTTTAGGCTTATACATAACACTGCAGTCCACTCTCATAATATAGTGACAATGATTACCAGAGATTTAATACTGTCGTTGATCCCCACATATCATAAGATATGTCTTGTTGGTCACATTCCAAACATTCAAAGTCCTTAATCGTGTATTCTCTTGAATACCTTAGTGAAAACATGAGTGCAGTTAAAAGTTAACACTTTCCACATACCAAAATCCTCAAAATTCTATATACTCAAACCATGATATCACTTAGTCCTTATATCAATCATGAGCTCATGAATATTATTAAACATTTCATTTTCTCGCCTTCATTATGCGCATATCATCTTATTTCCAAAAAATATCTCAATCACTTTGAATACCACATCAATAAATATTGCAATACTCAATGATACAACATTATTTTGGAATCCCATTACATAAACACTTAATCATTCCACCACATCGTTGTCATATTCAACATTGCCAATAGTGATCGCATGTGATTTCCCTTTGTCCTTTGCCTTTAGTGGTTGCTCATGTTGATCATCACTAACCCTTGGATTAGGGAAATTATTAACATAATGCCCCATTTCCTTGCACTTGAAGCATTGAAGTGTTGGTGGTGCGTTCTCTGCAGTGTTTGCTTTATTCACATCATTAGAAACCCTTTTTCCATTACTTCGACACTCAGCTGCTCGATGACCTTCTTTTCCACACTTAAAACATTTTCTAGTCCCTTTAAGACAATCTCCACCATGCTTATTTCCACACTTTGTGCATAAGGAAGCATTCATCTTCTTTTCACCATTATTCTGAGATTTCTCCTTGAACTCCATCTTTCGTTTCTTGTCAAAACCATGAGATGGATATGTAACACCAACTTCCATTTCTACCTCGATAGCACAACGCACAATTTCTTCATAGCTACTGAAGTCTCTTATAGCTAATGTCCTTCGAAGACTTGGTTTTAAGCCACTGAAAAATCGATCAACTTTACTTTCAGGTTGGATGATAATACCAGAAGCATACCTTGCAAGTCTTGTAAAATTTGCTTCATAGGTACCAACAGATTCATCGTCCCTTTGCTTCAGTTCAAGAAACTCTTTCTCCATCTTTGTTCGAAGAATACGAGGGAAGTACTTACTGAAAAACAAGTTCTTGAACTCGTCCCATTCCATGGACTCAATTTCATCTCTTGGCCTCGTATTCTTGATAAGATTCCACTATTGATCAGCTTCACCTTCCAAACGATATACTGCTAAGATGACTTTATCATGTTCAGAACATTGAAGAACTGAAAATATCTTTTCAGTAGTACTGATCCATTGTTCAGCCACAAGTGGATCAGAAGACCCACTGAAAGAAGGTGGACGTTGCCTCATGAAGGACTCAATAGAATATTGTTCCCTTCTCTGCTCATTTGGAAGTCCAGAATGATTCATAGCTTGTGTAAGTATAGCAATAAGATTTTGCACTCCATCTCCCATAACATTTGTTTGTTCAGGAGGGCAATCATTGCATTGTCCATTGCATTGATCAACACGGTTCCTTCGGGTTCCAGCCATCGTCTAAAACCCAAAAAGAATAGTGTGAGAGGAAAAAATCATGCTAGGGAAAAAAACATAATAAAGGGGGAGTACCTTCAATATCCAACATCTTAGGTTTAATTCTATGATCGTTAGCGTAATTATATTACTATAACCTATACCTATACTTATCCCTAGGGACATCCCTAGACATACCTTAGAAATATCTCTAGGGATCTCACTAACGTTTTCGCATCCTATTTTCCAAAGGTTGACTAAACCTTTCCTCTGATACCAACTGTAGAGACCCGAAGCTTATCGTACATGGACATTACATTACTTTTGCGGAATACTTAGTACATAACGAAAACACACACACAAGGATCGTAATAGTTTAGTGTATTTGGAAACTCAGAACGTAATCTTCTGATCGTGGGGAAAGATCTTCAATATCTCCCATAAAGATCTTCCCTTTTTTTACCTAAAAACCTTTCTTTATATCCTGGGGAAAAGAAAACATAAAAGGGTGAGCTCAAATGCTCAGTAAGGGTAAACAAAAGAAATATAAATCACATCATATACATAAGAACATAGCTTTTGGAAATCTTAACCTGCAAAAGAGCTCATAATATCATAACATGGGATAAATCATAGAAGTGAAAATGAGATCCCCATAATCATAACATGAAACTTGAAACTTTGTGGCATTCACACATAATCATAAAGAATCATTTCTTGTTAGTCAAGACTCATTGCCAAGACTATCTTAGTGGACAAAGTCCCTTTCTGAATCGAGTAACCCTCGTTTCAGTCCTGTTTCACTGAACCGGTATAACCTACCATTCCAGCCCTGTCTATCTCATGAGATATAAAATCTTTACCCAATGCATTGGAGGGAGATATAGGTCCCACCCATCTTATAATGAATCCTTTCTTATGTGTGCCACATAATCATAAATCATACATCATCGCAAAACCCATGTAATAAAAATGGGATTCTTAAACGACATGACATCATAAAACAACTCATATAAGATAAAGGAATTCATAAAAATAATTCCATCACAACATGATCAAATCAATTTAATAATAGGGATAAAAATAGAACCCTTTATTATCTTAGATGGAAAATAATTTTGATAAAACACTTGAACTCCATTCTTGAGGAAAATATCCTTTCTTCTTCAAAAACATTTTTCCTTTAATAACATGCCATACAACTTTAAAATAAAAGAAGTTGATTAAAAATAAACTTGAAAACTTGTAAAGGAAGATTCTTGGAAATTTTGTTTTAAAAATCCATTCATGCCGTATAAGTTAAAAAAACATTCTTCGTACTTTTGTCGGAAAAGTCAAAAAGTACCTCGTACGAAAAACGACAAAAGATTCCTTTCATACATATTACTAAATACTCACCGAAGGGTAAAAATGGATTTAAACAATTGTAGGTGGATGGAAATAATATTACATATTGAGTAAACATGGATGTGGATGATAAAATACACCCCAGTAAATACTTACGAATAAACAATCTCGGATAAAAATGAGATTGTGATATTTCCCTTACCTTAGGTCCGATTTGCTTTGTTCGTGTCCGAAGCTCCTGTATAATGGTTTAAATAATGTTATTGACTTATTCCAGAATCATACATATTGATATGAGATCATATATGGTCATATTATTAGCTTCTTGTTAGTAATATTTCATTGTTACTTGTTACTCGGGTCTTTATAACTTTTTGTTCTTATGCGTGTTTTGTCGAATAAATCCTTATTCTTATCTTTATGTTATAGATAATTCATTTCCAGAATGGTATTAGTGTATTATATTCCATATTCATTCATTCAATTCATTTATATAATCATTATGAAATGAAGATCATGTAGAACGAGTCGGATCACATCGTGGAGACGGTATTCCGTACGTACGCACGAGTGATGATATCGTTCCTATGATCGTGGAATTGTATTGGAGTATATATATTTTATTTCAGTATCAATATTACTTCATAATAATCATATATAGTTACTCATTACACCATTATACCCATCCTTGTAAGGTGATAGTGGAAAATAGATTACACCACGGCGTGGAGACGGTATTCCGTACGTACGCACGCGCGGTGATTTCATTTTTCCGTAGGATGGATAGAAGGTGAATTAGGGTTGTTTCATATTTATAATAACATATCAGTATTTAATTAATACTGATGTTATTACTTTATCATGAAACAACTAAAGAAGAAGAAGTTGAAGAAGAAAGAAATTGAAAAGATCGGTAATGGATATTACCTCTTCTTTGGAACGCCTCTTTGAATCCTCCACTTAAGGAACTAAGATTGGTCTTTGGAGAAGACCAGGACCTCTAGTATTATTCTAGGGAAGTGGAGAGGAGAAAATGGCAGGGGTTGGCCGAGCTTGAGTGCTCAAATTGGTGTGAGGAGGAGGGGGAGGAGGTGCCCTTTTATAAGGGAGGAGAGGGGCACCTTAGGAATATCTCAAAATATTCTTTTATATTAAAGTCAAAATCGGTTTATAATGGTTCCAAAGGGTCTTATTTCAAAGATAAAGTGGGGAAGGGTCGAAATCCTATCAACCAATAGGATTTAGACAAGTTTAGGGTATTATTTTAACCTTATCAATTAGATTTAACTCTAAGTTAAATAATTTAACTTTTACCATGTCTTTTTGTTTTCTTTCACTATATGGTTAATACACTTACTATAACATACCAAACGAACCCCAAATTGTTTATTATTAATATATATATCCTTATCTATGTCATTTGGCAGAACCTTAGATTTTTAGGAATAAAATAACAATTAATAATATAATATTTGATTTAAAAACTATTTTGTGTCAATTTTGACACTATTTGATATATGATTTTTGTGAAAGTCATAACAGAATTATATGTTCGAACCAAGTTGATTATATCAACACTAATATATCATAGTGACCTAGAAAATTAGTGTAATTCATAAAAAGTCTTAAATTACATTTATTTTGGTATTTATATTATCAATTATGTCAATATTTCATTAATAAGATAATTACTGCATCTTCTTTGTGTCATAAATAAATTATATTATTTGATGTCTAAAAATTACAAATAAAATACCATCATGTAGGAAATCTTTTTAGCTTTCTAATTAATATTTACAATCGAATTTATCTTATGTATAACCCCATATTAAAAATGATTTACGTATTAAACTTTGATTTTAACTATTTTAACCCTTCTTTAAATAAATTAATAATAAATGTCCTAATCTAATCCAAGTGGGCCTAAATGGTCATATTTTATTCCTAAGTTTGTTTTTGGTCGAATTACACTTGTCCAATAGAATTAGGACATGTGTTAGGGTAATATTAATATCATATTTACCCTTAGTTACCCTATTTACTATTAACGGCGGTAAAAAAAAGTAAAAAGTTACTATTCACAAAAAATTATTTTCATCTCATTGAACCACATTTTACTTACTGACATCAACCGTGTCTCTCGGATTTTTGAAATTCCATTCACAGAAGCGGTAAAATTAAGTTTTATGAAAAATTCAGTTTTTTAACTACCACTTAGTAGTTTCACTATTCATCAAAAATTGATGTTTTTCAGAAAAATACCAAAATTTCACCCTAGGCTAATTTCGATATTCTGAGTCCAAAAATGAAGTCCATTTTGAGAGCTAAATTTTCTAAAATTTAAAAAGGTGGTTATTACTATTCATAACGGCTAGTTATAATAATATTTTAATAGCATATCGTTGTTTCGTGAAACTCAGTATTGCGTACTACACACGCTATCGAGGAAGGTTGTGATTGCGTGTAATGAATGGCAAGTCAAATATGCGTGTTGTGCAAGCTCCTTTTGGTGTAGCGTACAACACAAGACATTAATAAAATTAAAAAGAATATTTTTCATAAAATCTCGGGCTGTTACATTCAAACATTCTGTTTATGATTCATTAAAACTATATATTATTTATTCTATTCTAATTCATTTTTATATGATCCATTTCATTATTATTTATATAGGTCCTTTGGTTTATGTATTATTCATGTCAATTGTGTATTATTCATTTTTCTATTTTGTATGTGTTATTTCATTTTTTATGTGTCATTTTATTTTGTAAAAAAGTTATTTTAAACCTTGAAAAATATTGAAAATTTTGTAGAATAAATTTTTTATAGAATTAAAAAATAATATTAACATTTTACAAACAATGAATAATCCAACTCAAAATAATTTTTTTCTAATAAAATTAGTGAAACATTTAGTAAAATGGATTATTCTTACATTTAATAAAAAATTTATATAAAAAAATTAAAAAAAATATTCTTTCCTTATGCAATTAGTGAATGATTCAATAAAATTAATTATTCTATTCTAAACTAGTGTGGAAGGGAATAATAATATAAATATTTTGTAATAATAAAAACACAATCAAATATAGTGAGAAGTGTTGAACCTGTAATGTGTTATTATGATCGCCATCAATTAAGATATTTCTAACTTTTTAGTTAATTCGGTCTTCACCTAATCTTAGAACATACCCTAGTGAATTCATCCTGGCTATTTTGTAGATGATTATTGCTATAATTGGTGACCACACCCATACTAGTGGGTGTTTTTATCTAGGAAGTAACATATATAAACTATCCAAGACCTCTATAAGGGTGTTAGGGGTTGTGGTGAGTGTAAAATGATCAATATAAATGCACCATGTCGTTTCACTGATCATGGTGGATTGAGAGTCCTCCTATAAAAAATAGTATATAGAATAAGGATATGAGGATAGTTCCCAACTTGTTGGAGTAAAAGTGGGAAAAATCATTTCACCATGTCATGGGGAAGGTTGTTTCGCTGGATAAAATTTAGGCTTCGATCCATCTTAGACAAATAGCATTCAATTCTATTCATATAAGAATTTACTTGACTCATTAAAGAATTCATTCAATCTAAGGAACCCCATATCATATAAAGGCTATAAATTGAGAACTAGAGAGGCTTGGATATAAACAATTAACCTCCATAATAATTTCATACTTTTGAATAAATAAATGGAATAATTTGATGAGGATTATCCTAGATATTCCAATTCATAAAAGGAAAATTAGGCTTCGGTATCTGTAATCCATTTTCTCTTTGCCTCTTTATCTTTGTGATAATTTATCTATTTTTATAATTTATAAAAGGCTCTTCATCTTTTACCTTCTCTATTTCTCTCTCTCTATTTAATATTATAAAAAATATTCTAGGGATAGAATTGAGTTCTTTATAAAGGTTTTGTAAAATATAACCTCAATAATCATATTCTACTTCTTTAGGTTCTCACCATCATTAAAGTGAGGGATCTTGGTTTTTTGGTCATTGTTAAAACCAAGGGTCTCATTTTTTGTTCTTGGTTTTTATTGAAATGAAGAGATTCTTTATTCTTATTGGGTTATTGGTATTCCATTAAAACCATGGGAGGAATATAACTATCTCTATTATTTAAGAGGGGAAGAGATATATGGTACTCATTCTTGAGTTATTGTCGAACTCATATAGAAAAGTGTGCATTTTTAAATTCCACTGTGATCCCTTTACATTGATTTTTTTATTCCAAAATAAAATTATTTCATGATAAATGATTTAATACTATAACATCATTTTAAATTGTTTTTAAAAATAAATTCCCCTATACTCATTCCAATTTCTCTATGACCTATATTTCATGTTCAAGGTGATGATTTTGTTTTTTAAAAATATCTTCATTTTCAAAAATTAGTTTTAATTTTCAATGTCTAAAATGGTTTTAGAGTTCATTATTTTTAAAATTTTATCTTTTGAAAACACCCTTGGTAATCCCTATCGACACTATATTGTTTGTGCACCTTTTTTAATGGTTCATACTATACATATTGGAAAACTCACATGTCCACTTTTCTTGGTTATATAGGACATCATTTTTGGAAAATTCTTATACATGGAATTATTCCTTTTAAAGAATTATAGGATAAATGGACTCCTAATGATATTGATTATTTTGAAAATAATAACAAATATATGAATTAATTACATTTTTTTTAGATCATAATTATTTTAATCACATTTATAATTTTAAAACCACTCATAAAATCTAGTAATTGATATAATTTACTAATCAAGGAAAAAATAAAGTGAAATATACTAGACTTTATATGTTTATACGTGATTTTAAAAGATTTAGTATGCATAAAAATGAATATATTATTGAAATTTTCATATAATTCAATGAAATTTGCAATGGTTTAAAGTATATTAGTGATGATTTTCCTATATTAACTTTAGTTAAAAAGATTATTTGGGTCTTAACAAGAACTTATATACCAATAGTGACAGCAATCCATAAAGAAAATGACATAGAAAATATCATTTGAGGAGATAATCATATCTCACATGAACTATAATATTACAATTAATAGACGAGATTATAAGGAATCTAAACAATTCAAGGAAGAAATGATTACTTTCAAATAAATTAATGATGACACTTATAGTGATGATAAAATGGAAAATCTACCTAAGAAGATAAACTGATTATTCAAGATAAATAAATACTTCTAATATATCAAAAATGAAGGTGATCAAAGGGAATAAGAAGTGACATGCTTAGGATAAAAAAATAAGGGACACCTAAAGAACCAATTCCTAGGGATCAAAAATAATAATAAGGATCATAATATTAAAAACAATAAATCCTTAAATTTCTTAACCTATTGTGAAAGTTATTAGTCTCTCTCCTCAATAAAATCAAACAATGAAATTACTAAGTTTCTTATTCCTCAAGTCGTGGTTAGTAACAAAGTGGAATCAAACTCTTCTTCCTCCTACTCAAATTCTTCTTCCTATTCCATGAATTATTTTTCTTCTAACCACTTAAGCTAATAAGATATAAACGATACTCATGATAAAATTGAATGAGGATTTTTCAATCTAACTTCAATTTACTAAGAGCATAAAATTAATATAATCAAGTGCTTAATGATAAGGATCAAATCATAATAAAAAATATGAGTTATCATCAAAATTAAATGGTCAGTCAAATGTACATGAATTAAAATTGTCTATCGATGATCTCAAAAAAAATCTATCAAAAAATTGAACCAAAGATAATAATACCTAAATAAAAAAATTCAATAACCCTTGATTTTTTTTTGTTTTGGCCTTTTAAACAATTCTAGTTCTCCCAAAAAAATGTATTTTGTAAAAGGAGTTTCAAAAAACAATGTTTTCTAATTATTTTCATAAGATAAGGAATTTAATTTATGAATGTAATTAAAAAACACAATATTTTAGACCAAAAGGTATCCATATTTCATCTCATGTATCATCTCAAAAATTATTTTCAAAATAATTGGGTACCAAAATCCCTATTATCTAATATATGTGGACCCAAAATCTAGGTAACAAATGGAATAATTTATTATTTTTTTAGAATCATGTATAAAGAGTAAATCTCAAAATGAAACATGGTATATGGATATAGAATTCTCTCAAAAGATGTGTGGTAACCCCTATAAATTTAATCAACTTAAAAAACTCAATAGAGGATACATCAATTTCAGTGACAATGTAAGAAGTAAAGTCACTATTATAGGTACAATCAGTTTTCATAACTATACTCTTATAAAATATATTTTATTAATTAAGGGTTAAAAACAAAATTTTCTAATAATTATCCAATTTTGTGATGATGGTTTTAAAATCATATTTGAAATTAATTTTTGAAAAAAAAATTACTTTAAAGGAAAACATTTATTTATTTTACTTCAATTTAAAATTGTGTATATTGTCATTTTAAAATATATTTATTCTGAAAATTTTAAACTTTTGAGTGTTAAAGATATATATTCATGGGTTTTTGTTATATTCTTATGTCATGGTATCCCACATGCATTCATTAAGCTCAACCAGCATTTACTAGTTTGATATTTTACAAAACTGCATTTCAAAGATAATATAGTTTGTAAACCTTAACAATATGGTAGGAAACAAAATCCCTATTTTAAACCTAAAAAACATGTAAAAAACTATAATTGCCTCTATTTTGGTATCTTTGATATTTTTGTACCAACTCAAGTCGAAATTATTCGAGGAAAATCATACTATTTTATGATTATCAATGATTATACAAGATTCACTTGTATCTTTTTCTTGGAACAAAAATATTAGGCTTGTTAATTATTAATAATATTCTCCATGAAGGTTGAAAATTAAAAGGGTAATAAAATCATTTCTATTTTAAGTGATCATGGGGGTGTAATAACAATGACTTTGATTAAAGTTTTTCTTCACAAAGTTATAATAACACTTTTTCCACTCCTATAACACCTCAACAATGTGTGGTTGTTGGAAGATGGAATCAAACTCCTAAAGAAGTATTGATATACCTTTGGAATTTTTTCAAACTCCCTAAAAAATTTTGGGCTTAGGTGTTCAATATCGCTTGTTATATCATAAATTATATTCTTGAAAGATCCTTTCTCAAAAAGACCCCTTATGAACTTTGGAAAAATAAAATTATGAATGTTGGATTTTTAAAAGTGTTTGGATGTAAATGTTATATTCATAACACTAAATAACAAATGTGTAAATTTTATCCAAAATTTGATGATGGAATATCTCTTGGGTACTCAAACTCATGTGAATCCAACTAAGTCAATAAAAAAGAACTAAATCTATTGAAGAATCCGTTCATATCAAATTCAATGAAAATATTCTTAAACCTTGATTCCATTTATAATCTATGTATAACCATGAAACATTTATTTTAAATGATCCGTAATATCCTAAAAGTTCTATTAAAAATGAATCACCTTCTATTTATTTACCTAAATCTTTGAAAAAAATCTAAATACCATCTCCAAAAAAATATTTTTTCAGTGTTTTTCAAGATAATAATCATACTTGAAAATCTATTTTAAATGACGTTGAGAATCATTCTTTTCTTTATTTTCTAAAACCTAAAACCCTTTATGACACTATTAATGATGGAAATTATGTTGTTTATATACATTAAGAGTTAATATAATTCCAAAGGAATGATGTTTGGACTCTTATTAAAAGACCTGTTGATCATCCTATTATTAGTACAAAATGGGTTTTTAAAAATAAATTAGATGAGAAAGGTAATGTCACATGTAACAAAGATAAACTCGTAGTTAAACTCTATAATCAATAAGAAGATATAAATTATGGTAGAACTTTTTCCCCTATTTATAGGATATAATATGTAAGGATCTTATTGTTATTGAATACGCATCTCAATTTTATGAATTTTCAAATGTGTGTTAAAAGTGATTTTATAAATGGGTTTCTCTCTAAAAATTATTTTCTTAAACAATAACCCAATTTTGGAAAACCAGAATTTAAAAATCAATTTTGAAGTTAACCAATGATTTATATGGTTTAAAATAATACCCCCATGATTGGTACTAAAGGTTAAAAGGTTTTATGTCATCTAATGATTTCCAAATAGGAAAAGATTATTTGAAATTATTTCTAAAAAATGTTTCAAATAATCTTTTAATAATTAAAATATATATCAATAATGTAATTTTTGGATCAAAAAATGAATCTATTTGAAATTAATTTTTAAATATTATAAGAAAAAAATTTCAAATTATTTTTATAGGTGAGTTAACATCATTTCTTGGTTTTTAAATATCTCAAAATGTGGATGGAACTTTTCTTATCCAAAGAAAATGCACTAATGAATGACTAAAGTGTTTTTACATGGATAATTATAAGTAAATTATCACACATATGACTATGTATTGTAATCTAAAATTTGAGTAAGTCCATAAAATGGTTTATAGAAGGATTTATGGAAGTATTATTTGGAGTCCAATTTACCTTACAATGACCCGACCAAACATTATGTTCGGTGTTTTACTTTGTTCTGATTTTTAATCCAATTCTAAATAATCTCATTCAAACTCACATAAAATGATTTTTATTTTTTAAAATTGTTCTAAAAATCATCGTTTATTCTATCCTAAACGATCCTCTTTTAATCTTTATAGTTTTTCTGATGTTTATTTTGGTGTATGTAAACTATATAGGAAAAAAACAATAGGGACTTGTCACCTTATTATAAATTCCTTAATATCTTGGATTGGTAGAAATAAAAATTAAATTTCTCTTTATAAAGTTAAATTAGAATATGTAACTACAGTAAATTGTTGCACCCAAATTATATGGAGGAAAAAATGCTCTTAGATTTTAGGATAATATTTATTTATATTTCAATTAAATATGATATTTCTAGTTCTATAAGCACCACTTGAAATAATTTTCAGTATTCATACACTAAGAATATTGATATTCATCATTACTTTTTGAGAGACCAATTTCATAAAGAATATATCAACTTAGAATATATTACCATAGATCTTAAATTAGCTAATATCTTCAAAAAACCTCTTGCTTTAAATTTTATTAATTTAATAAAACTGAGGGTTGGAATATAATGATTGTACTTTTTGTGTCTTTACCTTTTCTTTTCTATGTTTTATTTTTTAAAATCATGGTCATTTTTTAAAATATTTTCTTTATTTTAAAAAAATTGTTTACATTTTCAAAATCACGTTTTTATGATTACCTTAATTAAATTATTCTGGTTTTCTCTTATCTATCTAACACATTTTCTTTATAATTTTTTTCTATTAATAATAGGGGATAAAGGTTTATTATTTTTGGCATATAAACTTTTAATGTTAATGGGTAAAAAAATCTAATGTTCTCAATGGAGGCAGATCTTGTTTCAAGTGAGAGACATATGATTGGTATAACAAAATATTTTATCCTTTCCCCTATATTTTTTATTCTATTTTCTTCACTAACTTATTATCTTGTATTATTTTATTTTAATCTTGAATGATTGTTTTTGGTCATCAAAATGGGGCATATTATTGAACCACATATAATTTTCTTTGATCACAATAACTTAAGTTGTTTCTAACATTTGTTTTTATGGAACTTGGCCTTTACCATTGCTTATACCATACCCTAGTGAATTTATCCAGCCTATTTTTAAGATTATTGAGGCTATTGTTAGTGACCATGCCCACTGTAGTGCATGATATGATCTTAGAAGTCACCTATGTTAAATTATCAGGACCGATACAGTTGTGTTGGTGGTCATGGTGAGTGAAAACTGGTGTTTCTAAATGCACCATGTTGTTCCACTAAGCTTAGTGGATAATGATTTCTCTTATGAAAAATATCCTATAGAAGAAGGATAAAAACATAGTACTTGTCATATTGGAGTCAAAATAGGAAAAGGTCTTTCACCATGCTATGATAAAGGGTGGTGTTTAATGGATTATGTGTATTCATTGATCTAACTCAATAAAATAACATTAAATGGTGGTGTTAGAGTCATTGAATCGGATTATTAAATGATTTTATTGACCTAGGGGCCCCATCTTATATGATGTTATAAATAGTGACCTAGGGAGTTTTGGATCTAAATAATGAACCTATATGACTACTTATTTCTTCTGAATCGATCCATGATTTAATTTTTCAAGGATTATCCAGGATCATGTAATTATCAAAAGGAACATTGTGCTTCAACATCTTCAATACATTTTATCTTTTTCTATTTATATTTGATCCAATTATACCCTTTTGTGTTTTTTAAAGGCTCTTCCTCTTATACCTTTTCTCTCATTGTCTTTCATATTATACCAAATTTAATAGGAAAATAATTGAGTGATTTATAAAGGGTTTTAAAAAAAACATTTATCATCATATTCTTCTTCATTACGTACTCACCAAATTTAAAGTGAGGGATTCTGCTTCTTGGTCTCCCTTAAAACAAACGGTCTTATTTTTGGTTCTTAGTTTCTATTAAAACAAAGAGATTCATTCCTCTTCTTGAGTTCTTGTTATTATTTTAATACCAAGGTAGAAATATAACTCTCTCGGGCCTTTTTGTGGTAAGTAGATGAAGGGGGTCATTATTTAGCTATTTCTAAACTCCTTTATCAAAGTGTACTTTTCAATTTCTACTATACTATGGTTACTTTTGTTAGTTAATTCTTAAATAAAATTATTACATGAAAAATGAATTAATTTTATACAAAATTTTAAATTTTTTTAAAGTAAATTCACCCCCACCCCTCCCTCTTCTTATTTTATCTCTTACCTATAATAAGGATCCTCTTTAATAACCATCACTTCTAGTAAACAATTGTAAATCATTCTACAATCTGTATGTTTTTTTGATGCCTTCTCTGATAAACTCTATTTTCAATTATATTATCTCATACTGGTGAATTGGACCACATACTATGAAATGTACATATATACATTAGAAGATCCCCATTTGATCAATCTACATTCAGATATAGTTTCGAGTGCTACTTGCCAAACCATCCTATATACCTTATCTTTCACTAAACTCAACTTTTGGTGTATTTAAATAGAAATCAAAACATGATTAACTTTACTAATATGGGAAGCATTGATAGAGATGATCTTATGTATTACATTGACTAGGGAAAAATATCTCAACTATTAGTTTTCTTATATTTTCAAAAAGCTAAAATTTCAAATATATTCCACTTCCTCAAGAAAATATGTCACGTATCCTCATTTTGATTTATAAAATTTCATATCTAAAATTTATATCATAAAAAATATATAATGTATAATTTTTATCCATAAATATGAAAAACATTTGGATATTATGTAATTTCCTTCTCCTAAAAAAATATCATGCATATGAATTCCAATGGGAAAATATGTCATGAATTCTATATTTAAGAAAAATATATTATGTATGCTCTCACCTTCCTAGAAATATATTACATAACCACTTATTATCCTCAAAAATATATTATAAATTTCTTAATGGGTATTAAAATGTTTTAAGTATCACCTTCCTTAATAGAAAATTTTATGAATCCTTGGTTTATTCTTGAATATGTTTCGTATTTTCATATATAAACATTTGGTCATTTTTTATCATCTAATGTCACTCAAAAATAACCTGAAAACCATGGAAATCTTAAACACATAGTAGTATTTGTACAATTGATACTATAATTTAATTTAAGAATTAAAAATAGAATTAAAATCCTTTTAATAGGTTAAATACATAATCAATGTCTAGATTTTAAATAAATTCAAAAATTAATAAAAAAAACTCAAAATTAATATATAATTTATTTAATACTTCAATTCAAGATCCACAAAAGTGTTAAAAATAATTTAATTTATTATATTTTAACTAAATTATAGGGTAAATTTACATTGAAAATTAATAATAATATTGAAAATATTGGATATCATTTGATATGATATAGAAAGTGATTTTTTATTACACCTTTAGGCTTCGAATTTGGAATTAAACATTGGGTTTAAGTTTTATAAGAATTTAATTTTCATCAGGAAGTTGGGATAGATTTTAAAAAGGATTAATAATCAATTTTATATTACATTAGGTTATGATATTATATATTGCAACATGGTTATTACTATTTTAGGTTTTTCATGATTACTTTCATTTTCATATAGGCCATGTATTTTGGGTTTAGTGGTAATTGGTTATATAGAGTCACCTATCCAATCAAAAAGGTCATGCATGATTCTAAGTAGCCATATAAAAGTTATATATATTTCTTTTTAAACACATAAAGTTCCTTCAAAGTACTTAAGTATTCTTATTAAACATTCAAAAATGTTTTTATGGACATTCTAGGGTGATTTTAGTGGTTTTATCATTATTTATTTAATGGATCATGAGTAAAAAAGGATGGTTGGACATAGAATATCATGTAATATCTAAATATAGTTTATATTTATTTATTTCACCCATTATCACTCTAAAATATATATGGGTATATCATATCTTGAATCAATGAATATATATTTAGGTTTATCATTCATATTGATACCAGTTATAAATATCCATGACATTGTCAGTTTATATATCATCAAATAGGGAATTATTATAGATAAATTTGTATAGATTTATTAATTAAATATTTTTTTCTGAGATTATATAATCTAGTATGATTTATGAATTGTTGATAAATTATCATTGATTCAAAATGAATGATTTTTAATAAATCTAAATAGTGTACCAGTGATTCTTATATTTAATATCTATCTAATGAAGAGGATAATTGAATATGTGGGTGTGATGTGATCATTGGTATTTTCACCCTTATTCAATGGTTTTAAGGTTTTCTTGTTGTTGGTTATCCTTTCACCCCCTCCATTCATCTTACCCTCTTAGGTGAGTTTGTCCCTCCATGTTTTGTGGCCCATTTATTTTTACTTCTTTTAATTTACTTGGACCTTTATTTCCTATAAGTTGTTGATATCAAGAAAAACACTGGATTATATAGGGTTTATTTATAGCGCTGGTGCAGTTTCATTCAAGTGAAACTTTGGATTTTCTTAGTTTTCTCAGTGTTTCCATCAATGTTACCATTATATAGTTTCCCTTTTCCTTAGTAGTCTTTGTTTTGATTCATTTAATGTTTTTGTTCCTCATTTTTATACTTTTCTTTGGAATATTATCAAACATTAATTTGATTATGGATTCTCAATTTTGATGTTTCCCTATTTCAGATTCCCCTATCTTAGTTTCTTCATTGGGATTACTTAATGTTTTTTAAACCCTAATCTTTGGTTTTCTTTATAACACTCCGAATGTTTAAAATATGAACATCATATTTGATAGCATGTATGACATGAAAAAATAAGAATAGAAAGAAATATAATATCATGATACTTTTCAATATATTAATTACTTTAAATAAATTAAATATATTATATTTCTTTAAATTCATGCAATATTTATTTAGATTTCATTACATGTAATAGTGACTTTCTTTGGTGGCTTGCATTACACGCATGACTGAGTTTTATAAAATACTATTAATATTATTATTTAAAATGGAAATTACTTCCTAACCATAAAATTATGGAATATAAATAGTATTATATGACTTATGAAATATTTGGTTGAATTCATTAGTTAAAAACTAATTATATATCAATATAAAAACTTATTGAATATAAAGAAAATGTTTTAATAAAAAATATTTTTATATACCAAAATAATTTTATCATTATAAATTAAATTAATTATTATTAGTGGATAATATTAAGTAAATTTATATATTAAATATTCAATAAAAAAAATTGACATTCATACAATAAATTTTATAGGTATAAGATAAGAACAAACCCAATTTTATGCACAAAAAGTTATATTTTCCAAAAGGTGGTTTTACCGCCTTTTAATGGCATACTTATTTTAAAAATAAAAATTGACACTTTTATAAATTTTATTTGAAAAAAGGAAAATAATTTTTTAAAATTTAAGGTCAAAATTATCTTTGGGTCAGTTTTTGGTATTTTTCTAAGAAAGTTTATTTTTTTTATGAATAGTGAAAATACTGGATTTCAATTAAAAACTTTCATTTCATTTAAATTATTTATATTTTAAAACTATATTTTAAATTAATTTTAAAGTAAAATTATTTCAATTATACATATATTAATCCAATTTATTTCATTTAAATCAATTTAATATTAAAATTAAATATGAAATCTATGTAAACTTTTGATCTTTTCTCTTTAAAACCTGATTTCTCGACACATCTACGTCACTAATTTTAAATTCATATTTTAAAATTATATTATTTGAATTTTGAAAAAATTATTTTATATTTTTAATCATTATAATTTCTAATTTCTAATAAGTTTATCTAATTTTTTTACCAAAATGATTATTCAATGTAGTTAAAATTAATTACAGTGGTTAAGGGAAAAATGAGTTAACCAGTGGACTGAACTTTAAACTTATAGTGCCAAAAGACCTAAATGATTTTCCAAAACCAATTTAATATATATATATATAGACATTATAACTTCTATTATATATATTTATCTATTAATATATCCAATCTAAATATAAAAAATTTCGGTGTAATTCCCTCTTTCAAAAATTTACAAGTTTGGAACTCACTATACTTATAAAAGGCCTCCCCCTATCCTCCATATTTACACCTCTCAAACCACTTTGGTTCAGATAAACACTAACCTGATCACTAAAAAAAGTCCATCCCATATTTCTGTAAGCTTTATCTTGGGTATAAAACTAACTTATGATGGAATTAGTGCAAACCTAATGAGGATACTAGTAGAAGTGGTAATGTTTTTCTAAAATAATTTTTATTTTATTTCCTCCTTCATCTCTCTAAATTCATTGTATATCATGACTATATAATAACATAAGTATATTAAATATATTTTTATATTTTTATGTTAATGTTAAAACCTTCAAATTCACACACTTAAATCAAATGGTTTTCCAAATCATCATTTGTGTATATGGAGGACTACCACCTCACAACCCGATGTCATTCGTTTTTCCATTACCACCTTTTAAGGTAGCTAATAATTTTGAAAATGATATTTATATATGATTTATAGGATATTTTTGATTTATTAATTATTATTTAATTATTATATAAAACATTCCTTTATTCATTCCCTTTTTTGGAAATATGATAATGTCATTTGTGGGTATGGTGGACTAGTGCTTCGCAAAGTGATGTGATTTGTTCACACTTTTCTTGGAATGTATTAAAGATGATTTTAACTAAAATACGTTATATATATTACATAATAATTATACTATAATGATAATATATATATACATATGGAATTTTCTTTTTTTCTTTCAAAATGATTAGAAAATGGAAACAGCGTTCAAGCGAATGTACGACCTATCATCTCCATGAACGGTGTATTTCATAAACTATCAGAATATTTTATGTATTACACTAAATAATTATATACTAAATATATATATTATATTTATATCATGGTTTAAATTATGTAGATTATTTAATCATGAATTATTTAAGAGGAGAAAAAAATAATAAGTCAAAACGTACTCAAAAAACAAGGAAATTAATACCCTAAACAATGAAAACAATGAAATATTATTAATAAACCAGTAGTGAGATGTTATAAAAGTATCATATATGATATCATGAATACTAATATAGTTTTTATATAAGTTAATAAAATTATTAAAACCATTATACCAGATTTCAAATAGAATTCAACCATAAGGAAGTGTAGGGTAAGGGATTTCATCTCAATTTACATACCATTGAGTCTTATTTGTTATTATGCACCAATTCACATTATGTGATGTTTATACTATCCCTTTTACATGTAAAATAATCAATAATTTATTATTCATGGTATTTTAACTTTAAATTTTAATCATTTAATCCAAGAGGATTCGATTTGAAAATTACCATGTAATGAAAGTTATTGTGAAATCTCACTTTCTTTTATGATTGTTAACTTTATCTTAAAACAATCACTTTATTGTAATTATTTTTCAGTATAAATTAAATTTATATTAAATATCAATATTATTGGGTTATGGATATGATTAATTCCTAAACCTTATACCATTTTTATATTTGGATTTTAATTTTAATGTTATTTAATTAACTATGAAATATTGATAAATCATTATCATTTACTCAATATGGATATTTGATAAGGAATATTGTATATGAATTAAATCGATTATTTAATATATGATAAATGATTTGGACTAGAATTGATTTTTGGAACCAAAAATTTATATATCCCCATGATTCATCATCATGCCTCATAAGGCAAATTTTTTGGCCAAATTAAATAGGTTCCTACCTATAGTTTTAAATTGTCTTGTGAAAGGCCTTGACGGTATAGGTTTTAATGTTCCTAGGACACAATTTCCATAAATTAACAATTTAATTCATTGAGAATTTAGATATTATTATTAATAATAAATAACATTTTCTCTTTGGAATTATTAATTGATGAATTTAATTCTGAGTTTATTGATTAAATGGCATGTGTTTTAGTTATTTACCTTATCAGGTTGATTATTCCTTATATATTTATTTAAATGTAATTTGTGTTTAGATATCAAAAATTCCATGTTTATTATGCTTATTTATTCCTAATATCTTCCACTATACTTAAACCTTAATAAGTATTTGATATAGTCTTTATTTTTTTACTTTCACAAGTTATAAAGAAGAAATATTTGAATGAGTTTTAAAGGATACACTCTATTAAATTTTGTTATGTATTATTTTTTTGTTTTATATTCCCAATGTAATATGGATATCATGTATGTAGTATGGTTTTTCAAAATTGTTAAACTTCTTATTCCATTGGGACTTGAATCATTTATCAATGCCAGTATAATAAAGTAAGGCACCAACTCCGAGCTATTGAGGTTGGGGTCACTAAAGAATATATGAGAGGATGTTTGGTAGAAATCAAAGAAACTAGATTTAGGAAATAATAGATTGAGGTACTTAACCATATGATATAATTTGTGGATAAGTATATAATAACACACTAAAGTTTTGTTAAGATATAGATTATGTGATTTTCCTTACAATATATCCATGTCTGGATACTAAACATATACATGGTTTTGGCATATATTTACCTAGGGGTATTAACTCTAAAAATTGTGTGTCGGTCTTGACTTGATCATAAACTGGTGAAAAAAACGGGTCTTATTATGACCCGGTTTGACACTCCTAGGGGATATGCTTAGGATAATTAATATTTTCTCTACAAACCATTATAAAGGATTTTAATAGATGATGATAATGAATTACCTACCCAAATGGTAATATCCTAGTGGTTACATCATTGAGGGTCTCATGGGACCTTTCAGGATCGAGTCTCCCTGAGTACTTTTTGGTGAAATATTTTCTTTTTTTCTTTGTAATCCCCCTTCCAAAACTTGTTTAATGAAAATTAATGGACTAGGTTAAACCTTAGACCAAGGAAGGACCAATGTTGAAATAAAATGGTTGAAGTATTTATTGGGTTCAATAATTAAATTGTAGAAGTATTTTACCAATGGTATTTTGGTTATAATTATCATGAAACATCTATGGATTATGTTAAATTGTAAAATCACATGCATCTTCATTAACTTATGATTTTTGGATACCACCATAGATTTCTGAGATTAAGGATGATCATAAGTTTTACGTATCAAACACCTCTTTTTAGGATTTAAGTGATAAGATTCTACCAAGATTAAGGGAATTTTGGATAAATTTAGGGAAAGTATATGTTTTAGTGGAACATTTATTTGAGAAATAATGCATTTATATTTATAGACATAAGTTTAAAGGTATTTAAAGTCTTTAGTGTTGATATGATCATTAATGATATTGAAATAATAATACAAGTACACTTTATAAAAGAAATATGTTTCATTAAAAATGACAGTAAAAAGGTTATTTAATGATTAAATTTATTTCAAGTATTTACATCATGTTTTTGGGAACATTATAAGAATTATATTAATATTGTTTATAAATATTAAAACCTTCATCCAGGGTGAAAAGTTGTCACATTCATCAAGGTGGTTGGGCCTGAACCCATGATTGATGGATGATAAGGGTTTCGAGCATACCATTATCCTATGTGATGTCTTAGTTAATATTTTTTTGTTTTTAGTTGAACAATTTGATTAATAATATTATTGATTAAGAAGTAGTTTTAATTTTGTGGTTTAGAGAGTAACTTATTAATCCTATTGTTTTTGTAAAATATATAGAGAAGGACAAAAAGGATTTTCACACTTTTATAGATAATAACATCATTTAAAAGTGAATTTTAGTGCTTTAAGAATAAAAATTCAATTTTGGATAATTATTTTTGGAGTCAGAAATGAATTTGAAATTGATCAAAACACAACAAAAGGATTAAATTTTTATTATGAAATAGAAAAGTATCAAGATAGTAAAATAATTTCTCAAATTTAGAGAAAATATCTTAAAATAAAATACTATGATATTTCCAACATTTCTGATGATATAAATAACATTTTCACACCTATTAGATTTAAGTTTTTGATCACCTAAACTTTACATTTATCATGAAATTTTTTCTGATAAATGACTTCAATCACTCTCTATAAATATTTACACTTTTCTTATATGTACATATCTTTAATTTACACTGATGTTATCCGACTTGGAAACAAGTTATGTGTTCTTCCATATGACTTGGTACTTCCCACTCTCTCTTTTCAAGAGGATACTTTACGAAAATTTCTCACTATGTGGGATTTCAATGACGTAATTTGTAAATATCAACTTTTAATTATCAAGATCATTTTTAAACTATGAGGCTGTGATTTATTTAAGGTGCAGAGAATGTAACACCACAAAATTTTAAAATATGAGAAACATATGTGATATTCTGTATAACATGAAATGCCAAGAATAAAAAAGAATATAGAAATCAAATACATTATGATATATTTACTATTTAAAATAAATTAAATCTATTCTATATCATGTATACATGCAATACTGAGCTAGCTTGCATTACATGCAACAATGACTTTCTTTCATAGCTTGTGTTACATGAAAGACCAAGTTTTACCAAATACTACTAATATTATTATTTGAAATGAAAATTACAACTTAGACATTAAATTAATTTATAAATAGGACAAAATAACTTAAAAAATATAGTGTTGAATTTATTGGTTACTAATTAATTATAAGTAAATATAAAATGCAATTGAATATATAAGAAATGTTTTTATAAAAAAGTATTTTTATGAGCCAAAGGAATTTTAACATAATAAATTAAATTAATTAATATTTTTTGAAGATATTAATGAAATTTATATATTATATATTCAATAAAAAATTGATATTTATCCAATCTATTTGATATTCATAAGATAATAACAACCCTAATTTACACATAAAGAAGCAGTATTTTCCTAAAGTAGTTTTGTCACCTTTAAATGGAACACTTGTTTTAAAACAAAACATTGAAACTTTTACAAATTTTATTAGAATAAATAAACTTAATTTTTTGAAATATTAATGTAAAAATTATCTTAGGTTTAATTTTTGGTATTTTTCTGAGAAATTTCATTTTGTGATGAATGGTGAAAAATGAGCGATTTTAATTGAAAACTACCTTTTAGTATTAATAATTTATAATGTTACACAATATTTTTAATTGTTTTTAAAGTAAAAATAGTTAAATTATAAATATATTAATCTGATTTAGGTCATTTTAATCAATTTAATATAGAAATTGAATACAAAAACGTTTTAATCTTTTGATATTTTTTCTTTAAAGACTCACTTTCTCAACATATATGCACGATTATTTTAAATTAATTCAATCAACTTCTATGACATTATTTTGGATAAATTGATTTCATATTTTTAATAAGAATAATTTATAATTTATAATAAGTTAAAATTAATTTTTTACGATAATTATTAGTGAAATTAATAAAATTAATTAGAGCATTTAAGAGAGAAACAAGTTTACCAAGGGACTAAACTCTAAACTTAAGGGTCCAAATGACCTAGAAAATTGTCCATAAAAAATTTTATTACCATATTTAAGCATTATGACATACATTATTGATATTTTTACAGTATTATTTTCACTTTAAATTTAAAAAATATGGGTTTAATACCCTCTTTAAAAAAATTACAAGTTCTATACTCGCCCCACTTATTAATGGTCTCCCCCTATCCCCCTTCTTCAAACCACTAAAACCACATTGATTTAGAAAATATATATCCAAATAACTCCGAAAATTCCCTAACCAAACACTAGAAGCCCTATATTAGGAGAAAATACAACATAAGAATGTATTAGTGCAAACCTAATGAGGATACCCAAAGAAGAGGTAGTGTTTTTCAAAAAGCATTTTTTTAATTTCCTACTAAACCTCCTTTATTTATTTGTATATAAAAATTATATAATAAACCAAGTATCTTAAATATAATAATATGTTTTTAATTTAATATTATTATCTAAAACTTCATACACTTCCATCAAATGGGTTATAAAATCATCGTTCGTGTGTCCGATGGACTAATGCCTCACAAATCGATGTCATTCATTTTTCCATTACCACCATTCAAGGTTGGGAATAATAATGTGAATGATTTTTATATATGATTTATATTATATTTATGATTAATTTATTCTTATTTATTTATATTTTAAAACATAACTTCATCATTTTCCTTTTGTGGGAATACAATAACTTTGTTCGGATGGATGGCGGACTACCGCCTCATGAAGCGATGTGATTCATTCATGATTTATATGGAATATATTAAAGATGGTTTTAATAAAAAATGTGATATATAAGAAATAATAATTATACTAGGATGAAAATATATTTATAAATCCTTTATATTTTTTTCTTTCAAAATTATAAGAAAATGGAAACCGTGTTTATGCGTACATATGGAATATAGTCTCCATAAACGGTGTATTTCATTTCATATCACCAAATTTTATAGATTACTATAAATATATATATATATATATATATAGAATATATATGATATTTATATCTTATTTTAAATTGTTTATATGATTAAATTATGATAAATTAAGAGTAACAAAAAATATCAAGTCAAAGCATACTCAAAAAAACAAGGCAATTAACACCCAAAATAATGAAAATAATGAAATATTGTTAATGAAGGAGTAATGAGACATTATACAAGAATAATATATAATATCATAATTATTAATATGTTTATTTTATAAGTAAATAATATTCTAAAAATCCTAATATATGAGGTTAAATATCATTCATCCAAAAGGAAGCGTAAGGTGATGGATTTCATCTCAATTTATATTCCATTAAGACTTATTTGTTATTATAAATAAATTCACTTTTATTTGGTGAATATACATCTAATTTGAATTATAATATTAGTAATAATTATTTATTCATGGTATTTTAATTTTTAATTTGATTCATTTCGTCCAAGTGGGTTTAATTTGAAATTTACAAAGTTATGAAATTTATTGTGAAATCTAAATTTCTTTTGTGATTTTTATATTTCTCTTGAAAAAGTCACATTTTTTGTAATACTTTTTTGTTGTAAATTTCATTTCTCTTAAATATATATAATATTGAGTTATGGATATGATTATTTCCTAAACTGTATACCATTTTTACATAATCTGTTTACTTTAAAAGTTATTTGATTAACTAGGGAAATATTGATAAATATGTATCCTTTACTAAATATGGATATTTTATCAGGCCTATAATTCATGAATTAAATTGATTGTTTTATATATAAGGAATTTTTTGAACTGGAGGTGGAGGTTGGGTCCCGGACTTTATATTTCCCCTTGATTCATCGACAAGTCTCATAAGAAAAATCAATTAGATAAATTAAATGGGTTTCTACCTGTAGTTTTCAACCATCTTGAAAAAGGTCATGATGGTATAGTTTTTCATGTGCCACATCCATGACATCAAACATTCATTGATAATTCAGTTATTATTATTATTTATTCATGAGATTTTCTCTTTGACAAAATCTGTGGATGATTTTAATTCTCAATTTATTGATTAAATTGCATGTATTTTATTTATTTACCTTTCTATATTGATTATTCCTTATCCAGTTATTTAAATGGAATGTGTCTTCAGTTATCAACCTTTCATATTAATTATACTTATTGATTCATGATATATTCCACTATACATAACGCTTGCTGAGAATTTTATATAACACTTATTTTTTTCCTTTACCTGGTTAATAAAGAATAGATATTTGAATTAGTTTTCAAGGATTTGGTTTATTAGATTTTTTTATGTATTATGTTTTATTTTCTATTCTCATTATAACATTGTTATCATGTATATATTATAGTTTTAAAAATCATTTAAATTTTCTATTCCTTTCGGATTTGAGTCTTATATCTATTCCATTGTAATAAATTAAGTCGCCATCACTAGGATATTGGGTTCAGGATTGCTACATTCATATGGTGTTTGATTTTGTGAAGATCACATCCCTAAGAAACATTTCTAGTTCAATTTAAACCTATGTTTTGTGTATGGTCATGTCTCTTGGTCGTTGGGTTAAGACGTATGGCCTAGATTCAGATTTTTCTACATCACTTGGGCCTAAGGATTATTTTTTTGAATGATTCATTCCCTTCAATGTGATGGTTTAAATATAGTCAGTTTTTATGAGGTGTTGCAATACTAATGGACACTGGTAGAAATATCAGGGCTTTTGTGGCCTATGATTTTTACCAGGTTTGTTTTTTATTCTTAGTGTTTGGACATTGATGTGTTACTCATATGTAGTGGTTTACTAGTTTTTTTAATCATAATTCTTCATGGTGGATCTATTTACATCTATTTTTTATTTATCAATAATGTTTCTCATGACCTAGAGTTGATTTTTTTAAATTAAGAGTGGAATTGGTTTCTCTATTAGTGTCAGGGGTCTATTAGGAGTGTTTATTAATAAAATGACAACATTATTATTTTTTATATTAATGGTTATTATCATTTTCGACAATTAAAGTTTCACAAGTATGTTCCCATTTAGTGGTTTCCTCTAGTGATCATTTCTTGTTTGTGTCTAAATCTTTTGGTTAGTTGGGCCCCAGTCTGTTGTATTTTTTCTAGATATTTGGTCTAGAATTTGTGGTGGTATGGGGATTTTTTGTGTTTTATCTACCTATTAGACATCCATGAAATTACCATTTAACCATATAAGGTATTTCTAAAATAGATAAAATGAGTATTGTAAATAAGAATAAAAATAAAAAGATTGTGAAAGTAGTGGTTCTTTAATATTAATTTATTTTTATTAGAATAAAGGATTTTAAATATAATATAATTTAACTTGAAAATGGTAATTTATTAATGTATTAAAATATATTTTTGATGTAGACTATATTTTTATATAATTTCCCATGGAAAATGGTCATATTTTTTTATAGATTATTTTTATGCATGGATTTGAAATTCCTTCACATGTGTTTTGGGGGTGATAATGGAATTTTGTAAGAAATATTTTTCAAACCTATAAACATTATCCCTGATAAAATAGAGACATATAGATATTTTATTGTGGTTAGAAACATTAATATAACTAGGTTCATAAATTGACACCTATATCCTTTTCATAGTTTAGTTTTGATAAATTGGTTTTGGAAAGTGGTTAGGTAAATATTATATTTTTGGAAAAAAAACTATTTTTGATTTATTATATTTATTAATTAGAAGTGAATTATTGAGATTTATTCTTCGTTAAATTATAATAGATTCATTTTGTAAATACTACCGAGTTTATACTCACTACAAAAAAATTATTATTTAGTGGCCATTTTTTAGCAGTGGTTTACTAAACCACCAATAGAAAAAATTAAATGATTTTTTGGTGCTTATCTAAAAATATTTTCTAAATATAATTTTTTTATTAAAAAATAAATTTATCCCACACACCCCATACTTCTCCTCCAACTCCCATCCTTCACCCCCAATCTCCCTGCACCCCCCCCCCCACCCTGACCTCAAGACCTATCACCACTGCGGCTCCCCCTAGCTGGTTCTTGGGTATCTCACAGACCCTATGATCATAATTCCCTTGATCCCTTTCTGACACTGAAGTCACAGCTTCAGGACCCATTTCCCCTACCCTTACCCCCACCCAAGTCATCACCCTCTCCTTAGCACTCTCTCCCCCTAAGTCATTGACTTTTCTTGAGCCCATGCCAGTGCTGTGGAAAAACCTGAGCCCCCAAATCTATCGCCCTATTGTCCCTCCCTTATTGTAATTTTTTATACTCACTTATTCCCTTTCCCCTTCTCTCAGTTTTTCTTACTCCTAATAACACCTAGTAAGCTATAATGATGTGTATTTTGGTTTTCTAGGTAGAGATGGTTGGTTTTTGGCTCGATTGTGTTGTATCCTACTTATATACATCACCTTGGTCTAAAATTCTAAGAGTAATCATCATGTTTTAATATCTTATAATTATTTATGTGTCTTAATTATAATAAAAATATGATATAAGGTGTTTTCTATGATGAATTCATTATATTTTTATTTTTATAGATTTTATGGGATGTATAATGTGTTTTGATTTTTAGATATTTCATTTATTTTTTTTAAATAAATAGATGTTTTAAAACTGATATGTTTTATAAATTTCTCATATATAGTGGTTTTCTAAAACTAATGGTGGTATTCTGAAATGAGTATATGATTTTATTTCGGTGAGTTTTTTAACTAATTAGAAAATATATATGAGGTGTGTGTTCCCGTATATGTGTTCATTATTTCTCTTTTATGGGAGTACTTCATATTTTATATTTTTATATAGATTTTTTATAATTCTTGCTATAATTTTGATTTTTTAAATTGAATATAACATGATTGATTTATTCATTTTTGAGTTTCTTATTTACATTTAATTATTGTAAGTGATTTCATGGATTTTATCTTTGGATTATATTTGTTAGACCATAGTTTTATGATTTTAATACAATGTTTTCCATGAATTTGGTTTGGGGGGACTACTACTTTGAGCCTTTAATTGTTTATTTAAATATTTCATAGCATATAAAGTAATGTTCTGAAGAATTTTTTTGAGTATTTTGTTTACTGATTAGTTTTAACTACATATATTTTTGTTTGAAGTAGGTAGTTAATCTAATTTATAGATTCCATATAAAATCATAAGTTAGATTAACCATATTTCAATCTAAATCAATGTTTTGTACATAAGTAACTCTATATCATATAGCTTATATCTTATTCTCATACCAATAAAACATGTCAGGTTGGTTACATTAGAATAAGGATTCAACCTTTACACCATGATATAGAGTTTTTAAAATGATGGAATATTCATTCTATATAAATTCACTTTGAAATTCCTCTAACTGTTCTCAACTATATGTTTTCTCCATTTATTTAAGAGCATGATACTCTCCTTAACATGGACAATATCGTAGATACTCACCATCATCCTACTTTTTCCAGCCTTATATGATTCCCCTATGAAAACCAAAATTTACCTTGTAAGCCTTCCCATTTCAAATTGTTATTATGAAAATATACTAAGAAGCCCACATTGGAAAGATCTCCGCTATTTCTCATTTTTCTTTTTCCATTTCTCTATTGAATCCCTTCAACTTCAACCATAGCTTTGATGATGCATGAACTTTTTCTTTATATTTTATATTATAAAACTATGGATACAAAATATATTATACCATTTTATGGTGTAAAAATAATCCATTTTTTATAGGTAAATTTTATTCTCAAAAAACACATTACAAAATTTGTCACCAATCAGCTCTTTTTTTTAAACCACCATAATGTGGTTCATTGCTTCACAAGTGGTCATTTTCCTATAAGTAGAAATTTCATTCAGGTTACTTCATAAAAACAGTTACCCAATATATATGAATATATAACACCTTTAAAATATACTTTTTATGTGTTTTTCTGCCTTTTGAAGACACACATCACTAAAAATTAATTGTAGTTGTTTTTGCTGACACATCTTTTTGAAGACTCTTTTCATCACTTAACATGATCCTTTAGGTATTTACGTTTATATGTAAACTTCATGTATCATTTAAAATAATTAAACTATATCATTTATACAGTATTTTCATCCGTTAAAACTATAATTATCATCCATGAATTATCATAGGAATTTATTCATTCATAATTATCCTCTAACAATCATCATAGAGGTTCTCCCTTTCTCTCAGCAAAGTTACTCATTATTACTGAGTCATCACCATCCCCATTATTTATATTCTTCATACCTTCATTAATAATATTTTTAAATTATTTTAATATTCCTAACATTATATATAAAATAAAATATTTTATTAAAAACCACTTGTATTTACAACAATGGTAATGGAAACAAGAAACCCAAGGGAACTTCAATGTCCTTATATGTCAAGAGAGCCTCAATCGCTAGCTTTGTATTTTTAATCAATACCACTATTCTAATACCAAATATTATATAACTAATCTTGTTTAAATATTCCAGTATCTATATATTTTTAATAAACAATTCTTCAATTGTTTATGCCTTTATTTTTAGAGTTGTTATTTGAATGTGTAAGACTGATCAAATGAATAAATATGGGACAAGTACTAGTGGCCATTTACAAATCATGAGATAAGAATATAGCTTGATGTGACCTATATGGTGGGATCATTGGGATTTTTAGGTAGGAAGATCCCTCCCAGATGGGATTCTGGGTTCCAAATGCTTCAGACCAAATTAAGAAGGCATTATAGAGTAGTTTCTCTTTGATGTCGTGGATGTAGAAAAACATTATTTGATAGTGTTATTATAATAGTACTAAATCTTCCTAGAAACAATAAATATAGAATCAATGTCATGACCCGACCCTACCCGGGCTCGAGCCGCAACTACCCCAAGCCCACCTCTATAGGCCAGGGGTTGGCGACCAGCGCCAAAGGCACAATAAATTGGGGAGGCCTTTGCCTAAGTACCTGTACACACACACGCAACACACTCAATGCAAAAGTGAAGAGTAAAAAAGAAAAGCAAATGGAAACTACTATAAATAACCACAATAGTGTATCTACCTCTAAACAATACAAAGTAAAAGCTAAAAAGAAAAGGGGAAAAACACACGCCCAACCAGAAAAGTGCCACAACCTGGTAACAGGTGAACAAAAGAAAAACAACTGTAAGGGTTCATCACCTGGAACCCAACTCCGACCACCACACACGGTCCAAGCTCCCAAGCTTCTAAGCTCCTTGGAAGTCACGCTCCACCTGTCTGTCATCTGCAAGGGAACACCACGTGCGGGCAAAGAACTAGCAAGGTTGAGTATAAAAATACTCAGTAGGACACCCTAAAGGCTCGAGGGAGAAACAAAATATGTACCGAAGGGTGAGTGGTAGATCGAACAGGGAGTAGAACGGAAGTACAATAGAGAGTGCAGTAAAGAGTCCAGCTCAACCCAACAAGAGAAAGAAAGGTAGACTCGTCCAGACACAGGGAGCTGGAAATGGTGGGAATATAAACTTCCCATCGAGTCTTCGCTACCTATAGAAGGAGAGTAGACTCGTCCAACCATGATAATCTAGACACGGAAAGCACGTGGCATACCTCGTGCGTCTTCGCCTCTCCTAGAAAGAGAGTATCTGAACCCATGAAGGGGGTACCGTAAAAAGGTATATACAAGTCCATATGCTCAAAGAAGAAGCCCAAACAGGATCATAAGGGGATCTCCATCCCATAGCTCAGCCCAAGAAAAGAGTAGCCAACAGTCCCAGAAGAAACACCATTGATGCCCAACATCCTGCACATTTTCCCCGAACTACAAGTCAAGGGCTCAATCACTGCACCTCGACATTATCTGCTTTGGGTGGCACTGACTCACCCGCACGGTTTTGGGTCACATCACAACGATGCGTCTCGGTGGGGAAAGTGCTCCTCATACTTGAGAGTTCTGGGGGAACGTCAAACCACAACTCGTCACTACCCCGTAGTCAAGAGGTCTCCTTAAAGTCAATATCGTTCCATCACCGAACCGTACAACCAAGGGTCCCACTCTGATAATCACGGAGTAAAGCCACATACTAGCCTAGTAGAAAGGACTGAGTCTGGAATGTCAACGGGTGTCCCACTACCCAGCCCTGCTGGAGGGTAATTCATAATATGATATTAGGTAACCCACTACCCAGCCCTGCTAGAGGGTAAACCATAATAAGATATCGGGTGACCCATTGCCCAGCCCTCCTAGAGGGTAAACCCTAATACTTCATCAGGTGACCCACTTCCCAGCTCCGCTGGAGGGTAGACACTAATACATCATCAGGCGACCCACTACCTAGCTCCACTGGAGCGTAGACCTGGAATAAGTTGACAGGCGACCCACTACACAGCCTTGCTGGAGGGTAGACCCTAATACATCATCAGGCGACCCACTGCCCAGCCCTGTTGGAGGGTAGACCTGGAAAAAGTCGACAGGGGACCCACTGGTCAGCCCTGCAAGAGGGTAGACCTGGAACAAGACGACAGGCAACCCACTGGCCAGCCCTGCCGGAGGGTAGACCTTAATAGGTAGTCGGGTGGCCCACTACCCAGTCTCTACTAGTGGGTAGACCCTAATAGGTCGGGTGACCCACTTCCCAGTCTCTGCTGGAGGGTAGACCCTAAGAGTCATCGGGTGACCCACTGCCTAGTCTCTGCTAGAGGGTAAACCCTGACTAGTCCATGGGCGACCCACTACCCAGCCCCACTGGAGGGTAAACCCAGAACTGCTCTGGCCACCTCTACTGGCTGGTACAACACCGGCCAACCGAACATGGAGTGGGTATTGTGAAACCACCCGACTCCAGAACAAAACCAGGGGAAACCACTCAACCTTGCTGATCTAAACCATCGATCACAGAGCCAGGGGAAAACTCAACCCCTCTGGTCAACAAATGAGAACAAAGGGACCCTCCACATCACGAGAGTTCAATATTACGCAAAGAAGAACATGGCACACACATGGGGCCCACACGACGTGTGGCCCAAGTCAACCCCAACCAAACCCACAAACGTTCTCAGGTACAAACAACCACATGTACCTCCAAGAATTCCCGTATACTCCTAGAGTATACCACATTCCAGCCTAAAGGCCATCATGCCCATGGCACCCAATGTCAACACGAAGGCGTAACGTATCAACTCCAATGAAAAGGCCCAGGCATGGACAACCACATCTTATGAACCATTTACATCTCTCTCCCAAGTGTGTGCGATCATACGCCAAGGGTCCGCTATAAACAAGGTAGGACGAACCACCACCATAGCACCTTTCATGCTTCCTTATTTAATAAGATTGTGTATGAGGCTCTGCTCAACCAAATGGATCGCACCGTTGTAATCCTCATATAAAAACATGCGATATCGACTACTTACTCACCTCCAATGGATATCCAACGGAAAAGTCACCAACGTCGCCATACGCCCGAACGGCGTCCCGTGATCACGAACCTCGGCCCCAAAAATAGTCAGGCGCGTCATACCATTGCGATCCCCTTGGGAAAACACGTCAAAAAGACTGCTCACTAGAGCGCAACGGATATCTGGAGAAAAAGATGCATTTCGGCGTACCACACACGAGCGGTGCTATGTGGGACCCGCATCCCGGTCCCGAAACAGAATGAACGGATCGTACCATTGCGGTCCTCTTGAAAAAGCACACAAGGTGAACTATTCACTTGTACAAAATGGTCACCCAGTGATTGAGATGGAAAATCACCATCGACGCCCAAACGGCCCTTGTGGGCCCCGCACCATCGTGCCGAATTAATGTGGGCAGATTGCGCCAATGCAGCGCCCTCAGAAAAACACCTTGAATCGACTCCTCACACGCTCCGAACAAACTCCCAATGAGAAAGTCGCAAAACCCTACTCGTAGCTCAAAGGATGGGTCGTGGGGCCCACGCCTCAACTTTGGCCTCAACGCCTGAAACAACCCTGGTGAGATCCGCCTCCATTCCAGGATCCCAACGCCACTGACGGCGCTTAAAACAGACGTCGGACGTGTCCGCGCCGTCCAAAACAAGAATTCCAAAAATTCCTCTTAGCTGCTTTACGCACGTGTCGTGCCCCCGAGCCCCTCGTCTCGGAAGTTAAACTCCTGGAACCACCTCAAAGAGTCCGCCTCGACGTCGGGTCTGCGCCACCGTAGACGGTGCGCAAAACGAACGACCGTAGCAAAAGTTACGGGCGTCCAAAATCAAAGGGGCGAAGCCCCTTTGGCTGCACCGGCCTAGGACGGCCGGTTCGCCCGGTCTGGGCCAGGCCGCGCTAGCTGGCCCGCATAGAAGCGGTGACCCGCGGTTCGGCCACGTGGGCTGGCCGCGGTCCCATGGTCCACTGACCTGGAGACCGGCCCTGGTGGCCGGTCTTCGGTCCACGCAGAGACCCGCCATCGGCGGGTCTCGGTTCCCTCCGCGGGGTCGCACGCCACGAACCCAGTTCACTCGGCTGACAGCCCCGCTTGGCCGACATTCTGTGCCCACCGCCTACGATTCATGCCATCGACGCCCGGGACCCCACAGTCGCCGCCTATAAAGCCATCGGACCGCCGCTGGGAAGCCGCCGCCACCGCTGGGAAGCCGCCGCTGCCGCTGGGAAGCCGCCGCCGCCGCTGGAGCTCGCCGGACCGCTGCTGGAACCCACCGGAAAACACCAAAAACCTCCCGGAACATCTTCAAATCCCTGCGATCACCTTAGGACTCAGAATTTTGATCCAAAAAGTGTGATGGAAACCCCAGATCGAATCCGACGCAACGACGGTCTTCTCTCGATAGGAAAACAGTGATTCGATGCAAATAAAACAATTCAAGGGAGTTGCGGATATGAAAACGAAGAAGAACACGAACTCCTACCTCTTGGGTGATGCCTGAAGCTTCATGGAGAGTTTGCTACCATGCCGTTACTCACCGGAGCTGCCTCGCTGGAGTGGAGGAGGAGAGGGAAGAAGGGGGGGCTTCTTACGCCAGGGAAAACCACCAAGAGGGGGGGGAGAAGTGTTTAAAAACAAAACACTTAAACTCCCACCCGTGGGCCCCGTACTCGAACCCTCAACAGGGTCAAAGTTAAGCCTCCCCTAAGGTAAACACCTCCTCCCAAGCACAAAAGAGGTCTCGAAATTTTAATATGAGTCCCTCTTCAATAGTTATTAAACTTAGCGCCCGAGGCCGCCAAATTAAGAAAACCCCCCTAGGGCCATTTTTTACAGACGGCCCGCACCCGCGAAACTTACACCCCTCCTAGGGTAAACGGAATGATCTGAACTCAATGGTGCCCTCTCTTTCCCAATACAAGCCACCGTTTAAGAGATACTCGAGTTTAACCATTAAATAAATTAATTAATTAATTTAATTATCTGTCTAACGTTCTGAAAGCAAGCAAGGGGTCCAAACGTCCTGCACCAACAAGTTTTATGTCGTTTCTAGGGTAAACACCCCATTCCGAGACCATCTGTACACTCGGATCTCTTCTCTGGAACTTCGTTTTGTAGTTATCCCATTTATTTGTCGTTTATAGTGTGAACGCACTGAAAATTTAATTCCGACCACTCCAGGGCTCGGAATCACACGCCGTTTGAATATTCTGCTCTGGAATAATATCTAGAATATTCCAAAGTCTTTGATAGCCAAAAACTGGGTTCTTACATAATTCCATCCATCAATATTTTCATCCCCAAAAATCAAAACCAGGGAACAACTCAGGGTACCAAGCCCACACCTAGCTCTCCCGTACCCAGAAGAACTCTTGCACAGTTTTGTGCCACCATACACAGACCAAAAGATTTGATCTGTCCACGTGAGGTCTTCCCTCGCCGATGTCATTCATAGGATCATGCACACCTCCTCTCGAGTGAGTCACGTGGGAGACTTCATGCACCCAAACCAGCCTTTGGGGTTAGGTCAAGGTGGTAGGGAACCTCTCCATACCTTTTCACGGTCTTAAACGGCCCGAAGGCTCTTGGGGGTATCTCACCTCCCTGACCGAACCCCTATGTTGCACGCCGCGGCTGGAATCACTGCCTGCACCTGAAACAAGGCCCGGTGATTCCCTCCTTCAGAATATCCATATGGCGAAACACCCAAGGATATCTGGTCATGCAAGATTTCACAGTAGATGTCTATCAAACAAGACTCTCTTACATGCTCGAAAGGCGAAGGAGTCGACACCATCGACTAGAGAAAAAGGTCTCATGCCTTTTACCTTACCAACACAGGGTTACACTCGACGCCCTGCGTCACCCTGGTAACACCTCAAACAAGGAGCAGGGAGAAAACCATTTCACACGTAGAGTCTATCAATTCTACTGTAGAAAGTAGAAGAGCTATAGAGCATACCTCTCATCACCTCATTCTCTGTAGGATCGTAGGCATCCAAAGATTACGGATATCTGCGGTCCCAACTGTCAGCTCCTGAAGCCTAACATGGGCCGCCTAGTGGTGATGGGAAGACCTCGTAAGGTCATCCTCCAAATCCAGCTCCTCCTACTCCTCTACTAGAACCACCTCTCTGGATACTACTCTAATCACGGTGCTGCCTCTGTCGTGGTGGTGCACCGGCTGCCTGCCCGAAGCTGTCTGCATGCCTGGTCGGGCAGTCCCGTGTTAGGGGACCTCCTCCATCGTAAGCATAGTACCGACTCTTTCTAGGATGCACTGATTCCATCCGGTTCCACTGTAATGTATGACCACGCCCCTGAGTCTGGTTTTCAGAAAGCCACCTGCGTCGAGGTTCTGCTCGCTGATGCCCACTAGTTGTGGCAGACGTCTCAGCTCCAACGTGCCTGCTGCCACCACCAACTCTAGAACGTGATAGGAATCCCTCTGTCACCAGCTCCTGCTCTAGCACCTCGGAATATGTGTAAATGAACAAGGGTACTATGACAGCATGAATCTCTCAGCGGAGACCCTGCTCAAACTTCCGCGCTCGGAAGTTGTCGTTGTGGACCAAGTCTGGGTAAAAGCATGCACGGTCAGCGAAACTACCTGTGTACTCGGCCACTGTCATCCCTCTCTACTGAAACTGAAAGATCTCCTGAATCCGAACGGATCACAAGCAGTAGGGGAAAAACTCCTCATGGAACAACAACCTAAAGTCGCCCCACGAAAGTGATGACTCGTCAAGAAACTGAGTCACCAGACTCCACCAATGCCAAGATGCTCCATGAAAAAGGTTAGCTGCCAAAGCCACCCTCTCATCTGTCGGCGTCTGCACAAGCCTAAAAAGGTGAACCGCTGCCTCGAGCTGAACCTCTACTGCCTGAGGGTCTGGATCACCACTGAACCTCGGCGTTCTCTGCTGCTGGAACTCACGGAGCGCGCTCAACCTACGCTCAATCTCAGCCTGCTCTGCTGAAACGTTCTGCTGCTCAACAGGTGGGGGTGCTGCTACCGGCCCACCTAGAGAAAGGGGCTTGCATGATGGGTCCTAGACTATGGCCTCATAGCTCACAGGGTCGTCATCACGCACCAAAGTTGTTATCTTGGCTGGCTGCCTTCATAGAGACATCCTGAATATTATCAAGGAGTGCTGCGGTCAGATGAGCATATATGTATATACCAATAACAAAGATGGGGAGATGACTCAAGAAGGATAGTCAAAGACTCAATCCTATGAGATGCACAAACCAAATTTTCCCTCAAATGAGTGTCTCAGCATGCCGAGTCGAAAAGCGGGTTATCAGGGTCCTGGTGAATGGATACGTCAGCCGCCGCATCATCACTAGACTCCCTGTCCTCAGAGCTGCTCTCGAGACACGTTGACACAGTTTCCCTAAATCCCAACCAATTGCTTTTATTTTAGGGACGTTCGAACAGCGTCCCAAGGAACGAAACACCTCTGATACCACATTGTCACGACCCGACCCTACCCGGGCTCGAGCCAAAACTACCCCAAGCCCACCTCCATAGGCCAAGGGCTGGAGACCAGTGCCAAAGGCAAAATAACTCAGGGAGGCCTTTTACTAAGTACCTGTACACACAAACACAGCACACTCAATGCAAAAGTGAAGAGTAAAAAAAATAAAAGGGAAACTGCTATAAAGAACCACAAGAGTGCATCGACCTCTAAACAGTACAAAGTAAAAGATGAAAATAAAAGGGGAAACCACACACCCAACCAGAAAACTGCAACAACACGGCAATAGGTGAATAAAAGAAAAACAGTTGTAAGGGTTCCCCACCTGGAACCTGACTCCGACCACCGCACGCGGTCCAAGCTCCCATGCTCTTAAGATCCTCGGAATTCACGCTCCACTTGTTTGTCGTCTGCAAGGGCACCCCATGTGCGGGGAAATCCCAAGGAGGGGTGAGTATAAAAATACTCAGTTGGATACCCTAAAGGCTCGAGGGAGAAACAAAGGAGGTACCAAAGGGTGAGAATTAGATCGAACCGGGAGTAGAACAGAAGTACAAGAGAGAGTGCAGTAAAGAGTCCAGCTCAACCCAACAAGAGAAAGGAAGGTAGACTCGTCCAAACACAAGGAGCTGGAAACGCTATGAAGATGAACTTCCCATCAAGTCTTTGCTACCTATAACAGGAGAGTAGACTCATCCAACCATGAGAAACTAGACACGAAAAGCACGTGGCATACCCCACGTATCGTCGCCTCTTCTGGATGGAGAGTATCCAAACCCAAGAAGGGGGTACCAGAACAGGGTATATACAAGTATATATGCTCAAACAAGAATCCCAAACAAGATTGTAATGGGATCTGCATCCCGTAGTTCTGCCCAAGAAAAGAGTAGCCAACTGTCCTAGAAGAAACACCATTGATGCCCAGCATCCCGCACCTCTGCCCCGAACTACAAGTCAAGGGCTCAATCACCGCACCTCGACACTATCCGCTTTGGTCAGAACTGACTCCCCCGCATGGTTTTGGGTCACATCACAGGGATGCATCTCGGGGGAGGGGGGGAAGTGATCCTCGTACTTGAGAGTTCTAGGGGAACGTCAAACCACAACTCGTCACTTCCCCGCAGTCAAGAGGTCTCCTTAAAGTCAAGAATGTTCTATCATTGACCCGTACATCCAAGGGTCCCACTATGATAATCACAGAGGAAAGCCACAGACTAGCCTAGTAGAAATGAATAAGTCTGGAATGTCAACGGGTGTCCCACTGCCCAGCCCTGCTAGAGGGTAATTCATAATATCATATCGGGTGACCCACTACCCAGCCCTGCTGGAGGGTAAACCCTAACAAGATATCGGGTGACCCACTGACCAGCCCTGCTGGAAGGTAAACCCTAATACATCATTAGGTGACCCACTTCCCAGCTCCGCTGGAGGGTAGACCCTAATACATCATCAGGCGACCCACTGCCCATCTCCATTGGAGGGTAGACCTGGAATAAGTCGATAGGCGACCCACTGCCCAGCCTTGATGGAGGGTAGACCCTAATACATCATCAGGCGACCCACTGCCCAGCCCTGCTGGAGGGTAGACTTGGAAGAAGTCGACAGGCGACCCACTGCCCAGCCCTATTGAAGGGTAGACCGGGAACAAGATGACGGGTGACCCACTGCCCAGCCCTTCTGGAGGGTAAACCCTAAGAGTTCGCCGGGTGACCCACTTCCCAGTCTCTGCTGGAGGGTAGACCCTAATAGGTCGGGTGACCCACTGCCCAGTCTCTACTGGAGGGTAGACCCTAAGAGTAGTCGGGTGACCCACTTCTTAGTCTCTGCTAGAGGGTAAACCCTGAGAAGTCCATGGGAGACCCACTGCCAAGCCCTGCTAGAGGGTAAACCCTAAGAAGTCGATGAGTAACCCACTACCCAGCCCCGCTGGAGGGTAAACCCAGAACTGAACAAGACGACGGGCGACCCACTGCCCATCCCTGCTGGAGGGTAAACCCTAATAGTTTGTCGGGTGACCCACTTCCCAATCTCTGCTGGAGGGTAGACCCTAATAGGTCGGGTGACCCACTGCCCAGTCTCTGCTGGAGGGTAGACCCTAAGAGTAGTCGGGTGACCCACTTATTAGTCTCTACTAAAGGGTAAACCCTGAGAAGTCCATGGGAGACCCACTGCCCATCACTTCTAGAGGGTAAACCCTTAGAAGTCGATGAGTAACCCACTGCCCAGCCCCGTTGGAGGGTAAACCCAGAACTGCTCTGGCCACCTCTACTAGATGGTACAACACCGGCCAACCGAACATGGAGTGGGTATCGTGCAACCACCCGACTCCAGAACAAAACAAGAGGAAACCACTCAACAATGCTAATCTAAACCGTCAAGCACAAATACAGGGGAAAAACTCAACCCTGCTGGTCAAAAAAAAAGGACAAAGGGACCCTCCACGTCACGAGAGGTCAAAAGTACACAAAGCAGAACATGGCACGCACATGGGGCCCACATGACGTGTGGCCCCAAGTCAACCCTAACTGAACGCACAAACGTTCTCAGGTAACAACAACCACATGTACCTCTAAGAATTCCCGTATACTCCCAGAGTATACCACATTCCAGCCTAAAGGCCATCGTGCCCACGGTACCCAACATCAACGTGAAGGCGTAACGTATCAACTCCAACACAAAGGCCCAGGCACGGCCAACCACGTCTTATGAACCATTTACATCTCTCTCCCAAGAGTGCGCGATCACACGCCAAGGGTCCGCTAAAAAAAGGTAGGACGAACCACCACCGGAGCACCTTTCATGCTCCCTTATTTAATAAGATCACTTATGAAGCTCCGCTCAACCAAACGAATCACACTTTTGTAATCCTCACAGAAAAACACGCGAGATTGACTAATTACTCGCCTCCAACGGATATCCGACGGAAAATTCATCAACGCCGCCTCACGCCTGAATGGTGTCCCGTGATCCCGAGCCTTGGCCCCGAAAACAGTCGGGCGCATCGCACCATTGCGAGCCCCTCGAGAAAACACATCAAAAAGACTGCTCACTAGAGTTCCACGGATATCCGGAGAAAAAGATGCATTTTGGCATACCGCACACGAGTGGTGCTACTTGGGACCCACATCCCGGTCCCGAAACACAACGAATGGATCGTCCGGTTTTGATCCTCTCGAAAAAGCACACTAGGTGGACTATTCACTTGTGCAAAAAGGTCGCCTGGTGATAGAGATGGAAAATCACCATCGACGTCCAAACGGCCCTTGTGGGCCCTACACCATCATGCTAAATTAACGCGGGAGGATTTCACCAATGCAATGCCCTCGGAAAAACACCCAAAATCGACTGCTCGCACGCCCCGAACGGATGCCCGATGAGAAAGTTGCTAAACACTACTCGTAGCTCAAAGGACGGGCCATGGGGCCCATGCCTCAACTTCGGCCTCAATGCCTGAAACAACCCTGGTACGCTCCGCCTCGGTGCCAGGATCCCAACGCCACGGATGGTGCTTAAAACGGACGTCGGACGCGTCTGTGCCGTCCAAAAAACGAATTCCGAGAAGCCCGCATAGCTGCTATACGCACATTCCATGCCCCCGAGCCCCTCATCTCATTAGTTAAACTCCCAAAACCACCTCAAAAGGTCCTCATTGATGTCATGTCCGCGCCGCCACATACGGTGTGCAAAACAGATGCCCGTAGAAAAAGTTACGGGCCTCCAAAATCGAAGGGGCGAAGCCCCTTCGGCTGAACCGGCCTGGGGCGGCCGATTCGTCCGGTCTGGGCTGGGCCGCGCTGGCTGGCCCAGCTTGCAGCGCCATCCCACGGTTCGGCCACGCCAGCTGGCCACGGTCCTGCGGTCCACTGACCTAGCGATTGGCCCTGGTGGCCGGTCTTCGGTCCACGCAGAGACCCGCCATTGGTGGGTCTCAGTTCCCTCCGCGGGGTCGCGCGCCGCGACCCCGGTTCACCCGGCCAACAGCCCCGCTCGGCCGACCTGCTATGCCCGTCGCCTACGAGTCATGCCACCGCACCCGGAACCCCACTACCGCCGCCTGAAAAGTCGTCGGACTGCCGCTTGGAAGCCGCCGCCGCTGGAGCTCGTCAGAATGCCGCTGGAACTCGCTGGAAAACACCAAAAACCTCCCGGAACTTCGTCGGATCCCTGCGACCACCTCCGGACTCGGAATTTTGATCCAAAAATTGTGACGGAAACCCCAAACCTAATCCTTCGCAACTACAGGCTTCGATCGATAGGAAAATAACGATTTTATGAAAATAAAACAATTCAAGGGAGTTGCGGATATGGAAACGAAGAAGAACACGAACTCCTACCTCTTGGGCGATGCCCGAAGCTTCACGGAGAGTCCACCGCCGTGACGTGCCTCGCCGGAGCTGCCTCACCGGAGTGGAGGAGGAGAGGGAGTAAGGGGGAGCTTCTTGCGCCAGGGAAAACCATCAAGATGGGGGGAAGTGTTTAAAAGAAAAACACTTAAACTCCCGCCCGTGGGCCCCGTACTCGAACCCTCAGCAGGGTCGATGTTAATCCTCCCTTAGGGTAAAAACCACCTCCCAAGCACAATGGTGGTCTTGGAATTTTAATATGAGACCCCATTCAAATGTTATTAAACTTAGCGCTCAAGCCCTCCAAATTACCAAAACACCCCTGGGGCCATTTTTCACAGACAACCCGCGCCCGCGAAACTTACACCCCTCCTAGGGTAAACGGCACGCTCTGAACTCAATGGTGCCCTCGGCTTCCCAATCCAATCTTCTGTTTAAGAGATACTCAATTTTAACCATTAAACGAATTAATTAATTAATTTAATTATCCGTCTAACGTTTCGAAAGCGGGCAAGGGGTCCAAACATCCTGCGCCGACAAGTTTTATGTCGTTCCTAGTGTAAACACCCCATTACGGAGCCATTTGTAGACTTGGATCTTTGATCCGGAACTCCGTTAAGGATTTATCCCATTTATTTGGCATTTCCAGTGTGAACGCACTTAAAATTTAATTCCAGCCACTCTGGGGCTCGGAATCACACGCCGTCTGAAGGTGCTGCTTTGTAATAATATCAAGAATATTCCAAAGTATTTTATAGCCAAAATTTGGGTTCTTACAATCAAGGCTAGGATTAACATGATTGAAATGGGGATATGGGAAGATTTGGCATCGGTGAAGGGTAAAGGGTGAAATTTTCTTCCAATAGCGTCTTAAAATCTTTCTAGAAAAGAAAAAAATTGAAATTTTTATTTTAATTGATAGTGTGAACTTTTCAGAGGGGTATTCCTAAAATATCAAGAATGTGTATTTAATAACAAATTTGAAGTTACAAGGAACAAAATTGCACGAATTTTATATTTTGATACAAGGTTTGATGTTTTTTTCTTTTCATATCTTTCTACATCAAAATATATGGAATATATTTTCTATACTCCTCTTATTTTTCAATGAAATATATAGTAAATTTATATACCTGACAATGTTTCCAATCATGAATAAGGAGGTTGATGTCATTTTATGTCAATTAGAGATGTTCTTCCCACTATCATTCTTTTATATAATGGTCTACCTCCTGGTTCACTTTCTTAAAGAGGTTCAACTATGTAGTCATATCCATTACAGATAGATGTACCAAACTAAACGATATATAAAGATTTTAAAAGGGTATGTCAAGAATTAAAGTTGTCCAGAAGGTTTTATTACAAAATGATATTGAAGAAGCTATTGAATTCTGTACTAATTACCTATCAGATGTTGACAGCATCGGTCTCCCAATGTCCCATCATAGTGGACTCCTTATGGGCGAAGGGAATTATGAAAGAGGTATTGTTACAATTACCTTGAAATATCGGGATCAAGAACACATTTAAATTTTACATAATAGTGAATATTTTGATCCATACATTTAATCCTATAAAAACTCTTAGAGATTTGAATCCATCGAGGGCTTGAGTATGGATATAAAATACACATAATAAACTATTTATAGGATGGTTCTGAGATCAAATTTTTAAATAGTTATTCGAAAATTTAAATTCATTTATCACATGAACTCAATGGATAGCTAGGGTACCAAATGAAAATGTTATATCATACACTAGTTTTGTAATAAAAGGTTTTATATTCTATAAAAAAGAATATGACGATTTTAATACAATGAAAAATAATAGTGTTATGATTATCTAAGAAGCAATGCCCATATTTGGTTCCAAGGATAGAAAATCAATTTATGAAAATATGCCATATTTTTTCATTATTGAATAGATATAAGAGTTGGATTATATAACATTTCAAGTATTGATTTTCTATTGAAAATGGGTTGAAAATATGAGTGCAGTGAAATTTGATAAAATGGGCTCCGTGAAGGTGAATTTCAATGTGGAAGGGGAAAAGGATGAACTATTCATAATGGAATCACAATATGTGAAATTATTTTATGTCTCAGATCTATAAAACATGAATTTGTCTATTTTATTTCGGGAGACTAAATCAAATTTTAGGTTAGATGAAAATTCAATCAAGGATGAACCTTTTATTGGAAGATCACAATCAGTTCATGATGTTCCCAATGTAGAAAATGTATTATATATTTGATGGTATCACTAAGAGAGGATTTAGATTACTGAGAGGGGAACCGAATCCCTAAAACCTATAAAAAAAGAAATAAAGTTCAATGATAAGGTGAATGTTTTTTTAATAAACTATGTTTTTTCTCATAATATTATATGTTCTCTACTAAATTAATCTAATTTAAATTATATATTTGAATACTAATGTAGAGAGTGTCTTATTCACATAATGATGTTACCAATCCCTGGGTAGAACAAAAAATAATTAAGGAAACACTTTGGGAAGATGAAAGGTAATGTTACGATATGCATTCTCTATTTCAATGAAAATTATATAATGAAATGTTAACTTAATTTTAATTATTTCTTGAAGAGTTCATTTACTTTAAAAGGTTTATTTCCATCTCCCATGCCTTTATACACCAAATCATCCACAAACTTCTTCACCCTCAAAACATTTTCACCACTATAGTGTTAGAATTTATCATTTTCCTTCATGTTCTCTACACTACTCAATCATAGAGGTAATAATGATGTTTTCATAGTAAAATCATTATCTATATAATTAATGTATTGTTTCATATTTTTTTATAAGTTATTAATTTTTAGTATTAATCATATAATAATTGTTTTCTTATAAAGGTGGATTATTTTTTTTATTTTGGGTGGTGTTTTCGAAGATTCTCATTCTCATGATATATTGGACTTTGATCCTGCAATTAAGATAATGAAAATAAGGAAATGTGTCAAGAATGCATACAACCATCATGAAAAGGTGAATTCATACGACTTATTTAATTAATTTTTTCTTCATTTTTTCTACAATTTGTATGTTTTTTACCTAATCATTTTCATCTAATAATAATTTTGTTTTTTTCAAAGATCTTTTATGAATTCATATTTTTCATTCAACTATCTGCAAAAATCCAGAAAAGTGATAAAATATTTCTTTCTTCAAATGTTATGATGCTTTACATTGTATTTCATTTCCGAACTATCAACACCACATATTGATTCGATGTTATTATCCTAAAAACCTTTCTTGTAGTTGAAATCTAGAAGAGTATAGGAATCACATGTGCCCATTATAGTGACTTCTCATGATATAATGGGAACATGAGCTTTCTCAACTCTTATGTATTTAAATAATGAGAAATGTTTTTTGGCTAAGAACATCAAGTTAATGTGTAGTGTTAGAATTTCAAAAAATAAAGATAATGAAAATCAAGGTAACATTGGTAGTTATAAATGTTTCGAGACTTTGGGACAAGCAGGAATTAACAGTTCCTCAGTCTGACACATAGTGTGACTGATATGACTCCAAGTGTTGCTTTTTATTTAAGATTTGAATTAATTTTGGTTAAAAAATACAACTAATATACTCAAAACCAATTAAAAAATATTCATATTATTGTAATACATTAATACAAAAATCCATAAGTCATTTTGGATGTGTAAGAATCAGTTGAACCTCAATCTGATATATAATGTGCCTAGTTTGACTCAAAGTGTTTTTTATTAGTTTAAAATTTAAATTTAATCATAAAAACTGTTACGTGTTGAAAATAGATAAAACACACTTGGATTTTCTTAATAAATTAGGAAAGTGATTTATAAATCATTGGTGATGTTTTATGAATTAGTCTCACATCAAACCAATACAGGATCTGATTGGTATGATTCAAAGTTCATGTTTCTATTTTTAAATGGAATTTTACAAAAAAAGGACAAGTGTGTTAGGTTGGAATATAAAAAGTAACACAAGATGGGTGAATTGTGTCTTTTAAAAAATCTTCCAAAATTCAGGATTTTAACACCCACTATGATTTATATAGTCATGAAGTGTTTACTTCTACAAAAATAATATACCATGGATAGATAAAAATAAAGAACACAGCATTTTATAGTGGTTAGGTGCACAAAGATCCCCTAGTCCACCCTACTAATCACTCTCTCTACGATCTTGGTAAATTTCACTACAATGATACTCTTATCACAAGACCATGAATTCATCGTTGATTCGGGAAGTTGACACCTTTACAACAAGACTAATAACAAATCCTTTTGTTTCTACAATAGAGAACATTATATCCAAAACATAGATCGAGAAGCTAATACTCCACTACAACTGAGTACGAGAAGTTGAAACTCCAATAAATAAAAATATTGATTTCAAAGGATCAAGTTTATCCTCACAGTGTTAGTAGAAATAAACTAAACATTTATGGATCTTCTTATTCATAAAATAATATCTTCAATAATGAAACAGTACAAATCAATACTTGTTTCAAAATTATCTTCAATAAGGTAGAAACTAAAAAGTAGTGGTAATATTATATTAGTAAAATATTGAACATGCATATCTCCAAAGTTTAGCTTCTTTCATAATTTATCATTTATTTCAGTAGCACTGTAAAAGATAATTTCTATAATATAGTCGTATATGTGAAACACTTATTACACATACATTTTTTAATAGATACTCGAAAGGATTATATGGAACAAATAGATTTCTTTAGTATTCTAGATCCAAAAGAATAGCCTGATTGATCATAGAAAATCAATTTCCAATTGACCAAGGGAGTCTTAACATACCTTAGGAACATGAGTTATTTTATCTGATGAATAATTTTCTTTGAAATAATCATAATGATCCCTGAATCAGCCTTCGATTCTGAATTGATCGTTGCAGCAATCTCCGATCGAAAATGCGGCTTAAAAACTTCGTTGTTGTAAACACAACGTAGTGTTGAACTATGCAGCACAGGGTTCCTTTGCATAGTGTATGGTTCATTTTCTTAGCATAGGGTTCCTTATCATAGAGTAGGGTTTCTTCGCATATCGTAGGATTCCTTCACGTAGAATAGGATTTCTTCATGTAGCATTGGGTTCCTACCAACATATGGTTTCTTAACCATACGTTCATCTTCACATAATGTAGGAAACAAAAGTAGCATAGGGATGATAATCCATACATTCACCTTTTTAGCATAATATCCAGAACATATCATTCATTAACCATACATTCAAATTGTAAAATGTAGGGTATGAATAGTATTCATAGACTCCAACATATGGTTGTTGACCCATACCTTTGATGATTCTCTGAACGTAAGGATGTCGATCCAAACACAATCTATTTAGTGTATCATTAGGTTGATACAATATGCAAGCGTTAACTTTCTAGTGTAATATAGGCATAATGAACAATAAACTCATTTTCTAAACGTAGAGTTTGAAATAGTTCTTCCAAAATAATTCTTGTAACATAAAATTCCTTTAACCTAGATATAAATTTTTGAAAACTTACTCAGGAAAACATCATTAGAAACCAAACAAGGGTAATTGTGAGCATCAAAATCTTCATAAATTATTGATTATTATTGAGACAATATATTCCAAACAACATCCCCCTTTTTTATGATCACAAAAGCCATAACATAATTCATAACATAACTTAAATAAAATATATGATTTTTAAACACAAAAATATATATCAAAAATACTTTGATCTCATAGTAGTATTTTGAAAGGAAAATAGATTTTTTTTAAATGAAATGTTGTTGTTTGAAAATATTTTAACTTATATCCCCCATAGTATTCATAGATATTATGAATATATATTCTACCCTTACTTAAATATTCTTCCCCTTTCTTAAATATTATCCCCATTTTGTGAGATCAAAAAGTTAGTTTAATAGAATAAATAATATAAACCATAGTTGATATAACATTGAATTATAGATGAAATGTTATTATCACTGTTATATGAGAAAATAATTTTAGGATTGGTAGGGAAATAATTAACTTAAATAAAATAAAATAAATCATAATAAGAATAAACTAAATTGACTTTAAAATGAATCAAATTTTCTAAAAATAGAGTACAATCTACATCCAATGAATTGTTTCTTCAAAATGATGGGATATGATCAGAATTGTTAGAGGAAAAAGGTGTGGAAGGATGAGGAATGGCTTCAACAACACCATTAATATCAATTAGCTTTAGCAATAATCTCTAAAATTTATTATTGAAGACTTCTGGACACTATTAAAGAAGATACTTTGAATCATGTCTAATTTGTATACTATCAACCAAATTAACCATCATAAATGCATTCACATATTCCTCTAACTGAATGAAGGAAGTTAAATTTTCCATAACATGATTAGACACTAATACCAACCAGGATTAATTCGAAGAAGGTTTACTAACCAGATGCCATTTATTTTCTAACATAACACTTAAAGGAGTATTGTCACACTAAAGAGTGTGCAGTCTATCATTGAAATTAGCCATCATTGAAGTAATAGCTTAAAAACTTATTATCAGGTCTAGTTGTTTCATTTGATAAGAGTTTGATGGTCGATTTCTTCCCCTAAGATTTTGAAATTATCTCCCTATCATCAAACTAAAATCATTAGAATATGACTTCTTGATAGATTCATATTTCAATAAATTGAACTCCCTGGACATTTTTTCGATGAAATTTTAAAGTCCCCCAAAAGAAATAATATTTTCTTTGAATTTCCATATATGGGTCTTCTTAGCCTCAAACTCCGATCTTAGCACTGTTGAACTTTTGAACTCTTAAACATCTTATTTTAAGCTTCCAATTATTGTCTAAGATACAAGTTCAGAGACTCCAAAAAATTTAACTTTATAACTAAGGATTCAGTATGAGAATCAGAATATTTAGTAGATTGAGTTACAATATTGGGGATATCTTCCCTATTATGAAATTATCCCAAGTCCAAACTTGTCTCTTCATTGCCAACTGATATGTCTCTTAAGGAAGATTCTCCAATAGCTTCAGAATCATTAAATAATGTGAGAATGGTTTTTAAGATCAGGAACACCTTCCCTGTGATGTTCTTGACTATGATCTTCTTGATCAAAATTTTCAACCATTATAGTTTCATGATCTGATCCAATAAAAGCTTTATCCACAGTCTCTAGAATGTCAACTAAATTCTTCTTCTCTGAACAAGTGTTTCTTCTGGCCCAGATTTTTCCTCTTCATCGAGTCTCTATATGACAAAACCAATTGAAGGAATCATTATTTTCTCCTTTAGAGAAGTTTTCATAAGCCTTTATTGTTGTTTGATACTGTTACAAATAGTCCAAACATTTAATTTTTTGTTGTGATGACATGTTTTTTCAAAAAAAAACATTTTAAAAATTTTTACTTTTCTTTGCAGTAAAAAAAGAAATAATCCCTCCATAGGGATAATATCCCATCCTGGCATCCTTGTGGAAGTAATGGTCCAAATAATTTATCATAAACAAACATAAATTAAACTTTATATGGTTTAGAAACAAAAACATGACATACATTTCAGGATATATGAATTTCTCTAACTCATAAGTCCTTGGAAAATTCAATACTGAATAAATTTTAGCATAACATGGAAATCATAATTAAATTATTTCATCATTACTTTCTTGATAATTATTGTTCTAAAAAATAAAAACATAATTTCCTCTAAAAAATGTTTTCCATTACCTATATTCCTAAAATCAAACTGTAACTCTCTCTCATGGTGAAAATGTAACAAATAATTTATTTCCACATAAGAAAAAAGAAAATTCAGTATCCTTAATCTTAAAGAAAATAGTATCTTTATAAAATTCGAGACTGAATGAAGCATTTATACAAAATTCCTTTTCTTCAATGTCATATAATACAAGAATATTATCTTCTCCAAAATCATAATCCAGAACTTGAAATATTATTTATTCTTTGATTAAATTATTTGTAGAATATAAATAATCAAAATTGATTACCTTTCCTTGGACCACTTTGCAAGCTTTACATGATGCGTAAACAGAGGTTCCCAATTCAACGTCTCTAGATATTTAAGAGGTTTCTATCTCTAAAGGTTTCAATATTGATGGGATTGAATTTTTAGGGTTTCGAAAAATAGAAATTTAAAGAAAGATAGTGATACTATGTAAACTGAAGAGATGCGATGGTAAAGAGCGAGAGAGGACAGATGGTTTTATCACTCCGATTGAGTATTTACTCGTTAGGTTTTAAATTTCAAAAGACAAATAACATAAAATTATCTTAAAATATAAATAATAAGTAAATAAATAAAATAAATAATGATTAAATATTATTTATAGCATATACAGTACTTAAAATATTAACAAAGAAATAAAATAAATTAAATAAAACATTCATTTAAAATTAAATAATCCTAACTCCCCCTTAATAAAAAAAACCTTCACTAGGAAGTGTTTTAGTAAAAATATTAGCTAATTGATATTCGATATTAGAAAATTCTAAAGAAATATATTTTTTTAATACATGATCTCTTAGAAAATGATGTCTTATATCAATGTGATTTTTCCTAAAATGACTTATAATATTTTTTGAAATTTTTATTCCACTAGTATTATCACATAAAATATGTATAATATTAAAATTTAGTCCAAAGTCTAGTAGGGTGTTTTTCACCCACAAAACTTGTGCACAGAAACTGCTAGAAAACACGGATTCTTCTTCAGTGGTTGACAGGGAAACTAAGTGTTGTTTCTTACTAGACCATGATAAAAAAGATTTTCCTTAAAATTAATAGGTTCCTAAGATACTTTTTCTATCTAATCTACAACCTCCAAAATCATTATCTAAATATGAAATTAAAATAAAATCAGAAGTTTTGGGGTAATGAAGAGATTGAAAAATAGTTCTTTTAAATATCTAAATTTTATTTTAACAATAGTAAGATCGGAATATTTTGGATTTGATTAAAATATAGCATATAAACATATAAAAAACATAATTTCTGGTCTTCTAGCAATAAGATATAACAAACTTTTAATAATACCTATACATAACATTTTACCTATTGGTTTTCCAGCTTCATCCGAATCAAGTTTTATATTGGTACACCTAGGATTTATATTTGTCTTGTTGTTATCAAGTTTAAACTTTTCCAATAAATCAATAGTATATTTACTTTTACTTAAAACATTTCCATAATCTTTTTGATAATTTATAAATCTTAAAAAAAAATTCTCCCATAATACTCATTTTGAATTCATTTTTCATTAATTTTGAAAAATAATTACAAATATTTTTATTAGTTGAACCAAAAATAACATCATCCATATAAATTTGAACTAATAAAATATTAGAACAAATAGTATTCTTATAAAGTGTTGGATTTTCCAAACCAACAGAAAATACATCTTTCAAAATAAAAGAACTTAATCTTTTATACCAGGATTTAGGTTCTTGTTTAAGTCTATAGACATATTTATTAAGTTTAAAAATAGAATTTGTTTTTGAAGGATTTTCAAAACTATGAGGCTATTCAACATAAACTTCCTCTATTAAATAACCATTTAAAAAGTAATGTTTAGCATCTATCTAATATAATTTAAAATTCATATAATTTACATAGGCTAAAAGGATTATTACGGACTCCAGTATAGATATAGGGGAAAAGGTCTCATCATAATCTATACCTTCTTCTATATTCTGTCCTTTAGCTACTAATCTAGCTTTATTTCTGGTTATGATCCCTTTATTATCTTATTTATTTCAAAAGAGCTACTTATTTCCTATAACTGGATAATTGGTTGTTCTCTCTATTAATTCCCAAAGATCATTCCTCTTAAATTGGTTTATCTCTCCTTGAATTGACAATATCTAGATCTTATCTTCTAAGCCTTCCTCTGTAGACTTAGGTTCTAATTGAGATATAAAGGCAGAGAATTCAGTTAGGTTTCCTACATTTATTCTAGTTCTAATTCCTATGTCAAGGTCTCCTATAATAGTTTCTAGAGTATGGTTATTTAAAGTTCTAGAATGTCTAGGAAAGACACTTTTTTGGATTTTCAGTATCATGTTCTTCTAAACTAGACTAAATTTTATTAATATTATTTTTAAAATCATTTTTGGGGGTTTAAGGTCACATGTTTTCAAAAGATTTAGTTACTTCATCTTCTAGATATTTCTCTTTAATAAAAGGGTTAGTTTCATCAAACTTCACATAAACTGATTCTATAACAATCCTTGACTTTTTATTGAACACTCTATAAACTTTAGATGTAGAAAAATATCCCAAAAATATTCCTTTATAATCTTTTTTATCAAACTTACCAAGATTATCCTTAGTATTCAAGATATAAACCATGAATCTAAATATTTTAAAGTGATTTACTTTTGGTTTTATATTATTCCAAAGTTCATAGTTTGTTATTTTGAAAATAAGCCTTATTATAACTCTATTCATGATATAGTAGGATATTATTATAGCTTCTACTAAAAAATAAGTAAGAAAATTGTATTCATTCACCATAGTCTTTTCCATTTCTTGAATAGTTCTATTTCTCCTTTTAATAATTCCATCTTATTGAGGGGTTCTTAGTGTAGAGAAGGTATATTTAATACCAATATTTGAGAAAAAAGAATTAAATTATTGATTCTCAAACTCTCCACCATGATCACTTCTTAATGAAATTAGTTTAAAACCTTTTTCATTTTGAATAATTTTACATAAACATTCAAAAATAGTGAAAACTTTACTTTTCTTTTTCAGAAAATAAATCCAATTAAATATAGAATAGTCATCTACTAAAACATCGACATATAATTTACTAGCTAAACTTGCTACTCTTCATGGTAAAAATAAATCCATATTGATAAGTTCTCAAGTTTTTGATGTCGTAATTTCTTAATAGTTTTGAAAGAACCTTTATGATGTTTTATAATTTGGAAACATCACAGAATATTTCATTGTCAAACTTAAGATTAGGAAAATAAAAAAGTAACTATTTATTAGATAATTTATGTAAATCATATATTTTATATTATCCAAGTCTTTTATTCCAATTCCATGATTCATTTTTATTAGCAATTAAACAATTCACTTTTTGTTTACATATGGAATTTATGTCCAATGTATATACATTATTAGTTTTAGGTGCTCTAAATTTAAGAAACTTATCTTTAAACATAAAGATAGAATTATTAGAAAATCAATACAAAATACGTCATCAATGAGTTGAAAGATACTTATCAGTTTATAATTTAACCATTTCACATATAGTACTTGGTTGATTGAGATAGTCTTTGGATCTCTAACAGTTCTAACTCCGACAATTTTTCCTTTGGAATTTTCACCAAAACTAACTAGTCCCCCATTCATTTGAGTCAGTGTATGAATGTTTTTTGAGTCCCCACTCATATTCCTAGAATAGCCACTATCCCTATACCATATGGATTTTCTTTTTATATGACCTATTTCTTGAAAAAAGTTATTAAACTAATGTTTTTTTGGAACACATATCTTATTGGGTCCATCAATGATAGCAAGCAACGATCTATGAATCTGGATCTTCTTTATTTTTCCATAATTCATATCACTTGATTAAGATAAAAATTTATAAATATTCTCTTTTAATACCACTAATTATAGGATTGTTTAAATAAAAATTATTAGTGAAATGTTCTTTTGTTTCACAATAATAATAGGTAGTATTTTTTGAGTTGGGCACAAACTAATTTTTATAATGTTTTGATTTCTCACAGTTTTATCCTATTCCAAATCATTCCTTTTTAATGAAATTATTTCTAAGAATTTTATTTAAAATATTTTCTACATTGGTAAAAATAATATAATCACTCTTATAGGATTCTACTTTGTCTTTCATTTATTTAATCGTTTTTCATGATCAACAAAATTTGATGTAGATGAGTTGAAATTTTTAATCAACTTTTAATGTTGTTTTAACAGGGTATGTCTTTCACCTAAAGAAGCATTATGAATGTTTTTCAGTGATTTTTTTGTCTTTAAAAAGGAATCACATTTTTCTTCTAACATAGAACAACAGGCATCCAGTTTATCAATCGAGAAACTACTAGTATAAAAATAAGACGAGTAATAAGTTTGTACCTTTTCTTCATTAGCCATAAATCACATAGTGTATTTTAGATTTGATTACTTCTTCACTAAATTAGGATTTTAAGGGTTTCTGGATTATTCAGATACACTTAGTGTATCTTTTATTGATCTTTTAATTTTGTCCTCATAATCATAATTTTTCTAATATCTCTTTTCTCTCCTTTTTCATTCATCTTTCAGCTAAGAAAAATCAGGTCTAATATGACCTAATTTCTTTCATTCACAGCATTGAACTTATCTTGGTTCTTTTTAATCCTTCATAAAGGAGTTTCTAAATCCTATTTAATTCTTGTAAATTTTTCTGAACTTTCTAGCTGAAGGAGCCTGTTCAATTTTAGAATTCGATGAATCTGAATTTTTCTCTTCATTGACTTCATGCTTTCTTCATCTATTATGCTTCTGAGATGTCACCTTCAGAGTGGTATTTTCCTTATTCACAATAATTTTATGATCTTTAGCTTCATCTTATAATTCCTTTTCATACATCATTAGTGTCCCAATTAGTTATTTCATTGTAATATCCTTGACAGATGATGAATAGTAGTAGATATGTCATTCCATTTTGAAGATAGTACTTAGAGTACTTTCAAGTCTTGATCATATTGTTTAATGGGTTCTCCTAATTCATTTATTTTTTTGAAAATTTCTTTAATCATTCCATTCATATGCATGATGCTTTCTCCATAAAAAATTCTAAAGGTGTCAAATTTTAGTTTTTTTATAACATACCTTATCTATCTAACATTATCTATGCCTTAAAAAGAAACTATTATAGTTTTCCACATTTTATAGGAAGTTTTATATTGTGATAAATGATTAAATTAATCTGTTCCAAGACCACAAATTATATCATGAATTTATTTTGGATTGATATAATACATAGCTTCTGTTTCAGTAGCCCATGTTTCTGGTTTCTCAAAAATATTATAAGTGGTAATGATTTTTAGTAGACTTTTAATCTAAGATTTTTCTGATAGATAATCATTCAATATTTCTAGTATCCCTATTTTTGACCATTAAAATATAGATCTTGTACCATATTCATTTATTGTCTTGAATCATCCATTTCCATCTTTGTATAGAATTTATACTTTTAGATTTTTACTACTTTATCCAAAAATATCACCTCTAATATCAATTTTTAGGTCGTAATATAAAAGTAACACAAGTGGGGGTGAACTGTCTCTTTTCAAAAATCATCCAAAATTATAGATTTTGACACCCACTGTGATTTATAATGATATGCAGTGTTAACTTATATAAAAATAATATGCAGTAGATAAACAAAAATAAAGAACACATCTTTTTATAGTGGTTCAGGGAAACTATCACATAACAAGTATTTATCAAGCAGCTATCACAACAGCATGATTTTCTAACACAACAATCATCACAACAACATGCAATTTCTAATGCACCTACATGTCATGGAAACTATGCATGGAATGTGATTTCTATCATGTGACTAAGTGATGCATGAGATGGCATACCCTTATCTCATCGGGTTTCAACTAACTAGAACCCAAGGATAAAATATAAACAGCACAATATGAGTGTGTCACCGAACGGTGAAATCATATCAACCATAAATTGAAAAATTAGTAAAATTTCAATACGAGGTAAATTGGATTTTCCATGTTCATGGGTTAGCTATGCTCGGGATCATCTTATTACCAACTACCGTTCCGGTCCTATCCCTAACTAAGGCTCCAAATAGTAAGTCAAAGAAAATAACCTACCTTTGATACCACTTTGTAACATACCAGTTCCAGGTGCCACTCAATGGGTGCCCCGAACCCGGTTCGCCATATGACCTCAAACGCATTTCCCCAAACTCCAGAGGCTGCCAACTAGCAGCGAGGGCCTAGGTCTGATAGTGGAAAAACTATGCCCTCATTTGTCAAAGTGTAGTGCAGTGGAAAGAATAAAACATATAACAATAGTAGAAAAAACAATAGTATATATAACTGAAATGGATAACTGATAACAAAAAGGGAAACCAGTAGTCATATATATATGAAGATGTAGCTTGTAACTATTCTATAAAAGATCCAGAACATGTTACATAGCAGTACAATACAATACAGAGTACAAGTACAGAAAAGAAAAATAGAACAGCATGTGGCATCGCGAGCCATTACTCGGTCCCATGCTCTCCTACACCTCAAAAAAAATCAGGTACCTATATAGGGACCCATGCCCCTATCTACATCTCCAGAAACGTAATTTATTTGGGCCAAAAAGCATGACCCTAACAAGGTGTGAGAAATAAATCCCAGTAGACACCCACCAAAGGCCCATGCCCAACTCTGTGTAAGTATACAACAACAGTGTGCAGTAGTAAAATGTAATAACTAAGAAGTACTCAAAAGTAACCAACTTACCAATTATATTCCCATTTAATTATTCACTTAATCCATTTAATTTTAGAGAAACACCACAGTGATTTTCTAAGTAAACAGACAGCGTCCTCAGACAAACAAAAATCTCACCCTCAGGTAAACAGAATCTCACCCTCGGGCATAGCTGAATCTCACCCTCAGGCATAACAGAATCTCTCCCTCAAGTATACAAAGTGTCTCCCTCAGGCACAGAAGTCAATCCCTTAGGCATGAAAGGTTTCCCTCATGCGAAATAGAACGTCTCTCTCAGGCTAAAATAGTCACGCCCTCAGGCTATAGTAAAACACCACCCTCAGGAATAAGTAACTGGGCCATGCCCAACATATAAACATGAAATTTACATACAATTCCTCTCAAGGAAAAAGTAATGTATAATTTAAACATGACATACCCTCAGGTATCTTGTCCAAACAGCTAAACAGAGGAACGCACCCCCGGGGTGGTCCTGGATCCAAGCAGTGATCCCAAACAACATTTTAAAATCACATTTAATTTCCTATACAATTCTAGGTATTTAATATATCCATGGCCTCAGCCACACGACACCCCAAATTTGGGTTCGTAGCTCAAAAACGCACGAAACTCACAACAGTTGGAAAATAAACACCAATCCACCTACCTTAAACACCAATGAATGATATACGTGAATGACGCTTTACGAAACATCTAAGAATTCCGTAGATCTGAGGTAAAATAATTCTTTATTAAATGCAAATAACTCCTGTTAGGGGAATAATTGGAAAGAACGATCAAAGAATAGGGAAGGAATTACCCGTGTGGTTCCAACGAGATCGTCTGAGGTGGAAACAGATTCCCGACGGGTGCTCGGCAGATCTCCAAAGGTTCGGTTATCCTCTCCTCGGCTCTCTTCCCCTTCTAAGCCTTCCCTGTGAATAGGGGAGGCTACTACCCATTTTAAGCGAAACAAACAAAGTACACGACAAGTACTTCCGAGTACACGGCGTGTACTTCCCATTTTTAAACTGTTCCTCTGGCAGATTCCCGCCAGCGTGGCACTGTTCACCTACCGACATGACTATATGGCGTGTCTTTATGAGTACACAGCATGTGTTGCCGCACAGCTAGCCACTGCCTTACTATTCGCCTGCCGAATGACTACAGGGCATGTAAAGGACCACTACACGGCATGTAGTTGGTTCCTACACCCTTCATCGCCGACATGGCCACACGCCCTATGTACTCATCCCACACGGCCAAAAGTACACAGCGTGTGGGAAAAAAGTACATGGCGTGTACTTCTAAAATTTGGGATTTTTCCCCATTTTTTATATTTTCCCAAAAAACCCTTAAGGAAAAGAGAATAGAAGAAACCTGTAACTCAAAAGTAAGAACCGGGTTCTTACATTGAAATTATCATTAAACTCATCATAGGAAAAGGGATAAAATTTGAGTATTTTTAATCATGATGGAATAAGTATAGGCTCTAAATCATGTATTAGTAAGTACAGTAATTGTTCCCTCAAAGCTAGAAAGTACTTTATTTGATTCTAGTTTTACTCATTCCTTTATTTCATCCAAGTTTTCAAAGTATTTAAAATAAATATCTAAACTTATATAAGTATATTTATTATTCAATAATCCTAGTGGGATTTCCTTAGAAGTAATAGTTTATAGAAACTACACTATTAACTTTGATGAGTACAATCTCATCGAAAATCTAATAGTCATTACCATGGTGGAATTTGAAACTATACTAGGGATGGACTAACTCTCAATGTATAATGATAAGATCAATTTATTGAGAAATAATATTTAATTCATATTGAATGAAAAACCTATAGTAATTTTTAAAGGCTAGATATCATGGCCTGATATTTTTCTAGATTCACCTCCTATAGCATTTTTTATGAAGATGATCAGTGAAGTGGTAGAAGTAAATGAAAGTATAAAGTTGGAAAATATCTTTATAATTTAGGAATAAATGGATTTATTTCAACAAGAGCTGCATGTACCCCCCCCCCCCAAAAAAAAAAAAAATTGGTATATTTCTTCATTGAACACATACTTGGATCCAAGTTGGTATTAAATACCCAGTATAAATTGGAAAATTTATAGTTTTAGGAATTAAAGAAAAAAATTCAAGATATTTTGGAGAATGGATTTATCTAACTTAGTGTGTATCCTTTTAAATCACCTATTATCTTTGTAAATAATAAGGATGGATCAATGCGGCTCTATATTGATTATAGAGAACTTAATCGGATCATAGCGAAGAACAATTACCTTCTCTCAAGGATTAAAGATTTATTTGAACAACTTTTTGGGGATCAATTATTCTCCAAGATTGAACTCCAATATGGGTATCATCAATTGAGGGTGATTAAAGAAGGATAGTTGATCACACCATGATTCACTGTTTCATTTTCACCCTTACACTGTTGTGCCAAACTAGTTTTTGTATTGAAAATAATAATAATAATAATAATTTACACTTAATGTTTGATAAAATTATTTTTTTTATAAATGTTAAAAATGGAAATATCACTTGTTTTAATAATTTCATTGAAGGTGGAGGTTATTGGAAGGGACCACGATGGAGTTCAAGAAAAATGGGTCAAGCTGCATAGGATCCAAGCCAACTAGTTTACTAAACCAACAAATTCTACTAAACCATGAATTCTAATGGGATGATATTTTTTTCCTGGTCCTAAACTAAATGGGATTCAATTCATATGAAGAAACCCAAGCCTAATTCAACCATCTGGTAGACCATTCGAAACGATCTGTATTGCACACTAAATCTGCATGAAGTCAAAAGAGGTGTGTAGTGTTCATTTAATATCTCAGGTTATAGTGGTCCAAATGGTGCCATCATTTTTGTGTAGATATTCAAGAAGTGGGGAACAAATTTATATTTCTATATAAATATAGATTCAACATTCTATTGATCAAAAACCATGGGACAATTGGTTTTACACAATCTGTGTACCCAAAACAACCTTCCACTTTGCCTATAAAATGGAAGCTTGGGATCCCTATTTGGATGTTCAAACCAGAAGTGAAGTGATTCCAATTTAAAGTCCTAGAGGATTCATTTCATCACCTTGGAGTATCTAGAGTCTCCTATCCTCATATGGGGATCAAGAATGAAGAAGGAGCTCCACCCAAGCTTCTTCCTCCTCTTGATGTCGAGCTAAACGGTGGGTGATCATTGTGAGAGAGTTAGTATAACGACCCATACTTTACATACATTGTTAATACTTCAAAATTGAAGCACAGTTATTACAACATATGAAAAAACCACAAAGGACCATATAGGTATAGTGTCTTTAGAAACTGGGAAACATAAACAACTGGTTCATAAATCTTCTACAGTGTCTCCCATTTATTTCATCATATCTAGGGTCCCTTTTAGAATATTCTACTTAATATCCATCTTCCTGACCTGGGGAAAAGAAAACATAAAAGGGTGAGCTCAAATGCTCAGCAAGGGCAAATAAAGGAAATAAAAATCATATCATATCTTTTTGAAAATCAAAACCTGCAAAAGAGATCATAATATCTTAACATGGAATAAATCATAGAAGTGAAAATGAGATCCCCATAATCATAACATAAAACTTGAAACTTTGTGGCATGAAAACATAATCATGGAAAATCATTTCTTGTTAGTCATGACTCATTTCCAAGACTATCTTAGTGGACAAAGTCCCTTTCTGAACCGAGTTCACTCCTCATTTCAGTCCTGTATCACTGAACCGAAATAACCTTCCGTTCCAGCCATGTCTATCTCATGAGATATAAAATCATTACCCAATGCATTGGAGGGAGATATAGGTCCCACCCATCTTATAATGAATCCTTTCTTATGTGTGCCACATAATCATAAATCATACATCATCGTATAACACATGTAACAAAAATGGGATTCTTGAAACATCATGACATCATAAATCGATTCATATAAGATAAAGGAATTCATAAAAATAATTCCATCACAACATGATCAAATCAATTTAATAACAGGGATAAAATAGAACCCTTTATTATCTTAGATGGAAAATAATTTTGATAAAACACTTGAACTCCATTCTTGAGGAAAATATCCTTTCTTCTTCAAAAAACATTTTTCCTTTCATAACATGTCATACAACTTTAAAATAAAAGAAGTTGATTAAAAATAAACTTGAAAACTTGTAAAGTAAGCTTCTTGGAAATAATGTTTTAAAAATCCATTCATGCCGTATAAGTTAAAAAAAACATTCTTCTAACTTTTGTCGGAAAAGTCAAAAAGTACCTCGTACGAAAAACGACAAAAGATTCCTTTCATATCTTTTACAAAAAAAACTTACCGAAGGGTAAAATTGGATATAAACTATTGTAGAAGGAAGGAAATAATATTACATATCGAGGGAACATGGATGTGGATGATAAAATACAACCCAGTAATTACCAAAGTAAAAACAATCTCGGATAAAAGTGAGATTGTGATATTTTCCCTTACCTTAGGTCCGATTAGCTTTGTACGTGTCCGAAGCTCCTGTATAATGGTTTAAATAATGTTATTGACTTATTCCAGAATCATACATATTTATATGATATCATATATGGTCATATTATTAGCTTCTTGTTAGTAATATTTCATTGTTACTTGTTACTCGGGTCTTTATAACTTTTTGTTCTTATGCGTGTTTTGTCGAGTAAATTATTATTCTTATCTTTAGGTTATAGATAATTCATTTCCAGAATGGTATTAGTGTAGTATATACCATATTCATTCATTCAATTCATTTATATAATCATTATTAAATGAAGATCATGTAGAACGAGTCGCATCACATCGTGGAGACGGTATTCCGTACGTACGCACGAGTGATGATATCGTTCCTATGATCGTGGAATTGTATTGGAGTATATATATATATTATTTCAGTATCAATATTACTTAATAATAGTCATATATAGTTACTCATTACACCATTATACCCATCCTTGTAAGGTTATGGTGGAAAATAGATTACACCACGGCGTGGAGACGGTATTCCGTACGTACGCACGCGCGGTGATTTCATTTTTCCGTAGGATGGATAGAAGGTTAATTAGGGTTGTTTCATATTTATAATAACATATCAGTATGTAAGTAATACTTATGTTATTACTTTATCATGAAACAACTAAAGAATAAGAAGTTGAAGAAGAAAGAAATTGAAAAGATCGGTAATGGTTATTACCTCTTCTTTGAAACGCCTCTTTGAATCCTTCACTTAGGGAACTAAGATTGGTCTTTGAAGAAGACCAGGACCTCTAAGATTATTCTAGGGAAGTGGAGAAGGGAAAATGGCAGGGTTTGGCCGAGCTTGAGTGCTCAAATTGGTGTGAGGAGGAGGGGGAGGAGGTGCCCTTTTATAAGGGAGGAGAGGGGCACCTTAGGAATATCTCAAAATATTATTTTATCTTAAAGTCAAAAATCGGTTTATAATGGTTCCAAAGGGTCTTATTTCGAAGCTAAAGTGGGGATGGGTCGAAATCCTATCAACCAATAGGATTTAGACAAGTTTAGGGTATTATTTTAACCTTATCAATTAGATTTAACTCTAAGTTAATCAATTTAACTTTTACCGTGTCTTTTTGTTTTCTTTCACTATATGGTTAATACACTTACTATAACATGCCAAAAGAACCCCAAATTGTTTATTATTAATATATATATCCTTATCTAAGTCATTTGGCCGAACCTTAGATTTTTAGGAATAAAATAACAATTAATAATATAATATTTGATTTAAAAACTATTTTGTGTCAATTTTGACACTATTTGATATATGATTTTTGTGAAAGTCATAACAGAATTATATGTTCGAACCAAGTTGATTAAATCAACAATAATATATCATAGTAACCTAGAAAATTAGTGCAATTCATAAAAAGTCTTAAATTACATTTATTTTGGTATTTATATTATCAATTTTGTCAATATTTCATTAATAAGATAATTACTGCATCATCTTTGTGTCATAAATAAATTAAATTATTTGATGTCTAAAAATTACAAATAAAATACCATCATGTAGGAAATCTTTTTATCTTTCTAATGAATATTTACAATCGAATTTATCTTATGTATAACCCCATATTAAAAATTATTTACTTATTAAACTTTGATTTTAACTATTTTAACCCTTCTTTAAATAAATTAATAATAAATGTCCTAATCTAATCCAAGTGGGCCTAAATGGTCATATTTTATTCCTAAGTTTGTTTTTGGTCGCATTACACTTGTCCAATAGAATTAGGACATGTGTTAGGGTAATAGTAATATCATATTTACCCTTAGTTACCCTATTTACTATTAACCGCGGTAAAAAAAGTAAAAAGTTACTATTCACCAAAAAATTATTTTCATCTCATTGAACCACATTTTAGTCCTTGATATTAACCGTGTCTCTCGGATTTTCAAAATTCCATTCACAGAAGCGGTAAAATTAAGTTTTATGCAAAATTCAGTTTTTAACCTACCACTTAGTGGTTTCACTATTCATCAAAAATTGAAAGTTTTCAGAAAAATACCAAAATTTCACCCTAGGCTAATTTCGATATTCTGAGTCCAAAAATGAAGTCCATTTTGAAAAATAAAATTTATAAATTTTCAAAAAGTGGTTATTACTATTCATAACGGCTAGTTTTAATAGCATATTGTTGTTTAGTGAAACTCGGTATTGCGTACGACGCAAGCTATCGAGGAAGGTCGCGATTGCGTGTAAAGCAAGCCAAGCAAGTGTTGTGTAGAAAAAGATTCCTTTGATGATTTATATAACATAAAAGTCTCGTGTGTTACATTCTACCCCCCTTAAAAAGAATTTCGCCCTCGAAATTCGTCACTTTGTAACAAACAGATGAGGATACTTCTCCCTCATCATATCCTCAAGCTCCCATGTAGCTTCTTCAAGTTGGTGGTTCCTCCATAAAACTTTCACCAAGCGAGTGGTCTTGTTTCGTAGGACTTTTTCGCTACGATCCAGAATCTCTATCGGCTGTTCTTCATAAGAAAGATCTTGCTCCAGCGGTACAACTTCTGAGCTGAGTACATGTGAAGGATCTGGTATGTACTTTCTCAGGAGAGATACATGGAACACATCGTGAACTTGAGAGAGATTCGGTGGAAGCGCCAATCGGTAAGCTACCTTCCCAACACGATCCAGTATTTCGAAAGGACCGATATATCTAGGGCTCAACTTCCCCTTCTTCCCAAATCTCATAACCCTCTTCCAGGGAGATATTCGTAAGAACACTTTATCACCCACTTCAAACTCTAGGTCTTTTCTTCGGTTGTCGGCATAACTTTTCTGTCGACTCTGAGCTGCTCTTATGTGTTGTTGAATAGATCTGACCTTTTCTGCCATTTCATCAACGAGATCAGGTCCTAATAGCTTTCTTTCCCCAACTTCATCCCAGCAAGTTGGAGTCCTGCATTTCTTTCCATAGAGAGCTTCATAAGGAGCCATCTGAATACTGGAGTGAAAGCTATTATTATAAGAAAATTCCACCAAAGGTAGGTGTTGATCCCAACCTCCTTTGAAATCCATAGAGCAAGCTCTCAACATATCTTCTAGGGTTTGAATTGTTCTCTCAGACTGACCGTCTGTCTGGGGATGATAAGCAGTGCTGAAACTCAACTCTGTATCCAGAGTATGCTGAAGACTTCGCCAGAACTTCGAGGTAAATCTCGGATCTCGATCAGATATAATAGAAAGTGGTACTCCATGCAATCTCACCACTTCCTTTACATATATCCTGGCAAGCTGATCTAGAGAGAAATCCTCTCTAATAGCAATGAAGTGTGCAGACTTTGTAAGACGATCAACTATGACCCAGATAGCATTATTGCCTTTGGATGTTTTAGGAAGTCCTGTGACAAAGTCCATAGTGATGTTTTCCCATTTCCATTCGGGTATGGGTAATGGTTGTAACATCCCCTTAGACTTCTGTCTCTCAGCTTTAACTTGTTGACAAACCAAGCATCGAGAGACATATTCAGCAACATCTCTTTTCATGCCATCCCACCAGAAGTACTCTTTCAGGTCCCTATACATCTTCGTGCTTCCAGGATGAATAGAAAATGATGAACTATGAGCCTCATCCAGCAGCTCATTCTTTAATTCGGGGATGGGAGGAACGCAAACCCGATTCCTGAACTTTATTATCCCATCACAATCAAGGTTGAATTCAGGAACATTTCTCACCTTCTTTTGAAACTCGACATCTTCTTTCTGTGCCTCTTCAATCTTCACATGTATAGATGGTTGAACATTAATTTGAGAAAGATAAGATTTTTCCCCTTCCATTATAATTCCAAGATCCATCCTTTGTAAATCCATAAATATTGGATCTTTTGTGATCCTCATCATGGATAAACTAGCATGGTCTTGTCGACTTAATGCATCTGCCACCTTGTTTGCTTTTCCAGGGTGGTAATGGATTGAGCAGTCATAATCCTTAATTAGCTCCAACCATCTTCTTTGACGCATATTCAACTCCTTTTGTGTGAAAATATACTTTAAACTTTTATGATCAGTATAAATATCACACCTTTCACCATAAAGGTAATGCCTCCAAATCTTTAATGCAAAGATTACCGCAGCCAACTCCAAATCATGTGTTGGGTAATTTTGCTCATGGATTTTCAACTGTCGTGAGGCATAAGCTATTACCATATCATTTTGCATAAGAACACACCCCAATCCCTTCTTGGATGCATCACTGTAGATCACAAACCTTTCTCCACTACAAGGTAGTGTGAGCACAGGTTCACTGGATAACCTTCTTTTCAACTCCTTGAAATTCTCTTCACATTCCTCTGTCCAGACAAACTTAACTCCTTTTCGAGTCAACTTGGTGAGTGGATTAGATAATCGTGAAAAATCTTTTACAAAACGTCGATAATATCCAGCCAAACCAAGAAAACTTCGGATCTCAGTTACTGTTGTTGGTCTTGACCATCTTTCGATAACCTCTGTTTTTGCTGGATCCACAGATATCCCCTCTTTTGAGATTATATGACCCAAAAATGCAACTTTTTGAAGCCAAAATTCACACTTGGTAAATTTGGCATAAAGCTTCTCCTTTCTCAGGGTCTTCAATATAATTCTCAAGTGATCTTCATGCTCTTCCTTTCTCTTTGAATAGACAAGAATATCGTCTATAAAGACTACCACAAATTGATCAAGATAGTCTCTAAAGACTCTATTCATTAGATCCATGAAGATAGCAGGGGCATTAGTAAGACCAAATGGCATCACTATAAATTCATAGTGTCCATACCTTGTACGGAAAGCCGTCTTTGGTATATCCTCCCTTTTGACCCTTAATTGATGATACCCTGAACGAAGATCAATCTTGTAAAAGTATTGAGCTCCGCGTAGTTGGTCAAATAAGTCATCAATGCGTGGGAGAGGATATTTGTTCTTGATAGTGATCTTGTTAAGTTCTCGATAATCAATGCAAAGTCTCATTGATCCATCTTTCTTCTTAACAAATAGAACAGGTGCTCCCCAAGGTGATGCACTAGGGCGTATGAATCCCTTATCAAGATTCTCTTGGAGTTGCTTCTTCAATTCCTGCAACTCAATTGGGGCCATTCTATAAGGTGTCTTTGAAATAGGCAAAGCACCCGGTACGAGTTCTATTGAAAACTCAACTTCACGATTTGGTGGAAGACCCGGCAATTCCTCCTGAAAGACATCATCAAACTCCCGTACAATGGGCATATTCTTAATCGTGAGTTTCTCACCAACCATTTGAGATAAATAACCTTCATTTAGTGGTATCAAGACCCATAAGATGGAAGAAATTTCCACTGGAAGGTTATATTCATCCTTGCATCGATAGACGATCGTAGATTGATCTGGAATATGAAATGTGACTTCCCTTCTTTGGCAATTGATATGAGCTCCATGTAGAGAAAGCCAATCCATGCCAAGAATCACATCAAATTCCACTAAAGGAAGGATCACAAGATTTGCAGGAAGCACTTTCCCACAAACTTCGATCGGAGAAGAATTATAAACTTTTGATGCGATTGATGTGCCATTAGGTGTTGTCACAGCTAACTCAACATCTAATTGTTGAGGTAATATGGTGATACCCTTAGAAAAGTCTTCAGAAATAAAAGAGTGGGTGGATCCAGAATCAAATAAAACATTTGCTACTTTAGAGTGGATGGTAAGTGTACCTTTCACCACATCATTATCGTACTCCACATCGCTGATAGAAATTGCATGTGACTTTCCTTTGTCTTTAGCCTTAAGAGTTTGTTGACGTCGACCATCATCATCAACCCTTGGATTTGGGCATTGATTGGCATAATGCCCCATCTCCTTGCACTTGAAACATTGAAGTGTAGTAGGTTCATTCTGTGTATCCCTCCCTTTGTTTTCAGCATTAGACATCTTCTTCCCATTATCACGGCATTCAAATGCCCGATGGCCTTCCTTTCCACATTTAAAACATTTACTTGTCCCTTTAAGACAACTCCCTCCATGTTTCTTTCCACACTTTGAGCATAAGGAAAAGCTCATCTTCTTTTCCGTGTGCTCTTTAGATTTTTCTTTGAATTCCATCTTCCTCTTCTTATCAAACCCATGTGACTGATGGGTTACTCCAATCTCCATCTCGACTTTGAGAGAACATCGAACGATTTCCTCATAGCTATTGAAGTCCCTTATGGCTAACGCCCTTCGAAGACTTGGTTTTAAGCCACTAAAGAATCGATCGATCTTACTCTCAGGTTGGATAATAATACCAGAAGCGTACCTTGCAAGTCTTGTAAAATTTGCTTCATAGGTACTAACAGATTCATCATCCCTTTGCTTCAGTTCAAGGAACTCTTTCTCCATCTTTGTTCGGAGAATACGAGGGAAGTACTTATTGAAAAATAAGTTCTTGAACTCGTCCCATTCCATAGACTCAATTTCATCCCTTTGCCTTGTATTCTTAACAAGATTCCACCATTGATCAGCATCTCCTTCCAAACGATACACTGCTAGGATGACTTTATCATGCTCAGAACATTGAAGAACTGAAAATATCTTTTCAGTAGTACTAATCCATTGTTCAGCAACTAATGGATCAGTAGACCCGCTGAAAGAAGGTGGACGCTGCCTCATGAAGGATTCAATAGAATGTTGCTCCCTCCTTTGTTCGTTTGGAAATCCTGCATGATTCATAGCTTGAGAAAGTTGTGTGAGCATGGCTACAATATTTTGCATTCCAGCTCCCATATCGTTTGGTTGCTCAGGGGGACAATCATTGCATTGCCCATCGCATTCCGCATTAACACGGTTCCTTCGGGTTCCATCCATTGACTAAAACCAAGAAGAATAGTGTGAGCAACACTAATTATAATAGGAAACCACATAATTCAAGAATAAAATTTTCATGCTTAAGGTCTTATCCAAGGTTATTCAAGGCCATTTCTAAAACACTAAGATTGTGTTCTATGCTTAGACTTATCCTTAGGGTTCTTACTAAGGCTTTCACATCCTAGTTTCCAAAGGTTGACTATACCTTTCCTCTGATACCAACTATAACGACCCATACTTTACATACATTGTTAATACTTCAAAATTGAAGCACACTTATTACAACATATGACAAAACCACAAAGGACCGTATAGGTATAGTGTCTTTAGAAACTGGGAAACATAAACAACTGGTTCATAAATCTTCTACAGTGTCTCCCATTTATTTCATCATATCTAGGGTCCCTTTTAGCATATTCTACTTAATATCCATCTTCCTGACCTGGGGAAAAGAAAACATAAAAGGGTGAGCTCAAATGCTCAGCAAGGGCAAATAAAGGAAATAAAAATCATATCATATCTTTTTGAAAATCAAAACCTGCAAAAGAGATCATAATATCTTAACATGGAATAAATCATAGAAGTGAAAATGAGATCCCCATAATCATAACATAAAACTTGAAACTTTGTGGCATGCACACATAATCATGGAAAATCATTTCTTGTTAGTCATGACTCATTGCCAAGACTATCTTAGTGGACAAAGTCCCTTTCTGAACCGAGTTCACTCCTCGTTTCAGTCCTGTATCACTGAACCGAAATAACCTTCCGTTCCAGCCATGTCTATCTCATGAGATATAAAATCATTACCCAATGCATTGGAGGGAGATATAGGTCCCACCCATCTTATAATGAATCCTTTCTTATGTGTGCCACATAATCATAAATCATACATCATCGTATAACACATGTAACAAAAATGGGATTCTTGAAACATCATGACATCATAAATCGATTCATATAAGATAAAGGAATTCATAAAAATAATTCCATCACAACATGATCAAATCAATTTAATAACAGGGATAAAATAGAACCCTTTATTATCTTAGATGGAAAATAATTTTGATAAAACACTTGAACTCCATTCTTGAGGAAAATATCCTTTCTTCTTCAAAAAAACATTTTTCCTTTCATAACATGTCATACAACTTTAAAATAAAATAAGTTGATTAAAAATAAACTTGAAAACTTGTAAAGGAAGCATCTTGGAAATAATGTTTTAAAAATCCATTCATGCCGTATAAGTTAAAAAAAACATTCTTCTAACTTTTGTCGGAAAAGTCAAAAAGTACCTCGTACGAAAAACGACAAAAGATTCCTTTCATATCTTTTACAAAAAAAACTTACCGAAGGGTAAAATTGGATATAAACTATTGTAGAAGGAAGGAAATAATATTAAATATCTAGGGAACATGGATGTGGATGATAAAATACACCCCAGTAATTACCAAAGTAAAAACAATCTCGGATAAAAGTGAGATTGTGATATTTTCCCTTACCTTAGGTCCGATTAGCTTTGTACGTGTCCGAAGCTCCTGTATAATGGTTTAAATAATGTTATTGACTTATTCCAGAATCATACATATTTATATGATATCATATATGGTCATATTATTAGCTTCTTGTTAGTAATATTTCATTGTTACTTGTTACTCGGGTCTTTATAACTTTTTGTTCTTATGCGTGTTTTGTCGAGTAAATTATTATTCTTATCTTTAGGTTATAGATAATTCATTTCCAGAATGGTATTAGTGTAGTATATACCATATTCATTCATTCAATTCATTTATATAATCATTATTAAATGAAGATCATGTAGAACGAGTGGCATCACATCGTGGAGATGGTATTCCGTACGTACGCACGAGTGATGATATCGTTCCTATGATCGTGGAATTGTATTGGAGTATATATATATATTATTTAAGTATCAATATTACTTCATAATAATCATATATAGTTACTCATTACACCATTATACCCATCCTTGTAAGGTTATGGTGGAAAATAGATTACACCACGGCGTGGAGACGGTATTCCGTACGTACGCACGCGCGGTGATTTCATTTTTCCGTAGGATGGATAGAAGGTTAATTAGGGTTGTTTCATATTTATAATAACATATCAGTATGTATGTAATACTGATGTTATTACTTTATCATGAAACAACTAAAGAAGAAGAAGTTGAAGAAGAAAGAAATTGAAAAGATCGATAATGGTTATTACCTCTTCTTTGAAACGCCTCTTTGAATCCTTCACTTAGGGAACTAAGATTGGTCTTTGAAGAAGACCAGGACCTCTAGGATTATTCTAGGGAAGTGGAGAAGGGAAAATGTCAGGGGTTGGACGAGCTTGAGTGCTCAAATTGGTGTGAGGAGGAGGGGGAGGAGGTGCCCTTTTATAAGGGAGGAGAGGGGCACCTTAGGAATATCTCAAAATATTATTTTATCTTAAAGTCAAAAATCGGTTTATAATGGTTCCATAGGGTCTTATTTCGAAGCTAAAGTGGGGATGGGTCGAAATCCTATCAACCAATAGGATTTAGACAAGTTTAGGGTATTATTTTAACCTTATCAATTAGATTTAACTCTAAGTTAATCAATTTAACTTTTACCGTGTCTTTTTGTTTTCTTTCACTATATGGTTAATAAACTTACTATAACATGCCAAACGAACCCCAAATTGTTTATTATTAATATATATATCCTTATCTAAGTCATTTGGCCGAACCTTAGATTTTTAGGAATAAAATAACAATTAATAATATAATATTTTATTTAAAAACTATTTTGTGTCAATTTTGACACTATTTGATATATGATTTTTGTGAAAGTCATAACAGAATTATATGTTAGAACCAAGTTGATTAAATCAACAATAATATATCATAGTAACCTAGAAAATTAGTTAAATTCATAAAAAGTCTTAAATTACATTTATTTTGGTATTTATATTATCAATTTTGTCAATATTTTATTAATAAGATAATTACTGCATCATCTTTGTGTCATAAATAAATTAAATTATTTGATGTCTAAAAATTACAAATAAAATACCATCATGTAGGAAATCCTTTTAACTTTCTAATGAATATTTACAATCGAATTTATCTTATGTATAACCCCATATTAAAAATGATTTACTTATTAAACTTTGATTTTAACTATTTTAACCCTTCTTTAAATAAATTAATAATAAATGTCCTAATCTAATCCAAGTGGGCCTAAATGGTCATATTTTATTCCTAAGTTTGTTTTTGGTCGAATTACACTTGTCCAATAGAATTAGGACATGTGTTAGGGTAATAGTAATATCATATTTACCCTTAGTTACCCTATTTACTATTAACCGCGGTAAAAAAAGTAAAAAGTTACTATTCACCAAAAAATTATTTTCATCTCATTGAACCACATTTTAGTCCTTGATATTAACCGTGTCTCTCGGATTTTCAAAATTCCATTCACAGAAGCGGTAAAATTATGTTTTATGCAAAATTCAGTTTTTAACCTACCACTTAGTGGTTTCACTATTCATCAAAAATTGAAAGTTTTCAGAAAAATACCAAAATTTCACCCTAGGCTAATTTCGATATTCTGAGTCCAAAAATGAAGTCCATTTTGAAAAATAAAATTTATAAATTTTCAAAAAGTGGTTATTACTATTCATAACGGCTAGTTTTAATAGCATATTGTTGTTTAGTGAAACTCGGTATTGCGTACGACGCAAGCTATCGAGGAAGGTCGCGATTGTGTGTAAAGCAAGCCAAGCAAGTGTTGTGTAGAAAAAGATTCCTTTGATTATTTATATAACATAAAAGTCTCGGGTGTTACAGTTAGACACTTGAAGAGGGAGTTCCAGCACTTTATATTCTACTTGTTTTGTGTAATTTGTGTTCTAATTTTTTCAAAAATGATTAATCATAAAATTATTCTTCATTGAATGCATTTTTTTGGTTTAATTAAGTGAAACATTTTTCATCTCAATACCGATTGGGTTGAGATTTGTGTGGGAATCTTGGGTTGTTCTGATTGGATAACACAAGAATCCTATTTTTCCCACACATACATGATATTTCAGTATTATTTTGTATACCTCACTCAATACATGAGGTCCAAACCTTGACAATATGATTGTTGTGTCAAGGGGTGGTTCTTTGTGCATCATTTTAAGTGGAAAAGGGGGAACCAAGATCTTGATCATCCCTCAACCAAAGGATTAAAAAAAACCTAATAGTCAATTGAGAACAAGGAACTATTCAAGTGGTGTTATGAACTAACAATGAACCCTTTTATCTCGTATTTTTTAAAATCCATTTGGTATTTTAAACTTACAATTAAGTCATTTCATTTAAAAACTGTTTTCAAAATCACCCCCATCTTTAGTACTTTTTATTAAAAACACATAATCTAAACCTACCAAAGCTCCTTGATAGATGACCTAGGGTCTTCCCTAGACTATAATATCATATATAAAACACAATCGATTTTACGCGTCATGATATCATGGCCAAATATTGGCGCCATTTTCAGGGAGTGCTTCGGTTTTTAGTGTGTGTTTTTTATAATATTTTTTAAAATTTTGGGAATATTTATTTGTTTTATATTATTACTTTACCAATATTTTTGTCTTCTGATTTATTTATTTTGTAGGTTATATGATAGATTCATTCTACTTTAGGAGACCTACCACTATTCGAACCCAAACCGAAGAGGATCCTACGTCAGTGACACCAAGAAACATAAGAGATTCCTTTGAAGGTGGACACACAAAACATCAACACTCCTCTTGATCCTTCTACTTCTTCATTTGGAACCAACATCAAAACTAAAATAAACTTATATAATATGGATGAAATAAATATAACACCAAAATAACTAACCTCTCATGATGTCGATATCCAACCCACATATATTAAAATACAAGGCAAGGCACCTAATTTGGAACTAAAATCCGATCTAATTTAGTTATTTCTAATATTCCATGGACTCATAGGAGAATATTCACAAAATAATTTAAAAAAAATTCACACTATTTGATCAAAATTAAAACCTACTAATATGGATTAAGAAAAAGTAAAGCTCAGATCATCCCCATTTTCATTGGAAGACAGTACAAAATATTGGCTTTACTATGTTAATTCACCAATTAGAGGCTGGGAGGACATGAAACACCTTTTTCTTGAAAAAAATTTCCCAGCCTCTCGAACTGCAACTGTGAGGAAAGAAATATGTGGTATAAGTAAATCACAACGGGAAACATTACATGGATATTAGGAATGTTTTAAAAGGTTATGTTTATGTTGTCCACACCTCCAAATAAGTGATCAACATTTAATTTAGTATTTTTATGAAGGTTTAATTCCTATTGACAGACATATGATGGATTTTGCTGCATGTGGTGATCTTGTTGATAAAACCCCAATTTCTGAAAGGACCCTAATTGTTAACATGGTGCAAAACACTCAACAGTTTGGCTCACGGTCCAGTGTACCCATTCGAGGTGTCTGTGAGGTGAAAAGTACTGAATTTGAGAAGAAGGTTGGCACAAAGTTTGAGGAGGTGAGTACCCTTCTTCAAAAACTCACTCTTTCCCAAGGAAACTCCCAATATCTTGCTCCCATCCATTGTGGTATATGTTCTTATTCAACCCACTACTCTGAAAAATTCCCCCAATTGATAAAAACTTTTGAGACTTGTTAGGACGTTTTTCCAAGACGCCCCTATAACTAACCCTTTTGGCAAGAACCATACTATCCATCAAATCCTGGGTGGAAAGACAACCAAGCCTATAAGAAAGGGGGTATTTAAACCAACATCAACAACCATGGAACCAACATGGTCAGAGTATTCATCCACCACCACCACCCATAAATCTTCAACCACCCCAAAGTCTTTTCCAACAACCCCCTCCAAAACCTGAGCCTAGCCTAGAAGATATGATGAATCAAATGGATGCCAACAATCTCCAATTCCAGAAAACTACCCAAGAATACTTACAAGACCTCAAAACCCAATTAGGCCAACTTGCTAACTTGGTGGGGAAAATTCAAAGTCACGGGTCGGGTAAACTACCATGTCAACCATTAGTCAAACCTAGAGATAAAGGAAATGTTAGTTCCATCACCCTTAGAAGTTGAAAACAAATATAAAATCAATGAATCCTCTATTATAGTCATCCCCTTCTGGGGAAACCTCTATCCCAACAATTAAAAATGTTCCAAATGTTGAAAAATCATGTCTTAAGAGATTCCCTTACAAAGTAAAGAGTGTGTATGTAGATGAGTATCTGATACAACCCATTACTCTTCCATTTACCAAAAAGGCCACCCAAACTAGGAAACAAAATAAACCTAAACAAGATAAGAAAATATTGGAAACATTCAAAAACTGTAGGTAAACATCCCCTTGATTGATGATGTGAAAAAATTCCAAGATATGAAATGTTTTTGAAGAATATGTGTACACACTGAAGGAGACTTCATGGAGATGAATAGGTGAACCTTGGGAGGAACGTATCAACATTGATAGAGCCATAACTTTCCACTTAGTGCAACAATCCTGGGACATTCTCAATTCCATGCACCATTGGGGAGTATTCATTTTTCAACTCCATGATTGATTTAGGTGATACTATAAATGTGATGACTCACTCCATTTACTCTACATTATTGGTCGGGGAACTGAAGGCCACTGGAATTGTTGTACAACTAGCCAACTAGAGTACCGAACACCCTTCTCGTGTGTTAGAGGATATTCTTGTGAGGGTGAAAATTTTAGTTTTTCCTGCTGATTTTGATATGCTAAAAATGGAAGATGATTGGATGAATGTACATGCCCCAATTATATTAGAGAGACCCTTCTTGAAAACCTCCAAAACTATAATTAATTTCCATAATGTTACATTATATATGGAATTTGGTGGTGACATATTCCATTTAAACATCCTTGATGCCATGGAGCACCCCTCAGAAGAAAATTAATCTATCTCTATCAATTCAATTGATGTACGCCCTACCCATAAAAAACTTTTCTTTCCCCTGATCCCCTTTCTGAGTTTTCTTCATTGATTGAAATTCTAGGAAATGATTCAGGTAATTATTATTTAATTGGATTATAAAAGTTTCATGCATTTTTATTAATTGGTGATTTTTTTAGCACTGAGGATCACAAGACCATTAATGATACTACTAAGATTGTAAAAGCTCATTCCTTATATGAGGATGATGCCATTGAGTATTTAGATGAGATTGGTGATGTCTCACTTTCACACACACTCCCATAATTCCAAAATCCACCTGAATTGAAACTAAAACAACTACCTAAAGATTTAAAATATTAATATCTTCAGAATGGAAACAAGTTTCCTATCATCATTTCTAGTTCACTTCCTCCTGAGCATGAATTGTGGTGGCTTTAAATTTTGAGGGAGTATAAACTAGAATTGGGATGGAAACTTTCTAGAATTCCTGGTATTATCCCATTAATGTTCACACATCATATTTTATTAAATGGTGAGGCTAAACCAGTTAGGCAGAAACAACATCAACTAAACCCAAACCTCGTAGAAGTTATGAAAAAGTATGTACCAAAATTATTGGTTGCTAGAATCATTTATCCTATCTCTGATATCCAATGGGTCAGTCCTGTTCAAGTAGTTCCTAAAAAATTGGTCTTATAGTAATAAAAACTGAAAACAATGAATTGGTTCCAACTCGTGTATAGAATATTTGGTGTGTCTTCATAGACTATCACTGACTAACCCAACACACTGGGAAGGACCATTTCTATTTTCCATTCATTGACTAAACGCTATAGAGGCTATAGGGTAAGTCCCACTACTATTTCCTTGAGGGGTATTCTGGAAACTTTTAGATCCATATTTCCCCAGAGGACCTAGAAAAGATGACATTCACTTACCCCTTTCACACATTTTCATATAAGAGGATACCATTTGGTTTGTGCAATGCTCCGGGTACTTTCTATTAATGTGTGGTTAGTATTTTTTTGGATTACCTAGAGAATTTCATGGAAGCTTTCATAGATGATTTCACTATATATGGAACCTATTTTGATTAATGTTTAAGTAGTTTTGGTTCAGTCTTACATAATTTTATTGAAAATAATCTTGTATTAAATTATGAGAAATGCCATTTAATGGTGCTATATGGTATAGTTTTAGGGCATGTCATTTTTTGGGATGGTATCCAAGTAGATAAATCAAAATTTGATGTCATTTCTTCCTTACCGTTCCCTAAGAATGTACTAGATGTGCGATCTTTCCAAGTTCATTCTGTACTTTACCATCGTTTCATTGATGACTTTAGTAAAATTACAATCCCCCTCTCTCGATTACTACAGAAAGAAACATATTTTTTTTGATAAAGAATGTGAAGAAGATTTGAATAAGTTAAAATGGAGTCTCACATCACCCCCCATAATCCAACCACCTTGGTGGGATTTACTGTTTAACCTCATGTGTGATGCCTCTAACTATGCAGTTGGGGAAGTCTTATCACAATGGGTCAATTGAGCTCCACATGTCATTGTTTATGATTCATGTACACTAGACCCTACCCAAGAAAACTACACCACAACTGAAAAATAATTCCTTGCCATTTTTTTCCATGGATAAATTCATTTCAAATCTTTTAGGGTCCAAAGTCATTGTGTTCTTAGAACATGCATCCCTATGGTATCTTCAAAAGAAACTGGAAGAAAAATCACATCTCATTTAATGGATGCTCCTCCTTTAATAATTTAATATAGAAATTAGAGGTAAAAAGGAGCAGATAATGTGGTGGATGACCATATCAGTAGGATTCCCCCATCCTCGTACATTGACTCATCCCCCTGTATTTCTATAAATGCCATTTTTATCGATGAGAAATTGTACCGAGTGCAAGATTCTCTTCCTTGGTATACTGAAATTGTATTTTATTTGGTAGCATCTTGCATTCCTACTAATTTTAACAAAACCAAGTCAGTTGTCTAAAACATGAGTCTCTTTGGTACATTTGGGATGACACCTACCTCTAAAACACATGTAGTGATAAAGTCCTTAGGTGTTGTATCCCTGATAGAGAGTTTCAGTCTATTTTTAGATTCTGACATACTCTTTCTTATGGTGGCCACTTTGGTCCCCAACAGACTGCTTGCAAAATCCGTGATTTTGGTCACTTTTGGCCAACACTTTTTCAGGATTCCCATGATTTTTACAAATATTTTCCTCATTATCAAAGAACGGGTAATGTCTCTAAAATAAATTAAATACCACAACAACCATTTCTCTTTCAGTACATTTTTTGATGTTTGGGGTATTGAATTTGTGGGTCCTTTTTCCAATTACTTTGGAAACTTATACATTATTCTGACAGTTGATTATGTGTCAAAATGGGTAGAGGCATGAGATACAAGGATTAATTATTCTGAGGTAGTTTTTGAATTTTTGAGAACCCAAATATCTATAGGTTTGGATTACCTAGGATCATTATAAGTGACCAGGGTTCTCATTTCTGCAACTGAAAAATGAATTCACTTTTGCATCAGTATGGATTTGGTCATCGAGTGTACACTTTATATCACACACAGACCAATGGTCAATATAAGGTGTCAAATAGAGAGGTAAGAAAAATTCTTGAAAAATGGTTCTACCTAATAGGCAACATTGGAGTCTTAGACTTGATGATTCATTATGGGCTTATCATACTTCTTTTAAAACCCTAATTAGAATGTCACCTTATAGGATTTTTTTGAAAGAGTTGTCACCTACCTATTTAGATTGAGCATCGGGCCTACTGGGCCATCAAACACTGAAATTCTAATCTACATGGTGAATGTGCTTAAACAAAGATGCAAATTCAGGAGTTAGAGGAAGTGAGAAGAGATTCATATGATAACTCCCAGATTTATAAGGAGTGAACCAAGGATTCCCATGATCACCACATATTTCATCCTTAGTTCCACATTGGGCAGAAGGTCCTCCTCTACAATGAAAGTCTGAAGTTGCATCCAGGTAAGCTTCGTTCCTACTAGTTTAGACCATACACTATTACAAATGTACCTCAATTTGGTGGTGTTCAGGTTCAAAATGAAGAAACCAAGCAAAACATCAATGTCAATGGGCAGCGGTTGAAGCACTTTCATGAATCCATTCCAAATGGAGAAACTCCACGTTCAAGAAGTAGTCTACAAATGATACCCATCAGTTTTTATCCTTATTTCCCACATTCTATTTTATTACAGTGATGACACTGCACACACTAGGTGTGTGGGGGATGTGTATATTCCTGGGTTAGTTAGGAATTTTCATCATCTTTCTTTCTTTTCTCTTTTTATCTTGTTGAATTGTATTGTTACCTTACCCCCTTCCCTCCCCCTCACCTTTATGCTGGAATATTATTTTTATGCCCACTTTATCAGGGAACATGATACCTGTTTAATCATGGAATTTATTGAAAATTAATGTTGAATATCCGTATTTCATGTTGTTTTAACATTATGAATTTCAATAAAAATTTAGTACTGTGGTGTGAATTTATTTTTAAATTTAGTTCTTTTTCAATGATATTAATGGTTGTATCATTTTGAAACCTTTGATAACAATGGTTCCCTTCTTTGTGAATATTTTAAAAGAAAATTATTTCACTTAATCTCTCCACACATTTTTTCACCCAACCATGAAGTGTGAAAATTTCTTACTTAATGGAAGGTAAATATAATTTAGGCTAATTTTTCTCTACTTTCCAAAATCATTTTTTCATACGTTCATTCCTTATTTTATTTATTTTATTAATATAGTATATTGACCTATGTGTGTGTACCTATTATCTACCTATTGTATGCCGTCAAAAAAATAAAAAAAAGGGGTTGTGTCTTGGCCAGATCAAAAACCACCATTCCTCGACTTTTGATATTATTATAACAATTACAATTAGTTTGTTAAGGAGATCAAGCATTGGTTGAGAGAAGAGTGTGAGATTTATTCCAATTAAAACTTTTGAAAAAATAATAAATGAGGGGAGTAATGAAATTTAAAACATATGGGGATATCTAGTTTGTGAGATTATGGTTTGACTTATGGTAATTCTTTTGTGAGTGGGTCTAGAAGTTTGATTACAAAGGATGTGGGGAAAGTTTGGTGGAAAAGATCCTATAAGTAGAAAATTATTAAAATAACTTATATTTACTCTATAAAAAGTGGAATGAATAGCATTAAATGGTTGTCACACACACACATGTAGAATTAGTGACATGATCAACATTTTAATTATTTTATTTGATTGGTATCATGAATCAATTTGAATTTTATTTGGATACAATTTTTGAGATGTCTTTTTCCATGATCACTGAGAATAAATCCTCGGTGTGATTTTTTCTTTGATCACGTTTCACTAAGTAATTAAATATTCATTTATTTTTAAATCTTTATGAAGTTAGAAATATATACATGAATAATTTTTGGAAATATTAATTTTCCTAGGAGTGCAAATTTATAGACGTGGGGGTGTGATCACACCACGATTCATTGTTTCATTTTCACCCTTAAACCATTGTGCTAAACTAGTTTTGTATTGAAAATCATAAAAATAATAAAAAATTGCAATTCATGTTAGATTATATTATGTTTTTATCTCTCTTAAAAAGGTCAATTTTACCTTTTTTTAATAATTTCATTAAAGGTGGAGGTGATTTGTAGGGCCCATGATGGAGTTCAAGGAAAATGGGCCAAGCTGCGTAGGATCTAAGAAAACCAATTTACTAAAATAAAAACTACTATTGTAACATGAATTAAAATGGGATGATATTTTTTAGTATGATACTAAATGAAATTTGATACATTTCATATGAATAAACCCAATCCCAATACATCCATCTGGTGTCACATTCAGACTGATCTGTCCATCACACTGAATTGGCACGAAGTCAAAAGTGGTGTGTTGTGTTCTGTCAATATCTCAGGATCTAGTTGTCCAAATGGTTCCAAACATTAGTTAGAGATATTAAAGAAGTGTAAAAACATGTTTTTAGTTTTTTCAAAAGAAATATTATACTATCTAGTGGTTTAAACCCATGGTCCAAGTGGTTTTACACAGTTTGTGTGCCCAAAACCACCTTCCACTTTGCCTATAAAATGGAAGCATGGGCTCCCCATTTGGATGTTCGAACCAGAAGTGAAGTGCTGCCAATTTGAATTCCTATAGGAGTAATTTTATTACATTGAAGGTTATATATTCCACTATCCTCAAAATGGTATCAAGAATGAAGAATGATCTCCACATGAGCTTCCTCCTCCTCCCGATGTTGAGCTAAACGGTGGGTAGTCATTGTGAGGGATCTACACACTTCAAGAGGGAGTTTTGGAACTTTCTAATCTACTAGTTTTGTGTAATTTGGGTTTGAATTATTTCACTTATGTTTAATATTGATATGATTCTTCTCTAAATTCATATTTTTGGTTTAATTAAGTGAAACATTTGTCATCTCAATACTGATTGGGTTGAGATTCGAGTGGTAATCTTGGGTTATTCCAATTGGACAACACAATAATCCTATTTTTCTCACACATACATGATATTTCAGTATGATTTGGTATAACTCACTCTATACTTGAGGTCCAAACCTTGACAACACAATTGTTGTTTCAAGGGGTGGTTCTTTGTGCATCATTTGAAGAGAAAAAAGGGGAACCAAGATCTTGGTCATCCCTCAACCAAAGGATTACAACAAAACCTAATAGTAAATTGAGAACAAGGAACTCTTCAAGTGGTGTAGTGAACACACAATGAACCTTTTTATGTCATTTTTTAAAAAAACATTTGGTATTTTAAACTTCCAATTATGTCATTTTATTTAAAAACTATTTTTTAAAATGACCCCCATATTTGGTAATTTTTATTAAAAACACATACTCTAAACCTACCAACGCTCCTTGAGAGATGACCTAGGGTCTTCCCTAGACTATAAAATCATCTATAAAACATGATAAATTCGACGTGTCTGGACAGCGCATCTAATATCCAACATAATAAGGTATGGGAATTATGATTTTGTTGTTATGCCCTTCATCTTGAATTATTCTCCAGTTATATTTATGGATTTGATAGATAGAGCCTTTAAGGACTACCTTGATAAATTCATGGAAGTTTCTATTGATGATATTATGATATATTCCAAATATTTTGAGGAGCATGAGGATATTATAAGGGTTATATTGGAAACTATACGGAAGGATATTCTATTTGTAAAATTCAGAAAATGTAATTTCTAGATATAAAAATTTTCATTCTTGGGGAAAATTGTAACCAATGAAGGAATCTCAGTTGACCCTACCAAGAAAAAGGTTGTAAAGGAGTGGCCTCGCTATAAAATAGAAACTAATATTCATATTTTACTTGGTTTATCAGTATATTATATGAGGTTTGTAAAAAACTATTCATGAATTTCAAATCCACTAACCAAGTTAACTTGAAAAGGATCTAAGTTCATCTAGATAAAGGAGTGTGAAGAAGGTTTCTAAGAACTGAAGAAGTGATTGGTTACTACACATATGTTAACTCTACCCTCTATCATAAAATTAATAATTATTTGTAGTAATTCACCTTTAAATGGTATTGGGTTCATTATCATGAAAAATGACAAAATGATCACTTTTATATCTCGACATTTAAAGCCTCGTGAGAAAAATTATCCTAAGCATGACCTAGAGTTATCTGTAGTCATTTTTTCTTGAATATATGAATGAATTATGTAACATACCATTACAATTTTATCAATTATTCCCTTACCCTTGTCGTGGCTTTCCCATTCCTTGAGATTGAGAGGACAACTATAATGGTGAAGTCAAAGATTTTTTTTAATTTCACTAATAGTTGTTTGTTTCTGTAAGATGCAGAAAAATTTTATGCTGTGTAACTGGGTTACACACCGTGTAATTGTTTTTTGATATAATTCAAGAAATACCACTTCATGATGTGAAAGGATACACATTGTGACTGTGACTTACATGAAATAACTTATAGAAAGCTGAGTTTTTAATTTGACGTGACATGTTTTCCAGCGTATTTGTACACTAAGGATTTCATGGCATGTAACTATATTACACATCATAAAATGGCCCACATCTAGTTTTAAAAATGGTTGAGTGGATTTTTTGTCAGAAATCCTTCTCCAAACCTCTTGGATCTTGAACCAAAACTCTTCCTAGGTGATTTTTGAAGAGTCTTCCCCGCCTAGATCAATATGTTTGATACTCGATCTCCGTTGAGGTTGCGGTGCATCTCTCCAAGTGAGTAACCTTTACATTAATTCATTTTTTTATCACAGTATCATCGTTGTGTGACGCCTTTGGATCTGTTAGTCTATGGTTGGTGACTCTTCTTGGTCTCGTCCTGAATCTATTTTTTGATCTCGTTTCAGAGTCATTTTCTTCCATTGGTCGTGGTGCGACGGGCATTCATCTTTGAGGTATGTCAGTTTCCTCTCTTCCACCAACCCCTTGTCTTATAAATTGAATCAATATTGATGTGTATTTTATTATTGGACCTTAATTAACATTGTTGGTTTTTGTTGATTTTAGATTCTATTATGGGCATGTGTGACCTGAGTTTTTAGGTAAGTGGTTCTGTCTCTATCCTTTTTTGATCAGCCTAATTGTTTTTCTTCATAAAAATTTATTTATATTGAAATTGGAATTATTTTTTTGTGTATATTGAAAAGGGTTTTTAGTGAGAAAAAAAATTTCCCTAGTTATTGAAAAATGAAGAGAAAATGTTATTTTCAAAGCATTGAAATGGAAATTTTGAAATGGTTTTGAAATGGTTTTCAAATCATTGAAATGAATTGTGAAAAAGAGGACATGTGTGACCTTGGGTAAATAGATGGGTGATTTATCACTAGGATATAGTCAATTGTTTTTTTATTATAAAGGAGGTTTGTCTTGGGGATTTCCTCTATTTCTAATTAATTTTTTCTCTAGGGGACTGATATTGACCTTTTGGGGGGCTTACTCATGGGGTGTGTCTCTACTTCCTAGGCACATTGTTTGAGGATCATAATTTTTGCAATTGATTGATTGTGGTATGAGTATTTTTCATCCTAAAACTATAGTATTTATAAAGTTTGTAATACTTGTGCTTTCATTTTGTATTTCTTTTCTTTCTGAGTTATCCTTGATATGCATGTTTATGAATGTGGAAAATGATATGGAAAATGTTTTTTTGAAATTTATATACATTTTTTTGTTTAGAACTTTGGAAAAAAGGGAAATATTTACCATGTTTTATATAAAACTAATTTAATGCTTATCATTCCATGTTTTATTTAAAATGATCATATATGTATTTTTATATAGAGTGGATATGGAACACCTGGTGGGGTCCTACTGAGCCTATTATCTTACACCCTGCACACCTCTTCGATATATTGTAGAGCTTTTTTTTATTCTATTGTAGGGAAAGTAAAGGCACCACAGTGAGGCAATGATGTTCATGTCAGCTGGTTAGGTATTTGGTGGTGAGATAGTGGGAGTCTGTCCCTACCATCATTTGGAGTAGATATTTTGTTTTTATTCCTTTATAGTTAGACCTGTCTTGGGGTTTTTAGCTACTTTTGTACTTGTCTGTTTCTATTGTTTTATTATTGTTATGGAATATAAATATTGTTCTTATCCCATTTATTCTTCTTGTTATATATATATATATATATTTCATGTAGTTGTTCAAGTTGGGAGAAAGTGGTCCCTCTGTTGTGTTTTTTGATGCCTGGGGGCTTGTCTCTAGCCCTTGGGGATCAGGAACACCTTTCAAGTAGGTGAAGGATTAGGTCAAGTGCCAGGTTTGAGGGTAACCTATATCATTTCATCATAATTTGGTTTCAGAGGAGGTATATCCTCAAGAGTCCTTGTCTTGTGACATCAATTAGATTGGATATGGTACTATCAGGACTTGAGAGCTATGTTGTGATAAGTGTCTGGCCATCTTTTGTCATAAAGATACTCATGTTTCCATGGGATGTAGGGATGTGTGTCTCTATTATTGTTTTTTGTTTTTAAAAAAAACATTTTTTTATTATGGGTTTTCTAGTTTAAGCTGAGATTTGTTCTATTTTCTGGTCGTTCTAATGTTTCGGTGTGCGGAAGTATGCCTCTAAGAGGTCTTTCCTGAGTTCCTCAGGATGGTTCAGTTGATTCTCTACAAGGGATACCACCTATAGATCAGAATCTCATCAATAATATCATATGGGCAGAATTTTTTGTTGATCAAGGTATACCACGAGTTCAGAATGCATTGGTTGAGGTACAACCAAGAGCTTCAATAGAGAGAGAGAGAGAGAGAGAGATCGCAGGAGTTCTTGCATGAGAATCCACTTTCCTTTAAAAATGACATAACCCCAAGAGGTGGAGTACTAGATGGATAGGATCGAAAAAATATTTTACTTTTTAGAGACACTTAAGAATATTAGGGTAAAGTGTGTAGAATTCAGAATTGAGGGTTCTGGAAATCAATGGTGGGATTTTATGGTCCAAGCAGACAAACATGTGGGATTGGATTAGAAGGGTTTCAAAACCCTATTCTTTAAGTAGTTTTTTTCATAGTCCTTGATATGGGAAAAATCTATAGAGTTCTTATCTTTACAACAGGGAGAGTGTTTTGTGTCACCATACACCAATCATTTTGTTGAGCTTGTCTGTTTTTTCGCAAATGTGGTGAAGAATGGCTATCTAAAGGCTCAGAAGTACCTATAGGGTTTACGATTGTATATCAGATCATAGGTGTTCATATTGAAAAATTCTACCCGTGGGGAGATGGTAGACAAAGATATGATGGAAGGAATGAATAATGTAGGAAAGGCTGGGTTTTCCACCTCTTATCTTCTATCGGGTGGAAGCTTTAGTGGAGCACATGGGAAGAAGAGTAAGTGGCAAGATCATCATAGGAGTAATGGAGATGGGTCTCAGTAGCGATTCTCCAATGCACCATCTATTATAGTGGGTAATGTACCTCTGATTTGCTATCAGTGTGAAAAGGGAGGATGCACCAGATGTTCTTTTCTTATGCATGTGAAGATGCACAACAACTATGGACGTATTGGTCATTTATAGAGATTCTATCAAGATATGACTATGCCTCATTATGTTCAGGGTTTTTCAACTCCAAAGGCTAATACGGTGCAGTCATAATCTTCAAAGACTATAGGGCTCTAGCCATAGGTCTCAATAGTGAATCATTTTTACTTAGTAGATGAGTATCCAAAAGAATTTGATGTAGGTACATCAATAGTGAGAGGTATTATCATTATTGAATCTTTAGTAGTGATTGATTTATTTGATATTAGTGCATCACACTCATTTATATCTATAAATTTGTTAATGTTCTTAAACTTCCAACAGAAATTATGTCCTTTAAAATGGAGTTAGAAACACCTGTTGGTAGGAGGAAAGAGTAGGGGTTAGGGTATCCTTCTTTTTCATCAGTGATAGTTGATAAATAGTTAGTACAGGTTTTTCTCATTCTAGAATTGGGAAAAAACTTTCCCTAGCATTTTACCTTGGGTATCCCATATTCTCTTTATTAAGAAAGTAGATTATTAACTTTATTTATGGGTGGGCTATGAAAAGTTGAACCGGGTAACAGTTAAGAACAAATATTATTTTCCTTGTGTGGATGATCTGTTTGATCAATTAAAGGGGGAAAATTTGTTTTCAAATATCGATATTTGGTTGGGTTATCATCAACTTAGAGTTAGGGAGTCTGATATACTGAAGATAGCCTTTAGGAGTAGGTATGGTCATTATGAATAACATGTGATTCCTTTTGTTCTGACTAACATTCTTGTTGTTTTTATGGCTATGGTGAATCATATATTCTATCAATATCTTGACACTTTTGTGCTAGTGTTCATAGATGATATTCTGGTTTATTCAAAATCCAAGAGTGACCACGAGAACCATATGAGTTGGGGTCTGGAAATTCTTAGGAGTCACCATTTTCATGGAAATCTTTAGAAATGTAGTTTCTAAATTCAAGAAGTGAAGTTATTAGGGAACAGAATTTCTAACCATGGTTTATTAGTCAATCCAGATAAGGTAAAGTTTGCTTTGTCATGGAAGGAACCATAGAATTTCTTTGAGATATGAAGATTCCTTGGTCTTTATATATACTATTGACGGTTCATTGAGGATTTACCTAAGTCGGTGTCTCCTTTAACTACTCTTACCAGAAAAGTGTTGAAACTCACTTTGGATGCAAATTTTCATACTTCTTTCAATGAACTGAAAAGGCTTCTTGCATCGACTTCTATTATGATCTTACATGAGCCCAGTAATGGATATGTGGTGTTTTTGGATGCTTATGGTTCTGGTTTTGGATATGTGCTTATACAAGATGACTATGTGGTAGCATACGGCTCTCATCATCTTCAACCTCATTAAAATAATTACCCCATTCATGATTTAAATCTTGTTGTAGTCATGCATGTGCTTAAATGTTAGTGACACTATCTTTTTGGGGAGAAGTCCATGGTCTTCTCTGATCATAACAGTCTGAGTTATATATTTTCTCAGAAGGACTTAAATCTCATAAAGAGATTATGGGTAGAATACCTTCAGATTTTTGACTTTGATATCACCTACACCCCAGGAAAGGGTGAAATTATTGAATATTCTCTTAATAGGAAGATAAAATTATAGGATGTTCTGGAATAAAAAGAATATTGGAACCTTATGAGGATTTTTTCTTAGTTGCATCTAGATGCTAAAGAGGATGTTTTATATATAGTTTTGACCAGTGTTCAGTTGTCATCATCTATCCTGGAGTCTATTTTGCAGAGCCAACAGCATGATGATGAGTTTCAGAAGACTCGAGAAATCCTTTATGGTGGGGATACCATTTTGGGTTGGTATGTCTCTTCATATGGTATGCTTCACTTCGAGAAAATGATTTCCATCCTAACACCTGTGAGGATTTTAGTCTTATTCAATTTTCACAACTCTTTATGGTTCATTCCTCTAGGAACTACGAAGATGTATTATGACATGAGGTGGTAATTATGGTGGTTGGGTATAAAGGGTGACATCATAGAGTTTGTGTCTCATTGTTACACCTGCCAATGGATAAAGTCAGAGCACTTGAAGCCTTGTGGGTTGCTTAGGCCTCTTCTGGTGTTGGTTTGGAAATAGGAAAAGGTATATATGGACTTCGTTTTTGGATTACCATAGAACCCCTAGGGGGAATTCTATCTGGGGGTTATTGATAAGTTAACAAAGTCTGTTCATTTAATTCCATTCAAGGACACCACTAGGGTTGAAGATCTATGTGAGTTGCATGTGCTGGAGATTTCAAGGTTACATGGGATTCTTTCTACCATTGTTTCGGATAGGGATCCTAGGTTTACCACAAGGTTCTGGAGGATTCTTCAAGAGGAAATGGGAACTCAGGTCAAGTTGATCATAGCATACCATCCATAGACAAATGTTCAAATGGAGTGATTAATTCAGATTCGGAAGGATATAATCCATGCTTGTGTTTTGGATTTCAGAGGATCATGGGATAGTCATTTAGGACTGGTTTAGTTTTTTTTATAACAATAGTTATCAGTCGTCAGTCAAAATGGCTCACTTTGAGGAGTTGTATGGTCACTTGTGTAGATCACCTCTTTATTGGGATGAGGTGGGCGAAGTATATTTAGTTGGACCAAGTTTGGTTCAGAAAAAATCCGCGAAGATTTAGGATGTATATCGATATCTGGTTATAGCCCAGAGTTGAAAAAAAAATCATATGCGGATTAGCGACGTTGGATTTTGGATTTTTCCATAGGCGACTGGGTTTTCTTGAAATTTTCTCCTTGGATGGGTCACTGCCGACTTGAAAAATAGGTAATGTTTGATCCAAGATATGTTGGACCATTTTAGATCATTGAGTGGCACGAAAAAAGTAGATTATTGGTTAGCATTGGTGGTTCAGTTGATAGGTATTCATGATGTTTTCCATATATCTCAGCTCAGGAAATACTATCCTGATCCCGCTCAAGTTATAAGTTTGGAAGAAATTGAGTTAGATCCAGATGCTTCTATTCTAGAGAAATTGATTGATATCACTAACTCTCAAGTGAAATTCATGCATGGGAAGCTGATTCTTTTGGCCAGAGATCTATGGAAACAAGGATCAGATTCTCATGAGACATGAGAATATGAATCATTTATGAGGGCATGGTGTCCTCATCTCTTTTCATGGATTACATCTTCCTCAAGACTTTTTAGGTATGGAAATTCTTTAAGGTGGGGATTTTGTAACATCCCATTACCATTTTATATGGTACTCCCTTAACCTTGTCATGGTTTTCCACTCCTTTGTGATTGGAAGAATATCTTTAATGGTGAAGTCAATGATTTTTTTGGACTTTCACTAAAAATTGTTTGTTTCTATAAGATGTAGGAAGATTTCACATAGTGTAACTTGGTTACATGTTGTGTAATTGTTACTGGATGTATGTTGTGAAATGATACTTCACAGTATGAAATGACACACACTATGACTGTGACATACACGATGTAACTTATAAAAAGGTTGGTTTTTAATCTGAGGTGATGGGTTTTTTCGAGTATTTGTATATTGTGTATTTCTTGGAATGTAACTATATCATACATCATCAAACGGCCTAATTATAGTTTTAAAAAACGGGTGAGTGACTTCTTTGTCATGAATCTATCTCTGGGCCTCTTGGATCTCGAACTGAAACTCTTCCAAGGAGATTTTCGAAGACTCCACTCCACCCAGATAAATCTTTTTGATACTCGATCTCCATTACGGTTGTATTGCATCTCTCTAGGTGAGTAACCTTTTTGTTCCTTCATTGACTTTGATCATGGTATCACCATTGGGAGAAATAACTAGATCCTTTGGTCTATAATTGGTGATTCTTCTTAGTTTCTTTCCTAGATCAGTTGTGTGATCTCATTCTGAAGTCTTTTTCTTTCATTGTTCGTGGTGTGGCGGGCATTCATTTTTGAGGTATGTGGGTTTCCTCTCTTCTTCAACCCCGTTTCCTCTAAATTGAATCAATGTTTATGTTGATTTGATTATAGGGCCTTTGTTGATTTTTTTGGGTTTTGTTGATTTTGGATTATATTACCTGCATGTGCGACCTGAGTTTTGAGGTAAGTGATTCAGTCTATAGCCGACATTGATGAACTTGATTTTTTTCTCTTTATAAACTATTTGGTATATTGAAATTGGTATGATTTTTTGTGTGTGTTGAAAAGATATTTTATTGAAAAATGTTTTTCCCCGGCTATTGAAAAATGAAGAGAAATGGTTATTTCCAAAGCATTGAAAAGGAAATTTTGAAACGGTTTTGAAATGATTTTCAAAGCATTGAAGTGAATTGTGAAAAACAAAACATGAATTACCTTGGGTAGTTAGGTGGAAGTTTTATCTTGGGGCTATCATCCATTGTTTTGTCATTATCAAGGAGGTTTGTCTTTGGGGTTTCCCTAATTTCTTAGGCACATTGTTCTAGGGGACCGATATTGACATTTTTGGGGGTTTATTCATGTTTTCTTCCTCTTCTTCCTAGTATTATTCATCTAGGATCAGAATTTGGGAACTTGATCGATTGTGGTATGATTAGTCTGTGACCCAGACCTATAGTGTTACTTGGTGTTGTGATACTTGTGATTATTTTTTGTATTTATTGGATTTCTTAGTTATCCTTTATATGTATGTTTATACTTGTGAAAATGATATGGAATATGTTCTTTTAAATTGATATATGTGATTTTTTTTAGAACTATGGAAAAAAAGGGAAATGTTTACCATGTTTTCTATAAAGCTGCTTTACTTGTTATCATGCCATGTTTTATTTAAAATGAGAATACATGGATTTTTATATAGAGACTGGGTATGAAACACCTAGGTGGGATCCTATAGAGCCTATTATCTCACACCCTATGTGCCTCTTCGGTGGTGTGTAGACCTTTGTTTTTATTCCAATGCAAGGAAAGGAAAGGCGACGTAGTAAGGCAGTGAGGTTCATGTCAGTTGGTTGGGTAGCTGGTGGTGAGATGGTGGGAGTCCATCCCTACCATCATTTAGAGTAGCTAGTTTGTTTTTAGTCCTTTATAGTTTGATTAGTCTTTGATTTTTTATATACTTTTGCAATTATCTATTTCCATTGTTTTATTACAGTTATATTATATATATCTTAGTCATATTCCATTTCTACTTATTGTTATATATATATATATATATATATTCCATGTGGTTGTTCAGGTTGGGAGAAATAATTCCCTCTGTTGTGTTGTTTGATGCCCGAGTGCTTGTCTCTAGCTCGTGGGGATCCAGAATGCCCTTCGGGTATGTGACGGATTAGGTCGGGTGACAGGTTTGAAGGTAACCTGGTTCGGTTCATCACACATTATCTTTATATGGAGAAATGTGATATATACATAGACTGATAATGTTTGAACTATATACTCACATAAAATTAATTGAATGTGAGACAAAGGATATGGTTGGATCTTCTTGAAGACAGTTATTTTTCAATCTATTATCACCCTGGAAGACCAAAAATACTTGTTGATTCCCTAAGTGGGAAATACATTGTTGTTCTAGAAATAATGAGGATTCAAGGAGATCCATTAATTAATGACCTAGTAAGGTTAGATATGGGAATCATAAGGGAATGGTCCTCATCAGTTCTATCCCAAATGATTTCCCAACCATCATTACTAGGGAATATGAAGAGATTTCAAAGAGAAGATCCATTGATACAAAACAATATATAGGCTATAAATAATGGGATTTTTCTAATGTTTAGTATTGATCAATAAGATATACTAAAATTTCATACAAGGCTATGTGTCTCATCTATCCTAGAGATAAATAATGATATGATGGATGAAGATCATAGCTTTACATTCTTTATACATACTTGAAGCACTATAATGTATATGGACCTTCATGATCTTTATTAATGGGATAATATAAAAAGGGATATTTCTCACTACACTGAAATATGTTTGGTGTGTCAACAAGTAAAGGCAGAGTGACATCTTCCTAAAGGGGTGTTACAACCAATACCCATATCAACATGGAAGTGGGATAATATCACTAGGGACTTTGTCAGTGGTCTCCTAAGAAAATATAAAGGAAACAATATGATATGGGTTATAGTGGATCAAATCACCAAGACTATCCATTTTATCACTATTTAGGATGATTTATTTCTTGACTAACTTTTCAAGATATACATAAAGGAAGTGGTGAGGTTGGATGGGGAACCACTTTCAATCATTTTTTATTGAGATCCAAGGTTCACATATAAATTCTAGGTAATTATTTAACATGTTCTAAGTACTATTTTTAATTTTAGTATGGCTTATCACCTCTAAACATGTGTAAAATCTAAAGGGACTATTCAGACACTCGAGTACATGATGAGAACATTCTCAATTAAATTTAAAGGTGGATGGGATCAACACCTCATATTAGTTTAGTTCTAATACAACAACAGCTTCCACTCGGGTATTCAAAATGGAACCATATGAATCTATATATGAGAATAGATGTACAAATCATACTTTTTTAGACAATTTTAGTGAGATAAATATACTTGGGCCCAATATTGTGCGATAGATGAAATAAAAAGATCATTATATCTGAAAACATATAAAAGATTCTAAGAGTCAGAAAAAAAGCTATGTTGAAACCCATCGAAGGGATGTAGAGTTTTCTGTTAGAGACAAATTTTTCTTTAAAATATCACCATGTAAGACAGTCATGTGATTTGTAAGGAAATGTAATCTTATCTCTAGGTACATTGGCCCCTTTGAAATCCATTATTTCATAGGAGCATAGTCCTATCATCTACAACTTTCACCAAATATGGATTAATTTCATGATGTATTCCATATATCTCTATTGAGGAAGTACATACCTTATCCATAACAAGTACTGAATCCAAAGGTGGTGAAACTAGAACATAACCTCTCTTATGAGAAGAAACTGGTTGAGATCTTGGACCATAGATAAAAATTCCTACACAATAAGATAACTCACCCTTTAAACGTTTTGTGGAGGAACCATAAGTTTGAAGATGAATCATGGGAACCATAGAAAATAATGAAACATAAGTACCCTATACTATTATCAACTGAGAATATGAGTTGAATTTTTTAGGATAAAATTTCTAAAGGGGGAAGAATCTAACGACCAAGATTTTTAATTGATATTCGTTTCTTGAAAAAAATTGTTATATTATATAATAGAATACACATATAAAATATAGAGGAACCAACAAAAAATTATCTCATTAATAAATATCATTTCATTATGCATCTAAAAAAATAATGAAAATGAAAAACATTATAACTGGACAAAGAAAATATAAAATAGAAAAGCTAAAATGGGAAAATATGGATCGCCCCAATCTTCTAGAATCATTTCCACCATGGAAAACACTATATAAATGAAATAAAATATCATTCAACCAATAAACATATTATAAAATAATAATATAACCCTAGGAGGAATTTTAGTAAATTTTAAGTGAAATAATGATGTGGTTTTTATAGGGAGAAATGTTACCATTGGAATACTAATATGACTTTTGGTCAAATATAATCATTAGTAAATATAATTGTTTTTCTATTTGACTATTTATAAATATAACCATTTGAAATAATTTTACCCTTATAATTAGTGTTTATAAGTATTAATGAAAAAGGATAATTGATTCAAGAAGGATGTATAATATCCTCAACTAGTGGATTCATGTTATTTGAAGCTCATTTATTAGAACTTAGAAGAGAGGTTGCTTCATCGGGGTTCACCCATGACCGATACCAAGAAAACCATAAATAAGTGAGACTTGAATGAAATCTATTATCATATAAGTTTAATTTTCTGTGGATTACCACTTAGTCAATTTTAGCTGAGCCACCCCATGAAACTACAACCATCACACACCTTGGCCTTAGGGTGTATTTGGGGGTAATGAGGTGTTACATGGCCCGGAATTAGTTATTTAAAATGTAATCTCATTTGTATAAATAAATTTTTTATTCCATCAATCCCATTTTGAGAAAAATTTTGTTTCATAAAATATTGTTTAAGTAAGACCAATTTGATAAATTGATTGTTGGACACAAATAAAACATGATTTAATTTTTTTGAAAATAAATACAATTTTAAAGTAAACTCGGATATTATGAATACTATTTGTTTTAATAAAAATTTCTTTTAAAACACACTTATTTAAATAGAAATGATAAAATAATTTTATAATGTCCTAAGAGCTTTTTAAAAGTGTAAGGAATTTGACTATCCTAAAAATAACTATTTTTCAATAAATAAGGATGTTTATATTTAAAAGTTAAAATTATAATATTTATATAATTATTTTTATAAAATAAATATTATATTTGATATCTGAATGTTGATATTAGGTTAGGCTTAATTTTTTATAATTTTATAAAATACTTTATTTTTAAATGAATAGTCAAAATAAAGTTTTGGGTTTTTAGTATGTTTTATAAAATCATATTTATTTTATGATAATGTAATAATTATTTAACCACAATAAAATAACTAATATATTTTTATTGTATTAATATTATGTATTTTAATATCTTTTAATCAATTTCCAAACCTATAAGTGACTTCCCGAAGTCAAAAAAGAAATAAAATTTTATTTTAAAAACATTTTTTGGGGAAAATTTTAATTTTCCATGTCCAAATATGTATTGAAAATTATGTTCAGTTATAATGGATTAAAATATCATAAAATGTGACTCAAACTTCCAAAACCATGAGAAAAAACCATTGTTAATCCATTGGTTTTTTATTTTTCCATAACCTATATTTCCAAGACCTATATTTAGAAGTTATTAAACAATTCCTCTACTTTTTATATAAATACCCACCCATTTCACCTTTCCCCTTAACTATTAATCAATACTCCATTAATTTATAGTCCTTTTCCTCCAAAAATAACCCCCCAAGGTTTACTTAATCTCCTAAGTTTCCATCCTCATGATTTAGGTGAAACTCTTCAAGGTAAGTGAATTCTCGTCATCTTCTTTTCCATTCAAGTAATTCTTTTTGTGTATGTATTATAAAGGGTATGTAAATTTATTTTATTATGATTTTTAAAATATACCTACTACTAAAATAATTTTTTTCAATGGGATACCTTCTTTATCTCTCATTTTACCCTTTTCTAAATCCATGTTTTATACCAATCATGCTGTCTAATTAACTTCTCAAATTTCTCTCTTTTACATAAGAAATTATTATATTATGAATACCCAAAGCATTTTTTTTATCCATGGGTATTAACCTAGAAATTAATATAATTTATTGATTTGGGGGTTTACATATATGAAAACCACATTCCCTTTTTGTGGGTTAGAAATGATGAAATGGTCAATCCTTTAAGAACTTACATACTCAATGCTTTTATATGAAACCCATAATTTATTCTCCTATGGTTATTGAAAAATTGATTTATTTTGATAAATAGGGATTAAATTAAATTAATAAATATTAATTTTGTTCCTTGATATTACTCCAATTCATTGTGTAAAGAATTTAGTCTCTAGATATGACATGTTTTATGATACCTTGGTGAATAACCTTGGTAATTTTCATTTATTACACCTTTTTGATAAACAATGGTGATATGATTACAAATGCCCCATTTTTATGCTATACCCACACTTCCATGTTATGATATATGTTATTTTATTTCTATATACCACGTGTTATCTTGTTAAATATATATTTTTATTCCTCATCTTCTTACTTTTATTCCTCATGATCACATGTTAAATATCTCCCTTATTTATTCCTTTATTGGGCTTCATGCTCGCCCATTTCCCTTGATGTATGTCCCTATGATATGAGATGTTGTGGAAGTAACTTAGGTTGAACCCATAAATAATACTTTCAATTTTATTATAATAATTGTTTATGTTTTTTCATATTATGTTCTTGATTTTTAGGAAACTAAACTTTAAAATATCATGGGTTTTTCCCATGTAATGAAAGGTTTATGTAACAAAAATGTGGTATGAAATAAGTTCATTTATTTGGGATTTATTGAATTATTTAAATTTATGTGAGTAGGGAGCATCCTTACACAAGGTTCATGTTACCTTTATGCGGGCTTTAAAACTCATAGGTTACCCTTGCACAAATCTTAAAAATAGGTCCTTGCACTTATGTACCCCAATACACAAGGGATTACCATTACATAGCCCATATAATCTAAATTGTACCTATATGAAACTCATGAAAATAAGGAATTTCCCTTACATGACTCCTAAAAACCACCCTTCATAAAGGTAAGAGGCACTTTCCCTTAATTATACCCTATACAAAGTGTAAGAGTAAAAATTAAGTAAAAAATTATCTAATTTTAATTCAAATGACTTATAAATTAAAACCATAAAGGGGTTTTGGGAACATTTAAAAATTGGATATGTTATAATAGGTACAACCTACCGTATGCATGATTTCATGATTAATCTAAGTTTATCAATCCATCCTCACTTCTCCAGAGACTCGAGTCGTTTAACCTAGATAGAATCTCATGCATTGAAGTGTAGATGATTTTTAGAAAACTGATGTCCCCAATATAAGTGAAATACACAATTTCTATTTTCTATTTTTTAGTAAAGTTATTTATCTATTTGATGGAAATCAAATAATTAATCACTATGTTATTTAAATTCAAAAAAATACCGTAAAATGACTCATAATCATCCTCTCTCTTCCACACGCATTACTTATATAAAATCAATTTTTTCATTATTTAGCTATGATTTTATGAAATCATAACCAAATATCGATATGAAACATATATAAATTAGAGGGGGAATAAATAGAAGAAAGAAGAAAAATATAATGGGAGGAACCTTACCATAATTGATGAACTATCTTATTCTAATCCACCATGAATCAATAGTCAAAAAGGGATGGGAAGATGGGTTAAAGGGAGACCAATACCCCCTCATACAATCATAAAAAATATAAAACATATAATATATTCTCAATAATGTGTCTAAAAAATGAAAATGGAACCCACTTAAGGTGGGATTCAGGTTAAATAACTAAAAAACTGGTGAATCTTATGGGATTTTTAGTGATCCATTGATTCTCTAATTCCCACATAGATAAATTGGCGTAGTATATTTCCAATTTTTGTCCATTGGAACATTGTTGGCCTCTATCTGGTGGATAAAACTATTAATCACATAAAATATGATGGTTTGACCTAAATAATTTTGTCATATTTTGGCCTATTTTTCATATGATCCTAATTTTATAAGCCCTAACCCTTTTTATTAGAGTCTAAGCTAACCTATGGGAAGAACCGTTTTTTTAGGAGAATGATATTTTATATTTTTCATGTTTGGGTAGGGCCACTGGGATTGGTTAGGTTTTATTTTAGGGATTGGGAATGAACTTGGGAGGAAATCAGGGGTAAGAAAGGTGTAGTTGATTATTGGTAGGACTATATTAAGCAATGGGAGGGACATGGGGGGAAATAAGGGAGTTGGGATGGGGATAAAGGTGGTTCATGTTTTGGGATGTGGCCTTCGGAATGGGATTAGAAGGGGTATATAGAGATGAGGAAGGAAATAGGTAGGGGTACAAGTAGATTTTTCATATCAAGAGATGTGTAATGGGTATAGGGAGTCAAGCCATATCGGTGGATAATGGGAGGTGAATTTTAATGGGCATGGGGAGCCAAGCTACATCAAAGGATAATGAAAGTAAAACTTTTTTGGGGTGTGGGGAAATATTTTTTTACGTATATGAGAAATGGATTTTATGGGCCAATAAAAGTTTTATTAAATAAAAATATTTATTTATTTAAAAGCTTATGGGCTAGCTCGAAACCATGTGGGTCCTTCTTCATGGTTATGAGAAAAGTTTGAATTTTCTGTTTTGTCCCATTTATAAAATGATAGAATTTTGGGAATATTATCTCAAGTTATTCGTATCATAAAGCCTACAAATCCCAAAGGATTATGGGTGTTTTGGAATATTTAACTATTCCATGCCACCCATGCCTCTTTATTTACACTACACATAAAAATCAATCTTATTCCAATCTTACCTATGTTTTAACCTTGAAAATTGTCTTTTTAAATATCAAAAATGAATCCATAAAATCTATTTATATATTTGAATCCAAAAACACATAAATTAAACTTATTCCAATTCCACTAAAGTCTAGTCATTTCTATGATCTTTGGACACCTGGTGACATGTTTATTTACATTATTTATACCTGAACAAACATAATTATTACTAATGGATACTATAACTTCATACTTATTTGGGAAAATTAATTAAGGCATTTATATGAAAATATTTAAAGGGTTCAAAATGTATATATGAAGTTATATATCTAAAATGTTTATTTCATAAAACTGAATAAATCATTATGTGGATTAATAAAGTCATAGTGTATGTGGTATAATTGTTTGAGTGAATATTTGATGAAATAGATCTATAAAAATGATCAAATTTATCTATGTGTTTTTATAAAGAGGTATGAATGTGAATATTTCATCATTGTAGTATATTTTGATGATATAAATATTATTCTTACTCTCAATGATCTTTCCAAGCTAGTTGGATATTTAAATTAATAATTTGAAATGGAAGGGTTTGGAAAGTAAAATTTCTAACTTGGATTTTATATTGAACATATAAAAGATTGAATTTTTGTTTATATATCAAGTTATACAAAAGAAATTAAAGTATTTATATGTATAAATCACATTTATTAAGTATATCAATGGATGTATGATCTCTTGATCAAGGAAAAAACCATTTCAACCATGAGAGGATAAGGGAGAATCTATTAGTCCCGAAAAACTACATATTAGTGTTATATGATAATTTTAATTCATATATAATACATGGATAAAGATATAATTTTCTATAAATTTATTGATTTGGTGCAATTCATATCCTAAATAATGGAATTAGAATGATATTAAACATATAATTTAATACCATCAAGGATATACTGGTTGGGGATTATTTTATCTTAAAATTTAATAATCAAAATTGATTATTTATTATGATGATGGAATTTTTTAACCATGTTAACCATGTTATAAAACATTATATTTATTCACAAATGGTGGAACTTTAATTTAATGGTGTTATATGGATAAAATATATGGATTTCTCTAAGAACTCTGAGTTGATTTTAATTCATAATAAAATTTTAGAATGTCTTCAATAAAGATTAATTATTGATTATATTAGAATAAGTTATGGATTTAATATGAATAATGATATTTCTACTACTTTGATAGATTTCAAAGGTATTTTTAAATACATTTTTAAAGGGGAGGACAAGTTTGGAATCCCATGTTGAAAAGAGGAAGAAAATAGGTCCACCCTTTAAAGTGGAACTCTTTATCATCACTTAAAAATGATTGAGTGGGATTGAAATATAATGGTGTTGATGTAAAATAGAATCCATGTGGGCTTGGGGAACCACACAATATAGTGTTATAATGGTTTACTTTTTACTTTTCACTTTTCACTTTATATTGGTGAGTGGTTCTTAGTAGGGAATTTGATTTTTCAAAAAATTGTAAGGGTTATACCAGCTTGGGTCTAAGACTAAATGGGTTAATGAACAAGTTCACTAAATCAGTATAATCTTGACCATAGATTGTTTCATGGAATTAAGTGAAAAGATTATTGGGTGCTATTTTACATATAGGATTAAGTGAACTAGTTCACTAAATGGGTTAATGAACTAGTCCAAAAGATTATAGGGTGTGATTTGACATATAGGAAGAAAGCCGGATAAGTCATACCATTCAAAAATAAGTGTCTGTCCAATTTTAAATGTAATGATATATTATCATTAAAAACATTTCCATGCCTATAAAATGGATTCTCCATAGGAAAAAAATCATTTAAATTTGAATCCAAAAATTTTATTCCTCTTCATTTGTCTTCGTTATAAATTTTATTATATTAATTAAATAAAAAACTGATCCCATATAAGGGTAACACTTAGATTGGGAGATTTTATTTTTGGAGGGAAATTTTTGTTCTTTTATTGGATGTGAAATTGGAAATGGGGATGGGATTCCCAAGGTCTCTCCCATATTAATAGGGACCTTGTGATTTGTTTTCATAAAAATATATATTTGAAGAACTAATTTAAAATTATTTTAAATATATATTAGTGAAAAATATATTATATATATTCGCACACAAGAATAAAACATTGAATAATGATGAAATTATTTGAAATTCTTGGAATTCATTTTTTCAAATCCAAACAATGCACTCTTTTCAAAAAAATTATAATGTTTTGATAAAATCCAAGCATCTTCTGATTGAAATAGTCGGATAAAAATGGTGTGAATCACAACTATTTTGATCTATAAATAAGTGGTATATCTTAATCATTAAGGTTAACCCAAATATCTACAATCATTTAAAAAATTATTTTTGGATGGAATTCTATAAACTGTTGTCCACTACTCCATGTGGTCTTGTTAAATCCTAAAAAGATATTTCCACCTAGATCCCTACACCAAAAATTGATGGTGGATCAAGTCTATTAATATATTGGACCATTTTTACACATAAATAAATCCTTACATATTTAACATTCTATAATTATAGATCATAATTCTCAATAATTTGAGCATGTAAAAACATAGAAGATAGATTTTGACTCCCTTAAGGTGATAAAATAGTACATAGTTAAAGTTGATAGCTTTGATAGTAATAAATTCTCCCAATATCCTGAAAAATGATGTTTCTACTTATTTTTATAAATATTTTCTTTATTATAGAGTTTAATATCCACTTATTTCTAAATATCCCACTCTAAATCCTCGTGGTGTTAGGTTAGAATAATATAAATATACACAAGTGGGTGGTGAATTGTGTATTTTCAATAATATTTATTATTCTCTATTTTAAATTTCATTTATAATGATTGTTAGTGTTCTCCTATGTAAGTGATTTTAGTAGTATATAAATAATAAATAATAATATAGTAATTTTTATAGTGATTTGGGGTGAAAAGATCTACTAGTCCTCTCCAAAAATTCTCTCTCTATGATCTTGGTGATTTTCCCTAAACAAGGTCCTATTATCATAAGACGTCCACAATACTAGGATGAGTGCATGTAGTTTAAACCTTTATAATAAGGATAAATAGAGACTTCTAGTTCCTTTATAAGGAATTGATTTATCCATAGATTAGTCCATAAAGCTTATACTCTTCTACAACTGAGTTTGATATGTCAACACTCTAACAAATAAATAGATTTTGATTTGATTGAATGAATAGTTTCCATATCACAGTTGTAGAAGAAAATGAAATAATATGGATCTTCTTCTTCATAGATTAATATCTTTAAGTAATTATGGCCTTTAAGAGATCATTGTTGCAAATGATTTTCAATAAAAGTATCAATGAACAAACAGTAGCAGCTTCAATAGTATGAGGTTGAAATATGTATCTCAAAATGTAGCCTATTCAATAAATAATAGAGTCATTCATTATTTTCAGATGTTTTGTATTCAAAATAAATTCCAAAAAATATATTTCTATATCTTTCATGTATGGTTCACACATATATTAAGTGAAAATATTCTAACCATATATAGAGAGAGCACGCAACTTTATTTTAGTTGAGTAGATCCAATAATGTCGCTTAATAGATCAAAATTATTCAAATTTTAATCATTCAGGAGAGTTTTAACTTCCCCTAGAAATAATAATGGTTTACACTATTTAATAGTCTTTAAAATTTTCATAATGAACCTTTGAATAGGTTGTAAAATAATTTTAATCAGATATATACTTCATTCAAGAACGTTGTATAAATCTCAGATAATATTCTTGATTAAAAACTCTTTCATTGAATACTCAAATATATGGTTCATTCACATATCAAAAAAACTCCAAACACAGGATATAAAATGTATGGTTGAATACAAAAGTAGGGTTGATGTACCATATGTTTTTTTCCTCAAACACAGGGTTCCATACCATCATAGGTTTCTTTATCCTTACTTTCCTTGTTTTCAAACGTTTGGTTCCATCAAAACATAGTGTTGATTAATCATACTTTATTAATAGCGTAGGGTATAAGATCCATACTTGTTGTTCTAAACATAGGTTTAATTCCTTATACTACATTTATCAATTTATGGTATGAACATTGTTTCCATAATACATTAAAAACACATTCTAATTCTTTATCAAATATTTATCACGGATCAATGACTTGAATATAATTCCAAAATAAATATTTCTATGAATATTAATTTCCTGAAAACCACTTAAATCAGTTTCATTAATAAAACAAACAAGGGTATTTGTGAATATAAAAATTAATAATATTTTTAGATTACTTTTGAGACAACACATGCCTAAAAATATCCCTCTTTTTTATGGTCACAAAACCCATGACATAAATATAGAAAATATATGAGTTGTAAAAAATTTATTTGAAAATTAATTTTCCACACTATTATTTCAAAGAATTGAGAAATATAATTATGAATTTTGAATTTATCCAATTTTATCTCCCTTTTGTGATATCAAAAAAAATCATATGAAAGTTGATTAAATAACATTCAATATAGCACATAATTATAAATGAACTGTTATATTATGTATAATAGAAATAAGTATGTGTTCTGGCAGTAGAAACAAATAGAAGTAAAGTAAATTAAAATATTAATTATGAATAGAAATATTTTCATTTAAATAATTTTTCGTGATTACAAGAGTAATTTTGCATGAGAAATATATTAAAAATAAGGGTTGGTTGTAAATGAAAGGATAGATTTAGTAGAGGTGTTAGTTTCTGATGAAGGTCAAGTTCTTAAAAAACTTCCTTTAATTATTTTATCTATCCTTTTAATTTTTGTAAAATATTTTATTCCAACTTTCTTATCAAAATTCATGATTCCTCACCCACTTTTAAACTTTCAATCATATTGACTTTTATAAAGTCAGGAAAATTTTCCATTATCTACAGAAACATCATAAGCTTATCACTTAACATACTTAGAATCATTTGGGTTCCTAGGTCATTGGAGGTAAACTTTTCAATAAGATCCTTTTGATTATCTAAAATCACATTTAGAGGTGCACTATTACATTGAATAGTATAAATTCTTTCATTCATATTATCCATCATTGGATTAATCACTTTAAATATTCTAAATAATTCTGGAGATGTTGGTAGAGAAGAAGCAGAATCTTTGGACTAATTTTTAGTTCCTTTTATCTATTCCTATTTAATTCCTAAATACTATTTTAAATCACTAAAATCAATTGTCAAAACAGATTCCGGTTTCATTTTTCCAAACTGATCTAACATTTCTCTATGAAAAGCCTCAAAATCATTCCTTGAACTAAATTTTCAATAAGATTGTGTAATTTAGTATACAAAATTATAATTTCCCTTTGGTAATAGTCTAATGAATTAAATCTTACAATGATTTTCAGGTAGATTCTAGTTCTTGTTAAAGACTGGAGTTCTCCTCCTTTATTTTGTTGAACTTGATTACCAGATATTCAATATGATTCGTCCTAGAATCAAATGATCCTTCTTCTTGGATTTTTTGATTGAGGATCCTTTACCACTAAATATATAGACATATTTTTAATCTTCTCACTTGAAAAAATTATATTATCAAGAACTTATGTTCTTTACCTAGATATAGAATATGATATGTTCACAGATTGTGAAATTGCAGAGACATTCTAATTTTTAATAACTCCAGTGGTTTCAGCCACTAATGTTTGAACTTTATCACCTCCTTTAGAAGTTTCAGTGACTTTATCTATTCCAAGGAAACTTTTATTATCTTTTTGTTGAAAATTTGATTTTTTGTTTCTCAAGATAAATTGTTACTCCTAAAAATAGTGATGGAGTTTCCTTTCCATGATCATTATTTTAAACTTTTGGGTTCTCATGTAGAGGTTATTCTCCGATCCTAGGTTGTGTGACAAGTACTTGTGAAGATATTTATTTGTTTTCTACCTCATCTTCTTTTTCAGTATCATATCTGAGTCTCCTTTATATTTATTTAGCATCAACTTCTATATGAGATTCTCTAACTTCTTTATGACACATATGAACTGATCCAGTAGATTTTCTTTTCTCTCCTTGAGAAATGGGACTGGATTCTTGTTGGTCATTCTCACTAATAGGTAGTAGATTATCTTTAACTATACTCCAAAATAATCCAAACATTCTTAACATGCTAGAATTTAAATTTTTTTGTGATGACATTTTTTATGAACATCTAGATAGAGAATATTATTCTTTCTGTATAGAAGAAGATAAAATAATTTGACCATACGGATAAAAGGATATATGTGTCAATGATGGAAAGTAGTGACTCAAATATCTAACATATATCTAGGGAAATTCATCTTAATATCACTGATTAACAAGAACATGAAATTTATGTCAGGATAGAGAATATTTTATAATTCTATAACTCAAAGGAGGATTATAGACTAGATGAACTTGACCAGTACCTTTTGGGTCATCCTCAAGATCCATAACCATCATTTTCCAAATTGGGGTTTAAAAAAAAGAAATTATATCTTCTAACTTATTATATTTAATTCCAATAGATCAAATATCAAAATGTAATACTTAATTATGAAGGAATTTTAAAATCTATGCAATTTTTACAAAAGAGATTGAAAATTCTTTATCATCTACCCGTGAGGTAATGATATACTATATTCCCTAAAACTGAACTAAACATTCTTAAAGAACTTCTTTTGTTCTAGTTCAAAACTAAATTAGGTATTTTCTTCATTAAACAAAAATAAAAAACCTTATAAAGAAAGGGCATACTTTAACAAGAGGTTTGTATGATACAGCCAATCAAAGTCATCAACTTTCCCCTGAAGTATCTTTCTATAGGGGACTAGCTAACATTTCAAGTCATTTGGTTCATTTCAACTTCTACCTTATGCTTCGATATTACTAATAATCTAAAGTTTCAAGGGTTTTAGATTCTAGGGTTTAAAAGGAATATGGGATCTCTCTAAGGTGAAAAGTTTCAAAATAGAAGGGTAGAAATAAAAAGAGAGAGAGGAAGGGTTTTTCTGATAGTTTTGGGTGATGATGTTCTAATTTATTGAGCCGATTAATTATTTTAATCATTGTTAGTTTTTATTTTTAAAATACTCTCTTTTAAAAAATGAAAAGAATTATTGTTTTAGTGAGTAAATAAAAAACGAAATAAAGAAAATAAATAATTAAGCTAATAAAAATAAATTAATTAAAATTTATTTGAAATTAAATATTCTAAACTCCCCCTTAATAACATCAATACTTAAAGTGGAGAGTGGTTTATTAAAAATATCTGCAAGTTGATATTTGGTATTTACAAATTCTAAATATATATCCTTTTTAAAAACATGATATCATAGAAAATGATGTCTTATATCAATATGTATGGTTCTTTAATGACTTATATGATTTTTGGAAATATTAATTGCATTGGTATTATCACATAAAATATTTATATTATTAAAATTAAGTCCAAAATCCAGTGGGTTGTGTTTCATCCACAACACTTGTGAACATCAACTACCAGCAGATATATATTATCCTTCAATTGTTGACAGAGCAACTAAATATTGTTTCTTACTAGAACATTAAATTAAATATTTCCCTAAAAAGTGAAAGGTTCCTCATGTTCTTTTTGTATCTAATATATATCCTCCAAATCCAGTTTCTGAACATGAAATTAAATTAAAATCAAAGGTTTTGGGGTAAAGAAGAGATTAAAAAATGGTTCCATTTAAATATCTAAAAATCATTTTAACATCAGTAAGATTAGATTCCTTTGGGTTTGACTGAAATCCATAACATAGACATACAGAAAACATTATATCTATTATTATAGCAGTAAGATATAGTAAACTACCAATCATACCTTTGTATAACCTATTGTCAACTGGTTTTCTAGTTTCATAAAAATCAATTTTTATATTAGTACACATGGGATTTTTGTAAGTCCTATTACATTCAAGTATAAAATTTTCAATAAATAAATAATATATTTACTTTGATTTAAAACATTTACATAATTTTTTTTGATAAATTTTAAATCCTAAAAATAAATTTGAATCTCCCATCATTCTCATTTCAAATTCTTTTTTCATTATATTTGAAAAATAATTACACATATTTTTGTTTGTTGATCTGAAGATAACATAACTAACATAAATTTATATTCATAATATATTAGATAAAATTATTTTCTTAAAAAAATTAGGATCTTCCAATCCCACTAAAAACCCATTTTCCAATAAAAATGAGCTTAATCTTTCATACCAAGATCTAGGTTCCTGTTTAAGGTTGTAAAGTGCTTTGATAAGTTTAAAAACTGGATCTAGTTTATGAGGGTTTTCAAAACCTGGTGGTTTTTTAATATAAACATCCTCCATTAAATATTTATTTAGAAAAAACATATTTTATATACATCTTAAATAATTTAAAATTTATATTTGATGAATAAGCTAGAAGGATTCTAATTGCCTCTAATCAAGAAATAGGTGAAAATGTTTCATCATAATCTATTCTTTCTTCCCAGTTGTAAACTTTTTCTAATAGTCTACTATTATTTATGGTAATGATCCCTCGATCATTATGTTTACTTCTAAAAACCCTTTTGGTTCCTATTATAGGATAATTGGTTGGTCTGTCAACTAATTTCCAAACTTTATTTCTACTAAATTTATTGAGCACTTATTGAAAATATGTTAACCGATTTTCATTTTTTAAGGATTATTAAATAATATTTGGTTACAATTGGGATAGAAAGGCATAAAATTCAGATAATTTTTCTACATTTCTTATAGTTCTTACTCTTATGTATATGTTTCCTATAAAAGTGTTTAGGGGTGATCCTTTAAGGTTATAGATGAAACTTTCATGTTATTCTATCTCATTTACTTTTTTACTGGAATTAATTTCATCTAATTTATTTTCAAAACCATTCTTAGGTATTTTAAGCCTCATGTTGTCAAAAGAGTCAAAATTTTCATCTATTTGATCTTTCTATTTATCAAAAGTGTTAGTTTCATCAAACTTCACATGAACTGATTCTTCAACACTCATTGAATTTTTATTATACACTCTATAGGATTTAGAAATAGAATAATATTATAGAAATATTTCTTCATAAACCTTTTGATCAACTTTACTGTAGAGACCCGTAGCTTGACATACTTGGACATTACATTACTTTTGCGGAATACTTAGTACATTACAAAAACACACACACAAGGACCGTAATAGTTTAGTGTCTTTGGAAACTCGGAATAAAATCTTCTAATCGTGGGGAAAGATCTTCAACATCTCCCATAAAGATCTTCTTTTTTTTTAACTAAAACCTTTCTTTATATCCTGGGGAAAAGAAAACATAAAAGGGTGAGCTCAAATGCTCAGTAAGGGTAAACAAAATAAATATCAATCACATCGTATTCATAAGAACATAACATTTTGGAAATCATAACCTGCAAAAGAGAGCATAATTTCATAACATGGGATAAATCATGGTAGTGAAATGTAATCACAATAATCATAACTTAAAACATGAAACTTTGTGGCATTCACACATAGTCATAGAGAATCATTTCTTGTTAGTCAAGACTCATTGCCAAGACTATCTTAGTGGACAAAGTCCCTTTCTGAATTGAGTAACCCTCATTTCAGTCCTGTTTCACTGAACCGGTATAACCTACCATTCCAGCCATGTCTATCTCATGAGATATAAAATCTTTACCCAATGCATTGGAGGGAGATATAGGTCCCACCCATCTTATAATGAATCCTTTCTTATGTGTGCCACATAATCATAAACCATACATCATAACGTAACCCATGTAATAAAAATGGGATCCTTAAACAACATGACATCATAAATCAATTCATATAAGATAAAGGAATTCATAAAAATGTTTCCATCACAATATAATCAAATCCATGTAATAATATGGATAAAAACAGAACCCTTTTATTATCTTAGATGGAAAATAATTTTGATAAAATACTTGAACTCCATTTTTGAGGAAAATATCCTTTCTACTTCAAAACATTTTTCCTTTCATAACATGTCATACAACTTTAAAATAAAAGAAGTTGATTAAAAATAAACTTGAAAACTTGTAAAGGAAGCTTCTTGGAAATAATGTTTTAAAAATACATTCATGCCGTATAAGTTAAAAAAACATTCTTCGTACTTTTTTCGGAAAAGTCAAAAAATACCTCGTACGAAAAACGACAAAAGATTCCTTTCATATCTTTTACTAAAAACTCACCGAAGGGTAAAAATGGATTTAAACAATTTTAGGTGGATGGAAATAATATTACATATTGATGAAACATGGATGTGGATGATAAAATACACCCCAGTAAATACTTACGAATAAACAATCTCGGATAAAAATGAGATTGTGATATTTCCCTTACCTTAGGTCCGACTTGCTTTGTAAGTGTCTGAACCTCCTGTATAATGATTTAAATCATGTTATTGACTTATTACAGAATCATATTCATTGTTATGATAACATATATGGTTCACTTATGACATTATATTACCCGTTCGTTTGTAAATTCCATGTTAAAGAAGCGTTTTGGGTAAAATCGTTTCATTTATCGTAGGTGTTTTGACTTGTTGTTCTTGACATCATTATTACTTATATCATGATTTACTCACTTCCAGAATATAAAATATGGTTTATATATCATATATATTCAGTATATATATATATATAATAGGTAGATAAATAAAATGAAAAACACCGTTCATGGAGACGGTAGTCCGTACGTACGCATGAACGCTGTTTTCCTTTCCTTATTGTCCTGAAATGGAAGTAAGTAGATGAAATACATATGTATATATATACATAAATCCAGTAGATTTATAATGTCATATATTTCATTATTATTTCTTATATATACTTTATAATCATTCTTAAATGGTTAACATGGAGAATGAATCTCATCGCGTCGTGGAGACGGTAGTCCGTACGTACGCACGAGTGATGATATCATTTATATAAATATTTTATTGAATTGGAGTGGATTATACAATATATCAGAATCAATATGATGTTTTAATAACTATGTATAGTTATTCTTTACACCATTATACCCATCCATGTAAGGTGGTGGTGGAAAATAGATTACACCACGGCGTGGAGACGGTATTCCGTACGTACGCACGCGCGGTGATTTCTTTTTCCGTAGGATGGATAGATGGTGAAATAAGGATGTTTCATACTTATAATAACATATCAGTATATGAGTGATACTGATGTTATTACTTCATAATGAAACAACCTAATAAGAAGAAGTGGAAGAAGAAATAAAGATGAAAGAATTGGTAACGGTAATTACCTCTTCTTTGAAGCGCCTCTTTGAGACCTCCTCTTACGGTACTAAAATTGGTCTTTGAGGAAGACCCGAACCTCTAGGATGTTGATAGGGAAGTGGAGAAGAGATTTTGGCATGGGTTGGCCGAGCTTGAGAGCTCAAATTGGTGTGAGGAGGAGGGGTAGGAGGTGTCCTTTTATAGGGGAGGAGAGGGGCACCTTAGGAATTCTTAAAAATATTAATTTATAATAAATCTAACCCCACTTAAAAACCTCCAAAAATGACTCATATTCGAAGATTAGATGAGATAGGGTTGTAATCTCATCAACCAATCAAATTTATACATGTTTGGATCTTATTTTAAACCTTATCAATTAGATTTAACTCTAAGTTAAATAATTTAACTTTTACCGTGTCTTTTTGTTTTCTTTCACTATATGGTTAATACACATACTATAACATGCCAAACGAACCCCAAATTGTTTATTATTAATATATATATCCTTATCTAAGTCATTTGGCCGAACCTTAGATTTTTATGAATAAAATAACAATTAATAATATAATATTTGATTTAAAAACTATTTTGTGTCAATTTTGACACTATTTGATATATGATTTTTGTGAAAGTCATAACAGAATTATATATTCGATCCAAGTTGATTAAATCAACACTAATATATCATAGTAACCTAGAAAATTATTGGAATTCATAAAAAGTCTCAAATTATATTTATTTTGGTGTTTATAACATCAATTATGTCAATATTTCATTAATAAGATAATTATTGCATCATCATTGTGTCATAAATAAATTAAATTATTTGATGTCTAAAAATTACAAATAAAATACCATCATGTATTAAATCTTTTTAGATTTCTAATGAATATTTAAAATCGAATTTATCTTATGTATAACCCTATATTAAAAATTATTTACTTATTAAACTTTGATTTTAACTATTTTAACCCTTCTTTAAATAAATTAATAATAAATGTCCTAATCTAATCCAAGTGGGCCTAAATGGTCATATTTTATTCCTAAGTTTGTTTTTGGTCGAATTAAACTTGTCCAATAGAATTAGGACATGTGTTAGGGTAATATTAATATCATATTTACCCTTAGTTACCCTATTTACTATTAACCGCGGTAAAAAAAAGTAAAAAGTTACTCTTCACCAAAAATTATTTTCCTCTCATTGAACCACATTTTACTTACTGACATCAACCGTGTCTCTCGGATTTTTGAAATTCCATTCACAGAAGTGGTAAAATTAAGTTTTATGAAAAATTCAGTTTTTTAACTACCACTTAGTAGTTTCACTATTCATCAAAAATTGATGTTTTTTCAGAACAGTGCCAAAATTTCATCCCAAGCTATATTTCATATTCCGAATTCAAAAATGAAGTCTATTTTACCAAATTCATTACATAAAAGTTTCATTAATTAATTTTATAATTAAATCCCGCTGTTAAAACAAATAGCGTATTTTTAAGAAACAATATCTATCAAAAGATTGACACTTGTTTATGTCTAGTTTAAATGTGAAATTACATCCAATGACCAACATTGTATTAAATTGTAAAAATATATTCTAAATATATTTTAAAACCACTCAAATTAATGATTTATCACTATTAATTATTTCGATTAAAAAAGTTGTTTTTAATTATAATTTAGTAATTTTCACTATTCATTAGAATATGAAAGTTATCCGAAAAGTACCAAAATCTCACCTTAGGCTAAATTCGATACTCCGAATCCAAAAATGAAGTCCATTTTAAAATTTCTAAAATTTAAAAAGTGGTTATTACTATTCATAACGGCTAGTTTTAATAATATTTTAATAGCATATCATTGTTTCGTGAAACTCAGTATTACGCACCACACACGCTATCGAGGAAGGTTGCGATTGCATGTAATGCAAGGCAAGTCAAGGATGCGTGTTGTGCAAGCTCCTTTTGGTGTAGCGTACAACACAAGACATTAGTGAAATAAAAAAGAATATTTTTCATAAAATCTCGGGCTGTTACATTCTACCCCCCTTAAAATGAATTTCGCCCTCGAAATTCGTCGGGGTTATAAATGGTTTACTATTCGAAAGTTTCTTTAATAGAAACCCACATCGTAAAAAGGAATACCAAAACTTGGCTTTAAAAACTAAAGTATGAAATGTAACGATTACCCAAATAAACTAATCACTGGGTTTCCACATAGGTGAAAATATGGATATGGAAGAGAAATCTGACCATCATGTTCTGATGGAGAGTGGTAGAGAACATGGCTATGGAAAAGCCAGTAATCACAAATCCATAAATTTGTGACGATCTAAGGTACCATCTGATTCATCAGGTATAAGAGAACTAGGACAACATTTTTGGTTTTCAAGATCATTTCCCTAAAGTTGAAAATTTGAATTTGAATAAATACTTACTTTATTTTGGTACAATATCACTATTGTCCATGCCTTTAACAATTTCCACATCATCTCTTAAATAAATGAAGTTGAATTTGTCATTCGCGATGTGTTAGCAGATCATGTGATAGAATGATGGGTCATTCCATCTGTCTCAAACAAAAGGTTAGAAAAGTTATCAAAAAATACATAAATCCATCTATAGTGAGATTAATCATATATAGTTCCTAAAATGGACTTATACTTCATATATCATACTTCTTAATATAATAAAACTAGTTTCTATTAAACAGGGACTTCCTGTAGGTCAGTGGTAGGTGATAAAGGCCAGTCGCACTTCGGTTGTGGGTTCGATTCCTACAGCCTTGTCTGAAGCGATGGGCTGTCGCCCGTCCTGCAGGTTGTCCTTTTTCTAAAACTACATTACTATAACATCCTATCAATAATATCAAAAAAAAAGAACTTCTTTAGGCTTATCCATAATACTGCAGTCCATTCTCATAACATAGTGAAAACGATTACCAGAGATTTAATACCATCGTTGATCCCCATATATCATAAGATATGTTTTGTTGGTCACATTCCAAACATTCAAAGTCCTTAATCATGTATTCTCTTGAATACCCATTGAACCTTAGTGAAAACTTGAATGCAGTTAAAAGTTAACACTTTCCACATACCAAAATCCTCAAAATTCTATATACTCAAACCATGATATCACTTAGTCCTTATATCAATCATGAGCTCATGAATACTGTCAAACATTTCATTTTCCCCTTATCCCTTCATTATGCGCATATCATCTACTTTCCAAAATATTTGAATCACTTTTCATGGTTACCGGTACCTTAAAATTATTGAAAACCACAATAGACCAATACATAAATATTTCAATACACCATAAAAGTACTTCAATAACATTATTCTTGAATACCAATACATAAACACTTCAGTCCATCCACTTCAATGATTGTCCTGGAATATGTCCTTCCTTGATTTAGAAGTAACTTTTTAGGTCAGGGCATTGAGTTGGGTAATGCCCATGTTCTCCACATATAAGACATTGAACTCCATAACAGTCTGTCACTCTATGACCCTTTTCTCCACACAGATAACATCGGTCCCTCCATTTGAGGTATTCCTCAAGGTTCTTCTTCCCTTCTTTAGAAATCTCAATCTTCCTTTCTTTATGCTGCTCAACATGCGAACATGCATAATAGTCTATCTTCCTCTTCTTTGATGAATTAGGTATACCACTAAATTTCACCTTGTTAATCATATATCGCGATGACTGATTCGGCATAATCACAATATCTTTCTCTCTAGGCATTACATAATTTTGTTGCTTATAGTCACCAATTTGTCCATTGGATTCAATGTTAACTGAATTCCGTCTGGCTCCCTCCATTAACTAAAACACAAAAAGAATTCATTGAGAGGCAAAAATCATGCTAGAGAAAACAACATAATAAAGGGGGAGTACCTTCAATATCCAACAACTTAGGTTTAATTCTATGATCGTTAGCGTAATTCTAGTACTATAACCTATACGTATACTTATCCCTAGGGACATCCCTAGACATACCATAGAAATATCTCTAGGAATCTCACTAATGTTTTCGCATCCTAGTTTCTAAAGGTTGACTAAACCTTTCCTCTGATACCAACTGTAGAGACCCGTAGCTTGACATACTTGGACATTACATTACTTTTGCGGAATACTTAGTACATTACAAAAACACACACACAAGGACCGTAATAGTTTAGTGTCTTTGGAAACTCGGAATAAAATCTTCTAATCGTGGGGAAAGATCTTCAACATCTCCCATAAAGATCTTCTTTTTTTTTAACTAAAACCTTTCTTTATATCCTGGGGAAAAGAAAACATAAAAGGGTGAGCTCAAATGCTCAGTAAGGGTAAACAAAATAAGTATCAATCACATCGTATTCATAAGAACATAACATTTTGGAAATCATAACCTGCAAAAGAGAGCATAATTTCATAACATGGGATAAATCATGGTAGTGAAATGTAATCACAATAATCATAACATAAAACATGAAACTTTGTGGCATTCACACATAGTCATAGAGAATCATTTCTTGTTAGTCAAGACTCATTTCCAAGACTATCTTAGTGGACAAAGTCCCTTTCTGAATTGAGTAACCCTCATTTCAGTCCTGTTTCACTGAACCGGTATAACCTACCATTCCAGCCATGTCTATCTCATGAGATATAAAATCTTTACCCAATGCATTGGAGGGAGATATAGGTCCCACCCATCTTATAATGAATCCTTTCTTATGTGTGCCACATAATCATAAACCATACATCATAACGTAACCCATGTAATAAAAATGGGATCCTTAAACAACATGACATCATAAATCAATTCATATAAGATAAAGGAATTCATAAAAATGTTTCCATCACAATATAATCAAATCCATGTAATAATATGGATAAAAATAGAACCCTTTTATTATCTTAGATGGAAAATAATTTTGATAAAATACTTGAACTCCATTCTTGAGGAAAATATCCTTTCTACTTCAAAACATTTTTCCTTTCATAACATGTCATACAACTTTAAAATAAAAGAAGTTGATTAAAAATAAACTTGAAAACTTGTAAAGGAAGCTTCTTGGAAATAATGTTTTAAAAATCCATTCATGCCGTATAAGTTAAAAAAACATTCTTCGTACTTTTGTCGGAAAAGTCAAAAAATACCTCGTACGAAAAACGACAAAAGATTCCTTTCATATCTTTTACTAAAAACTCACCGAAGGGTAAAAATGGATTTAAACAATTTTAGGTGTATGGAAATAATATTACATATTGATGAAACATGGATGTGGATGATAAAATACACCCCAGTAAATACTTACGAATAAACAATCTCGGATAAAAATGAGATTGTGATATTTCCCTTACCTTAGGTCCGACTTGCTTTGTAAGTGTCCGAACCTCCTGTATAATGATTTAAATCATGTTATTGACTTATTACAGAATCATATTCATTGTTATGATAACATATATGGTTCACTTATGACATTATATTACCCGTTCTTTTGTAAATTCCATGTTAAAGAAGCGTTTTGGGTAAAATCGTTTCATTTATCGTAGGTGTTTTGACTTGTTGTTCTTGACATCATTATTACTTATATCATGATTTACTCACTTCCAGAATATAAAATATGGTTTATATATCATATATATTCAGTATATATATATATATAATAGGTAGATAAATAAAATGAAAAACACCGTTCATGGAGACGGTAGTCCGTACGTACGCATGAACGTTGTTTTCCTTTCCTTATTGTCCTGAAATGGAAGTAAGTAGATGAAATACATATGTATATATATACATAAATCCAGTAGATTTATAATGTCATATATTTCATTATTATTTCTTATATATACTTTATAATCATTCTTAAATGGTTAACATGGAGAATGAATCTCATCGCGTCGTGGAGACGGTAGTCCGTACGTACGCACGAGTGATGATATCATTTATATAAATATTTTATTGAATTGGAGTGGATTATACAATATATCAGAATCAATATGATGTTGTAATAACTATGTATAGTTATTCTTTACACCATTATACCCATCCATGTAAGGTGGTGGTGGAAAATAGATTACACCACGGCGTGGAGACGGTATTCCGTACGTACGCACGCGCGGTGATTTCTTTTTCCGTAGGATGGATAGATGGTGAAATAAGGATGTTTCATACTTATAATAACATATCAGTATATGAGTGATACTGATGTTATTACTTCATAATGAAACAACCTAATAAGAAGAAGTGGAAGAAGAAATAAAGATGAAATAATTGGTAACGGTAATTACCTCTTCTTTGAAGCGCCTCTTTGAGACCTCCTCTTACGGTACTAAAATTGGTCTTTGAGGAAGACCCGAACCTCTAGGATGTTGCTAGGGAAGTGGAGAAGAGATTTTGGCATGGGTTGGCCGAGCTTGAGAGCTCAAATTGGTGTGAGGAGGAGGGGGAGGAGGTGTCCTTTTATAGGGGAGGAGAGGGGCACCTTAGGAATTCTTAAAAATATTAATTTATAATAAATCTAACCCCACTTAAAAACCTCTAAAAATGACTCATATTCGAAGATTAGATGAGATAGGGTTGTAATATCATCAACCAATCAAATTTATACATGTTTGGATCTTATTTTAAACCTTATCAATTAGATTTAACTCTAAGTTAAATAATTTAACTTTTACCGTGTCTTTTTGTTTTCTTTCACTATATGGTTAATACACATACTATAACATGCCAAACGAACCCCAAATTGTTTATTATTAATATATATATCCTTATCTAAGTCATTTGGCCGAACCTTAGATTTTTATGAATAAAATAACAATTAATAATATAATATTTGATTTAAAAACTATTTTGTGTCAATTTTGACACTATTTGATATATGATTTTTGTGAAAGTCATAACAGAATTATATATTCGATCCAAGTTGATTAAATCAACACTAATATATCATAGTAACCTAGAAAATTATTGGAATTCATAAAAAGTCTCAAATTATATTTATTTTGGTGTTTATAACATCAATTATGTCAATATTTCATTAATAAGATAATTACTGCATCATCATTGTGTCATAAATAAATTAAATTATTTGATGTCTAAAAATTACAAATAAAATACCATAATGTATTAAATCTTTTTAGATTTCTAATGAATATTTAAAATCGAATTTATCTTATGTATAACCCCATATTAAAAATTATTTACTTATTAAACTTTGATTTTAACTATTTTAACCCTTCTTTAAATAAATTAATAATAAATGTCCTAATCTAATCCAAGTGGGCCTAAATGGTCATATTTTATTCCTAATTTTGTTTTTGATCGAATTAAACTTGTCCAATAGAATTAGGACATGTGTTAGGGTAATATTAATATCATATTTACCCTTAGTTACCCTATTTACTATTAACCGCGGTAAAAAAAAGTAAAAAGTTACTCTTCACCAAAAATTATTTTCCTCTCATTGAACCACATTTTTCTTACTGACATCAACCGTGTCTCTCGGATTTTTGAAATTCCATTCACAGAAGTGGTAAAATTAAGTTTTATGAAAAATTCAGTTTTTTAACTACCACTTAGTAGTTTCACTATTCATCAAAAATTGATGTTTTTTCAGAACAGTGCCAAAATTTCATCCCAAGCTATATTTCATATTCCGAATTCAAAAATGAAGTCTATTTTACCAAATTCATTACATAAAAGTTGCATTAATTAATTTTATAATTAAATCCCGCTGTTAAAACAAATAGCGTATTTTTAAGAAACAATATCTATCAAAAGATTGACACTTGTTTATGTCTAGTTTAAATGTGAAATTACATCCAATGACCAACATTGTATTAAATTGTAAAAATATATTCTAAATATATTTTAAAACCACTCAAATTAATGATTTATCACTATTAATTATTTCGATTAAAAAAGTTGTTTTTAATTATAATTTAGTAATTTTCACTATTCATCAGAATATGAAAGTTATCTGAAAAGTACCAAAATCTCACCTTAGGCTAAATTCGATACTCCGAATCCAAAAATGAAGTCCATTTTAAAATTTCTAAAATTTAAAAAGTGGTTATTACTATTCATAACGGCTAGTTTTAATAATATTTTAATAGCATATCATTGTTTCGTGAAACTCAGTATTACGCACCACACACGCTATCGAGGAAGGTTGCGATTGCATGTAATGCAAGGCAAGTCAAGGATGCGTGTTGTGCAAGCTCCTTTTGGTGTAGCGTACAACACAAGACATTAGTGAAATAAAAAAGAATATTTTTCATAAAATCTCGGGCTGTTACATTCTACCCCCCTTAAAATGAATTTCGCCCTCGAAATTCGTCGGGGTTATAAATGGTTTACTATTCGAAAGTTTCTTTAATAGAAACCCACATCGTAAAAAGGAATACCAAAACTTGGCTTTAAAAACTAAAGTATGAAATGTAACGATTACCCAAATAAACTAATCACTGGGTTTCCACATAGGTGAAAATATGGATATGGAAGAGAAATCTGACCATCATGTTCTGATGGAGAGTGGTAGAGAACATGGCTATGGAAAAGCCAGTAATCACAAATCCATAAATTTGTGACGATCTAAGGTACCATCTGATTCATCAGGTATAAGAGAACTAGGACAACATTTTTGGTTTTCAAGATCATTTCCCTAAAGTTGAAAATTTGAATTTGAATAAATACTTACTTTATTTTGGTACAATATCACTATTGTCCATGCCTTTAACAATTTCCACATCATCTCTTAAATAAATGAAGTTGAATTTGTCATTCGCGATGTGTTAGCAGATCATGTGATAGAATGATGGGTCATTCCATCTGTCTCAAACAAAAGGTTAGAAAAGTTATCAAAAAATACATAAATCCATCTATAGTGAGATTAATCATATATAGTTCCTAAAATGGACTTATACTTCATATATCATACTGCTTAATATAATAAAACTAGTTTCTATTAAACAGGGACTTCCTGTAGGTCAGTGGTAGGTGATAAAGGCCAGTCGCACTTCGGTTGTGGGTTCGATTCCTACAGCCTTGTCCGAAGCGATGGGCTGTCGCCCGTCCTGCAGGTTGTCCTTTTTCTAAAACTACATTACTATAACATCCTATCAATAATATCAAAAAAAAAGAACTTCTTTAGGCTTATCCATAATACTGCAGTCCATTCTCATAACATAGTGAAAACGATTACCAGAGATTTAATACCATCGTTGATCCCCATATATCATAAGATATGTTTTGTTGGTCACATTCCAAACATTCAAAGTCCTTAATCATGTATTCTCTTGAATACCCATTGAACCTTAGTGAAAACTTGAATGCAGTTAAAAGTTAACACTTTCCACATACCAAAATCCTCAAAATTCTATATACTCAAACCATGATATCACTTAGTCCTTATATCAATCATGAGCTCATGAATACTGTCAAACATTTCATTTTCCCCTTATCCCTTCATTATGCGCATATCATCTACTTTCCAAAATATTTGAATCACTTTTCATGGTTACCGGTACCTTAAAATTATTGAAAACCACAATAGACCAATACATAAATATTTCAATACACCATAAAAGTACTTCAATAACATTATTCTTGAATACCAATACATAAACACTTCAGTCCATCCACTTCAATGATTGTCCTGGAATATGTCCTTCCTTGATTTAGAAGTAACTTTTTAGGTCAGGGCATTGAGTTGGGTAATGCCCATGTTCTCCACATATAAGACATTGAACTCCATAACAGTCTGTCACTCTATGACCCTTTTCTCCACACAGATAACATCGGTCCCTCCATTTGAGGTATTCCTCAAGGTTCTTCTTCCCTTCTTTAGAAATCTCAATCTTCCTTTCTTTATGCTGCTCAACATGCGAACATGCATAATAGTCTATCTTCCTCTTCTTTGATGAATTAGGTATACCACTAAATTTCACCTTGTTAATCATATATCGCGATGACTGATTCGGCATAATCACAATATCTTTCTCTCTAGGCATTACATAATTTTGTTGCTTATAGTCACCAATTTGTCCATTGGATTCAATGTTAACTGAATTCCGTCTGGCTCCCTCCATTAACTAAAACACAAAAAGAATTCATTGAGAGGCAAAAATCATGCTAGAGAAAACAACATAATAAAGGGGGAGTACCTTCAATATCCAACAACTTAGGTTTAATTCTATGATCGTTAGCGTAATTCTAGTACTATAACCTATACGTATACTTATCCCTAGGGACATCCCTAGACATACCATAGAAATATCTCTAGGAATCTCACTAATGTTTTCGCATCCTAGTTTCTAAAGGTTGACTAAACCTTTCCTCTGATACCAACTGTAGAGACCCGTAGCTTGACATACTTGGACATTACATTACTTTTGCGGAATACTTAGTACATTACAAAAACACACACACAAGGACCGTAATAGTTTAGTGTCTTTGGAAACTCGGAATAAAATCTTCTAATCGTGGGGAAAGATCTTCAACATCTCCCATAAAGATCTTCTTTTTTTTTAACTAAAACCTTTCTTTATATCCTGGGGAAAAGAAAACATAAAAGGGTGAGCTCAAATGCTCAGTAAGGGTAAACAAAATAAGTATCAATCACATCGTATTCATAAGAACATAACATTTTGGAAATCATAACCTGCAAAAGAGAGCATAATTTCATAACATGGGATAAATCATGGTAGTGAAATGTAATCACAATAATCATAACTTAAAACATGAAACTTTGTGGCATTCACACATAGTCATAGAGAATCATTTCTTGTTAGTCAAGACTCATTTCCAAGACTATCTTAGTGGACAAAGTCCCTTTCTGAATTGAGTAACCCTCATTTCAGTCCTGTTTCACTGAACCGGTATAACCTACCATTCCAGCCATGTCTATCTCATGAGATATAAAATCTTTACCCAATGCATTGGAGGGAGATATAGGTCCCACCCATCTTATAATGAATCCTTTCTTATGTGTTCCACATAATCATAAACCATACATCATAACGTAACCCATGTAATAAAAATGGGATCCTTAAACAACATGACATCATAAATCAATTCATATAAGATAAAGGAATTCATAAAAATGTTTCCATCACAATATAATCAAATCCATGTAATAATATGGATAAAAACAGAACCCTTTTATTATCTTAGATGGAAAATAATTTTGATAAAATACTTGAACTCCATTCTTGAGGAAAATATCCTTTCTACTTCAAAACATTTTTCCTTTCATAACATGTCATACAACTTTAAAATAAAAGAAGTTGATTAAAAATAAACTTGAAAACTTGTAAAGGAAGCTTCTTGGAAATAATGTTTTAAAAATCCATTCATGCCGTATAAGTTAAAAAAACATTCTTCGTACTTTTGTCGGAAAACTCAAAAAATACCTCGTACGAAAAACGACAAAAGATTCCTTTCATATCTTTTACTAAAAACTCACCGAAGGGTAAAAATGGATTTAAACAATTTTAGGTGGATGGAAATAATATTACATATTGATGAAGTCTATTTTACCAAATTCATTACATAAAAGTTGCATTAATTAATTTTATAATTAAATCCCGCTGTTAAAACAAATAGCGTATTTTTAAGAAACAATATCTATCAAAAGATTGACACTTGTTTATGTCTAGTTTAAATGTGAAATTACATCCAATGACCAACATTGTATTAAATTGTAAAAATATATTCTAAATATATTTTAAAACCACTCAAATTAATGATTTATCACTATTAATTATTTCGATTAAAAAAGTTGTTTTTAATTATAATTTAGTAATTTTCACTATTCATCAGAATATGAAAGTTATCCGAAAAGTACCAAAATCTCACCTTAGGCTAAATTCGATACTCCGAATCCAAAAATGAAGTCCATTTTAAAATTTCTAAAATTTAAAAAGTGGTTATTACTATTCATAACGGCTAGTTTTAATAATATTTTAATAGCATATCATTGTTTCGTGAAACTCAGTATTACGTACCACACACGCTATCGAGGAAGGTTGCGATTGCATGTAATGCAAGGCAAGTCAAGGATGCGTGTTGTGCAAGCTCCTTTTGGTGTAGCGTACAACACAAGACATTAGTGAAATAAAAAAGAATATTTTTCATAAAATCTCGGGCTATTACATTTACCAAGGTTTTATTTTGTATTCAAGTTATAGACCTTTAATCCAAATACTTTAAAGTAATTTACTTTATATTTTCTGTTAATACAAATTTTATAGGGTGTATTTTTAAATATTAGTATTATTAAAACTCTATTCATGATACAACAATATTTACTTACATATTTTTCCCAAAATAGGTAGGAAGGTTATATTCATTTAACATAGTTCTTTCCATTTCATTAATAGTTTTGTTTCTTCTTTCAACAAATCTATTTTGTTGAGGTGTTCTAGGTGCAAAGTAGGTGTGTTTAATACCTATATTTGAGAAAAAAGAATTAAATTATTGATTCTAAAATTATCCATCATAATAAATTATCAATGAAATTATTTTAAAAAATTTTTTGTTTTGAAAAATTTTAAAAAAACTTTCAAAAATAGTAAATACTTCACTTTTGAGTTTTAGAAAATAAACCCAAGTAAATATTGAAAAATCATCAAATAAAATATAAATATACAATTTTCCACCCAAGAATTCTACTCTTTATGGTTTAAAAAATTAATATGGATAAGTTTTAATGGTTTATATGTAGAAACGTTTGTTAATTGATTTAAATGATGATTTTTTTTGTTTACCAATTTAGCATACATCACAAAGTCTATCATTATCAAATTTAAGACTGGGAAAATCCAAAACTAAATTTTTCTTAGATAATATATCCAAATAAAATGTATTATAGTGTCCTAATATTCTATTTGAGATCCATGAATAATTTTTCTTAGTAGTTAAACACTTAAATTTTTTCACATAAGGAATTTAAATCCAAAGTATAGACATTTTATATTCTAGGTGCTCTAAATTTAAGCAGATTATCTTTAAAAATTGAGCAATAATTGTTAGAGAAATAAAAAAAAAGATATCATCACGAAGTTTATAAATACTTATCAAGTTGTTCTTTAACCCTTGTACATATAGTACCTTTTTGATTGATATTGTATTTGGATATCCAGTGGTTCCAACTCCAACAATCTTTCCTTTTTCATTGTCTCCAAAATTGACTAGTCCTCCTTCCATTTTTGTGAGAGTATAGAAATTGAAAGAATATACACTCATATTTATTGACCATCCATTATCCATATACCATTTATCATTTTTTTCCTATGGTATTATTCCTGCAAAATCATTTATACACAAGTTTGTTTTTGTACACATATTTTTTGGGTCCATCTATGTCATTAATAAAAGATCTAGGAATCCAAATTTGCCTCATTTTACTGAAATTTATATTACTAGCTTCCGGAATATTTTTAGAAATTTAATCTTGTTTTATTCTGCTTATCTAAGTCTCTCTTAATTAGAAATTATTATATTTGTTCCCGTTTATTCCATATAAGAATCAGATGGAATTTTTAGAGCTGGGTACAAAATAGTTTTTCTATAATTTTGATTTTTCACCCTTAGTTGATATTTCATATTTTTATCTTTTAATGAAATTTTTACCAAGAATCTCATTTAGATATTTTTCTCCTTTAGTTAGAATACTAGCAGCACTTTTAAAAGATTCTACTTCATCTTGTAATTCTTTTATTATTTCATCATGAATAATACAGTTTGATATTGAAGTACTGGATTTTTAATTAATTATTAATGTGGTTTTATCATTACATCCCTTTCTCTTAAAACAACACTTTGAATATTATTTAATAACATGTGCTTCTTTAAAATAGAATCATATTTTTCTTAAATCATAGAGTAATAAGCATCCATTTTTTTATTTGAATATCTATCAATGTCAAAGGTATAAGAGCAATAGTTTTGTACCTCTTCTTCTTACTTGTCCATAAAACATATGTTTACTTTAAAATTTTGTGTCTCTTTTTTTTAATTATATTTGGAAGAGCTACTAATGTCTTTAGATTCAATCCATGTAGATTTCATGGTTCTTTTTTTATCATAATCAGTTTTTCTCTTATATTTGTTTTATATCTTTATTCTTTCTTCCATTAACTAAGGGAAATCATGTATAATATGACCCATTTGATTACATTCAAAGAATTTTATTTATTTAGTTATTTTCTCATATTTCTTGAAGTATTTTTTGAATCCTCTCTTCTTATAATAGAATTTTTTTAAATATTCTTTTTTACTAATCTAGTTACATTTCTAAATCTGATCAGTTTGAATCTTTTGACATTTTGGCATCATCTCTCGATTTCATTTCATGCTTCAAAGATATAAATTTAATGGAAATAATTCCTCTTTTTACTATCTTATTATCTTCAGGTTCAACTTTCATATTTTCTTCAATATCATTAGTTTTCTAATTAATTATTTCATAGTAAAATTTTTTACTGGTTATGATTTTTTAATAGTTATACATATTCCATTCCATTTTGAGGTCGCCACTCTCTATACCTTTAGATCTTGATCAGATTTAGTAATTGGATCTCCGAAGTTAGTAATGTTGCTGACTATTTCTATCAATTATCCATTCATTTGGGAGATTCTTTCATTATCATACATTATAAAGGTTTCAAACTTTAGTTTTGTAGTAGTATACCTTATTATTCTAATATTATCAGTTCCTTCATATGAAAAAGTGATTGTCTTCCACTTTTCATAAGAAGGTGGACATTTTGATACTTGATTTAATTTTTTTATACTAAGTCCATATATGATAGCATTCATTTATTTTGATTTGATGCTATAATCAACTTCATTTTCAACATCCTATGTTTTTTGGTTTCCTCGGAATTACATAGGGAGTGATAATCTTCATATACACTTTAAATCCAAGATTATTCAGAGAGATGATCATACATGATTTTTAGTATCCATAGTTATCACTATTGAAATATGGAGGAAAAATCCTAAACATTACTTCACTAGGATCATCCATTGACATCTAATTTTCATAGAACTTATACTTTTGAACTTTCTAGAGCTTTATCACAAAATATCTCCTTTGATACCAATTATTAGGTCGGAATAATATAAAAATACACAAGAGTGAGTGAATTGTGTCTTTTCTATAATATTTACATATTATCACTTATAACTTTCATTTATGAAGAAGTGTAGAGTTCTCCTCTATAATTTATTTGTGTAGTGGATAAATAATAAATAAGAACACAACAATTTTTATTGTGGTTCAGGGTATAAAGATCCCCTTTTCCCCTCCACCGACACTCTCTCTGCGAGCTGGGTTATTTTCACTAAACAAGGTCCTCTTATCATAAGACCTTCATAATTAAAAACTGAGTGTTGTCATTTTACACCTTTATAATATGGATAAATTTAGCCTTTTGGTTCTTTTACAAAGAAAAAATTTGTATAGCTTAGTCTAAGAAGCTGATACTCTTCCACAACTGAGTTCAATCTGTCAACACTTTAATAAATTAAAAGAGTTTGATTTGATCGAATGAACAGGTTCTAGATCACAGTTTCAATAGAAACTAACATTATATGGATATTCAACTCCAAATATTCATATCATTAAGTGGGAATAGCATTTAAGAGATCCAGGTTGCAAATAGACTTCAATGAAAGTTGTAACGAACAAACAGAAGAAGTTTCATTAAAATGAGGTTGAAATATATATCTTCAAAATGTAGCTCGTTTAGTAAATATGAGTCTTTAGTTCTTTGCAGCAGTTCGATATTCAAAATATATTAACATAAATATATTTTTATATATCACATGTATGGAACAGATATATAATAAGTGAAAATATTCTATCCATATATATAGAACACAATGGCTTCTTTCAGTTTAGAAGATCTAGGAATATTGTCTGATAGATCACAGTTATTCAAATTTAAATCATTCGGTGGAGTCATAACTTCTCTTAGAAATAGGAATGATTTACTCCATTGAATAGAGTCTTTAAAATGGTCATAAAGAGCCTTTGAATAAGTCTTAAAATAGCTTTCAACGTATCTTTACTTCTGTCAAGACCGTTTCATAAATCTTGGATAATATTGCGGATTTAAAACTCCATCATTGAATAGTCAAACATAGGGTTCCTTCATAAAATGATAAAAAATCCAAATGTAGGTTTAACAACATATGGTTGAATATAAAAGTAGAGTTGATGCACCATATGTTTTCTTCCTCAAATGTAGGGTTCCATACCAATATAGGGTTCTCTATCCATGCTTTCCTTATTTTGAAACATAAGGTTTCACCCTAACCTATGGTTGATTAACCATACATTCTTGATAGTGTAGGTTATAAGATCCATATGATCTATTTTTAATGTAGAGTTTATTTTTTACGCTACGTTTATCAGTGTAGGGTATGAACAGTGTTTCTAGAATACGTTAAAAATGTTTTCTGAAACATTACCAAATATTTTCCATGCATCAATGACTTCAATATAATTATAGAATAAATATTTCCATAGATATATATTTCATGAAATTCAATTAAATTAATTTCATTAATAAATAAACAAGGTTATTTGTGAGTATCAAAATCAATAAGATTTATAGATTATTGTTGAGACAATACATTCCCAATAGATGGAACCATGGTAGATGAAAAAAAACAACTAATCCATGTAATAAAGAAAAAGCATAAATATGATAAGGTTACACATAGAGGTCATATCATCAACACTTTATTGAATCATCTTTGTGACTAGTTTTTCAAAATAAAATCCACTTGAGATATGTGGGATGCAATTGAATTTATGTATAAAGTTGAGGAGAAAGGTATCAATAAAGGATTATTTATAATATATTTAAATTATAATTTTGTTGACAAAAAGTTAATGTTAGAAAAAATTCATGATCTTTATATCATCATGAAATTACTTTTTTACTTTAAAATTAGAATATTAGATGCATATTAAGTGGGTGAAATTATTTCTAAGTTACCACGTATGTGTGAAGAATTTGTTAAATCACTCGTTAAAATGAGTGAGGATATTTCCTTAGAGAAACTGAAAATGATTCTTCACAATGAAGAATAATCCATGTCGAGAGATGTGGGTATGGATTTAAAAATTGATTCAAATATCAATATCACTGATGGAATGGAAACAAAAACTAATTTTATGCATTCTAAAAATAAAATTCAAAAAATTAAGAAAAAATGAAATCCATTAAAGAAGAAAGGATGATGCTTTGTTTATGGAAAACTAAGGAATTTTTCAAGGGAATATTTCTATCAGAAGAAAATAAACAAATATACTGTGAATATGATTACAAAAAAATCTAGTTGGGATGATATCTAAAGTAAATATGTCATTGATGAATGTAGGATATTAGATTTATTCTAGGTCTATGGTTCATGTGTGAAATGATCATTTGATTTTTATGACATTTGATGAAGAGACTATCATAAAGGAAGTGTATACCTAAAATTTTAAATAATATCATCTATATTAATCTTTTATGAAATAAGGGATAATGGGTTTTATTTTAATTTGATAAGGTTATCTTGTCAAATTGTTTCATGTTTATGGGGAAGGATTACTCAAGTGATGGAATGAATCAACTGTCTATTAATAATATGATTGATTCTTCTATTTATATGATTGAGACCTTTAATTTGTGGCATGTTGGTTGTAACGTGTTAATTTCAATTCATTAAAATTAATTAATAATTTAAATTAAATAAGTTTTTGAAATGAATTAAATAAATATAAAATATATATAGGGTCAAAAATTGTCAAAAATCTATTTCATAGTGTTTAAATAAATTTATATATATAATAATTTTCATATTTTGATATTTTTGAATTAAATGGTTTTTTAATTAATGGTGGTTAAAGATGTATATATATATATATTTGATGAATATAATAGATATTTCCATGTATATCTTCTTGGAACAAAATATGAAAATTTTAATATGTTTGATAAATACAAAGATAATGTTGAAGATCAATTAAATATGAAAATCAAAGTATTATTTTGCAAATTATTTGGTGAATGTTTTAGGAATGAATTTAATGGGTTGTATAAATAAAATGATATAATTCATCAATGTACTACACCTTATACACCTCAACAAGGTGGTTTAACTCAAATAAAAAAAATATTATAGCATAAATGGTAAACTCACTAAGAAAACACATTTGGAATTGTTTATTTTTTATGTTACGGAAGTTTATAAACATGGGTAACATATTTCCCCATGTTTTATAAAAACATGGTTAAACACGACATCGGTAAATTTAGTCATGTTTATATCACAAAATACAAGTATTTAATAAAAATACTGGTAAATTACTATATACTTTCCCATGTTTCTATGAAATGTAGGTAATTATTATTATTTTTAAAATGTAATATTAAAAATCAACATCACTTTTTTTCTAATTTTCACTTTCGGTGATTCTTTTTATACCATTTTTTTCACATCTACCTCACTCCATCCACATCACCCAGTGTGCACCTACCCCACTTCCCTCTCCCCCACAAATCTTCCTTTCATGCCCATCCAATCATCACTACATTAAACACACCTGTTGCCCCAGAAATTCACTTGCACACGTTGTCACTGTGTAACGTCCTGGTTCTAGAAGCCACCCAGAGGTGCCCCATACCTAGTTGGTCACATGGCCTCTACTGCATTTCCCCGAACACTAGAGGCTACCGACTAGCAATGAGGTACATGGGTGTGATAGTGGGGAAACTATGCCATCATTGGTAGAGTACACAACAGAGGATAAAAACAATAAACAATAGCGGAAGCAGTAAAAAATCCATACACAAGTGAAAAGAGGCAGACTAAATATGATAAATAGAAGGAGCACATATATATATGATTCATGATACATATGTCTAGGAAAGCAGCCAAACAAGTCACAATGCTGGAAATACAAACATTACTAAAAACAAGTTCAAAAGAAAGATAAACAGCTCCTCAGGATCACAAGCCTAAGATTGGTCTTATGCTCTCCATCTCCACTGTATGTCAAGTTCCTGAAGTCTAAGGGAACTTTCCCTTGTCTATACCTGCAAAAATATAGTCTGTTTGGGTCCAAAAGCATGACCCAAACAAGGTGTGAGACTAAATCCCAGTAGGCAACCACCCAAAGATCTATTCCTAACAGTTAGTGAATATATGGAAGGTAAAAGTACAGAAAATAGTAAATAGGAACATGCTGAACAATAAATAATCCATAGTTCCAAAGTCAAGCAATAGCTAACAAGCAGCATATCACAATAGGTAACCCTTTGGGAAGTACTCACAGCCATCCCCTCTGGTCCTACCTAATATGTAACAACAACCCTCGGGGCAGTGAACTCAGCCTAACCCCTCTGGTTTATTTATATGTAAATATAAAGACTCTCTGAGGAAGCACACGCAGTCAACTCCCCTTATAGTCTAGGGTAGTCAGGAACTCTTTTAGGAAGCTCGCACAGTCAATTTACATTATAGCCCCAAGGTCAAGGACTCTTTGAGGAAGCACGCTCGGTCAATTCTCCTTATAACCTAGGTCATTCATAGACTCTCTAAGGAAGATCAGATAGTCAATCCCTCCTATAGCCTATGATAATTAGGTGATTAAAACAAATAAAACAGAGACTCTCTGATGAATCTCACACGGTATATCCTCGTATAGTCTAAAATAGTCAAGGACTCTCTGAGGAAGCTCTCACAGTCTATCCCCTTATAGCCCAAATTAATCCTAGGCTCCTTGAGGATGCTCACTCGGTCAATCCCTGCATAGCCCAAAGCTCAAAGACTTGCTGAGAAAGCTCACTTGTTCTATCCCTTTATAGTCTACTACACCCGATTCTCATGACCCTATGTAGGATAATGGCATATAAATGAAATATGGCCAAAGTAGACTTATATAACTACTTTTATAAACAGTTATATAGCATATCAAGAATGTCATAAAACTTTTCTCCATCCTACTACAACAGGCATGGAAACAGACAAAGTAGCCAAGGTAAAACAGGACCAAATGGTCATAAAAAAAACGTGCATGGGAAAAACCTCAAAAGCATAGTAGTTCAACCATATTCATATTCAAACATCCTCTAAACAGGTATACTATCATGGCAGGCATACAATAGGGGTAAAAAGGTAAACACACAATACCCCGTTCAAGGGTATTGGTGGAATTTGCACATAATATTCAAGGACATTCAACGGAAAGGCACAAAACACCTACCTCGGGGTTATAAGATCAATATACTTGAACCAAAAGGCTTGAAACTCTTTATAATGTCGTATATCTACAAAAAAATACAAAATGATCAACCCACGATAACTTAGAAAAGAGGAGGAATTGGAAAACGATGCTCTAGGAGAATGAAGAAATCATCGATGTGATTCCAACACATCCGACAATGTTAGAATCGGAGGATGAATGCAGGATCGTTGGATCATCAAAGATCCACAGACGTACCCTTTCTCTCAGATGAACCAAAGCTAAAGGAAGGGTATTCTATTCGTCAGACGTGACCCTGGTGAATTTAATGAAAAAAAATAAAGTACACAGCGTGTACTTTTGAAGTACATGGTGTTAACATTCCCTTTCCGTACTCCACTTTAGGTGGCCTCCATGTCACCCGTACATGGTCGTGTGTGTGGCCATCACACAGCCAGCACAAAGCCTCCAGTGGCATCGTAGTACACGATGTGTACTTATAAAGTACATGGTGTGTACTTTGAAAATTTCTAGATTTTCCTCTTTTCCCAAAAATGACCAGAAAAGGAAAACATACCTGAAAAGAAGATCTGAGTTCTTACAAACTTCCCCCCTTAAAGAAATATGTCCCCGAATTTCCCTAGCACAGTGTAGAAGAAGAAACCTTGAACAGCTCTGGCCACTATGCTCGTACATCGGCCTCCCTCTCCCAAGTCTCGTCCTATACCCACCCGTGCTACCATAGCACTCGTACCAGAGGAATAGACTGGCCATGGAGAACCTTTATACTGCAATCGACAATCCGGATAGGATGCTCCTCAAATGATGCATCCACCTCAAGCTCAACCTCCTCGGTTTGCAAGACATGAGATGGGTCAGAAAAGTAACGTCGGAGCTAAGAAACCTGGAATCCATCATGCATAGCCCGGTACCTTAGAGGTAACCGCCACCAATATGAAACTGTCCCAACTCTCTCCAACACCTCAAATGGCCCGACGTACCTCAGTGAAAGCTTACCCTATCTCCTAATCCTCCTATTCCCCAACCTCAGTGTCACACGCAGGAAAACCTAATCCTCGACCTCGAACTCCAGAGGTCGTCTCTGCTGATCAGCATAAAAATTATACTGAGACTATACAGTAGCCATCCTCTTTCGAATCAACTCTATCTTCTCTGTGGTCTCCTGAACAAGATGAGGACCCAACAAAGCTGCCTCTCCTACCTCCATCCAACATAAGGGTGATCAGCATGGCCTACCATAAAAAGCCTCATAAGGTGTCATCTGAATAGTTTCTTGAAAACTATTATTGTAGGAAAACTCCACAAGAGGTATATGCTTATCCTAAGAACCTACAAAGTCCAGAATGCAAGCTCGGAGCATATCCTCAAGCACCTGAATCGTACACTCAGACTGGTCATTTGTCTAGGGATGGTATGTTGTACTCAAAAGTACTTGTGTACTCAAAGCCTTATGAAGCCCCTTCCTGACCCGAGAAGTAAAATGTGCATCCCTGTCTGAAACAATGGAGTGTGGAACTCCATGTATACACACAATATCTCGGATGTACAACCATCTCATCCTATCAACACTGAAGGTCTTTTTGATCGTCAATAAGTGAGAAACCTTTGTAATCCTGTCGATGACAACCCAAACAACATCATTCCCTCAAGGCGACCTCGACAAACCAGTCACGAAGTCCATCGTGAAATCATTCCACTTCCACTTCAGAATGGGTAAATACTAAAAAATACACGTTGGTCGTTGATGATCCACTTTCACCTGCTAATATATGGAACACCTCATGAAAAAACTCTCAAAATCTCTCTTCATACCTAGCCATAAATAATGGTGGTGTAAATGACGATACATCTTTGTGATGCCAGGATGAACTTCCCAAACTGAGGAATGAAAATCCTGCATCAGCTCCTTGTGTATGTCTACTGGCACCTGTACTCATCCCTTGAAATGCAAGATCTCATCCTCACCTACTGTCCATCAAATAAGAAGTTCCTCTCCTGACACACTCTCCCGCATAAATAGGCCTTCTGAGTCTGATAGTTGCCTCATACATACCCAGTCAAGAAGAGTTGAGGTAACGGGTACAGAAGATTGAAAATTCTTCCCCTATCTGTCGTGCACCTCCAAATGCATCTCAAAGAATAGAGTCATGAGCTGCCACTCACTATTGGCTTGTGGAACTTCATGTATCTGAGTTCTCATGCTCACTGCATCAACCACTGCATTACCTTTCCCAGGTGTATAGGCAAGCTCAAATTCAAAGGACTGAAGATACTCGACCAACCTACGCTGTCTTAGATTCAGATCACGCTGAGTGAAGATGTACTTGTGACTTTTTTGGTCAGTGAAAACCACAAAATTCTCTCCCAAAAGATAATGTCTCGAACCGCGTAAGGCATGAACAATATCTGTCAACTCTAGATTGTGTGTCGGGTAATTCCTCTCATGTGGCCTCAACTACTGAGACCCATACGCAATGACTCCATCTCCCTGCATCATCACATCTCCCAGATCGATGCCTGAAGCATCACAGTAAATAGTATAGCTCTTGCCCGGATCTGGAAAGACTAGTATCAGTGCTGACGTCAACCTCGCCTTCATCTCTTGAAAGGCTGACTCACAATAATCTGACCATAAGAACTTTTCACTCTTCCTAGTCAGACCTGTCAACGGTGCTGCTAAGCATGAAAAGTCTTGTATTAAGAGTCTGTAGTATATAGCCAACCCTAGGAAACTCCATACATCAAAGATGTTATTCGGATGCTCCTAGGAAACTACTTCCCTCACTTTCTCTGGGTCTACGGATACTCCTGTCTCTGAGAAAACATGACCAAAAAGTGAATCTGATCCGTCCAAAAGTGTCATTTCGAGAGCTTAGCATATAACTAATGCTCTCTCAGTGTACTCAAAACAATCTAAAGATGGATAGCATGGTCATGTCAAGTGTGAGAGTACACCAAGATGTAGTCCACGTAAACCTCCACTAAGTAATCCAAGTATGGATGGAAGACTCATTTCATCAGTTCCATGAAAACTGCAGGCACATTCATTAGACCAAGTGACATAACTGTATACTCATATAGACCATACCCACTCCTAAAAGCTGTGAGAGGTATATCAGATGGTCTAACATGAAACTAATGGTAACCGGGCATCAATTCAATCTTTGAGAACAATCGGTCTCCTCGAAGCTGGTCAAAGAGATCATCAATCTTCAGTAATGGATATCGGTTCTTGATCGTCAATTGGTTTAGCTTCCTAAAATCCACACAAAGCCTGAGGGTGTCGTATGCCTTCTTCAAAAACAGGACAGGAAAACCCCAAGGAGAAGTCTCAGGTCGGATGAAACCCTTGGTATGAAACTCCTCCAACTGCTTCTTGAGCTCCTGCAACTCAGGTGTAGCCATCCTATAAGGGGGAATGGACACCGATCCTACTCCTGGAATGAGCTCAATAAGAAATTCTACCTCAAAATCCGGAGGCAAACCTGAAAATTACTCTGGAAAGATGTCCCTGAAACAATCCACCACTGTAGGAAAGTCTAACTGTGAAGTCTCCTGGTCATCCAGATATAGACTAGAAATCTGGTCTATAACTCCTCCTATCCCATGATGCTCAGGTCCTACTCAACTTGCCTAGCCATCCCACTCGCCCCGATGAAGAAAAGATCCACCCTCTGGTGATATGAAAATCACCCTACAGAAATAACAATCGATGAATACCTGGAAGGGAACTAACCAGTCCATTCCGATAATGAAATCATAGCTCATCATCTCTTGGAAATAGAGGTCCCATAAGAAGTGACACCCCGAAACCTCAAGAGGTCACTCTATTCACTGGTGTAAATTAACCGCACTAGTCCCCCACAGTGTGTTTGGTGTCAATATATTAGCAGAAGAAAAGATGTAGAGACCAAGGCTTTCCACAACAACAACAGAGATAAAGCTATGGGAAGCCCCTATGTCGAAAAGAGAAGAATATAAAACTGAGGCTACTAAGATCGTACCTCTAATGGTGGAAGGTCCAGGATCCTGCTCCTACTGGGTCTGCTCCATCGTAAAAGTCTAGCCTGCTCCACAGCCCTATGACCCTACCCAGCCGCTCTGAGCTGATCCACCCTGTTGTTGCTAATAGACTGGTGACTGACCACCATATCCATAACCTCCACCTCATCCTGATCGGCCAGAAGAACTCTAGTTCCCAAGCTGGTGAGAAACTGGGGGTGATTCTCTTGAACGCGGAGTTATAAGAGAACCCCTGTCTCTGGCTGCTGGAGGGAAAAAAGTGACAAAAACGCTAGAGATGGTCCATCCTACCGCAATATCGGCACTCCATCGGGTCTCTCAGGCAACGTGGCCTTATATTCCCACTCCTCCCACACTGGTATCGCACAAAGTGGCTACCAGAAGGTGCATCTCGCCTACTCTGATCTCCTCGAGAAATATATTTATGTCACTTCTTGTTATCAGTAGGAGGAATACTGACTCTGGATGTCAAACCACCCTGGCTTGCTGCTCCAGAATCCCTCAGATTGCACTCTGTGATCAGCGTCTGGTTTATGATAGAGGATATCGAAGTTAACCTGAAGATGGTCACTAGGGAACAGATATCTTGCCTGAGACCATCATCAAACTTCCTAGCTAGGAACAACTCATCACCTGCTGGGATTGGCATGAAACACTGTAGATCCATGAAATGAGATGAATACTCCATCATAGAAATAGTACCCAGCACAAATCTCATGAACTCCTAGGATCAGTTGGCCCCCAAGGTCTCCGGGAAGAAGTAATCGTAGAAGATATGCCGAAACTCCTCCCAAGCCATATTCTGGTGGCGTCCTTCCTGAGAGATGACATCCCACCACCTCTTGGCAGAGTCTCGGAGCATATATGTTGTGAGTTTTACCCTCCTCACTGGTGGTAACTCGAGATTCTCTAAGATCGTCCCCATGGCTTCAAGCCACGACTCTGAAGCCTAAGGTCCTCCTTCCCCGAAGAAGTTGGGAGTATGCTGCTACTAGAAACCCCAAGTCAAATCAGAAATTGACATGGAGGGAGGTTATGCTCCCTGGAAGGTCTGAATAATCCTCAGAAAACCCTCCCTAAACTGTGCATCGGTTCCTACAACTGGTATAACTGCAGGTGTCAAGGATGGCACAATAGGAGGATCTACAAAAAGTCTCTGATCAGCCATATCGGGCGTCTGATCACTGCCCTGAAACTGGAGGTCAACTAGAGGATGTATTGGTGGCATGACTCTGTAAGGTCAAATGCACACATTAGATTCAATATTATCAAAAACTGAAAAAAAAAATGACAGGAAGGGAACAGAAGAAAGAAAGCACTCAATTTTTTCAAAACATGACTACACGGAATGTACTTTTACTACACGACATGTTACCTTAATTCATTCACATGGGCGTGTACTCCTTCTTAAACTGGTCATGTAACACTCCAAATTCACGACGTGTTGTCCGAACACACAGCGTGTACTTGAATCCTCTTCCCTGCCCGAGTCCTTCTATACAGTCTAGCCACAAGACTCTCTTAAAACAAAACTACATGGCATGTTCAAGGTGGACACAGCGTGTACTTCGAAAAGCTTCACTGGCCCATGTTGTTAGTGACACGGCCTATGTACCTAGGTTACACTACACAGCGTGTTTCAAATAGACACGGTGTGTACACCGAAGTCCCAACCGACCCATGTTGTTAGCTACACGGCTGACTACATGGCTAATGTTACACGGGGTGTTCAAGGAGGAAATGGCATGTATGAGAAGAGGTAACACCGACCCGTGTTGTTCGTGACATGGCCTGGGTACCTATTTTAGACTACACGGTGTGTAAAATTCATTCACGGTGTGTATGTGAAAAGATAACATGACCTGTGTTGTTCGTGACACGGTTGGCGTACCTATTTCATACTACACGCCATGCTAAACTAGTACATGGCATGTTCCTACAAGAATTTCCCCATCTTTTTCCTCTTCCTACATGGTCTATGACACGATTTGGAGTCTACATGGTGTATACATAAGTACACGGCATGTACTTTTGAAAAAAAAATTCTTCCTGAACAGAAGAACACATGGTGTGTAGTCAAAACTACACGGTATGTATTATGAGTTTTTTCGGATAGTAAGCCTTAGAAAATACTCTGGATCCTAGAAGAACACTGAAACGAACACAGAATTTTCCAAATTCCAATCTATGAGGGCCCATACTCCCCGAGAACCAAAGTTTGGCATCTTATACAAGTTATAACATGGAAACCAGGCAATGATCCACCAAATTCTGGTCTATGAGGGTCCATAACACCTCAAGAACCAAAGTTTTGCGTCCATCCAAGCAAAGAACTATACGAAAAATACCCTATCAAATAGTATAGATTCTATCGAAGAATATATCACAATAGCATGTATAATCTACACAACGTCTATCACAACAACATGCAATCGCTAATGCATCCTAGATGGCCTGGCAAGAACGCATGGCATGTGATTTCTAACAAGTGCCTATATGATGCGTGAGATGGAATACCTTTATCTCATTGGGTTGTGACAGAAATAGAACCGCAATAACAATAACGGTAACAACACAAAGCATGTGAATCACCCAATGGTGAAATCAAATCAACTGTAAAATTGAAAACCAGTAAAATTGCAATAAATGAGGTAGTATGGATTTTCCATTTACATGGGTTAGATACTCCCGGGCACAGCTTATTACCATGTATCTATTCCATCCTATCCCTGGCTATAGGCTCCAAACAGTATGTCAAGATAAAAGAAAACCCTCTGATACCACTTTGTAACATTCTGGTTTAGGAATCCACCCAGAGGCTCCCCATACCCGGTTAGTCACATGGCCTCAAGAAAATTTCCCCGAACACTAGGGACTGCTGACTAGCAGTGAGGGCCTTGGGTGTAATAGAGGGGAAAATATTCCCTCATTGGAAGAGTACACAGTAGAAGATAAAAACAATAAACAATAGAGGAAGCAGTAAATAATCCATACATAATTGAACATCGGAAGACTAAATATGATAAATAGTAGGAGCACATATATATATAATACATGATAATTATGTCTAGGAAAGCATCCAAACAAGTCACAATGTTGGAAATACAAATAGTACTAAAAAGAAGTACAAATGAAAGATAAACAGCTCCTCAGCATCACAATACTAAGCTTGGTATTATGCTCTCCACCTCCACAGCAAGTCAAGTGCCTGATGTCGAAGGGTGCTTGTCCTTGTCTATACCTACAACAATATAGTCTGTTTGGGCCCAAAAGCATAACCCAACTAGGGTTTGAGACTAAATCCCAGTAGGTAACCACCCGAAGATCTATGCCTAATAGTCAGTGAATATATGGAAGGTAAAAGTACAGAAAATAGTAAATATGAACATGCTGAATAATAAATAATCCACAGTTCCAAAGTCAAGCAACAACTAACAAGCAACATAGCACAACAGGTAACCCTCTGGGAAGTACTCACAGCCATCCCCTCTGGTCCTACCTAACAAGTACCAATAACCCTATGGGAAGTGCACTCAGCCTAACCCCATTGGATTGGTCATATGGAAATATAAAGACTCTCTGAGGAATCACACACAGTCAACTCCCCTTATAGTATAGGGTAGTCAGTAACTCTCTGAGGAAGCTCACATAGTCAATTCCACTTATAGCACTAAGGTCAAGGACTCTCTGAGGAAGTATGCTCAGTCAATTCCCCCTATAGCTCAGGTTGTTGATAGACTCTCTAAGTAATCTCACACATTCAATCTCTCCTATAGCCTATGGTAATCAGGTGATTCAAACAAACAAAACAGAGACTCTCTAAGGAAGCTCACACGGTCTATCCCTGTATATTCTAAAACAGTCAAGGACTCTCTGAGGAAGCTCTCATGGTCTATCCCCTTATATCACAAAGTAATCCTATACTCCTTTAGGATGCTCACTCGGTCAATCCTCACATGGCCTAAAGCTCAAAGACTCTCTGAGGAAGCTCACTCAGTCTATCCCCTTATAGTCTACTACACCCGGTTCTCACAGCCCTATGTAGGATAACGGCATAGCAATACAATATGGACAAATTAGACTTATATTACTACTTGTTTAAATAGTTCTACATCATATCAATCATGTCAAAAAACATTTCTCCACCCTACTACAACAGGCATGGAAATAGACAAAGCAGCCAAGGCAAAACAGGACCAAATGGTCATATACAAGACGTTCATGGGCAGAACCTCCAAAGCATAGCAGTTCAACCATATTCATATTAAAACATCCTGTACATAGGCATACTATCATGGAAGGAATACAATAGGGGTAAAACAGTAAACACACAATACCCTGTTCAAGGGTATTGGTGTAATTTGCACATAATATTCAATTACTTTCAACGGAAAGGTGCCTCGAGTTTAGGAGATCAATATACTTGCACCACGAGGCTTGAAACTCCTTATAACATCATAGATCTATGAAAACATACAAAACATTCAACCCCTGATAACTTGAAAAAGAGGATGAATTGGAAAATGATGCTCTTTGAGAAGGAAGAACTCACTGATGCGATTCCAATGCACCCAACGGTGTTAGAATCGGAGGACGAACGGAGGCTTGGTGGATCGTCAAAGATCTGTGGTCGTACCCTCACTCTCGGATGAACCAAAGCTAAAACAAGGGTTTTATGTCCATCAGACATGACCCCGGTGCATTTAATGAAAAAAAAACGAAGTACACGGCGTGTACTTTCCATTTCCATACTCTTCTTTAGGCGGCCTCCACATCACCCATACATGGAAATGGTGTGGCCATGAAACAGCTAGCACACGGCATCCAATGGCATCGCATTACATGGCATGTACTTATAAAGTACACAGCGTGTACTTCGAAAATTTCCAGATTTTCCACTTCTTCCCAAAAACGACCAGAAAAGGAAAAAATACCTGAAAAGAAGATCTAGGTTCTTATATGTGAAAATTAATATATATCTGTGTGTGTGTGTGAGAGTATTATTTTTTATATATGTTTTTATAAATTAATATATATATATATATATTATTAACATATAAATTAATAAATTAATATCTTCTTCATAAATTATATATATAACACTAATATACATATAATTATATATAAATTAATGTAAATGTATATATATAAATTGATATATAAATTTCTAAAAAATCATTGTGCTTGTGTTTGTCTCTATGTGTGTATAATATTTTTTAAAAAAATATTAATGTTTGTACACATACATGTATGTTTGTTTGTTTGTTTGTTAATATATTAATTTATCTATAAATGTATAAATAATATTACAAGTATATATAATTATGTAAATATATATGAAATTATATATTTATACTAATTATTAATCATTTATTATTAATGATCATTTATTTAGTTGTTATTAATTAATTATAATAATGTCTTGAATTTTGTGTGTGTTGTTTATTTATTTGTGTGTGTGTGAGTGTGTGATTTTTATCACATTATAAAATTTTACATATAAAATTTATATATTTTATAACCTATAAAATAATAATAAATTGTAATTAAAAATGAAAATTTTAATTTAAATAATATATATGTGGTTATATAATATATCATTCAACAATTACATTTAATATATATATACACACATGTTAGAAATATTATTATATAAAATTAAAAATAAATGAATATTATATATATATATATTAATTTTTTTTATTCTAAGTATTTTATAATAATATTATATACATGTGTGTTTGTGTGTGTGTTAAATGTAATTTTTGAATGATATATTACATACACAAATATATATTATATGAATTAATTTTTCTATTAAAATTAAAATTTATTATGATTTTATATATTATAAAATATATAAATTGTATGTGTATTAAATTTTATAATGTAACTATATACATGTGCATGTGTTACATAAATAACATTAAATTTTTTATTTGATTTAGTCATGTTGAAAAACACAATTAAAATGAAAATTAATCATGTTTTATAAATGAGATTAAAAAAGAATAGAAAATGTAAATTAGACATGTTTTAAAACATAAATAAAAAATATAGGTAAATTATATATGTTTCTAAGAAAACATGGATAAATCAAAAAATATATACATGTTTTTAGAAAAAATGGCTAAAAACATAATTAATCACCTTTTTATGGTGAATGCATACTTAATAAATTTAAGTTACTAAAAAATTTATAGGGTGGGGCTTTATTAGATACATTTCATATTCATAATAGAATTAAATTTAGTAAAACTAAATTATCCATATATGAAATTTAAAAAGGTAGAAAATAACTTGTTTTATATTTTAAAGTGTGGGGGTGTTTAGCTTATTATAGAGATCCAGATTCTAAAAGAAATAAAATTATACCTTGAGTAATGAAAGGTGTTTTTTTGTTATTTAAAGAATAGTAAATGTTATATAATTATGTGTTATAATGGAATAAGTTAATCCATTGGTTGAATTTGGTACAACTCCAAGCAGTTAGTATTGAACAGTAGATTATAACTCTTGTGTTGAGGCCATTGGGGGTTCTAGTGGCAGTGCCCCCCTAGTTGGTGTTCTAGGGGCCAATGACCCCATACTAAATTTTGGAGGGACTATAGCATTGATGACCAATTTAATAGATCTAACTGAAGACACTGACAGGGATACTATAACAGTGTGGACTTTGGCATGGTTATTATAGCAGATCAGACTATCGATACTAAAAGGGTAGTGTATCTCTATAGCATTAAAACCACTAACATTATAGAAAAATGGACTTAAAATGTGGATTTTGAAACTATAGTACCACATTTATTTATAATCTCATTTAGAGCAAGGTTTCCTACACTCTGAGAGTGTACCCTGTATCTTACTCCTGAAATTAGTGAATTATTTTTCCACAACATGGACATAGGGATTATTCTCAACCCATATAAATATCTTTTCTTATGATGTTCTTATTTTTTTATTCCTTTTCTTATATTTACTCGTATGAATAAGAATTTTTCATAAGGTTCATCCTATATTACCCATACACAGTGTTTTGCGTAAGGTTCATCCCATATTATTTATACACAGGAAGGATCATGTGTTAGTGTCATGGATGTTCATAAATTTAATATGTTTTCAAAAAAATTTATTATATAAAAATTGTTTTTAAATTTTCGGTGGAAGATTTTATAAAATGGTACATTTATTGATTTATAAAGAGATTATAAATTTGTTAATTACAAAGGGTTTATTAATAATTAGTTAAATGTTTTCTAAAACATTTTTGAATAAAATTTTCTAAATATTAAATGTTAATATTTAAAATAACTTTTAACAAATTATATGACATGCCTTGTGATATAGAAATAGAATATTTTTTTAGAAATTATAAGGGTAATTTATAAAGATTTCATAAATTGAAAATTAATTCTTAAATGAAAAAAATATATATTCAAATTATGAAATGTTCATAATTACTTAATTATTTTGAATTGTTCAAATTTTAAAATGCCTTATTTCAGATATTATTTAAATCACATAAAAAATGATTTATAATTAATTCGATCAAAGTTTTAAACAAAGTTTAAATATGTGATACACAAATTATATAAAATATTTACATAATACAAAATGAATTATAAAATTGTTGATAATTTATAAATTATCATATATTTAAAATGATGTGTTATATAATTCATAATATGAATAATTCATATTATGGTTTGAATGTAAAGTTTTTATATTCATTATTATGGAATTTCTATAAGGATTAAATATTAATTATAAAAGTTTATAATTATATTTTATTTATGAATAGCTCATAAATGGTTATCAAATGTTTAAACATTTAAAATTCTCATTTATTTAAAATTCTATTCCTGTATTTAGTCATATTTTTAAATTTTTTATATTATGAATATGTGTATTATTTAGTTTAAAATATTGAACCTATTATAATGAAATTTTATGCCTTTCACTATACTCTAGGAATGTTAGTATAATATTTAGTTTTCATCGTCTTTGACCTTAGATAATTATTTAGGTTATTAGCTTGGATTTAGTATTTGATCATATTTTTTACATATTAGGTTTTCAAATTATTATGAATATAATTATCTCTTTAGAAAAGTATCACTAGGTAGAGGGACTTTGGGTCGGACTTCTCATTGGACTGATGGCTTATGCTTTATTCTAGAAAGGTGGGGGTAGGTTGTCTATGGCACCTAGCTTACTCATGAGGAAACTATAAATTTCATATATCTCTAAATATTTACATGACATTTTCATATACCATATGAATATAATTCATTTGGATATGTATGAATGTGTTTAGATTCTATTTTGGGTGAGTAACACAAGAATGTGGGTCGTGTAAAGAACTACACATCAATTTGGATAGATCATATTGATTTTTGGAGGGAATATGATTTAAAAAACTAAATTTTTTGAAACATACATATATAATGGAATAAATATGAGAATATATAGTTATATTAAATCATTTTCAAAAAATTTTGTGTTAGATTCCTACCAAAGTGGAACTTTTCAAGAATTTGGTCATCCAACTAAGTAGGATATTCCATAATTGGGTGCAGCAGGATTATCTTATATAAGGAAAGAAAGTGATAAGTAACTTTATATTATCTTTTTGAGTATGTCATTCCATAGTTGTGTGCCCCTTTATTTTACCTTGTTATCTTATTATTAAAAAAAAATTGGGTTACACTAGTTGTGTTACCATAATACGATTTGTTTCCTAGTGGGATAGAGTTGAGTATATTCATATGATTTATTTGGATAAAGTGTTATCCACTCAACTATACAAGAGTCATAACTTATTTTATTGGGATAATTCCATACCTAAATAGCTAATTGGTGAGATAAATTCCATATTAGACTCATTTATTAGTGAAATATAGATCTTGGAAAACCTATTTATGTGATAAATTTGAAAGGGGTTATCATTTCAGTGGGATCCCATTTGATCAAAGCCCTCATTAATGGTAATAAAACCTGATACTCATCGGATAAATTATTTTTTATAGATAATGGAATCATCATCATCCAGTTTGACCCTGAAATATATTATATATAAAGAAAAACTAAATATAATTGACTTCATTGACTAACAAAAAATGTTGTGAATTGTTATCAAGAAAGAGGAAAAAGTTTATGTATTCGAACAACTACTTCCAAAGGCACCAACTGGTGAATTAATCCCATATACAGAGTTATATTCTTGTGATAGGAATATAAAGGATTAACTAGATGAATCAAAACTTATGCTAATCACCATGGATTCTAAGTTACAAATGAAAATTAGTGTAGATTTCAAAAAAAATATAGACATCCTGAAAAGGATTTATCAGGATAAAACTATGCATGAACATTATGAGGTGTCAAAGGATCTTATTCGGTGTAAAATGGTAGAAGGTAGAATAGTCTCAAATCATGTACTCAATATGATTGGTATTTAAAATGATATGGAGAGGCTGGTTTCACCTATTAAACTTAAACTTTCCACTAATTTCATTTTATAATAACTATAATAAAGGTTCAAAGAGTTTATTGTTAATTACAACATGAGTGAATTGTGTAAGCCCTTGCTCAATGTCCCTGATATATTGAGGATTAATAAGCAATACATGGGTTGTCTGGGGTCAATTTCTATATTGATATTACAGAATGATAAGGTTAAAGGTTTTAGTAAGAAAGTAAATAAAATAGGTCATGGGAAGTATATATTTCTAATTAAAGAGAATAAGAAGAATTAGGGACAATGTTATCTTTTTTTCATATTGGTCATTGATTAAGAATTGTACAGATTACCTAAAAGGTCATAAAAATCCATGTGAAGATTCTATAATAGGTATAAATGTTATAGAATTAAATTCATAGATTATGAAATGTATATAATACAAAATTTATTTTTTAAAATTGTTATAAATATACAACATTTTAAAAGTAAAGGAACTATTAAATGTTGAATCTTTAATTAATGGAACAAGTCGTTATTGTATTAAATATTTTGATTCCAATGATGGATTCAGGATTAGTGAATTTATATATGAGTTTTTTTATATCTATTTTTTCTTTCTTGATTGAATCTTGAAATAATTTTTGTTTTAATAAATAAGATGATGTTTTTATACACATATGGTTTTTCCAAATTCTATAACATTCTTGAAAATAAATACGTGGATAAAATAGTTTTATCCTAGATAAAAGTTATTATATGATTTTAAAGAATTTTTTTAAGAGTAAAATGCTTCAAACACATATAATACCATTCATGATATAGATAAAATAGATTATTATATATATATATATTACTACAAAAAAAGAGATAAGTGTTATTTACAACATAATGAATTTTATGTTGATTCTTAGCAATGATATTCTAAGAATAATATAATTTATAATAAGATAATGGAAGTATGTTTGATTTTATATATGTCAAAATATTAATATATAAAATATTTTACCAATCTTAAGTTATGTTACTTTTCACTCCATATCCTAAATAGTTTAGGATATGATGTGGTAAATAAAAAATGTAAAGAGTTTCATTTTGTTACAATCACTACCTTCCAAAATGATTATTCCAACCTATTTACAATGTGAGTTTTACTTAATATCCTATAATAGTTTTAAAGCATGTTAATAAAAGAGAAATCTAAATAGTTATATTTAGTTATTTTATCAATGTAAATGTTACTTTACGTTAAAGAAGTCTAGGATGTGTTGGTGAATGGTAATGTAAATAGTAATTTATTATTCGAGGAAAAAATTTTATGGAATAAATCCCAAGGATGATAATTATGAACTTATAAAGAGTTATAAATTGATAATAAAATTTGACATTATAACATATTATGTTGTGGGGATAATTAATTTTAATATGTTCAAAGAGTTGAACATTGGGAATATGATTCTTAAAATATCACCACTATTCAATCTTGTTATCTTCCTATATGTTAGTCAGTAAATAATTAGTGAGAGTATTTTATCATATGTTCACATATAGATATGGTAGGAATTACATCTAGATGTAATGAATTAACAAAACCTAAAAAGTGTAACAAACATAAGGTTTATTTGGAATTCTATCATATATTATATATTATACATGAGCTTATATATATTTTGATAATAATTATTAATATAAAATATATCATATAAAATTAAATCTCTAATTTATCATTATTTTTTGTTAGTTGTTTAAATGTATATACAAATATACATTTCATGAAGTGAAATTATAATTGACCTCTAAAAGTATGAATTTGAGTTATCCCTAAATGATGTTCTTAATGGAATATTATATGTTATGATATAATTTAAGGATATCATGTGTAGGATTCTTTTATAGAAAGACAAAATATGCTCATGGGGAAAGAAAAGGGTGTTTTTTGTTTTGGATGACATACTAAGTATATCACATTTAGTTTTATACATTTTTCCTTTAATATACTAGGGGTGAATATATCATATTTGGGTCCCCACTACCTATGATTGGAAATTTATCTAGCATGATAAACATTATAATTTAATACCTCTCTTATGCAATTAAAAAGATACTTAGCTAATGGGGGGGTGGTTGGGTATATTATTGATCATTTCATCAGTTGGAGCTAAACCAAGATTGTATTTATTCTCTTTGTATGATAAGTATGAAATCTTAGACTTCAATTGAGATAGACTAAGGAATTTTCAGTCACACCTAGAAAATCTATAGGATATGTTAATCTACTTGGATGAGGTACATGTGATGTTCTCATCTATGAAGATAAATGACATGTAATATATTCATTGACTAATTCACTATATAATCAAAGGATTGAGAATGTATGAGTTAACTATATGAGATTGAAATACTCTATGTCCCATGGTCACTTGATATCTTATACAATGGTAAAATATGAGAATTTAAACTTATATATGATGAAAACTAGTAGACATGACTATAGAGATTCATGTGTTTGATGAAGATCATGATAGATACATTTACAGTTTGAGTAGAATTGATGCTTTTATAGAGGCTACTCTTTTTTTAGATTTATGGATCTAATGATTCATGTTTTTTTCAACACTATGAAGTCTCGTGGGGTTACAAATTGTGGTTTACTAAATAGTGATCTATTTTGGCTCAGAGAACTGCTCTAAAAGTGTTTTAGAGTTATTTAAAAAATAATTGGATAGGTATTCACATGATATTTCAAATTATGTGATAATCTATAATATAATATTTTTTTCGGATAAACCACGTTTATGGGTCTTGTGGGAACCCTCACAAAAATACCATTCCAGATGGGAAATTAAAATGCATATGATATCATTAGACAATTCCAAAAAAATTGAAATGTTATATTTATTCACCCAATGAAATTTATATTTAATGTAACTTACCATATTCTATAGATCATATTTTATGAGTTCCTAGAAGAAATAAGGCATATATTCCTAGGTATTGATAAGTTCCTCTAATTATATCTTCCCTTTATTAAATAGTCATACCAAAATCCAATGTTTTTTATTGATCAATTATGTATGTTCCTTATTTTTATCAACTTGTATAATTTTTACATTAATTCTATAAACATCATATAGTGAATAATTTATAGTCAAAGCCTTTATCACTTCCTTGGAGTATAGTTTTAGATATAGAGTATTTTTTGGATTGATTTTATCTCCTTGTGTAGTATAGTCCTTATTGAACAACCCCTATATATCCACCTAGGAATGTATTACTAGTTCATTATCTTAAGTATGCTGGTATATTATGTCCCCTAGTTCAATGGGGGATAGACTGGTGCTTTGAGGGCTCTCATTACTCTCTGGTTCCACTGAATCTACTAGGAATCCCTCCTCCCTCTATAGTTTCACTTCAGTAGGTGATTAATTAATTCTTGGTCAATACTTTATTAAAACATCCTCATTTTAAGAAGAGTCATTGTGACACATGATAACTTGGTCACTCCTCACAGTCCTGGTAAGTGGCGGCTTTAGAAACTTGGAATAGTCCTTGTTATTTTTTTCTTACCTTTATTAACAAGATAACACCCCAGGTTAAATCATCCCTTATCTGCATTTTATTTACCTAATTAAAATATATTTTCATTAATATCTTCCAATTAATTTTTATATTAAACCTAAGAGTGATATTTATCCCGTGTAACTCTTCCTTAGATCTATCTGATAACCTTCTATAAAACCACTCTCTTTTTTTGAATGAATCTCTACACCACTAGATTTATTATTTTTCCATTTCTAATTTCGAACTACCAACCCCTCATATTCCTCCCTAGACATGACATATTTTAATATTATATCAAATATTTTGTTCATCATGGCCTCAATATCTATCTCTTATACATGATCCTCATCCTTGGAGGATGTTGTTACATGCATTGAAACACTACTGTTTATACCATCATAGACAAACTAAAACATATTTCCTGAAGCAGGAAATTTCTCATCAACCATAAAATCATCAAAGAATGGGAAATAGAGCACCCCATCCATAGGTGGCCACTTCTTTCCAATATTTTTTGCATCCAATCACATGGGATAATTTAATGGGAATGATTTCTCTAAAGCTTGTTCATAGGTCTCAACACTTGGTGGCCTACTCAATCCATCTTCATCTTTCATGGATTTAACATCCTTATAAGAATTATGGGGAACCTTACTAATCCATATAAGTTTGTTTATAGATTTTTATACAACTACAATGATCACCTTCTTCAAATAAGAACCTTGATAGTATGTCGGCTGAAGGTGTCACAATCATTTACATGATGATACAAATCACACCGGGATTTAAAATGGACCTTCTAAAAAAACTCCTCACCAACAAAAATCCAAAAAAAAATTGGATCTTGAAAAAATACACATAAACACAAATACAATGATATATAGGGTAAAACTATGCTTCAGTTTTACAATATTGGCATAATAATCTTCCCAAAATATTACTAAGAATTTTTAGAATAGAAAGATTTTGAAATGTAAGAAAAAAATTGGGGAAACATACCTAAATAATTATGTTTGGGAGATAATGCTTCAAATAAAATCTATAGGTCCATATAAATAAAGAAAACCAAAAATAATCAACCAAACATTGATCTTTAGACTAATCAAACATGAGATCATCTTTTTCCAAAAAGCTAACTAGAATGTGGTGTGAGTACAACAACCTAATTATATAACGGTTCTCTAATTACCATAAACCATTGATGAATGTGTCAAAAGTGTCTACCATCATCCATCACCAAATGAATAAAATATTCAAGGAGAGGTAATACAGCATCGATACCTTGGTGAATTCCATGAGAGATAATGGGATATTTTAAGAATCCAAATGAATCAAAGGGACATTAGAGCTAATAAATATTGGGGAAATACTATAAGGGTTTCAAATTTAGTGAAAGGGGAAAATTTGGGTTAACAATTCAAAGGGGAAGAATATCCTAAACCTATTTTAGGAGGATGTTTCAATTAAAGAATTCATCACTTCCCTTTAGGTTTTCATCATTATTGGATTAGGTATGGAGAGTATGTAGGTTCAATACATAGAATAAGCGCCTATATATATTTGGAAAAAAAAATCAGCCTTTGTCAAATTTAATGGATTATGGGAGATTTACATGTAAAATTTTCATGAACAACAAATAAAATAAAATAACCCTTGGAAAATAATTCTATAACCAATAGGAGATATTTTTACATTATATTTATAATAAATTTATAAGAATAAAATTACCTCAGTCTTGAGATTTGTTCATCAAAGAAGTGGCTGATTGTTCAAATGTTTTTTAGTTGATTTTCATTACACTTTGAGGATCTAATTGTATAATCCCTCTAGTAGTGATCCACACATTTTACCTTGATATTAAGGTATATATGATGATACTTTAACAACTCCCTCCCTATAAAGGTTCCATTACTAGGATGTCTATGAAGGAATAGAGATAATGACCCCCCGAGTCCCTCCTTCAATGGGCCCTAGGTTAGTGATTAGCACCAAGGGTATTAAAATATCATTTATTAAGGGAATTAACCTCAAATATGATGTGGTATTGGGAGATAGAATATCATACACCAAGAAAATATATCATATAAATAAAAGGGAAACCAAAACAATCCCACAATTCATGTATAAAGTATAAAATAAAAAGAATCTCCAAATAAATACCCAAAAATTCCAAAAGAAGTATCTTAGTGAAATCTCCCAAGTCCATGCTTGTAATGTATATCTTGGTCTATATAGTCCTCCTGGAATCCTAATAATATTTTTCATATACATGGGATGATCATAACATGTATACTCTATAGGGTTATACCCATGGTCTCTCTTGCACATGTGAGAACAGCATGGTAATGAACCCATGAGAAAAGAACATAACAAACAGCATATAAAAAGGTTAACTAACCAATCTCATCCTCACTAAGGAACACTCACCCAATAATTTATCAAAGTATAGTAACACGATTAGAAGCATATTGATAAGGGTAACCTTCATTTCTTTCTTATTAATTTTTCACTCGTACACCTCAACATCATACATCCTAGCACTCTTATATCTTCTATACAGTAATATTACCTAAAAAACATAGGAAAATACATCATTCTAAGCACCCCATGTGAAACTCGACATCGAATCCTATTCTAAGACAGATGGGCCACGACATCACATCTCAACCACTTCCATAACCATAATAGTAGTTTATCATGAATGTGAAGGACATAAACCTCATTCCCTCTGCCTAAAATGCATGAAACCCTCTATGAAAAACATTTTCAATCTCATAAAACATCACAACTAGTAAAATTTTAACTTTTTCTATAATATTCTATGTAGTAGAACCTCACATAGAAGAGAGAGAAAGGAAGGGGGTAGCCATCCATCTATCCTCACCATCTAGGATGTTGGAAAAAACACCTCCCCCCCCTAAACATTTGGGTATTGGTATATATTTCTTGGCTCGGTTGGGGTTTATATAAAAGTCACAATTAAAATATAATATATAATAGTAATACACACAAGATCAATCTGTGTGTTCTAAATGGGAATACCATCCCAACTCACAAAATCCTCATAAGGCCTCACAACCTCTTCCACTTATACTTCAACTTCAAAATGCATAACACTACATAAGAAAACTAAAACAAATTCCATATTTCACCTTTTTTAAAAGTTAATATAATTTCTATATTTTCCTATTACCAACCAAATTCATTTATCCAATACATTCATTTCATAATAAATAGCTACCACTTTAACCAGATTTCTTATTTTAATTCAAGTGTTCATTAGCCATTCTAGTTTCATCATTATGATTTAATTCCATTACTGCCATAAAACTAGAACAAAAAATTACAACCATTAACAACAAATATTTCTCATGTTAACAAGCCCTACATAACCACCACCATATATCACAACCACACCCTCATCAAAATTTCCACATAACATAACCACATATCAACACATCATCCCCACAGACCATAACCAATTTTCAAATAATATATTTCAGTTTACAAAAAAGTTAATTCTCATGGTAATTATTTATTTTCACATCTTATCACATTCACTTATTTATTCTCAAGGTAATTATCACATAAAATAATATTTTCCCATGGGAAACAAATTCATTATCCACATGTGTGTGATTATCCATTTCATTCAATTTGATATCCAACAATCACACAATAAAGGGTTCCAAAAAAATATCGATTCCAACATAATAGAGGATCCCAAAAGCTATGTTTTTTTATTAAAGTCATCAAAAATGATGAATATTTATAGAAATATCATCAAAAAAATTAACCATGTGATTCCTTCCCTTATCTCGTTTTATTTCAATTAAAGTAATTATTATCTTATTTAATTTGGTTCACATTATAACCCGAAAGGAAAATAAAATCATGATCCCACACACATATAAAGATAAAATAAATATGAAAGATCACCTAACTCAAACAAATAATTTTTAAATCAATGTAAATTGTTCGAATAATAGGGTGATAATGATAAATAGCCATAATAAAAATAAACACATTTATTAAACTTTAACACACCATCCCACATCATTATCTTACCAAAACAACACCTAAACAAGAATTTTCCTTGATAGAATCTTTCTTTGGATGAAGAAAAGGGAGAAAATATGGAGAAAAAAAGGTGAAATCACATAAAACCACCAAGTATCAATCACCCAAGTTTGATGTTAAAATCCAATGAAAATGTTTTTAAAGAACTTCTAGGGACACGCATAGGTTGCCCAAGAATTGAGAGAAAATCTAGAAGAATGATAAGGTTTAAGGGGGTTTGATATTTTATAGGATGTCTAGAAAACATAACACCATAGCCCAAGACCCCTCACCATGGAATAAGGGGAGTGATCACGTCATTGTAGGGCTAGTCAAATTTGTATCTGAGAAACATGGAGAGGTCCATATCGCATATTTAAAAAACTAGTAAAGGGGTCATGATTAATGGGGAACCATCACACTATATAACCTATCTTCCAAGAAAAATGCTATTCCACATCCTTTCATTATGGTGTAGCTACCCCAAAATCGACAGAAACACCAAAAAATCATCCTCAAGGACTCTACACCATAGCCTCTCTCCACATTGTAGTTATTACAAAAGTCTAAAAAACACTAAAATTCCACCTTGAAGCCTCTGTGATTCAGTCTTCTTCTCTATGTGGCAGTGACTCCACTTACAGCATATCATATCCCTCCACACTATATAATCCCTCTCGACTGAAATCTTAGCTACAAATCCACTACACACTCTCTAAATCCCTCTAAACATCCTTGGGACACTTCTATCACTATAATTACCAAAAAGTAACATGTTGGAAGGTCTAGACTATTACATCTGATACCTCTCAAACTATTCTCATCTTCCAGAATCAAAATGGAATTGGAACACATAATTGAAAGGAAGGTTCTAAAACACCATCCTATGAGATACCTCTTAGGGATGTTGTTATAATTAAAACATTGCCACTATCTCACACCAACCTCAATCTACTTATTACTTGCACAACCATCAACTCTACCATTCCAACCACCACACATCCCAAGATAATGATTACCACAACAAACACACAACACATTACCATGGACAAAAATCAAGGAATTCCAAATTTTATATCAATATATTATCCACTTTGGGTGGTAATGACTCACCCTTATAGATTTAAAAAAATTGTAATATAACACATCTTGATTAATTAGGGGTTTCCTCCTCTACACATTCTAATGGATTCAATACACATCATTATTAAAGTAATGTGGAACATTTCATAAAATACTAAGGTTCAAACATCACATCAATATAGAGAAATAAAAAATGCAAAACTCAAAACATCTCTAGCTACTAGGAACACATATACGTCTCCTTCTCCTTAGTACTCCCCTCTAGGCCACTTACGCACATTGCAGAAGAACCAAAGGAATGATTCATCCACAAAGTAACTTATCTTAATGATATTTAATCTCTACTAGACTCTACATTATCATCACATCATCCTCGATATCCAACTCTCCCCAGATAATGAAATTGGATTCATCATGAAGATACCGATGGAGATAAGACACATGGAAGATGCCATAGATCCTATCCAACTATGGTTGAATATCCAACTGATAATCCACCTCAATAACATTACCCAACACCTCAAAAGGTACTATGAACTAGGGGGGAAGCTTACTCCACCTTCCAAACCTCTCCTTACCACATTGAGGTGAAACATTTTAGAACACTTGGTCCCCAACCTCAAACTCCAAGGGCATCCTATTGTGATTAGCATAATAATTACTGGTCATGTATGACCTTCATCCTCTCATTAAAAACATAAAACTTATCTATAATTCTATTCACCACAATGGGACTAATAACTAACAACTCCCCAACCTTGGCCTAGCACAATAGAGAATGACACAGCCTCCCATATAAATATTTAAATGCGGTTATACTAAGGGATCAGTTTTGTTAATTGTTATAAGAAAACTAAACCAAAGGAAATTTCTTTAAATAATATCTTTTAAAGTAAAATATAGAAAACCACAACATATCCTCTAATTTCTGGATGGCTTGCTCCATTTTCCCATCCCTGGGAGGGTGGAAAGTAATGTTGAGGTGCAACTGAGTCCAAATTCATTTTGCAATCCTCTCTAGACTTTTGAGGTAAAATGAGAATCCCAACCCATGAAAATGTACCTTGGAACTTCATATATTAGCACAAGCTCATCCACTTACCTTCTTACTAACACATCCACAGTTCTTGATTCCTAAATCACTAGGAAGTGATCTAGCTTCATTAACTAATCCATGATTACCCAGATATCATCACATCCTCCCTAGACATAGGGTAATCCCTTGATTAAGTCGATATATATTTCATCCCACTTCCACTGGGTAAAATCCATTTAAGTCAACAAAATACTAAGAAAAATATTTTCTAACTTCACAAGCTTATAAATCAAACACTTTTCTACAAACTCTACCACCAACCATTTCATCCCTAGCCACCAAAGTTATCACCTCAAGACATGGTATATCTTGTTCATAATAAGATATACTATTAAAGGTAACTAATAAAACTCATTAAGGGATACCCCATGAATCTCCACTAAAACAAATATCCTCCCTTGAAATAACATTCTGTTCTGACCATCCCTCTGGAGCATCACCACAGACAACATAGTTGCACATCAACTCCACCTCTAAGTCTCCCCACTAAGACTCTTCTAACTATTTCATCAGAGAAGACTAAAATGTCATATTAAACAATAAATATCCATTATCATACACTAAAACATCTAAGTATAGGTATTATAACTCCATTTCTATACAAGCATCACCAAACTCTTGAATAATATACATTCACGACTTTATGCTCAGCAAATTAACCTTGATATTCCCATTTCTTAAGGTGTATAAGATCTTGAAGTCATAGTCTTAAAGGAAATGAATCTAACTCAATTGTATCATAATCAAATAACATTGATAAAAGACATACCTCATGGTTTTGAGATCTATGAAGACCACAAATCATTCTCCAATAAGATAATTTCAGCACAGCTTCAATGTAAATAGAGGTGCAATTGGCTCTAGATCATGGTTGGAATAGTTAAACACTTTGGGATGTAACTTCCTATACCCATAATCTATCATTTCCATATTTTTCATTAAAATTAATCCTAATACTATATGGGAAGCATTATAGAACATATCAAACATTAACCCTTACTTTAGAGATTGTATCAGCGGATCGCTGATAAAAATCCTCTTCAGGTAGTCAAATATTTCCTGACATTAATCATCCCACACAAAGGCTTCCTAGTCAAAATTTTCAATAGGGTTGTATCCTGATAGAAATAGGAAAAAACCTCTCATAATATCTTATATTACTAAGGAAACTATGAACCACTACTATGTTCTTGGGTTCTTACCAAGAAACAACTACCTCAGTCTTCGATGAATCCATGGACACACCCTACTGAGATACAACATGTCCATGGAAATTCACCTCCCATGTCTAGAACTTACACTTGGAAAAAATTACATATAGTTGGTGGAATTCAGTAACTTTCAAGAAGATATAAGTTTATTGGCATGATCCTCCTATCACTTTGAGTAGATCAAGATGTCTTTGATGAACATGAATATACTCTAAACTAGGAACTCTCAAAATATAGTGTTCATGATCCCCATTAACATGGGTTGTGAATTTTTTACCCTAAAAGGAATAACCCCAGAATCAAAGTGTTAATACTTGTTTTGGAAGGTATCCTTTGGGATATAATCCTCTTTTACCATCAACTAGTGATATCCAAACCACAAATCGATCTTTGAAACACAACTTTATCCTTTAGACTGGTCAAAAAGATCATCAATTCTCATAAGATGGTAATGATTATTGATCGTTTCCTAGTTCAACTTATTATTGTCTATATAAAACTTCAAGATTCCATTTATCATCTTGGAGAATAATGCTTTAGCACCCCACGATGAAATAGTGGATCAGATGAAACCCTACTACATCGTATCATTATCTTAATCATCAACTCCAACAACCCTAAGGGTGAAATCTAATAAGGATCCATCAAAATTTGAGAAGAATCCAACAAAAAATCTATCCCCAATATGATATCATGTGGAGGGGTAGTGTCACAACCACCTCAAGGAAAAAGTATGGAAACTCTTTGAGGACCCTGGGAGCCTCTACTATCCCAGCACCTATTTATTTCATTGATAACTTTTCCACCAATAAGAGAATGGGTAAAAATGTATATTTCCCAACTAATAACCCCACTTTCCAATGATAACTCCACACAGACCATCCACGTCTGAGGACACAACCTTCCTATGGAAGTAGTTGACAACTGAACACATAGAATAAAACCAACCAATGTTGAGGATGAAATCATATGGCTTTATCTATAGAAAAAAATATCCCCAATGACTGATTATGCCTCATTATTAGCCTAAACCCTCAACACACATCAAACAAGATTATCTTGACTTAGAATGGTGTACTCAACACCAGGAGAATAGGAATCCACTATACATCTATTCATAAAGAATACACTAAATTGGGTGAAAAAAATGAGTGTGTATCTCTTAAATCAAACAAATCAAAAACAAGTGTATAAAACAAGTTGATCATGCCTCTAATGATCTTTGTACCCTTAGGTTTTTGATCCTCCGTAACATGAAACATTATATATATATCTCTTTTAAATTTATGTTGATAAACACCTTAGCTACCATGCTCCGGTAGGGGTCCCTAAAGATGATTAACATCCTAAGGTTAACCTCTTCTTGCACCATCCCTTCATGGAAAAGCATAAAACTACTACCCTTACTACTAAAATGGACTCACCAGCTACTACTGTTGAGGCTAACACTGAACCTAACCACCTCCACCATGCTAAGATCTAAGAACCCATGCCATATAATTCTGATGATGACCATGATTCCCATAGATGAAGTGAACCATCCCCAAGACTCCAATAAAGGTATAGAATCTACTATACCAAAAAGGTTAAAAAGGAATTTGCTGGGGTTGACACCCCACTAGTTAGAACCTTGTAGGCCTTGGTTCCTAAGTTTTGCTACTAACAACCTTGTTCCTCAAGGAACCCTACTGGTTCCCCTCTCACAGAAACTCGCCTCATTAGTGCATACTCTCGATCACCTCCACCTTCTTTATAATCTCTAAGTACATCAACAATGTAAATAGAGTAACTACATACTAGAAAGAAGGTAATAGTTTCTCCTCAAGACATTGTGCATGGGACTCATCATCCATGAAAATATTAGGGGAGAAACATAAAAGATCCTAGAACTTTATCCAAAGTTCTCGCAAAGACATGGTCCCCTAGTGAACATAGAGTAGATCCTACCCCTTCACTTTCTTTATTTTAGAAGATAGAAACTCCACTTAGAACTCCTTTTGTAGGCATACCCATGAAACATCTGCCTCTTTATTCTCCTTGATATACTATGTGTACCACTGGCAAGCTTCAACCCTCATTTGTATAACTACTAGTGGGACCAAGTACCCTGCCTGGACCTTCATCAAATAGAAGGTGATCTCCAGATCCTCCAACCACTTCTTTATCTCCAAATTTTATATTCTTGATTTAAACTTTTCTAAGTATTTCCTCTTAAAGTAATTAAATATCCTCTACTACTGATCATACTCCTCAACTGGGTTGACCCTTCAGTGATCAACCAGGTCAGCCTACTAAACCTCACTCGCCTGAACAACACACAGAAAACATCCAAGATCAAAAACTAAAAAAAAAGATTCCATAATCCTAGTAGTATAAATTTTTATTAAGACTAATTTAATTCACTTTAACTTACTAAGATCTCCTAATTCAACTAAGAAAAAAAATAATCACAATATATCTACCTATCCTAGGTCTCTACCCTGCAAGTAGTACCACCTCACTTAGTGTTTGGTAGGATCGTATTCCTTTTATTGAATTATGGGGTGCCTAAAATTCCATGTCCTGGTGGTCTCCTTGGCCTATATCACTCACCAAGATCAACTAAAATTGTTCCCCAACCAAGCCAAGAAACCCTCACCCTTCCAAACTCTAAACTTCATCTTGTCTCTTAACCAAAACCTTTAATACCACTCTGTCATGACCCACTCCCTCAAAATATACCACACCTAGGCCATCTATGAAGGAAAAGAGATAATTACCCCCAAGTCCCGGCTTTAGTAGGCCCTAGGTTTGTTACTGGAACTAAGTGTATAAAAATCTCACATATGGAAGTCATTACTGTAAAGACCTTAACCCTGGTAGCTTGGAAATGGTGCCTTTATTTATTAAATTGGAATATATACAAGAAATTAATCCCAAGGGACTGATAATTTTAGTAGTTTTGGAAACCATAATACATACATATACTTTATATTACAACTTGAAAGGAAAAACAACATAGAAACTCCTTCAGAAACACCTATAAACTCCAAGATCATCCATGCTAGTCATTTATAATATACATATTCACATCCTGGGGAAACATAGAACATAATAAATGGGTGAGATAAAATGATCACTAATTTTAATCAATAAATTGGAATAATAAATAATAATTCATGGTGAATAAATTAAAGAACTCATGCCATTAAAACATAATATTGAGCATAATATAGAAGAAATAAAAGCTGAATGAATAATGACTTATAAATAATCACATCAAAAAAAACCATGGATATTATACTATTTGAATAATCTTATTATTTATAAATTAAAAATATCCTAATGAGGGAATGAATAATGTCATACAACATAAATATTCCATCAAGGACTTGACCAATACACCATACATAATGTGTAAAAATCCAATCTAGTTTGTCACATGAGGCATGCCGATGCATCGAGGGGATATAGAGGGCCACACCCATCACTTAATAATTCCAATAAATTTCTCATATGAATTTTTTTAAAAATAAACAACATATAAAAATTAAATTTGAATAAATTTCCCCAATATTTACACATAATCAATAACCTTTCAGAGTAGTATGGTGAATGGTATCAAGATAACACATCCACAGTCTAAATGATCAAAACCCATTTAATAAAATATGGTATATGATAAAAATAAGAGATAAATATCAATAAATTATAAAATTAAATAGACGTGTTGATATAAATTAAAATACTCCAACAAAGTCATTGAGAAATTATTGCAAGAAATACCCCTTTTACATTACAGAGAAGAGTTATTTTGGAAAAAACATTTGTATTTATCATTATTGTTTGTATAAAACTAGAAATAAAAAAATATAGTTTTTTCCTGAAAAATTTAGTGAATTATAAAAAATATTGTATTCTTAAAATAGATTATGTATGGTACATGAAAATGGGTAAGAAATCTGGAAGATCCCTTTAATCGGGTTTTCTTATCAGGAAGAATTGAGAAGGGAACTTTGTAAAATATGTATTTCCCATAAAAGATAGATGAACTAGTCTAGATATATGAGTTTGGAACGTATAAATATAATATATAAGAATTAAAAAAAGAAATAATTTTTACATTGTGTTAAATATATTGGAAGGATAACCTCAAGGAAAAAAATGATGGTTTGGGTGGAATCTCTTACCTTATGTCTGAATGTGTTCTGCAACCATAATGTCCTAGATAATTAAATTAAATCCATTAATTAATTAATTAAGAACCTTATATACATTTATTTTATTAATTATATTTTTATTAAGTTCATTAATGGCCTTATTGATGAGTTTTAGAGTTTAATTTCATCGTTCAACAGTATTCGTTTTCTTGGTTTTCATGATCAGTTCGAATGTTTAAAAGTAATAGAGTTCATGTAAAATGGGTATAATTCTACATAATTAGAAATATATGTTAATAATGAAAATACATAAGTTTAATTGGTCTTATATATTTTTTCTTTGAGATATTAGTATGAATCATTAAATAACATGTAAATGATAATCGTTTAGATTAATTTTAGCGGCTTTAGATCACAACAAACTCATTTTGTTTTATCAATTAGTATTATGTAAATATGATACTTATAGAATATAAAAATGTTTTTAATATAAATTTTACAATCTGTTTTAACTATTAAAATGGTTTAATGATTATAATTAAAGATAGTGTAGGAAAATGAAAACTTTTCATCCTTGAAGGTGATGAAACAACACATCATAGATGATGTTCCCATTTTTAGAATAAAAGGGAGAGGAGAAAGGGATTGATGATGGATTATTCCATTAGAATAATAAAATTATAGATTTTGTAAGGTAATTGAGTTATCGTTCTATTTGGACAATGGTTTGTGAGGAGATAATAATAAAAGAAAAGAACATGAAAATAAATTAAAAGAAGGAGAAAGAGGTTCTTACCTCTTGATTTTCTACTCCTTGAGAACCTCCTTAGGGAAAAGTTTTTGGTCTTTTTATGAGAACAAGATCTCATAGATGTGGATGAGGGGACTGGGAAAATTATTGGGTTTAAATTTTATAAGGATCAACACTTGTAATGTGTGAGGAGAATAATAGGTGAGGGTGGTATTTAATGTGGAGGAGAGGACTGTTGTTTTTAATATTTTATTTATTTATTTATTATTTTAGATCAAGAATATGAATAGTTTGAGCATTAACATAAAATATATTAAAATAATGAAGTGAATTTTGAGATTATGGTGTTTATATTATCCATGACTAAAGTAATAGTGTATTTAACTTATAATGTATTTATATCATAAATTACCATATTTTACTATTCACTAAAAATTCAACTATTAGAGAAAAAATCCCAAAAATTCACCCTAACCATTTTTTGATGTGTATAATTCAATAATTAACTCCATTTTATGAATGTAATTTTCTAAATATGATAAATTTTATTTTTAATTAAAATTGTCATTTAATAGAAAAATATAGTTTTCAAAATTATAATTGATTTTATAACACTCTGAAAATTTAACTATGGTATCATTAAATTATACTAAATTTTAATAAAAATTAAATATATTGATTTATTAATACATTTTATGAAAACTAGTTTTATTTTAAATCATTTTATTAATTATAAAACTATAATTAAAAATTTATGACTCGCAAAAATACCAACACATAATTAATAACTTTTAAAATATTAATTTACTTATACTATGATATAATTATATCATTATTTCATTTATTAGATGCCTAAATTCTATATAAACTTTCATGGGTGAGGTTACTATTAATTTGGCTAATTTAATATTCATAAGGGTCATATTACTATTCCTAAGGTCAATTTATTATTTAATCGGTATTGGTTCTTTGACATCAAGAAATACCTCTTATTTCACTCATTATTCATTTATAAAGTTTGTATTGTTTTATATAAGTGATTTTATGTGATTTATAATACATGAAATAATTATATGAAGGGAAATTTTATTGATATAATTCCGGGTAGTTACATACTCCCCTCCTATAAATATTTCATCCTCGAAATTTCCATAATTTTACCTCAGAAAAAGATTTGGGTAGTTCTTAATCATAAGTTACACTAGATCCCATGTTGCCAATTACATTTTATGATTTTTCTAAACTACCTTTACCAACTCAATCATCTGATTCCTTAACACATATTCCTTAGTGTTCATAATCCAGATAGGCTCTTCATGGTAAGATAAATCAGGTTCCAAATCTATTAATTTGATTATCGGCACAGCTCTTTTTCCTACTTTGATCTAGTTTGATATTTGTTTCAATAGTCTTTACTTTTTTCATTGTTTTCTCTATAAGATCTAGGCTTAAAATATTTATTTCACTGATTTCATCCCAATAAGTTCGTGTATGAAATCTCATTCGATACAATGATTCTATGGTGCCATTTGTATTCTTGAATGAAAGATATTATTGTAGGAAAATTTTAACAAAAGTAAATACTAATCCCATATACCTTGAAAATCAAGTGATCGTGATCTCAACATGTTTTCTAAAGTTTGGATCATCCTTTATAACTGCATGTCAGTTTGAGGGTGATAAGTAGTACTCAAATGAAGCTCAATATCCAAATATTTTAGAAGAATTTTCTAGAATTTTGATGTAAATCATGGATCACGATCAAACACAATTGAGATAGGTGCTCCATAAAGTCTTAAAACTTAATTAATATATCATTGTATAAGGTCATATAAAGTAAAATCCTCCCTTATAGTGGGTAAATGTGTAGATTTGGTAAGTTGAACTAAAATTACCCATATTTTATCATTCTTTGTTAGAGTTTTTGGTAATCTGGTGACAAAATACATTGTGATGTCATCACATTCCCATGTATGAATAGGTAGATGTTTCATGACCCCTATAAGAAGTTATATTTTAGCCTTCACTTGTTGATAGACTAAACATCTTGATACATAATCAGACATTTCCCACTTCATATTATCCCATTAGAAATGTTCCTTCAAATATCTATACAACATAGTGCTGCTCGGATGTATATAGAAATTAAAACTATGGGTATCATCTAATAACTCCCTTTTTATCTCGGGTATAGACGGAACAGAAGACCTCTTCCCAAGTTTCATAATTTCATCCACATACATGAATTTTTTGAACTTCCCCTCATTCATAGCTTTAATTTTCTTTTAAATATTTTCATCATCAGACTAAGAACATTTAATCCTTTCCAATAAATATGGTTGGGAAACCAATTTAAAAGTAAGGATGTTTCACCTTCCTTGATAATTCCCATATCCATTTTTCTAGATCTATATACACAGGGACCTCTCCAGACCTCATTTTTTTTTTCAGAACTCCATGATCCCTCCTTCTCAATGCATCTGATATCATATTTTCCTTCCCCGGAGGTAGTTTATTGAAAAACCATAATCCTTTAGTAGTTTGAGCCATCACCTTTTTCTCATGTTGATTTTTATCTATGAGAAGATATATTTCAAGCTCTTATGATATGTATATATCTCACATCTTTCTCCTTAGAGATACTATCTCCATATCTTCATAGAACATACGACAATTGATAACTCAAGATCATGAGTCGGATAGCTCTGCTCAGGAATTTTTAATCGTGTTGATTCATAGGCAATAACTTTGTCACTTTGCAAAAGGAAACACCTAATTACTTTCTTCGATGCATCTCTATAAATCAAAAATCCACCATTTCCCAATGGTATATTTAAGATCAGAGCATTCACTAATCTATTTTTAAATTATTTAAAATATTTTCCACATTATTTTTTCCATATAAACTTAACCCCTTTACGAGTAATATTGGTTAATGGGTTATCTAATTATGAAAAAATCTGAATAAAGCACCGATAGTAACCTGCTAAAAAAATGAGACTGTATACCTTGGTTATGTTTGTTGGTGTATTCCATTCCTAAACAACCTTTGTCTTCACAAGATCAACTAAGATTCTATCCTTATAGATAATATGTCTAAGAAAAGAAATTGATTGAATCTAAAACTCACACTTTTTAAACATACCATATAATTCATTTCTTCTAAGAGTCATCAGAACAATACTCAAGTGACTCTCATGGTCTTTGTAACTTTTTGAGTATACCAAGATATCATCAATAAATACCACAATAAAGTCATCAAGATATTACTTGAAAACTATGTTCATTATATCCATGAAAACTTATGATGAATTAGTCATCCCAAATAGAATTACTATAAACTCATAATATCTATATCTAGTTTGAAATGCTATATTTGTAATATCTTCCTTACTCACTTGCAATTTATGATATCCATATCAAAGTTCAATCTTTGAAAAATATTGAGCTCTATGGAGTTGATCAAATAAATCATCAATGTAACGAAAGGGATAATTTTTCTTTATTATAAATCAATTATTTCACTATAGTCAATGCATAACTACATGGATCCATCTATCTTCTTGACAAATAGAATATGGGCTCCCCATAAAGAAACACTAGGGTTAATAAATCCTTTATCACTCAATTCCTCAAGTTGTTTCTTTAGCTCTACTAATTTCATAGAGTCTATATAAGAAGTTTTTAATATAGGTTTTCACCCAAAAGTTTATCAATGGAGAACTCAAATTCCCACTTTAGAGGATGTCAAGGTAAATCCTCTAGAAATACATCAATATATTCCTACAAAATGGGTACATATTGAATTTTAATATTCATATATGATGTTTTATCTTCCTATCCAATAATTTCATTTAGAAGAGATACTTGAAGGACCCTGGGACACCCTGAGATGGGAGGGGTGAATCAGGGTGACAACTTTTTCTTTTAATGTGATGGATCTTGTTCCCAAATTGGTAGGAACATATTGAACCTATATGATGAATATGATCAGAAAGAAAACATTCACATGCACAGAGAAGACACAACACTTTTTTACTTGGTTCACCACTAAGGGCTACGTCCAAGGAGCATATGCCGAAAAGTTGTCAGTCGTACCAAATTCCACTAATATTCACTAGATGTGGATTACAAAGGTTTGGGCATAGTCACTCTGTCATAGGCTCACTGCCTTTACAAAGGTTCAGGGATAGCTCACTACTTCCCTCAAGTCACTCCCGTTGACTCCCCCTGGTTCACTGCCCTTGGTGAAGTCACAATCAATCTATCGACGTGAAGGTCTCTTCATCACTGAATAAGAATGCATCCTCTATTGTATGTAGATGCTCTGTTGAAGTAAAATTCTCACCAGAATATGAATCTCACTTTGCACTGAGGGTACCGGACGATCTTCCAGCTTTCGTGCAGCTTCAAAAGGACAGATGTACTTTAACAACCCTGGCACGCTTCTCCAAGCCCGGTGCGCAAGTTTCAATCCCGGTGCACAAGTCACTTGTGCGGTACTAATTCGGCACATAGGTGACACCAAACCACTTGCGCGACACTGCCTCCTTCAACTCCCAACTTGCGCGATGCTGCGCCTTTAACTCCCCAACTGCCTTGATCGCGCATCCAACTACCGACACGCAACATCTACTTGCACAACCCAACAACCACTTGCGCGACTCAACCACTTGCACGATGAGAGGTCAAAAAATATCTAAGTCTTGAACTTCGTTACAAATGAGGAGGGTTAGTCCTCTATTTATAGGCAAACTAGACCCCCCTGCGCGGTGGCGCGTAAGTCTTCCCTCGGCGCGCAGGTTCCGGCACACAGCTCATCCTCTCTAGCCTCTATCACGCTACTCACTTGCGAAACCATACTAATACTTGCATGAAATTCTTTCCTTTTCCATATTTTGATGTTATGATCTTGAAAAATAATAGGCGCACAAGTTTCCAATCCTCCTAGGCATCGGCGTGCAAGTCTCTTCACGGCGCGCAGGTCACTTGCGCGAACAGCCCAAAACTTGCATGACCCTTATCCCTTTGCCATTTTCCCGTGTTATGATCTTGAAAAACAAATGGCGTGCATGTTTCCTCTCCTTCATGTACACGGCGTTCAAGTCTCTTTGACAAAAACACTTTTCTCCATTTTTCGATTTTCAGGCCCAAAAATTTGGCAAACACTAGGAAATGATGCCACCTTCAATACTGTTGTCTGCTTGTACTGTATGATCTCCTTGCTGGTACACATTCTTAACTTCTACTGAGGGTTGACAACAAACACAAACCATACTCCAAATCATTCATAGAATACCATGGTTACAACAATACTAAAGGTGGATCTGGATAAGAATCAGATAATGATGTTTCTACTCTAAAGATAAGGTATTCTAAAGTTTCCTCACAAATTGTGACTCCCCTCTTCTTACAATAGATTTTCTCATTATATTTTGAAATCCAATCCATACCAAGTATTCTATCAAACTCAATCATGGGTATGATGATAAGATCATCGACTAAAGCATGTTTATGTGTCATAAATGGGACTAACCAACATATCTTTTTTGCAATGATACTTCCCTTAATATTTTTGACTAATAACTCCATTATTAAATCAAAATGGAAATGTATAATTTTCTTGGAAAACTAGGAAGATATAAAGGAATGTGGTGATCCATAATCAAATAAATCATTGGATAAGGTTGATTAAATGATTAAATTACCTTCCAAAACATCATTAGGAACTTCAACCTAAGTTTTTGTGACCACATAATCTTAGCATTTCTCCCTTTTCCATATTTGGGAAAAGTTTCCTTAAAGATTAAGACAATCATTTGCATAATGTCTCATATCTTTAAAATTGTAGCATTGAACTTAGGTAGCTTATTTCTTTCCCTTGTAATCACAGTCTTGGTGAACTTTTTCTCTAAACTTATAAAAACACTCATACCCTTCAGGAAAGTACCATGGTGGTTCTCCCATAATTATCATAGGATGGAAATTAAAATCTTATCTTCTTCCCCCACTTCATTATTTCCTTTTTCAAAGTGTTCAGCAACTCTCTTATTTTCTTTCCTTCCTTTAAATTCATAAGACTTAGAGAATTATTTTTTGCCTTGATATAATGTAAGACTATATATTCATATAATGATTTATTTAAGGAGATCAGTTCCCTTCAGTGGAATGGTTTTAAACCATCAAAGAATCAATCAATATTGCTCCATGGATTAGGTATGTAGTCCAAGACATGTCTTTATAACCTTGTAAAGTTGTATTCATACTTGGAAACATTTTCATCATCTTTCTATCTTAGACTCAAGAATTGCCTCTCCATATCCCTTCATTGCTCACGAGGGAAATATTTTTCTAAGAAAATTTCCTTAAAATAATTTCATTCCATATTTGTGATTTCTTCCTCCTCTTTTTTGTTTTGTATTGGTCGGAGTAGAAAACTAAAGAGGGGGTGAATTGAGTTCCTATAAAACTTTCTTTTAATTATTGGATATTTAAAAAAAATTACCCAATTCAAAATATAGTCTAAGTCAGTTTGTAGTAAATTTATAAGTGTTTTGTTTGTTAAATTAATTTATCAAAAGATTGATTAGTTCTCAGTTATACTAAGCTAAAGATTAATATAACTTTTGAAACTAACTTATTGGTTCAAAATAGTTATAAACAATTTCTCAACTAACTATCAGAGATTGAATTTATCTGAATGAAATTTGTTATAAAACATAGTAAAATAAAATAACAATAGTCACAGTGGAAATTAAAATAATAGGTTCAGTCTCAAGATGAGACTTAGCCCTCTCCACTTGGTGATAACCTGCCACCAAGGAGTTTAAATTAATAAATAATTTTTATCCACACCCTAGATCAGGGTTCACAACTTCACACAAGGATATTTAGGTCACACTTGACTTCTATAAAAATTATTCATGGTAAAAGAAACAAATATGTCACACATGACCGCTTCCAAAGTTCTACATGGTATACAAAAGGATAAATAGATTGTGAGATTTGAGGATATCAAGTATCTTCCAGTTATGCACAGGATTCATTATGTATGTTACAGAAAGATAAACACACTACTGAGAAATGTATATAAATGAACACAACATATCTAAAGATTTAGAGTAAGGTTTATAAGTCTATGCATGTTATGAAGGGTAGCTCTGGACTCATTTTATGTAGTTTAATTGAAGTTTGATTCATATTTTGGATGTTGACTCCAAAATAAAGTGTTAAAGCCTCTATGTTCTGGCTTCTAGTAGTGTGAAATGTTTATCTTCTTGTTTGAAAGACATTTAGGGTAGCTCAGAAGGTTTTTCTTCACTTCTTGACCTCCATGTATGTTCTTCCATTGAGTTCTTGGGTTTTTGGAAGTATTCTCAAGAGTTGCAGGAGTTTTTATCTTTTAAACACTTTATTTTATTATTATTATTCTCTATGTCTTTTCTCATGTATCGATTGATCCAACTTGTAATTCTTTTATACTTCAAGGTCCAGCAGACCTATTGATCTCCACACATGCATGTACCTCATAATATCCTCTAAATATCATAAAAAACATTAAATAATGTCAAAAGCATTAATTTATATAAATATTACTATTAGATATAAGTTTGAGTTAATAAAATAAAAAAAACAGTTATTATGACTATCTGTGAGTCATAAGTATCTGTGAGTCATTAGCATCAGTCTGTCAGCATCGGTCTATCAGCATCAGTGACTCTTTGTATCGGTGAGGCCTTTTCATTGGTATTGGTGACTCATACATCGGTAAGTCCTTTGAACTATCGGTGTGTCTCCCATCGGTGATTCGTCCATCAGTAAGTCACTTGAAATATCAGTGTGACCAATCATTAGTGACTTATCCATCAGTGTGTCATTTTTTTCTATCGGTGAGTCCTATATTGGTGACTCCATTGATCGGTGAGTCCTCCAACGGTGACTCCTTTAAACTATCGGTGTAAGGGACTTTGAAAAACATACAAATTGTCGGTCTTATAGAGAATAGTACAAGATTTAGTGAGATTCATAATTGCATGTAAATATACACTTGTAAATATATTGAAACACAAATATCCATAATTTATTGAATTATTGAAATGTATTATACCATGTGACATAATTTATTCATTTATAAATATTCACTGACATGATTGTAATTACTTAAAAAATATGTGAATTATCAGGATTTGTAAATTGAATGATTTGTGATTATTAAAACCACTATCTCACGAAGGGTTGAACAATATCCCCCTTATTGATAATCAAAAATCATGGCATTAATGAGTTATACATGATATTAATGAATAAGAATTACTTGTATTAGCATAAAAAATAGTGAGTGTGAATTATCAATATAACTATAAGGTATTTCTATTTAATCTCCCCCTCAATAATTGTATCAGAGCATATATTGAGGGTTCTTACAAGATAGTTATATCAGATCATTTTCATGCTCCCCCTTAGTAAGTTGAGTAATCTTAGTATATAGTTTCTTTTGATTACATACCATGTTTCCTAGGCCAGAGTGATCCCCATTGGGTTAAGTGTTTATTCTATCCATATATTTCTCCCCATTTTGGGATTAGTAGAAAGGTGAAAAGAAACAGAAAGGATAAAGAAAAATAACACAAAGAAACTTGAAATATATTGAATTCAAATTGGTATTCATGAAAGTACAAAGAGTACAACCATCAAAATAAAAGTTCAAAGCCTTATCAAAGAATGATCCACAACTAAGTATTGGGATTTTGAGGAGCTTCCCCTTTGTATGAAGGGTCAGGAGTGGGTTCAGGAGGTGGTGTTATGGATGTAGGAAGGGTTGAGAAAAAGTTTACATCAGGTAAAGAAATGGTTGTGGGAACATTAGATGTATTCCTTGGTCTCTACTCTGACAGAAAATGACTTTGAAGCTACTCTTAGATCACTAGCCTAGATATAGATAAAACTTGAGATACTATCATCTGAGCAGAAGGTGGGGAACCACATCTGATGGAAGAAGTGGTAGGGAACACTGTAGCTTCATCCTATACATGTAGGTAGGGATTCAAAAGCATAATAAAATCATTGATGATTTCACCCCCATGATACATAGCCTTTTCAAAATCCTCATTATTCTCCATGAACTTTTCCAAAGTGGGTGTAAAATCATTCAACTCACTCACTTTCCTCTTGAATTCCTCAGTCACTGGTGGTATCTTGAGGTTCTCATACAAGTATATAAATTTTTTATTAAGATCATTCTTGGTGTAGATTTTTGAGAAATACGTGTCCACTTTTTCTCTGATCTCCTTTTGAGCAGCAGATGCCTCATTTGTACATTGTATCACCATGTTATATACAAGGTAATTGTTCATGTTCACTTTGTCAAGGGTCTCAAAGTAATTATGATTGGACCTTAGATCTTATTTCATCACAGTACTAAAGGACTCCTTATCGGTAGCAGGCTTGGTAAATATAGAACTGGATGCACCAAAAATCATATTTCCAATATCCTCCTTCAATTTTTTCAAATCTTCACTCAGTAGAAGTGTAACCAGGTTTCTAAGAACTTCCATAAAACTACCAAGTGTGGTTCTAAAACCATTGGACAAAGATAAATTATCATTATTCATTTTCTTCACTTCTTATCCCAACATTGAATTATATCTCACAATGGTATCGGTTGTAGTGATTAGGTTGGGTTGTATCTTCTGAATTACCATTCTTTCAATCCAAGTAGCATCTAACTATTAAATACTGATAGAAGTAGAAGATTAATTTCTGACTCTAATGGAAGATCTCATAGATTCACACACATCAGCCTTGAATTTTTCAAGATCATCCTTGGTGACATAGTCACTAGGCACTAAAGGTACAACTAGTTCATCACTGGTAGGAAAAACAGGTGAAGTAGGAGAAATCTGTTCCAAATCAGCTTGTGGAGAAGGCGGTGCTACCATATCCTCATATGAATCATAATCCAGCCCAAATAGGATATATCATGAATTTCTATTCCACTCACTAGAACAAGTACAATCACTTGGCTCCATATTATCAATTCTTACTCTTTTTCCTTGAGGATCACACTAATGTTGAGCTTCACCTTCTTCTTCTTCCATAAATCCATCCAAAATAACATTCTAAGGCACTGGTATTGTCTGAACTTCATCTTCTTCTTGAACTCTAGCCACTCCAGCCAGTTGAGGCTCTCCCTCATTATCAGGCACTAGAATAAGATGAGCTTCAGCTTCTTTCTCTTGACCTCCAGCCATAACATCATTAAGTTCCAAAATTATTCCTTAAGAATCATCAGGGTGATCATATCCATCCTCATTTCAAATATCTCTATCATCATGTCCATCATGATCAGTAGCATCCTGTCCAATAGGATCAACATTATCCTATCTACAAGCCTCATCATCATCGCTATGCACAGAATCCCCACCTGAACTAACATCTTCTTGTCTTGTTTTCTGTGAGTCACTCACATGATCACTATCATCACCATTATCATCATAATCATCATCCTTGTCATCATAAAAATTACTCACATAACCTTCAACTCCAGAGACTTCATTCACTTCATCATCTTCATCATCCAACAAAGGTTCTTGAGAAGGAAATTCTAATGGTGGACCGGTAGATCCATATGACATTTATTTAGGGATTTTAGTAATATTAAGGTCACTCCTATCATCTATAGGAAACCCCTATTCTCTTGGAATCTTAGGATCAACTTCCTCTTTGTCTGAATATGAAACCTGCTCACTAGGATTAAGACTTGGATCATCTTGATCCCTTGGTCTATGATCAATAGGATTATAATCCTCGTACAGTTTCTCCTCATCTTATACCCACATTCTCTTCCATGGGTTCCAAAATATCTTCATCCTTTTATATATGTATTTGTTCAGTCAAAAACCACTACAAGAAGTGATCACCTCATATCCATCCTCCACACATCCTAGCTTCTTCAAAATTGAATAAATCATCCTTAAATAGTATAAAAAGGTTGCATTTTTATAGGGTTTTATAATATCACAAATGTGCACCATAAGGTACCTTCATAGGTTCACTTTTACCTCATTCTTAAACAAATAAATTAGGAAGAAATCTTGATACTTCAAGGTGGAAAAATCTCCCTTCCTTGGATAGATTTTGTGTCAGATAAATTTGAAGAGCATTATGGCCTCTCCATTTAACTCTGAAGCTATCAACAACCTTGGATCCTCATTTACAGTCAACTCTTTTAATTCATTTTCATAAGAAAATAAATCTTATTTTGGTGGAATGTTACCATGGTATTTAGAAAATATTCCCTCATGAGGCATCTCTAAGCATTCGGCCCACTCCTTTGAAGAAAAATAAATTTCTTTTCCCTTTACCACTAACTTCATCTGAGCCTCCTCAGCTCCTTCCAATGACACTTCCAAGTTGAGATAAAATTTGTGTAACATATTGGGATAGAAAAGTCTCAAATTATTTGCAAACTAGCTAAGCCACCCCTGTGATTCCAAAACTTTCAGCAAGAGAGACTTGCCCAACAACAACCACTCGGCAGACACTACTTTGTCTGGTGTTAATATGTGGCTTTCTAACTCTGGATTCACATAACTTGTGGCAGCACTCGATTTCCTTTCTGATATTTATCTGATGAAGATTCACTTAGTTCTTCCATCGCATGCTTTTTCCTTTCTATTCTGAAGGTTCGGGTTTGAAGAAAGAAGTACAAAGGTTAAAGGTTTGAAGGTAGAGTTGGTAGTGAAAGGTCAAAGTGTGGATCGATTTAATTTTATCATTTAGGTATTGTAATTTTTAGAAAAAAAAGGAATAAAGGTAAAATAAAAAGAATGAAACTATGTCATTTTAATTAAAATATACAGACAAATATTTTTTATAAAAAAATTATTAGTATCAGTTTCACTCTAATGGTATCAGTCTCACCTGATCAGCTTCATCTAATCGGTTTCACTCAATCAGTTTCACTCGAATAGTTTCACTCGAACAGTTTCACCCAAATGGTTTCACTTGATCGGTTTCACTCAATCATTTTAACCTGATCAGTGTCACCTAATTGGTTTCACATGATCGGTTTCACCTGGTTAGTTTCACATGGTCGGTTTCACCGGATCAGTTTCACCTGATTGATTTCACCTGATTGGTTTCACACGATTGGTGTGACATGATCTGTTTCACAATTATCATTGTAGCATACAAATAGATTTTTCTAAGGGGATAAGTCATATAGTCTTTATAGATTTATCATTCCTAGTTTATGTCTAATGTAGATAATTATCTCAGAGTTTAAGGGTTTGGTAAAAATATCAGCAAGTTGATGTTCATTCCCAATAAACTCAAGAGTTATATCACCTATTTGATAATGGTCTCCCAAAAATTGATGTCTTACATCAATATTTTTTGTTTTGGAATGAGAAATTGGATTATTAGAATTGTTAATAACACTTGTATTGTAACAATTTATGGAGATATTTCTGAATTGAAATCTATAATCTAATAAAGTGTGTTTCATCCAAAAACATTTGTGCACAGTAACTACCAGTAGTAATGTACTCTTCTTCAGTAGTTGATAATGTAACAGAATTTTGCTTTTTATTACACTATGAAATTAAAAACTTTCCCAAAAATTGACATGTTCATGAGGGGATTTTTCTATATAACTCAGATCCACCAAAGTCAAAATCTAAAAAACTAACCATATCAAAAGGTTGTCCTCTAGGGTAAAACAGTACTAAATTAGTTGTATATTTGAGGTATTTATAAACACTTTTAACAGTATTTAAATGTGAATCTTTTGGTTTTCTTGAAATTTCTCACAGACACACACACTAAACATGATGTCTGGACTACTATTAGTTAAGTAAAGCAAACTCCCAATAATTCCTCTCTATGAAGTTTGATCAATAGATTTCCCATTTTAATCAAGAACTGTCTTTCATGTAGAACACATAGGAGTTTCACTACTCTTAATTCCATCAAATCCATATCTTTTCAAAATATATTTAGTGTATTTACTTTGATTTATAATAATACCTCCGTTGTTTTGAAGTATTTGAAATCCAAGAAAATATTTAAGTTCACCCATAAAACTCATTTCAAACTCACTTTGCATCATTTTTGAAAAATCATTCCATAAAGAATTTTTAGAAGATCATAAAGAAATATCATCTACATATATTTGAGCTATTAAAACATCTTTAGAAAAAAAATTATAAATAAAGTTTGATATAAAATTCCTTTTGTAAAACCTTTGGAAATAAGAAAGTTACTTAACATATCATACCAAACTCTTGGATCTTGTTTTAAACCATATAAATCTTTAGTTAATTTGAAAACATGTTTTGGAAAATGTGGATTTGTAAAACCTGGGGGGTGTTCAACAAAAACATCGTTAATTATATAATCATTTATGAATTCACTTTTGACCTCCGTTTGATAAATTTTCTAATCCAATTGTTTTGTATAGGAATTTAAGACTATAATGGATTCAGGCCTAGATACTGGTGAAAAGTTTTCCTCATAATCAATTCCATCTTCTTGATTATAGCTTTGTGCAACCAATATAGCTTTATTTCTAACTATATTTCCATCTTTATCTACTTTATTCCCAAAAACCCATTTAGTTCCTATGTTCAAGGTATCTTTCGGTCTCTCAACAAGCTTCTAGACATTATTTATCTCAAACTGATTAATATCTTCTTGCATATCCATCACTCAAAATTCATCATTGATTACATCGTTGATATTTTTAGGTTCAAGTTATGAGAAGAATACTTGTTGTTCAACCTAATTTCTCAAATAAGCTCTAGTTTGAGTTCCTCTATCTAAATATCCAACTACAGTATCTAAGGGGTGGTTTTTAAGGGTTCAAGTTGGTCTAGTAAAAGCAGGGCTAGTTAATTTAGGTTCATCACTTGGATCTGGTTCATTATGGCTAGAATCTGGGAAATTTCCAAAACTGGAAGTTTTAACAGATTTCTTTATAAGGTGGTTAGAGGATTATTTATTAATGTCCAAATTAGACATATCATGTTCAATATTCCCAAGTGAGGTCTTAGTTTCAAGAGGATATGTTTCATCAAAATTCACATGTAAAGATTCCACCACAAATTTGGTTCCATTATTAAAGACTATATGCTTTGCTTGATGTTGAGTATCTAAGGAATATTTATTCATCACTTTTAGAGGAAAATTTATCTATATTATCATTAGTGTTAAGAATATAAACTTTACATCAAAAAAATATAAAATAATTTACCTTGGGTTTCCTATTATTCCACTACTCATCAGGATTTTTCTTAAGGATATATCTGATTAAGACTCAATTTATTAGGTAAAAATATGTATTAAGAGCTTTAAACCAAACCTTCTCTCTCGGATTTCAAGAGTTTTGTGGCTTCTTGGGGCCTTCGGGACGAGTGTAAGGTCTCGGTGCTTCACAGGGTTTCTTTCTATATCGTGCTTCATTCGGAGGAGGATTTTGTGAAGGCTTGGTGTGAGGCCCCACGCACCATGGGACGATGGCGCTTCAATCTCTCTCGCTGGTCGATGGAGACCCATCAGGGGAGGGAAGATCCACGGGCGGCTGTTTGGGTGGGGTTGCCTGGTCTCCCTTTACCGTTTCAGAATCTCACCTTTCTGAAGGCCCTGGGGGATTCGCTGGGAGGGTTCCTTTTCTCAGCGGCGAGTACTCGTGGCGGAGAGGAGGTTTTGGTGCCCCGGATATGCGTCGAGATGGATCTATCTTCTGCCGTTCCGGAGTCGATCTCGGTGCAGGTGCCGGACTCAGTTTCTTGGAAACAGGATTTGTTTTTCCCGGTGTTTCCCAGGTTCTGTTCGTCTTGCCTTCTTCAAGGTCACTCGGCTCTTCTGTGTAGGTGTGGTCATTAGGGGCCTCGTCCGAAGCCTGCCCGCCCTTCCAATACCAGAGCTTCGTCGGCCCATCGCAATGGGGGTCCCATGCCTGCTCTAGGGGCCTCAGATGCGGTTTCTGGTTATGAGGGTTCGGGTTCTTCCAGGTTTGAACCTGCGTGCAGGAGTTTGGTTTCAGCTTTTAAGAGTCTTCCTTCGGGGTCGGGCAAGAAGCTGGTGTGTGGTTCCTCGGGTCCCAGGGGGCGGAATGGGGAGGGCTCTGTGTCTCCTTTTCTTTCTCCCCCAGAGCCCTTCAAGGACTGGCTGCCTTTTTTTATGTCCTGGCTGCCGAAAAGGTTTAGGTGTGGAGCTCGGGATCTATCTCTTCTGCAGCACTTTGAGGAGGAGCGATCTGCTAAAGAGTCAACGGTGTTGCTGGTTTGTCCTTTGGGGCCGCCTGTTCTCTTTCCACCGGCTCTTGGTGGTGGACCGGTTAGCAAGGAAACAAGAAGTAAGAAGAAGGAGTTTTTGTTGGAGTGTCCCTCGGGGCCGTCTGCCTCTCCTGCGGCTATCGAGGGAGGTATTCCAGTTTCTCCAGTGTCATGCCCAGGGGTCATCACTCGGGCACAGTTGCGAAAACAGAGAGTCGATTCTTCTCCTATCAGTAAGAGGACCAAGCTTCCTGGGGCCAAAGCCGGGCCTGCTGGTTATTAATGTCTTCTATTCCTGTCTGGAATGCCCATGGATTGGGAGCACGGGTGAAATCATACTTCATTGCCTCGAAAGTCAAGAAAAAAAAAGTATGTTTAGTTGCGGTTCTCGAGCATAAACAGAGGGTTGCTAAGATCAGTTCTTTTGAAAGTAAAATGCGCATGAGTAGGTCCATGCATGCCGACCTGATCAATAAGCACATATGGATCTTCTGGAATAAGGAGTGTGTAGTGGATTTTATTGATGCAGGTGATCAATTTATCACGTCAAAAGTAACGAAAGGGGGGGACTTCTTCTTTGTCTCGTTTGTGTACGGGAGCTGTAACCTCCAGGAACGGAAACGCCTTTGGCAAGGACTCGGGGCCTTTAACCCAATGGACATTCCCTGGCTTGTCGCGGGGGATTTCAATGCTGTACTGGACACCGAGGATAAAAAGGGTAGAGGAGTGTTCCCCAGAAAGGCGATCCTAGACTTTGCTCAGTTCCTGGCAGATACGGGCCTCCTTGACCTGGGGTTTTCGGGAGATAGTTTCACCTGGTGTAATAATCAATCCAGCAGGAGGAGATGCTGGAGCAGGATTGATCGCTTCTTGGCTGACAACAACATGATGTGCAAGTTCCCGGATGTATGGGTCAAGCACTTGGTACGTGGTCTCTCTGATCATTCTCCAATTCTGGTTTCTTTGGTTCCCATGCAGGATCGTCAAGAAGCATTCTGTTTTAATCAACGGTGGGCCCAAATGGATAGCTTCCATCGTCTCGTAAATATCTCATGGAACGAGCCTATGTAGGGGCACTCGTGGGTTAAAATTCATAATAAACTGAGGCGTTTGAAGCTCAATCTGATTTCGTGGGCAAGGGAGCTTCCTCCGTTTGATCATAATCTGGAGAACCTGAAGCAGAGTATCGAAGGCCTGGAGGCTAACTTGGAGGAGGAGTGGGATGTATTGGTTTTTGATAACCTCGTGAGTATTAAGGAGTGCTGGGCCGAGGAGCTTCTTAAACATGAAAGGTTGGCTCGGGATCGCTCCTGGGTGAGATGGCTTCAAGAGGGGGACTGTAATTTGGCTTTTTTCCATGCTTGCATCAGAGAGAGAAAGCGCCTATCCACACCTAACCTCCTGTTAGAAGACGGCTCTTATTCGAATGATAGGCACACAGTGGGGGGTTTAGCAATTTCCTTCTTTAAAGATATCCTTGCTGGACCTAATACGGGGATGGCTACGGGATATCCTAGTGGTCAGAGCGAGCTGTGGGAGGCGATTCCCAAGAGGGTGACTCGGGCGGATAATGAGGTCCTTGAGGCCATTCCTAGTGAGGAGGAAATTCAAGCAGCCATGCAACACCTTAATCCAGATAGTGCCCCTGGGCCTGACGGCTTCTCGGGATCGTTTTACAGAGGGGTTTGGGAGAGGGTTAAGAAGGATATTATTGAGGCGGTCCAAGACTATTTTCGGGGTGGGAGCATTCCAAGGGTGGCTAGTGCAACAACTATGGTGCTCATACCAAAAATTAACAACCCTTCTTCTCTGTCTCACTATAGGCCAGTGAGCTTATGCAACTTCCCCTATAAAATCTTGGCGACAGTCATTAACCAGATATTAACCATGTTTCTTCTGGCCTAGATTTGTTTGGAACAACATGGGTTTGTGAAAGGGCGATCCATTCAAGGTGCGATAGCGACGGCTCAGGAGATGCTAAGGGATATTAATATCAAGACCCACGGCTCGAACTTGGCAATCAAAGTGGATATGAACAAGGCTTTTGACAGAATTGAATGGATCTTCATTAACAGAGTTCTCTCAAGCATTGGCCTTTCAGATAAGGTAGTGGATCTCTTATTCCAAAGGTTCAGTTCCCCATGGATGGCAGTGGCTCTTATGGGCAAGGTGCATGGCTTCTTCAAGGCTACTAGAGGCCTTAGGCAAGGAGATCCCCTATCTCCCAGCATCTTCATCCTGGCTCAAGACACTCTAAGTAGGCTCATTCAAAGAGGTCTAAATCAAGGGATTCTAAATCCTTTTAAGAGGAGGATGAATGTACCCTCGGTTTCTCATCTGATGTTCGCGGACGATACTATCATATTCATCAACGGTGGGAAGAAGTAGGTTCGAGGTATTATGCACATCCTTCAAACTTATTTCCACTGGAGTGGCCAGATCATCAGCTCCACCAAGAGCAGTTTCTTTATTCCAAAATAGAGCACTGCTAGCCGGGTGGCCTCATTGTGTAGACGGCTGAACATGCAGCATGGGGATCTGCCTCTGGAGTACTTGGGCACACCAATTTCCTCGGGGAGACTCTGGGTACGTGACTTTGATCCAATTGTGTGTAAGATAACTAACCGAGTGCTGAACTGGAAAAACAAATTCCTGTCGTTTGGAGGCCGTATTACTTTAGTTAATAGAATTCTGTCTTCCATCCCCATGCACGCGGTGGCAGCTTCCAATGTGCCTCAAGGTGTGATCAAAACGATTGACAGGATCCTATGTAACTTCGTTTGGGATGAAAAAGCCGAAGGAAAGAGGCACTGGGTCTCTTGGGATAAAATGGCAAGGCCGGTGTTAGAAGGGGGAGTTGGTGTCAGGAGCCTTCGCAGCTCGATTAACTGTATGCATGAAAAGCTTTCCTGGGAAGTTCTAGAGGAACGAACACTTTGGGGAAGAACCATGTCATGGATTGGTGGGGTTCGGAAAGATGAAAGGCATGGATAAAGATCTACTCTGTGGGGGAAGGTTTTCCCCCTGATTCAGTTTCTGCTCCCACATGCCAGATGGATTGTTGGTTCAGGGGACCTTTCTTTTTGGCACAAGAACTGGGCTGGTAACTCTCTTGTTTTCCCAGGGTGTCCTGCTCCTTTGATTACAATAAAAGAGGCGATGTTGTTTCCCAAGTTTACAGAGGCTGTGCTGAACGCTGATCAGCAAGACCGTCTGGCGTCCATCGAGTTAAACACAAGTCCGGATATCTGTGTTTTCTCTCCCTTGACTTCTGGAGTCTTTTCCAACAGAGAGTATCGAAGGCTGGTTTCCGAGCAGAACCACCAGGAAGAATGGAATGGAGTGTTGTGGTGCAATCTCATCCTGACTAAATTCAACTTTCTTCTTTGGTGTATCAGAAGGAAAGCAGTGGCCACGGATGATCGTGTTAAAAACTTGGGCACGAACATAGCATCTGCATGCCATTGTTGCAGGAATAAGAAGGTGGAGAGCATGATTCATCTGTTTTTTGAAGGGGACTGGGCAGCAGAGTTGTGGAAATGTTTCGGTGGTTTTGGTTTTTCTTACCCTCGACAATGGGATTTTTGCTCGTTCCTAGAGGGCTGGTTTCAAGGGTCTCTCGAGATGGAGAGGAGCGTACAGCTCGGAAGGCAATTCTGAGTGCAGGGTGCTAGTGTTTATGGCAGGCCAGAAACCAGGCCCGCTTCGAAGGTGAGGTCTCTTCGACTTGATCCATTTTAGCAAGGATGAGATTCTTGCTACTGGACTGGTCTTCTCTTCACAAGGAGTGGCAGGATGCTCCTTCATTTGGCAGGCTGCAGATTAATATCCCCCATCCTATGACTACTTCAGAAGAGGTGCGGGGAAGGTGGGTTTCCTGGAAACCACCTAGTTCTGGTCTCAAACTCAATACTGACGGGTCATGTGTGGATGGTAGAATGAGTGGAGGGGGTGTGTTTAGGTACACCCAAGGTGATGTTGTTCTAGATTTTTCCTCTTGTTTTGGCATGGGTAACCCTCTCATGGCGGAGACCAAGGCTTTGCTCACGGGCCTACTGCTCTGCTTCCATAATGGTGTGGTGATAACTCAGGCCGAGACCGACTCTCTCATTCTTCATGATGCTCTGAGGGGAAAGGGCGGCTCCCATTGGTCTATTTCATATCAAGTTAGGAAATGCAGATCACTGATTCGGGACTCCATTCCTGTTTCCCATACAAGGCGGGAGGGCAACAAAGTAGCTGATCATCTGGCCTCCTTGGCTGAGCAGACTACCGGGCACACTTGCCTCATTCCTATTTGCAACCTGAAACCTAAGGCGGTGAACTTAATTAGAGGGGATGCCCTCGGCTTACATTATTTCAGACCTCCTTAGCAAGGGGATTCCCTTGATCTGGTGTGTTTCCTTTTTTTTTGAATAAAAAATTTATCTTGGATGGATGGATATGTGATGCTAGTGTGTCTAAATTTATAGCATATTCATTATCATTTCTAAGATCGGTAAATACTAAGTAATTTTTGGAATAAAAAACATGGCATGAATAATTTTTAAATTTAACAATGAATCCATCATCACACAGTTGAAATATTCTAATAAATTTATATTTTAATCCATTAACATAATGTAATTTATAAATTGAAATAGAGTTAGGGTTTCCAATCTCTCCTAAGACGATGATTTTTCCTTTACAATTATCACCAAATGTGACATGTCCTCCATCAATATTAATGAGATTCATGATTCTTGATTAGTCTCCCATCATGTGTCTTAAATGGCCACTGTCCAAGTACTAATGATTTTTACAGGAACTCTTTAGGCAGTTTACCTACAAAACAATTCATCCAAGAAAAGATTTTTGTACCCATATTAGTCTCGGTCTAGAAACATTAGTAATTAAGGATTTATTAACCCACAATTTTCTTATGGGTTTACTATTTGTAGAATGTAAAGTATTTGAAAAATAAACTTTATTTGGTCTAGAAAAACATGATGGAGTAAAATATCTTTCAGAACTGGAACTTGCTGTAAAATCTTGATTTTTGGACAGAGAAGTATATTTTCCATATTTAGTTATAAAATGTGTTTTTGATAAATTTTTTTGTCATGGCTAATATCATATTCTAGTAGAATAACTATGAGCTATATGTTTACCAAGTAACTGAGTCGGTGTTTTTTTCCATGAAGTAACATTTTTCATATCCTTCTTTAATTGATCTTTAGAAAACTTTAGGTCATTATTTTCCATTAGTAGTCATTCATTTTTCTCTTTCTCAATAGTAAGTTCATATTTAATATTTTTAGAGCGTTCATGCTATTTATTCAATGATTTATACTTATCCTTCAGTTTATTACAATTTTCTTCTAGCATATTATAATACTCAAAAAGTTCATCATTTGTCATATTTTCATATTTGGATTCATTTCTTGAACAATATTTATTAGGTATAAGAGATTTTAAGAGTACCTATGAGGATTTTTTCATAAGGAACATGTTTTCCATATCTTCTTTACCATTCTAAGAGGAAACAAATTCACTGGACCTGTCCTCGGGTTCACTCCAGGTGGCCTTCATTGCATTCTTATATTTCTTATCTTTATACTCATACTTCTTTTTATATTATAATATAGTACATTCATCTTTGACTTTCCCTCCCCTTTTTCATTCATAGAAAACTATTTCTTCTAATTTTTTATGCTTATTCTAGTCCTTTTTCCAATTTCCTTTGTTGTCATATTTTCCTTTATAGTTTTGTTTCTTGAAGATATTTTTATTTCTGTAAAAAATTTCTAAATCTTCTGGCTAGCTGGGCCATTTCTTCATCACTTTCTAAAGCTGATTCTTCACTACTTATTCTCTCGATACTAGCTTGAACTTTCTCTTTGTATTTTCTTTTTGAAGTGGTGGTCTTGAGGGCTACATATTTTCTCTTTGGCTCTTCTTCCTCTTGATTCACTTTTAGTTCCTCTTCATACATCATTAATTTTCCAATTAGTTCCTTCACAGTCATCTTATCAATGTCACATTATTCTCTTATGGATACTGATGTCCCTCACCATCTCTCTGATAAGCATCACAGAATCTTCATGATCTACTCCTTTGTTGTGACAACTCTACCCAAATAAATCATGGGGTTCACAATTTCATTGAAAATGAGATACATATCAGAAATAGATTCATCAGGCTTCATTATAAAATTGTAATATTTATTAGTATATTAATATAATATCATCTCTTTCGCATTATTTTTTCCCTCATGCGAAACTGAAAATGTGTCCCAAATAACATGAGCAATTTTACAAGCAGAAATGTGATTAAATTCTTCATCTCTTAGTTCACAGTATAGAGCATTCATTTCTTTATAGTTATTCTTATATGTAGTCTTAGTAGCTTCATCCTAAGTGGGTCAAATAGTTTCAGGGATTGCATATTTACTTTCAATAGGAGTCCATACTTCAAATCACATGCTTTCTAAATGTATTTTCTTTTTAAGATTCCACTGAGCATATTTTGTTCCATGGAAAAAATGCAGTCAATTTGTAGCAGCCCCTTCTAATATATTATCCATAATAGAATTTTGGAAAAGATTTGAAAGAGATAAAAAATTAGAAATAATAGAAATTTTAATATCTTTGAAATACAACTACAATCAGAGTTGAAAAAGTTTGGAAATTGAAAAATTCCTAAGACATATGATACCAAATGTTGGTCAGAGCAGAAAACTCGAGAGGGGGGTGAATTGTGTTTCTATAAAAATTTATGTTAAAGATTCGCTATTTAAAAAAATCCCCCAATTAAAAATATAATATGAGTCAGTTTTTAGTGAATTTATAATAGTCTTGAATGTTCAATTAATTTCTCAAAAGATTTATTAGTTCTCAGCTATACTAATCTGAATATTAATATAACTTTTGAAAATAACCTACTTGTTCAAAACACTTATAAACACTTTCTAAACTAAATATCAGAGTTTGACTTTATTTGAATGATATTTTTTATAAAACATAGTAAAAGAAAATAATAGACATAGTGGAAATTAAAACAAAAGGTTCAGTCTCAAGTTGAGACTTAGTCCTCTCAACTTGGTGATCACCTACCACCAAGCAGTTTAAATTAATAAAAAGCTTTTATCCACACCCTGTATCAGGGTTTACAACATCACGCAAGGCTATCTAGATCACACTTTACCTCTACCACAGTTCTTCATGGGAAAATCAACAAACATGCCACACATGACCCCTTCCACAGTTCCACATGGGATACAAAATGATATATAGAGTGTGATATTTGAGGATATCAAGTATCCTCTAGTTATGCACAAGAGTCAATATGTGTGTAATAGATTGATAAACACACTACTCAAAAATGTAAATAAATTAACACAATAGAATTAAAGATGTAGAGTAAGGTTTAGAAGGCTCTGTGTGTTATGTAGTTCAGCTCTGGACTCATTTGATGTAGTGGAATTGAAGTTTGATTCCTCTTCTGGATGTTGAATTCAAAATAGAGTTTCAAAGCCTCTATGTTCTGGATTCCAGGAGTGTGAAATGTTCAGCTTCTTTTTTGAAAGATTTTCAAGGTAGCTCCGTAGGTTTTTCTTCACTTCCTGACCTCCCCATATGTTCTTCCTTTGAATTCTTAGGTTTTTGGAAGTATTCTCTAGAGTTTCTGGAGTTCTTCTCTTTTACTCATTTTCTTTTCTTACTATTATTCTCTGTGTATTTTCTCAGTATTGAATGATCCATCATGTAATTATTTTATACTTTGAGGTCCAGCAGACATAATGATCTCCCCACATGTATGTACCTCGTATTGTCCTTAGAATATCCTATAAACAACATTAAATAAGGTCATAAGAATCAATTTATTGAAATATGACTGTTAGATATAAATTTGAATTAATAATATAAAAAACAGTGTTTATGACTATCAGTTAGTCATAAGTATCAGAAAGTCATTGTTAGGTCCACTAGGCTAGATAGCCTAAGAGGGGCGGTAAAATTAGGGTATGACAGATTAAAACAAAATCCCCTTTTTGATCTTATTTTGTTGTAAGAAAAAACTCTCTTCTCTCTCCTTACAGTTTGAGAGAATTAACAAAGCTCAAATCATGCATAGGACATATCAATTTTACTTGGTTCACCCTCACTAGGCTACATCCAAGGACAATACACCAGCAATGTACCGATGTCCCAAATCCACTATAAGCGCACTGTTGTTTACAAGTTTTGAGTGGACTCATTATCCCTCTTGGTTTACAACTAACCACAACGTGAAATCTCACCACTCTCTTAATACTTCTTTAGAATATTCGATCACAGTTTATAGACTTGTATGTCCCTTCAATATCTCTAATGAATGCATCCTCCATTGTATGTAGATGCTCTTTTGATGTTCCACTTTCCTCTGCTGATGAATACAAGTTTACTGCAGTGTTATAGGGCAACCTCAAATATTTCATGCAACCCTTACCACATCTTGTGAGAAACATTAATGCCTTGCATGCAAGATTAAACCTTTTTTTTAAACAACCCTTTCATGAAACTTCAATCTTACACGAAACTCAAATCTTACATGCAAAATTCTTAGCCTGTGCGCAACTCAAAATATTTCATGCAACTCCCTTTGCTTAAAATTATTACACGATTTGGAGATCAGATTCTCTCTACATGTTGAACTTCTTCAAATGAGGGGGGTAACCTCTTAGTTATAGTCATCACCAAACCCTGTGCAGAAGATTCATCGTGTTGTGCAAGATTCTCTTCGAGCGCGCAAAACCCCATTTCATGTCACATTGGGCACGCAAGTTTCTTTCATGCAACCTCATATTTCATGCAACTTTTAATCTTCAACATACTTCATGCCTTTTACATTTGTTGATGTTCTGATCCCAAATCATGCCTTGCACGCAAGTTTCCAAACCACCTTATACCTTTCATGCAACTTCCTTTTCCAAAAACATGTTTCCCCATTTTCTGATTTTTTGGCCCACAAATTTGAAAAACACTGTAAAAGGACACCACCTTAGATCTGTTATTTTTGTACCACCTCCATATTTTCCATTCCGTTGTCATCATTCTTTATCAACATGGGTTGTCAAAAATATCTCTAAAACTTGACAACTCACCTTGAGAACCCTCTTTGTCAGCAAAAAACCCAGCTTTGTCAACAAACACAAACACCACAAAAATGGTTCAATGATACCTTGAGGGATTTTTTGCCAACAATTTCCCCCTTTGGGTTTATTGACAACTCTTCTCATAAAAACTCTCTGTACTTTGATACCTCACTAAAGTTCCTTCCATCATCTACCATCATTTTCCTCTTACGATTCAGATAGCGACCAAAGATTCACAGACCACATACTCTAAGCCCACATTATCAATGCTCAGCGTGAGAAACAAGACTAGTATGAAAATTTCATCAATGAATCACTTAATTTATGACACAGATTGTTGACACCATATTGATACCAATGAACTTATTTCATCACGAACCTCATCAGTTGTGATAACTAATCTTTGATCGATCACTTCAAGCATCATCAGATTTGTAAAAATCCTACTCCCCCTATCTTGTTTCTCCCCCTATCTTGATACTCCACCTGTCATCTTCTCCCCATGTATTTGAATGAGACATTTTCTCCTTTCATTAGCCACACTTTCTCTTTTTTTAGGAAGTCACTATTTCTCCCCCTTTTTCAACAAACCCAAAGGTCACTCCTTCGTTGTCTACAACAGAGTAGAAAACAAAGATCATCACATTATGAAAAAAACAAACCATACCTCATGGATAGGGGGGTCCCACATCCACACTTGTTCAAGTGCGGGGAGTCGACTGAACTCCCAGAGCCATTCGATGCCTCTAAAAAGCTTCTTTGGGTAAGGCCTTTGTCAGAATGTCTGTAACCTATAGTTATGTAGGCACATACTCCAACTTCATAATTCACTACTCAACCATTTCCTTGATAAAATGATAATTTATCTCAATGTTACATATCCTTTAATGATAGATTTGATTTTTTCTAATATTTATAGAACTTGAGTTATCACACAAGATTTGGATCAGATACTTCACTTCAACTCCCATATCGTCAAGCTGCTGATTCATCCACAATAACTATGTGCATGCTTGACTGGCCACAATATACTCAACTTCTGTAGTGCTTAATGAAATGCAATATTGATTATTTCTTAGCCAATAAATACACAAACCACAAAGATAAAAGGCACCTCCTGGCCTTGATTTCCTTTCATCCACTAAACCAGCCCAATCTACATCTGTATACACCAAAATCTCTAACTATGATTCATCATTATACAACAAGTCAAAATCCATAGTTCCTTTGATATACCAAAGTATTATTTGTACTGAAACCATGTGTATTTCCATGGGATTTCTTTGATATCACACTACTTAGCATGTGGAGAAAATAATATCAGGTCTTGTCACTTTCAGGTACTGTAAACTTCCAATAATCTTCCTTTATTCTGTTATATTAACTGTCTTTCCATCATCATCTTTGGATAATTTCTTCCAAGTAGAAACCAGATTCATCTTATCCTTGGAATTTTCAATTCCAAATCTTTTCAGAACCTCCTTGGAATATTTGGATTGAGAAATGAACATTTCATTCCTTCCTTGTCTCACCTATAAACCAAGGAAAAATATCCACTCTCTAATCATTGACATTTAAAACTCACTTTTCATTAATTCAGAAAACTGTCTGCATTGATCTTTATCTGATACACCAAATATTATGTCATCGACATAAAAAAACACCATCATCCTTTCATTAATTTCGTTGTTGAAATAGAGATTGTATTCAACTCCACCATGCTGGAAACCAAGCTTCTTCAAATACTAATCAAGCCTTGAGTACCATGCTCTTGGTGCTTGTTTCAGCCCATATAATGCCTTCTTCAGCCGAAAAACCTTGTTCTCATCCTCATAAATTAGAAAACCATTTGGATTATCAATATACACTTCTTCTTCCAGAACCCCATTCAAGAATGTAGATATTACATCCATCTTGAACACTTTGAACTTTGGTTGCACTACAATAGCTTGGAATAATCTGATTGTATCCATCCTTGCAACTGGTGAAAATGTCTCATCGACATCTATTTCGTATATCTGGGAGAATCCTTTGCACAAAAGTAATGATTTGTTTCAAATCACTATGCCATATTTATTTATCTTGTTGTGATAGACCCATTTAGTCCCAATGACATTTTTATCTACTGGCCTTGAAATAATCTCTCAAGTATGGTTCTTCTCAGTATGATCTAGCTCTTCATTCATAGCCTAAACCCAGTTTTCATCTTCAGTTACATCAACAATGCATTTAGGCTCTACCTGAGATAGGAAAGATGTCTGTTGCAGTGATTTCATTCTTCTTGTATGAACTGGAGCTAACTGATCACCAAAGATATTTTTCCTTCCAATTTCAGCTCGAATCCTTGGCTTCTATATAGATACATATTTTTCCTCCTCATGCTCATCATCAGTATCTTCTTCTGAATTATAACCACTTCTGCTCATCTTGTGTTACTTTACTCTTCATCACTTTCATCAAGAAAATGTTCACTATGTTGTTGAGTATTCTATTTATTTTCCACAATAGTGACTTAATTTCTCTTAACTACTTTTCTCAGCCTCTTGTTAAATAATTTGTATGCTTTTCTTTTTTCTGAGTAGCCATGGAATATCCCCTCATCTCCACGTGACTCAAAATTCCTATGTTTCTCCTTATTGAGGATAAATAACATACTTCCAATGATTATAAATTATTTCACTATTTTATTGTTTCCATACCACATCTCATATGGAGTATTTCCTTCCTTTGGACACAACATAGCTTTGTTAGAAATGTAGACCTATGTCAATATTACTTCCTTCCATAACTTCTCTAGAAGGTCATTTTCTATAAGTATTGTTCAAGTCATGTTTTTGATGATCCAATTTCTCATTTCAACCACTCCATTATGTTGGGGAGTTCTCACTTAGGAAACTTGATGCCTTTTACCATGTTTCTTGAGATTACCTTCCACCTAAATATTTGTGAATTATGTACCATTATCAGTATGAAACTTCAGAATTTTCTTTCCAAGAATGATTTTTCACTCCCTCTGGTACTTCTTTAAGAAGATAAACACATCATACTTATGGGAAATAAAAAATTATCTTTCCATTCTTCTATATTCATCAATGAAAATATTTTATTACCTCTTTTAGTCAATTTATCTTGGTGTGATAGGCCCACAAACATCTACATGCACAAATTTGAGAACTCTTATTGACCTCTTTTCCTTTAACTTGTACATATTTATAATTATCTTCCCTTGTTGACAAAAAGTATGTGTATGATCATGTGATAGATGAGGAAGGTCTTTAGCTGCATCACATTTTACCAGATCTTCCAAATATAGTTGGCATAGATGACCAAGTCATTTATGCCACAACTTTTTTTCTTCCTCTCTGGATAGAAAGCACATATCTTCTTCTCCACTTACTAGGTAGACATTTCACTTTGTCCTTTTTCCCTATAGGATCATTTTACCATATCTTCCCTTGACAACACATGTATTCTTGGTAATCTATATAGAATTCCCTGAGTCACACAGTTGACTGACACTGAGCAAATTGTGACTGAGACCTTCTACAACCAAGACATCATCACATCTTATTTTGTTTCCCCCAAACCCATCCTTTCCCAATCCAATTATCTTTAGGCCTTCATCATTTCCAAACTTTACAACTCCTTCTTTGTCATATTTTATGCCTATAACCAGATCCTTATTACCTCTCATGTGAGATGTGCAACCACTTTCAAGGATCCATACACCATAACAGTATGATGCTTTAAGGGAAATTTTAGCAACCACTGCCTTCTCTGCTCTCTTCTTCTTGGTCCATATTGTTGTCATCAAATAAGGAATGAATTGAGAATTATGATCTTTCGCAGAGTATGATGCACCGGATTCATCTTGAAAAGTTGAAAATATATTTTTCATTTTTAACTCACCCATTGGTTTATTGATCTGCTGCTAGTGAACATTTTGATTCTTCTTTTTCACATTCCTTTATATAGTCTATCTACAGTATATAGCCATGTTCCCAAATCCTTTGCACCAAAAAAATGTCCTTCGAAATATGTTCTAAAGAACTTATATCTTTTTGTATGCCACCTCTATTTTTGTACCCTTCGTTATCTCCTAGATATAGAACACACATTTTGTGAGTTTTCCTTCTTTCCAAAGTAATAACACCTAATTAAAGGTGAATTATTGTGTGTCACTTCTATACTGCCAGTATTCCCTTACGTTCTTTGATTTTTCTGATTTTTCTTTGTACCCACATCAATATTTATTCTTGGATCAAGCCCCAAATCAGACTTAACATCTGAGCTTGATTGCTGCTTCTTTCTGGATAAACTACTAGGCTCCTCTTTCATATTTTCAATCTTATGAATGATCTGCTTTCCTGATAACATGCTAGGAATTAGAAGTATTTCTTGGTCCGTAATTTTTTATCATAGACCGAAAAAATCTTCTTCAAGTTCATTTATACGGTTGATTTTATCTTTCATTGTGTTAATCAATCCATCGATCTACCTTTTTTGTTCTTTAATCTTGATTTTATACTCACTAACTGATTCTGATTCCTCTGGTGTTGATGAATTGAGTTTCCCAATTTCTGCAATAAACTCGGTCTTCTCTTCTTCCTACTACTATATATAGAGTTTGGAATCACAAACTACTCTATTGGATTTCTTTGTTTTGGATCTCCAAACATCTATCTTTTCAAGAGATGCCTCTAACTCAACTTGAATATCAACTCTTCCTTCAACTTCTTCTTCTTCATAAATGCCAGTTTCTTAATTTTTATGAGAACTACCAACAATAGCCACCATAGAATTTTCTCCATGATCTTTACAGTTTTCAATCTTTGTAACCTCTTCAACCTCAGACTCATCTGAATCGTCAAATTTTTCTGAAAGAATATTCTTCTTCTTGAATAAATTTCTCTTGAACTATTTCTTCCCTTTCACATAGGAAAAGACTTCTTTTTGAGAATTTCAACTTCTTCATCATCATTATCATCATATTGAAACTTTTTGGGGCACCTTGCTATAATATGACAAACCTTTCCACATATAAAGAATACTAGTGGAATATTCCCTTTAAACTTTTATTTTCCACTTTACAGATTTGAAGAACGGAATGACATCACCCTGTCTGTATCTTCTTCTTCCTGATTATCTTTGATGGTGAGATTTTTCATGGCTTTAAATGACACCACTTTATATTTCCCCTTTTCCACATCCTCGTTATCATAGTTCCTCATTTCATATGCAACCAAGGTACTTTGAAAATTGTCTAATTTTATCTCTTTTGGATCATTATCTTCTAGTACTGAAACATTCAAATTGGACCGAGGTGGAAGTTTTGTCAAGATGTTCTTCATGATCTTTATGTCTTTAATGAATTATCCAATACCTCACATATCTTCCACAATAATATTTACCCTATCAAATAATTTGTCAACAGACTCATTCGGGTTCATTTTCAGATCTTCATACTTAATCCACAACACTTGCATCTTTTCTTCTATAACCTTTGAATATCCTTCATATATGTTCAAAAAAAATTCCCACATGGCATGTGATGTTTTTCAGGAAATCACATTCATATAGATAGCATTGGATTGAGCTCTCCCTAAAGCATTGATTCTCTTGGCGTCAGCACCCAATTCTCTTCATTCAGCTTCTGATAATGCACCACTATTAATATCAGTAGTTATACCATGCATTGCTGTTGTAAACACATACATTCCCAAATATCATAAGTAGTGTTTCATCTAATTATTCCATAGCTGAAAATTTTTCGTGTTGAAGATCAGAATCCCTTTGTGATTGGTGACTGTCATTTGAGAGAGAAAAACTGATATTAACCTTTCCCTCCGATACCAATTTTTAGGTCCACTAGGCTATATACACTGAGAGGGGGGTGAATTAGGGTATGACAGATTAAAACAAAATCCCATTTTTTATCTTTTTTCATTATTAAACAAAACTATCTTCTCTATCCTTCTCATTTAATAGAATAAACAAAGCTCAAATCATGCACAGTACACAGAAATTTTACTTGGTTCACCCTCACTAGCCTATGTCCAAGGAGCATACACTAGCAATGTGTTGATGTACCAAATCCACTATAATCGCACTATTGTTTACAAGTTCGGAGTGGACTCACTATACCTCCTAGTTTACAACCAACCACAATGTGAAAGCTCATTGCTCTCTCAACTGAAGTGTTCTCATAGCTACTTCATAAGATCCAGTCACAATTTATAAACTTGTAGGTCCCTTCAATATCTCTAATGAATGCTTCCTAAATTGTATGTAGATTCCCTATTGATGTTCCACTTTAATCCACTGATGAATACAACTTTTCCACAGTATTACTAGGAAACCTCAAATCTTTCACATAATCCTTACCACGTCTTGCATGCAACTTTAATTCCTTGCACACAAGATTCCATTTTTTTCATGAAACACCCCTTGCGTGCAAATTTAATCTTACATGCAACTCAAATATTATGTGAAACTTTATTAGCTTCTGTGCAACTCAAAATATTTCATGCAACTCCCTTTGATTAGAATTATTATGCGATCCGGAGCTTAGATTCTCTCTAAGTGTTGAGCTTCTTCAAATGAGGGGAGTCAAATCATATTTATAGGTGTCGCTGACCCCTGCATGGAAGATTCACTGTGTCACACAAGATTCTTTTCGAGGATTCAAAACCACATTTGACGTCACATTGGGTGCGAAAGTTTCTTTCACACAACCTCATCTTTTGCGCAACTCCGAATCTTTCTCACACTTCATGACTTTTTCATTTTTCAACATTCTGATCCCAAACCATGCCTTTTATGAAAGTTTCCAAACCACCTTTGATCTTGCGTGCAACTTCCTTTTCTAAAAACATGTTTTCCCATTTTCTGATTTTGAGGCCCAAAAATTTGGCAAACACTGGAAAACGGTGCCACCTAAGATCTGTTATTTTTGTACTACCTCCATATCATCCATTCCTTTTTCATCATTCTTTGTCAACATAGGTTGTAAAAAATATCTCCGAAACTCAACAACTCACCATGTAAACCGTCTTTGCCAATAAACAAACTAGCTTTTTCAACAAACACAAACACCACAAAAATGGTTCAATGTTACCTTGAGATATTTTTTCCCAACATTCATTAGCATCAGTATGTCAACATAGATATATAAGTATCCATGAATATCTGTATCGGTGAGGCCTTTTCATCAGTATCACTGACTCGCCCATCGGTAATTCATTTGAACTATTGTGCATCACCCATCAGCGAGTCATCTATCTATAAATCGATTGAACTATCAATGTTACTGATCATCGATGACTCATCCATCGGTGTGTTTTTTGTTCTATCGGTGAGTCCTGCATTGGTGACTCCTTCGATAGGTGATTCCTTAAACGGTGACTCCTTTGAACTATCGATGTCAGTGACTTTGGAAAACTTAAAAGTGTTTGTCTTATACAGAATAGCCATATTAAGTGAGATTCATAATTGTATGTAAATATACACTAGTAAATATATTGAAACACAAATATCCATAATTTATTGACTTATATAAATATATTATACCATGTGACATAATTTATTCATTTATAAATATTCACTAACCAGATTATCATTACTTAAAACAAAATATGTGAATTATCATGATTTGTAAATTGTAATGATTTGTGATTACTAAAACCACTATCTCACAAAGGATCCAACAATATCTCCCTTTTTGATAATCACAAATCATGGAATTAATGAGTTATACATGATGTTAATGAATAATAATTACTTTTCATAGCATACCAAATAGTGAGTGTGAATTCTCAATATAACTTTAAGTTTTTTCCATTTAAGATCCCCCCAATAATTGTATGAGAGAATATATATATGGTTCTTACAAGATAGTTATATTAGAGAACTTTCATGCTCCCCATTAGTAAGTTGAGTAAGATTAATATATAGTTTATGTTGATAACATTCCATATTTACTAGGCTAGAGTGCTTCTCCTTAGGTTAAGAGTTTATTTCATCCATAGATTTCTCCCCATTTTGGGAATATAAATAAAGTGAAAAGAAACATAAAGGATAAAGAAAAAGAACACAAAGAAACCTGAAACACATTGAAGTAAAATTGATATTCAAGAAAGTACAAAGAGTAAAACTATCAAAATAAAAGTACAGAGCCCTATAAAAGAATGATCTACAGCTAAGGATTGGTATTTTGAGGATATTTCCCTTCGTCTGAAGGGTTAAGAGTGGGTTCAGGATGTGGTGTTGTAAATGTAGGAAGGGATGACCGAAGGGTTACACTAGGTAAAGCAACAGTTGTATGAACATTAGCTTCAAGGCTTAGTCTCTTCTTTTACAGAACACAACTTTGAGGCTACTCTTGGATCACTGGCCTAGCCTGAGATAATGCTTGAGGTACTGTCATCTGAGCAAGAGGTAGGGAACTAGGTATGATGGAAGTAGCGGCAGAGACCACTATAGCTTCAGCCTATACATGAAGGTAGGGATTCAAAATCTTGATAAAATCATTGATTATTTCACCCCCATACTGCATAGCCTTTTTAAAATCCTCCATGTTCTCCATGAAATTTTCCAAAGTGGTTGTAAATTATTTCTACTGAATAAATTTCCTCTTGAATTCCTAAGTCACCGGTGGTATCTTGGGGTTCTCAGCCAAGTACTTAAAGTTGTTATTCAGATTGTGCATGGTGTAGACCTTTGGAAAGAATCTCAGAGTCATTCTGGATAGACCTTATCTATTCTATAATCATAGTCCTAAAGGACCCCATATCAGTAGCAGGCCTGGTAACTCTAGAACTGGATGCACCAGAAATCATCATTCCAAGATCCTATGTCATTTTTTTAAAATATAACTCAGTATATGTGTAACCAGGTTTCTAAGAACTTCTATAAAACCACAAAGTGTTGTTCTGAAATCATTAGACAAAGATATAATTTCATTATCCATTCTATTCACTTCTTCTTGCAGCATTGAATTATGTCCCACAATGGTCTCAGCTATAGTGATTAGGTTGGACTGTATCTCCTGAATTACCATTCTTGCAATCCTATAAGCATCAACCTATGAAATACTCATAAAAGTAGAAGAATCATTTCTAACTCCAATAGAATATTTCACAGATTCACATGCATCTTCCTTGAATTGTGAAATATTAGCCTTGATGATATAGTCCCTAGGCACTGAAGGTACAACTGGTTCATCACTGGTAGGAAAAACAGGTGAAGTGTGAGAAATCAGTTCCACATAAGATTGTAGAGAAAGAGGGGATACCATCTCCTCATCTGAATAATAATCCAGCCCAAATAGGATATATCTTGGATTTCTATTCCACTCACTAGAACATGTCAAATCTCTAGGATCCACAGTATCAATTATTACTCCAATTCCTTGAGGAGCATACTCATTTTGAGATTCACCTTCTTCTTCTTATAGACATCCTTCCAAAATAACATTCTGAGGAATTGGTACTATCTAAACTTCAACTTCTTCTTTTACTCCAGCCACTCCAACCACTCCAACCACTTGAGGCTCTCCCTCATTCTAAGGCACTAAAACAATGTGAGCTTCAACTTCTTCCTCTTGACCTCCATCAATAATATCATTATGTTCCTGAATGATACCTTGAGAATCTTTAGGGTGGTCATGTCCATCCTCATTTCTAGAATCTCCATCATCATGTCCATCATGACCAGTATCATCTTGTCCAATAGGATCAACATTATCCTATTTACCTGCCCCATCATCATCTTTCTACACAAACTCCCCCTAAACTAACATCTTCTTGTCCTGATTTTAGTGATTAACTCACATTATCACCATCATCATTCTCATAATAATCATTATATTCCCCATAATTGTCAGACTTAATCACATAACCTTCAACTCCAGAGACTTTAGTCTCTTCCTCATCTTCATCATCCAATAAACATTCTCAAGAAGGTATTTCTAATGGTGGACTGGATGATCCATATAACATGTCTTTAGAGATTTAATCAATATTTTGGGCACTCCTATCATCTATAGGAGATCCCTATTCTCTTGGAAGCTAAGGCTCATCTTCCTATTCATCTGAATATACAACCTGTTCACCAAGTTTAAGACTTAGATCAGTTTGGTCCCTAGGTCTGATAGGATGATCAATAGGACTATAATCCTCATACAGTTTCTCTTCATATACTACCCACATTATCTTACTTGGGTTCCAAAATATCTTCATCCTTTTGTATATGTCTTTGTGAAGGAAAAACCCACTAAAATTATTGATCACCTCATCTCTATCCTCCACACATCCTAGCTTATTCAAAATTGCAGAAATCATCTTCAAAAATTATAAATAGGTTACCTTTTTAGAGGGTTTGATAATATCACAAATGTGTACCATAGGGTACCTACATATGTTCACTTTTACCTCATTCTTCAACAAATAAATCAAGAAGACATAATGATACTTCAAGGTAGAAAAATCTCCCTTCCTTAGGTTGATTTGGTGTTGGATAAATTTGAAGAGAATTATGGCCTCTCCATATAACTCTGAAGCTATCAACCTCCCTGACTCCTAATTTATTGTCAAATCTTTTAATTCATTTTCATAAGAAAATAAATCTGAATTTCATGGAATGTTACCCTGTTAGTTAGAAAATATTCCCTCATGAGTCATCTTTAAGCATTCATCTCACTCCCTTGAACAAAAAGAAATTTCCTTTCCCTTTACCACTGACTTCATCCAAGACTCCTCGTCTCCTTCCAAAGACACTTCCAAGTTGATATAAAATTAGTTCACCATATTGGGATAGAAAGTTCTCTCATTTTTTTCAAACCAGTTAATCCACCCCTGTGATTCCAAAACTTTCAACAAGAGAGACTTTATCAACAATAACCTCTCGGTAGACACTTCTTTCTCTAGAGTTACTATGAAGCTTCCCAACTCTAGATTCACATAACCTGTGGCACCACTTGATTCTCCTTTCTGACATTTAGCTAATGAAAATTCAATTAGTCCTTCCATCACAAACTTTTTCCTCTCTATTATGATGGTTCATGTTTGAAGAAATAAGTCTAAAGGTCAAAGGTTTCAAGGTAGAGTGGGTACTGAAAGGTCGAAGTGTAGATCGATTTAATTTTATCATTTAGGGATTGTACTTCATAGAAATAAAAAATATAATAATGGTAAAATAAAAATAATTAAACTATGTAATTTTAATTAAAATATACAGATATATAGATTTATAAAAAACCTATCAGTGTCGGTTTCACTCTAACGGTAGCAGTCTCACCGGATCGGTTTCACTCGATTGGTTTCACTCGAACAGTTTCACTTGAATTGTATCACTCAAACGATTTCACTTGATCGGTTTCACTTGATCAGTTTCACCTAATTGGTGTCACATGATCAGTTTCACGTGATCAATTTCACATGATCAGTTTCACCTGGTCAGTTTCACCTGATCGGCTTCACACGATCGGTGTGACATTATCAGTTTCACAATAATTAGTGAAGAAGACAAACAAATTTTTCAAAGGGGATAATGTTGGGTAGTTTAAATCATGTCCTATTGTCTCCTATTGACCGGTCAAAGTTCTGATGCTCTGCTAATGTGTACAGAAGCACTCGGATCGAATCCTCGGCGATGATACTTTTTTATAGTTAGTTGTTTTTAGATAATTGTATTCTAATTGGGGGATTTGTTTGCAGAGCTTATGAAATAATTTATGAATGATGTTTGATTTAACAAATTGATAAATATTGCGGTGGGTTTATCATTAGGTAGTTAAGATTTTCATATCCATGATCTTTGCTTTATATTGCATTAAATTAACACCCATGTCACAAGTTGACGTTGATTGGAATTCCTAGGTGTTAAACCATTAATCCAAGACTTAACATAACTAGGGTTTTAATCTCAATCAGTACTTGATTGTGGTAGTGTGTTTATGGTTCCAATAATCCATGGAATCCATATGTTAAACAAAACAAGTCATTAATCCATTACATGCTAAGTTCAATATACACAATGTTAATTTGAAGAATATTCATCGAGCAAAAGCTCTCAATCACTTAACATACCTAAATTATAACTCAACCAAATCAGAGATCTACTCATACATTAAAATGATTTATAATCTGGTTATAATGATTATGATGATAAATTAAGAAGATAATAAAAAGAAATGGATAATAAAAGAGTTTTGCGTCGAACACACACACACACGAATGATGATGAGAATTAAAAACGAACTTTAGATTGAATGAGAAAGCAAAATAAGGGAAGGATATTCATCTGTACTTAAACTATTTTAAGAAAATTAACATTAAACTAAAGAAGTTGGATGAGAATAAGAGATATTGAACAAGAAAATTAAATTAAAATATAATTAAAAATAAAGAGATTTACAAGATTACAAAAATGAAGAACACAAAAGTAAATGAAAATGAAGAGAGGAGGAAAGGTATCTAAAGTTAAAACTTGAGTATGGAAGGTCCTCCCAAGACCTTGGAAAGGATTTGGTCATTAAAATATGTGATCCTCTATTCTTAAATGCCAACTCATTTGAATGAGAGGAGGGGGTGAATTTATATCCCACGGAAGTGAAGTGTTTCCATTTTCAATCTGTCCATCCAATTCGCTCGACAATTTGGATGTAGAGACAGCCAAATTTAGAGATGTATCCTTATTCAAAGTTGTGGATAATAATTTTGTCTGAACTCTATAAAAATTTAGAGTCATTTGGACCTATGGATCCAACGTTATGTTTGTTTGATTAAACAAAGTTAAACTATCCATTTCAATCCATGTGTTTTCAAGGGCCAAAATGTGAATTGATTTTGGAATAAGAAGATGCCTTAAAATCTGAATTATTTCTTCAGAAAAGTCAGTCTTCTATTTCTCCTCTTTCACACTACAAAATCTTTATGACTAGATCAGGAGAAATCCCATGAATACTGTACTGATTTTAATTCTCATCCAGAATTATGGGATGAGATTAAATGAATCATTTGGGCCCTTTGTATTTGGATTTGGGCCTTGAAATTTTTATCTAAGACTCCTTACATTTTCAACCAAACTTTGGAGGAGAATAATGTAATTTGGACTTCCTGATGGATTCCAGCAATTAAATCTTCAAGGATGGGCCAGTTTCTTCACAGATTTTGTGGGTCTTCTTTTGGGGTCTATATGGGCCTTCAAATGAAAGAATTGTCCCATGATCCCTTCTAATGAAATATTGTATATTGAATATGGAATGTAGAAACATAGTAACCACGAAATTTGGATCAGTAGGGTAATATTTATAAATGAAATAGTAAACAGACTCAATTGGACTACATCTAAAAATGCTCAAAAATTACACTTAGTATTAAAATATTAATATTTCACATAAATTATGCACATTTCATATAAAATCAGTAAAGGGAGTATATAATGAGTCATGAAAATATTAATAACATCAACTCCCCCACACTTAGTATTGTGCATGTCCTCATGTCCAACAAATATAAAAACATGACAAAATCATTTTTACTCACCAACAAATATTAAAATTTTGCTTTCCCCAATCAGGGGAGGTTTAGAAAATTTCACTCATCCATATTGAATTCCACCACAAGTTGTTACAGAAACAATTTTCCAAAAGATAATTCATTTTTTCATGCTCAAATTTAGAAATGGAAAATGGTGGCACACACAATTTACTCCTCTCAAGATGATAAAATTATTTTATGGAGATTCTCTCATTCACCAACCAAAAGTGAAAATCTTAGAGTTTAAAAGAGATCTCAGATTCCATTACATATCCTAAAGTGCTCAAAAATTAAGAGGTCTTTTTAGGTTTTTTCCTATGGCTATGGTATGGTAGGAAGATGATATCCAAAAGATAAGAAAAAGGGGGTAAAGCACCAACATAGAAAAAGCAATGCATATTTTTTTTTGAAATGAAACATGGAAGGAAATGAAAACACATATTTACAAGGGAATTATTGTGTGGAGAAAGATACAATAGGGGAAGAAAATTTGAATTGGATGAGAGGATGATATATTTACAAACCATGAAACTTTTCCTAATGACATAAGAATATAATGCTGGTGTTCTTTTTTTCTTTTCTTTTCTTCTTTTTTTTTCATTTTTCGAAAGTTGAACTTGAAAAAGATCACACACTCATATCCAACCCCATTATTGAACTCCTCATGATATTAATTTTAGTAGTTATAAAAAGATCAAAGGTTGAGGAAGCGTGATTTTTGACATACCCAAGACACAACCCAATTTCTTTTTTTGATTTTTTTTGATTTTTTTTTATTTTTATTTTTAATTAATTTTTTTGAAAACATGTCATTAAAATTTGAATTATATGTCATAATCATATACACATTCCAAAAAACACACTAAATGAAAACCTCTCCCCCACACTGAAATGGATTTTTTCCCTCAAGCATATGATAACATGGTGAAATCAATAAAGGGTACCCAAAATGAAATCCATTCCCCCCAGACTTAAATTTCAAAAAAAAAAGATATGAAATGAAAATACATTTTGATATTGGGTGGGAAAATGTATTGGGCTTGTAATATGGATATCAAAGAAAAGTTTTTCATAGGCTCAAAGGAGCTTTCAAAAGGAGGATTAATGTAAGGGAAATGGGAGGCTATTTGGCTATTGTGATTCTCATGTGGTCCAGAAAATGCCTCTATCATTTTAATGTACACTAAAGTAATAAATTCATCTTGAAGGTCCACAAACTTAAGACTCACAAATGGGGGTGAAAATGTACATTTTGAAAATATGTTCATAGGTAGCATTGTCCTAAAAGTAAATGTTGTTTCTCATAGGTGGGGAAAAGCATTTTCCAAATCAATAACTGATCATTCAAAATGTATTATTCTTGACACAAAATTATTTATCCAAATATATGATTAAAACAAAAAAAATTAGATTAAACCATGTCTTTTGAATCCCCAAAATGGTTGGAAATAATTTTAAAATTGAAGGTGAGTAAGTATGACTCTTTTGGTTTTTTAACATTTTTTTATTTTTTAGTCTTTTTTAGTGTTTTTTAAAATACACACCCACAAAAAAAGATAAAGAGAAAAATAAATGGTTTTATGAAGAAATTGGTAAAAAAAATTAAAGATGGAGGAAGAAGAAGAGAGAGTGAGAGATAGGAAGAGAGAGAAAGGGAAAGAGGTGCACCTGGTTTGGATTTGGTGGGTTGTCGTCTCCATCCGGTGGTGGGTCTACTGTGGATTCGATGGAAGTCGATGTGGTTCTAGGATTATGGGATGTTACTTGAAAAAGAAAAATCATTATTCATCTAATGAAAAACTAAAAAGAAATTAAAATTTCATAAAAGTAAAAGAAAACATGGGTTTCCTCCCAAGAAGCATTGCATTTATTTTTCTAAAGGTGGAAAGTTGTAGTGGACTACCCATAGTATGATGGTGGCCATCATATTTTCTCAATTCTAGTGTGCTTACAGAAAAAAATTTCTTTTTGGAGGCCTGATGATTCATTGGATAATTTCATCCCTTCCTTGTTGTTTCCCTTGCAATTAAACAGGGGTGGAAATAAAATATGACTATCCTCCCTTTGGTCTTCAACGTGAGAAATTATTTCATCCACCAAGTGATGATTTTCAATGCTTGGAAATTTAGAGAGATGTCTCAATTATGATGGTTCATTTTTGTAAGGATCAGATAACACAAAACCACAGTATGAGATCCCAATTGTTATTGACTCATTTATTTCATCACTTAACGATGTAGAGTAATGAGGATCATTGGAGTCATAAGACTGAATAAATTTTTCAATATCCTTTATTTCAATGTTGTTCTCCGAATAATGGTCAATTTCAACCTCACCAGTGATCACTTTATTAATTACGGAACAAATCACACAACCTTCACACTCATTGGGACAAGATAAACACATTTGTTTAGGGTTAACCTCCAATATAACAGAATTTTCAAAATCATGGATAGGAAATAATGAATGTTGGATAATCTGATTTGAATCAAAAAATGAACAAGCTTGTTAAATTTCCCCATTACCATCCACGTTGGACCAGTGGATTCCAGAGGTTATATGGGATTCCAAAGAGTTTTCAAGATCCTTTATATTAATGGAGTTTTTATTTGTAATGTCAATATCAACTTCTCCATTTATGACTTGGTCAATGAGGATGAAATATTCAAAAACTCCTTTATCAGTAGAACAAGAAGGATGTGATGGATTGGGATTCAACACACTCTTAGAGAGAGTTTCAGAAGAATGGATAGAGAATGCATATTCATTCTCTAATGGGTATCGCAAGGATTGAAAAATATTGAACTTGACCAGTTGGTCACTAAATTCCATGGATAAGATGCCAGCATGGACATCATTTTTTGTTTTATATTTCATAAGGAAATTTCTTGTTATAATTAGACGAGATTGTCTAGAATTTGTCTCACCTTCCATGTCAAGGACATAGAAGTCAGTTGGGAAGATAAGATCATTAACTCGGACAAAGACATCCTTGATTATTCCCTCAGGACTGGTTGTGCTTCAATTGGATAACTAAATGAAAACACCCGTTGGATGTAAGGTACCTAGACTAAGGTTTGAGAAGATGGATTTGGGCATGACATTAATTAAGGCTCCTGGGTCTATGAGTGCATCATCAAAGTTAGAACTTCCAATTGGGTATGGAACCATAAAATTCCCTATACCTTTTCAATTTATGGGAATAGACTGGTGGGTGGAAACATTTTCGAATTTCATAAGTTACCTCTTATGGGTGCATAATTCCTTAAGAAACTTTGCATACTTAGGAATTTGTTTTATGGCATCTAATATGGGAATGTTTACTTCAACATGTCTAAACATGTAAAGAATTTTAGGATCGGGTTTAAAGGACTTATTTGGATTAGAAACAGCTTGATGAATATGAATTAGTTTCCTTAGTGGAACAGAAGGAGGTGAGGGAATGGTTTTAGATTCCTTTTCAAGTTTCTTTTTCTTTTCATTTTCTAGGTTAACATTTAAAGGGGGGTGGAGGAATTATCTTGAGGCATAGCAATTCTCTGATCTAAATTCAATTTAACTTACATTACCCTTGGGGTTGGGTAATGGTTGAGCTGGAAGTTGGGAATAATTGGATGGTTTATGCTGACTAAGGTGGGATGCAAGTTGATAAATTTGGGTTTTGGTGTTCTTTAGGCTGGAATGGGTGAAGGAGGAAAGATATTCTACTGTACATTTCCATGGTTTCCTGGAAGAAGAGGCTTGTCCCAAATTGGGATTACCTAGATTTTGGTTCTTGGGAAAGCGATTCTATTGGTTCTGGAATTGGGAAGGCTCGGTAGGATATTGGAATCCAGGAGGAGGATTGTTCCTTTGAGGTTGAGGAATTAAAGGATAAGTTTGTTGTAAGTTACCAACACCTTGACCATATTGGAACTGGTTTGGGTTTTGATGAGGTAATTGAGGTGGATGAGAGACAGAATTATCATACCTCAGGCCTTGGTTATAGGAAGAAGAGAAGGGCTCAAAGTGAGGTTGGTTAAAGTTTCTAATGAACTAACCTGATTGTTGAGGGTTGGTGTTCCTCTGAACATATGCTGCATTTAGCTCCATTGTTCTAGATGAGTTGGATTGATCCTCTTGAATTTGTGGACATGTTTTAGTTGGATGAGATGGAGAGTTGTATATTCCATAGTTTTTGACAGGTCTAGGAAAAATTGATTGTGGAGAAGATGAAGTTGGGGCTTTGGTAGCCATAGGTAGTTGTCGCACAGCACCTGTAAGTTCACTCATCCACTCTATCATCGTGTTCTCCTCTATCGACTAATTATCTGGTGCTTTTTTGACTTGATCATGTTCTCGAGTATGGAATTTTTGTGTGTTCACAGCCATGTTGCTTATAAGATCTCTTGCAGCTGCAGTAGTTTTATCAATAAGAGCACCGCCACTTGTGACATCAATGAGGGTTCTCTCCATAGCCAATAACCCCACATAGAAGTATTTGATCATGATTTGGTCAAGTATTTGGTGGTGTGGGCAGGTTGTAATAATCTTTTTTAACCCAGTACTCATGGAGTGATTCATTTGGGAATTGACAAATACCACTTATTTCCTTTTGGATAGAAGCAGTACGAGAAGCATGAAAGAATTTCTCTAAAAATAGTCACTTCATGTCATTCCATGTGGTTATGGAACCAGGAGGGAGGTAGTAAATCCATGACTTGGTAGTGTTAGCTCGAGAGAAAGGGAATGCTCAGAGTTTGATTTGTTCCTCGAAACCCCCTTGAGGCTTCATGTTAGAGCACACCACTTGGAACTCATTAAGGTGGATATGAGGATCCTCACCGGCTAGCCTGTTGAAATGAGGAATAAGATGAATCAAACTCGATTTGTGTTCGAAGTCAGCCTCTATGTAGGGATATTGAATACCAAGAGGTTAGAAATTTATATCAGGGGTAGCAAGTTCTTTAAGTGTTTATTCCCTAGGATTATCCATATCTAATTCAACTGGTTGGACAAGGACTGGTTCTTGAATGAGTTGATTATCTCTTAAGTTCCTCCAAAGTTAGAAAACAGTTCGCTCAATTTCAGGGTCAAAAAAATATAAGGTATTTTTTGGGAGGCTACGGGGAAATTAGAGAGATTTGGAAGAAAGATGAAGACAATTTTTTTCTTTGTGTTTTCCATTTATGATTTTTATGAAGAAGGCGGGTTTTTCTTTGTATTTTTTTCAAATTTTTTCTTTTAAAATTTTATTTTTTTATTTTTTTTAGAATAACTAGAAACTAATGACTACTTAATTTCACCATCCATGGAAATAGTTCCATTTGAAAGAACGCCCGATTTTCACCTATCGATCGGTCTATGTTTCAGTGCTCTGCTAATGTTTATATCAGCACTCAGGTCGAATCCTCGATGATGATACTTTTTTATAGTCGGTTGTTTTTAGTTAATTGTATTATTATTGGGGGTTTGTTTATAGAGCTTATGAAATAATTTATGGATGTTTTTTGATTTAACAAATTGATAAAGATTGGGGTGAGTTCATCATTAGGTATTTAAGCTTGTGATATCCTTGATCTTTGCTTTATATTGCATTAAATTTACACCCATCTAACAAGTTGACATTGATTGGAATTCCTAAGTGTTAAAGAAATAATACAATCCTTAACTTAACTATGATTCTAATCTCAATAAGTACTTGATTGTGGTAGTGTATTTATGGTTCCAATAATCCATGGAATCCATATGTTAAACAAAACAATTCATTAATCCATTGCATGCTAAGTTTAACAAACACAATGTTAATTTGAAGAATATTCATCGAGAAAAAGCTCTCAATAATTTAACATACCTAAATTATAACTCAACCCAATGAGACATTTACTCAGTCATTAAAATTATTAGTAATCTGGTTATAATGATTATGATGATAAATTAAGAATATAAGAAAAATAAAGGGATAAGAAAAGAGTTTTTCATTGAACACACACACACATGAATGATGATAAGAATTAAAAACGAACATTAGATTGAATGAGAAAGCAAAATAAGGGAAGGGTATTCAACTGTATTTAAACTATTCTAAGAACATTAATATTAAACTACAGAAGTTGGATGAGGATAAGAGATATTGAAGAAGAAACTTGCATTAAAACAGAATTACAAAGAAAGAGACTTAAAAGATTACAAAAATGAAGAACACAAAAGTAAATGAAAATGAAGAGAGGAGGAAAGGTATCTCGAGTAAAAACTTGAGTATGGAAGGTCCTCCCAATCCCTTGGAAATTCTTTAGCATTCCCAATCTGTCCCTCCACATCGCTCGACGATTTGGACATCCAGATAGCTGAATATATACATATCTTATTCTTCAAAGTTGTAGATAAAAATGTTTTCCGACCTCTCTCAAAATTTGGAATCATTTGAACCAATATAGCCAAGGTTATGGTAGTTTGATTAAACAAAGTTAAACTGTCCATTTCAATATATTCTTTTTTAATGGCCAAAATGTTAATGTATTTTGGTATATGAATATGCCTTCAAATCCGAATTATTTATTCAGAAAATTTAGTCATATATATCGTCACTTTCACAATGAAAAATATCAGCTTGATTTGATGACTAGATTAGGAGACATGTCATGAATATTGTACTGATTTTAATTCCCAACCAGAATGATTGGTTGAGTTTAAATTAATCATTTGTGCCCCTTGTATTTGGAGTTGGGACTTGAAATTTTTATCCAAGACTCCTTACATTGTTCCTAGAACTTTGGAGGAGAATAAAGGGATTTGGACTTTCTGATGGAGCCCAGAAATTAAGTCTTTATGGGTGAGAAAGTTTCTTCACAGATTCTGTGGGTCTTCTTGTGTGGTCCATATGGGCCTTAAAATGGAATAATTGTCCCATGATCACTTCTAATGAAATGTTTTATATTGAATAAGGAATGCGGAAAAAATAGTGACCACACAATTTGGATCAGTAGGGTGAGATTTATAAATAAAATAGTAAACTGAATCAATTGGACTACTTCTAAAAATGGTCAAAAATTATACTTAATATTAAAACATTAATATCTCATAAAAAGTATGCACATTTCATATAAAATCAGTAAAGGGAGTATATAATAATTCATGAAAATATTAATAACATTAGTATTCTTTATAGATTTATCATTCCTATTTCATGTCTGGTGTAGATCATTCTCTGAGAGTTTAAGGGTTTGGAAAAAATGTAAACAAGTTGATGTTCAGTCCCAATAAATTCAAGAGTTATATCAACTTTTTGAAAATGGTCTCTCAAAAATTAATGTCTTACATCAATATTTTTTTTTAATAAGAAATTGGATTGTTAAAATTGTTAATAGCACTTGTATTGTCACAATTTATGAGGATATTTCTGAATTGAAATCTATAATCTAATAAAGTGGGTTTCATCCAAAAAATTTGTGCACAGCAACTACCAGTACTAATGTACTCTACTTTAGCTGTTGATAATGCAACAAAATTTTTCTTTTTATTACACCAAGAAATTAAAGACTTTCCCAAAAAGTGACATGTTCCCAAGGTGCTTTTTCTATCTAACTCACATCCACAAAAGTCAAAATCTGAATAACTAACCATATCAAAAAAATTCCTCTAGGGTAAAAAAATACAAAATTACTTGTATATTTGAGGTATTTATAAACTCTTTTAACAAAATTTAAATGTGACTCCTTTGGGTTTTCTTGAAATCTTTCACACATACACACACTGAACATGATGTCTGGACTACTAGCAGTTAAGTAAAGAAAACTCTCAATCATTCCTCTCTAAGAAGTTTGATCAATAGATTTCCCATTTTAATCAAGAACCATCTTACATGTATAACACATAGGTGTTTCACTACTCTTAATTCCATCAAATACATGTCTATTTAAAAGATCTTTAGTATATTTTCTTTGATTTATAATAATACCTTCTTTGTTTTGAAATATTTGAAATCCCAGAAAAATTTTAAGTTTACCCATAAAACTCATTTCAAACTCACTTTGCATCATTTTTTAAAAATCATTGAATAAAATTTTTTTAGAAGATCCAAAAATAATATCATCTACATATATTTGAGTTATTAAAACATCTTTAGAAAAAAAAATATAAATAAATTTGGATCTAAAACTCCTTTTTTAAAACATTTTGAAATAAGAAAGTTACTTAAAATATCATACCAAACTCTTAGAGCTTGTTTAAAACCATATAAAGCTTAAGTTAATTTGAAAACATGTTTCAGAAAATGTGGATTTTTAAAACTTGGGGGTTGTTCAACAAAAAAATCCCCAATTATATAATTATTTAAGAATTCACTTTTGACATCCATTTGATAAAGTTTGAAATCCAAGTGTTCTGCATAAGAAAGTTAGACTATAGTGGATTCAATCCTAGCTACTGGTGTAAAGGTTTTCTCATAATTAATTTCCTCTTGTTGATTATAGATTTGGGAAACCAATATAGCGTTATTTTTAACTATATTTCTAGCTTCATGTACTTTATTCACAAACACCCATTTAGTTCATATGATCAAGGTATCTTTCGGTCTCTCAACAAGCTTCTAGACTTTATTTATCTCAAACTGATTAAGATATTATTGCATATCCATCACACAAAATTCATCATTGATTACATCATTGATATTTTTAGGTTCATGTTGTGATAATAATACTTGATGTTCAACCTGATTTCTCAAAGAATCTCTAATTTGAGTTCCTCAATCTAAATCTCAAACTATATCATCTAAGGGATGGTTTTTAAGGGTTCTAGTTAGTATAGTAAAAGTAGGGCTAGTTATTTTAGGTTCATCACTTGGCTCTGATTCATTATGGTAAGAATCTGAGAAATTTCCAGAACTAGAATTTTTAACAGATTTCTTTATAAGGTGGTTAGAGTATTTTTTTTATTAATGAAAAAATTGGACATATGCTCTTAAAGACTCCCAAGTGAGTTCTTAGGTTTATGTGGATCTGTTTCATCAAACTTGACATGTATATATTCCTCCACACATTTGGTTCTTTAATTAAATACTCTATATGATTTTCTTGATTTTGAATATTCAAGGAATATTACTTCATCACTTTTGGGGGAAAATTTATCTAGATTATCTTTAGTGCTAAGAATATAAACCTTACATACAAACACTTCAAAATAATTAACCTTGTGTTTCCAATTATTCCACCACTCATAAGGAGTTTTCTTAAGGATATATTTGATTAAGACTCTATTTATTATGTAACAAGATGTATTAATAGCTTCAGACCAAAAGTAAATTGGTAGGTTATATTCAATGAGCATAGTTCGGGCAATTTCCTATAGGGTTCTATTTCTTCTTTCTAAAACATCATTTTGTTGAGGTGTCATAGGGGCAGATAAGTTGTGCCTATATCCATTTTGTGATAAAAAAGATTAAAAGTATTTATTTTCAAATTCATGACCACAATCACTTCTTAAGGATTAAATTTTAAGTTCACTGAGATTTTCTACAGTCCTAGCATACTTGGTAAAATTAGAGCAAGATTCACTTTTGTGAGCTAAGAAAAAGGTCCAAGTATACCTAGAAAAGTTATCTACAAGAACATTAACATAATTCTTACCATTTAGACTTGAAACCCTAGATGGTCCAAACAAGTCCATGCGAACCAACTCGAGAGTTTGACAAGTTATAACTTGTTTTTTTGGTTTGAAAGAGATTTTATGTTTCTTTCCTTTTTGACTCAGATTACACACTCTATTGTCTGGAAACTCTAATTTGGGAAGGTCCTTAACTAAACATTTTCTGGATAATTTATTAATGGAGTTTACATTACAATGTCCTATTCTTCTGTTCTAGAGCCAATACTCTTTGTAAACCGTACTTTAGAAGGAAACATTATGTGATGCTCATGTGTATAAATTTATAGCATATACATTATCATTTCTAAGAGTAGTAAATACTAAGTTATTTTTGGCATAAAAAAACTGGGAATGAATAATTTTTAAATATGACATTAAATACATCATCACATAGTTTAGATATGATAAGCAAGTTATATTTTAATCCATCAGCATAAAGAAATATGGAAATTGAAATAGAGTTAGGGTTACCAATCTGGCCTAAGCTAATGATTTTTCCTTTACCATTGTCACAAAATGTGACATGTCCTCCATCAATCCTGATGAGATTCAGGAATATTGAGTGGTCTCCTTTCATGTATCTTAAACATCCATTTTCCAATTTCTAAAGATTTCTACAGGAACTCTTTAGGCAGTTTACCTATAAAATAATTCATCCAAGAAAAGATTTTGGTACCCATATTTGTCTGCATCCAGAAACATTAGTAATAAAGGATTTAGGAACCAAAAATTATCTTATGGGTTTCCTATATATAGAATGTAATTTATTTAAAAAATAAAATTTATTTAGTCCTGAAAAACTTGATGCAATAAAAGATTTTTCAAAACTGGAACTTGCAGTAAAATCTTGATTTTTGGATAGAGAATTAGATTTTCCATATTTAGTTATAAAATGTGTTTTTGAAAAATTTCTTTTTCCTAGATGATATCTTATTACAGTATAATACCTAAGAGTTATATCTTTACAAAGTAACTAAGTAAGTTTGTTTTTCCCATTAGTAAACTTTTCTAGATCCTTGTTTAATTGATCATTAGATAACTTTAGGTCATTATTTTCCTTTAGTAGTTGTGAATTTTTCCCTTTCTCAACAGTAAGTTCATATTTAATATTTGTAGAGAGTGCATGATATTTCTTTAATGATTTATAATTATCCTTCAGTTCATTACAAATTTCTTCTAGCATATTACAATACTCAAATAGTTCATCATTTTTCATATTTTCATATTCAGATTCATCTCTTGAATAATATTAATTAGGTACAAGAGAGTTTAAGAGTACCTCTGAGGAATTTTTCATAAATCACATGTTTTCCATATCTTCTTACTCATTCTAAGAGGAAGCAGATTCATTGAAGTTTACATTGGATGCACTCCAGGTGGCCTTCATTACTTTCTTATATTTCCTATATTTATACTCATACTTCTTTTTATATTTTAATTTAGGACAGTCATCTTTGACATGCCCTCTCCTTTTGAATTCATATAAAACTATTTCTTCTCATTTGTCAGGATTTTTCAAATCCTTTTTTTCAATTTCCTTTGTGGTCATATTTTTTGTTATAGTTTGTCTTCTTGAAGAAATTTTTATTTCTATAAAATTTTCTAAATCTCTTGGATAGTTGGTCCATTTCCTCATCACTATCTAAATATGATTCTTCACTACTTATGCTCTCAATATTATCTTGAACTCTATCTTTGTCTTTGCTTTTGGAAGTGGTGGTCTTGAAGGCTATAGGTTTTCTCTTTGTCTCTTCTTCCTCTTGATTCACTTTTAGTTCCTCTTCATACATCCTTAATTTTCCAATTATTTCCTTAACTAGTATCTTATCAATGTCACATGATTCTCTTATGGATACTGATGTTCCTCTCCATATCTCTGATAATCATCGCAGAATCCTCATGATATGCTCCTTTGTTTTAGAAACTCTTCCTAAAGAAATCATGGTGTTCATAATATCACTGAACCTGAGATAAATATCAGAAATATTTTTATCTAGATTCATTCTAAAATTGTCATATTTAATATCATAAGTATTGAACCCCATCTCTTTCATATTAGTTGTTACCTCATTGGAAATAGAAAAAGTGTCCCCAATCTCATGAGCAGTTTTACAAGAAGAAATGTGAATAAATCCTTCATCTCCTAGTGCACAGTATATAGTATTCATTGCTTTATAGTTATTTTTATAGGCATTCTTGGTAGCTTCATCCCAAGTGGATATAGCAGTTCCAAGGATTTCATATTTACTCTTAATAGCAGTCCAGATTTCAAATCACATTCTTTCTAAATGTATTTTCATTTTAAGCTTCCACTGAGCATAGTTTGTTCCCTTTAAAAAAGGCAGTCTATTTGTAGCAGATCCTTATAATATATTGTTCATAATACAATTTTGGAAAATATTTCAAAGAGATAAAAATTTAGAAATAACAAAAAAAAATAAGATCTTTGAAATACAACTACAATCAAATTTTAAAAAGGTTTTAAAACATAAAATTTCCTAATACCTATGATACCAAATGTTGGTTAGAGTAGAAAACTCAAGAGGGGGTGAATTGAGTTCCTATAGAAATTTATATTAAAGATTGGAAATTTAAAAAAATTTACCCCAATTAAAAATATAATCTAAGTCGGTTTTTAGTGAATTTATAAGAGTCTTGAATGTTCAATTAATTTTCCAAAAGATTAATTAGTTCTCAGATATACTAATCTAAATATTAATATAACTTTTGAAACTAACCTACTGGTTCAAAATAGTTATAAATACTTGCTAAACTAACAATAATATTTTGACTTTATTTGAATGAAATTTGTTATAAAACATAGTAAAATAAAATAAAAATAGTCACAGAAAAAATTAAAACAAGAGGTTCAGTCTCAAGATGAGACTTATTCTTATCTACTTGGTGATCACATACCACTAAGAAGTTTAAATTAATAAACAAGTTTGATCCACACCCTAGATCTGGGTTCACAATAGCATGCAAGGCTATATAGGTCACACTTGACCTCTACCACATTTCTTTGTGGGAAAATCAACAAACAGGTCACACACAACATCTTCAACAGTTCTATGTGGGATACAAAAGGATAAATATAGTGTGAGATTTTAATATATCATGTATCCTCTAGTTATGCAGAGGAGTCAGTGTGTGTGTAATAGACAGATAAACACACTACTTAGAAATGTAATTAAACAAACACAACAGAGCTAAAGATATAGAGTAACGTTTAAAATTCTTTGTGTGTTATGTAGTATAGATCTGGGCTCGTTTGATGTAGTGGAATTGAATTTTGAGACCTCTTCTGGATGTTGTCTCCAAAATATAGTGTCGAATCCTCTTTGTTCTGGCTTCCAGGAGTGTAAAATGTTCAGCTTCTTGTTCAAATGATGTTCACGGTAGTTCAGTAGGTTTTTCTTCACTTCTTGATCTCCACGTATGTTCTTCCTTTGAGTTCTTGGGTTTTTGAAAGTATTCTTGAGAGTTGAAAGAGTTCTTCTCTTTTACACACTTTCTTTTCTTACAGTTATTCTCTATGTATTTTCTTGTGTATCGAATTATTCAACTGGTAATTATTTTATACTTTGAGGTCCAATAGATATAATGATCTCCCCACATTCATGTATATCATATTGTCCTCTGAATATCCTTCCTACAACATTAAATAATTTCAGAATCATTAATTTTTTTACATATGACTGTTAGATATAAATATTATTTAATAAAGTAAAAAATAGTATTTATGACTATCGGTGAGCCATAAGTATCGGTGATTCATTAGCATCATTCTTTCAGCATCAGTCTATCAACATTATTGACTCTTTGTATCGGTGAGGCCTTTTCATTGGTATCGGTGACTCATCCATCAGTAAGTCCTTTGAACAATCAGTGTGCCACCCATCAGTGAGTCATTCATCGGTAAGTCACTTGAACTATCGGTGTGACCGATCATCAGTGAACTATTGATTGGTGTGTTGTTTGTTCTATCGGTGAGTCCTGCATTGGTGGCTCCTTTGATCAATGAGTCCTCCAATGGTGACTCCTTTGAACTATCGGTGTCAGGAACTTTGAAAAACTTAACAAGTGTCTGTCTTATACATAATAGAACCAGATTAAGTGAGATTCATAATTGTATGTAAATATACACTTGTAAATATATTGAAACACAAATATCCATAATTTATTGACTTATTGAAATGTATTATACCATATGACATAATTTATTCATATATAAAGATTCACTCACATTATCATTACTTAAAACATAATATGGGAATTTTCATGATTTGTAAATTGGCATGATTTGTGATTATTAAACCACTATCTCACATAGGGTCCAACATTTTGAATTAACGACCACCATTGATCTACATGTCTCAAGATATTATAAACTTCCATGAAAATCTTCTCCCTTTCATTAATTCCCAAATCAAGAAATACCTTCTCCAAGGAACTTATCCACTATTCCACTACAAATGGGTTTCTATTCCCATTCAATAATGGATGTCATTGTCGCATAAATGTTCTAACATCTCTCCTCCACAATATGTATTAATATAATCCATATGAGTAAGTTTGTTGTTCATAACCTGAGTTAGCTATCCTAGTATAGTTATAAGTCGCTCATCACCAGTCCCGGCTCTAGTATCGACATCATTAACTAGTATAAGATGGAAATACCTACATGGGATATATGTGTTGATATAGTTTTCATTCCTTCCACTAGGAACCGTTTCTATATAATTTTATACACTATATTATGGTATGAATCAAAATATATAATCTCATACTAGAAAAACACTTAACATAAATTGAAATCTTATGTGTAGCTAATCTCATAATGATAAACATTGTTTCTTTGGGGAAATATTTATACATAAATCAATCATAAGGGTTTGTAAAGAAAATGTGACTTATCCTAATAATATCCCATGGGAATCTCAAACCAGGTGTATAGTAAGGATCATTGTTATGTGCTAGGTTACCCTGAGTCAGGCCTAGGACACCTTGTCAGAGTTATTACCCCTGGGAACATATGTTCCAGAACCACATCCACTTGTAGTATCATGATAGGGATGTATTTCTAGGAAGATCCACATAATCTATACCTTACCAAAATTCTAGGATATTCTTATATACTTATCCTAAATTTCAATATTAGGGTTACATTCCCTAATATATGTTTTCTAAATCTATTTTCCAGGGATTCTACTAAACTTCCTTTGATACCAACTATAAAGACCTCAACCCCAGTAGCCGAGAGCTGGTGCTTTTATTTATTTAATTAGAATAGATACAAGGAACGAATCTTAAGGGATTGATCATTTTAGTATTTTGAAAAAAATAATACATAAATGTAATTTACATTACAACTTTAAAGGAATAAACAATATAGAAACTCCTCTGGAGACACCCATAAACTCCTAGATTATCATTGCTAGTCATTTGTAATATACATCTTTACATCCTGAGGAAAAATATAACATAAGAAAGGGGTGATATTAGATGCTCAATAAGGGTAAAAAAAATATATTATAATCATAAATAATGAGGAATGGTGAATAACTAAAAGAACTCATGCCATTAAAACATAATCTTGATCATAATATGGCAGGAATAATAGTTGAATGAATAATGACATATAAATAATCATATGAAACATAACCATGGATATTATACTAGTTAAATAATCTCATTATTTATCAATTACTAATATCATGAAGTAGAATTTCATAATTTTGTACATCATAAACATACCATCAAGGCCTTAGCCAAGACACCATACAAAATGGGTAAAAAAATAGTCTAGTTTATCTCATGAGAACTACTGATGAATCGAGGGGCTATAAAAGGCCCCACGCATCACTTACTAAGTCCAATTCATTCCTCATATTAATGGGGTTAAATAAAAACAACATATACATATTAAATTTAAATAACTTTCCCCAATTTGTACACATAATCACTAACCATTCTGAGTAGTACGGTGAATGATATCAAGATAGCACATCGACAATAAAATTGATCATAAACCATTTAATAAAATATTTTATATGTAAAAATAAGAGATAAATATAAATAAATCAAAAAATTAAACATAGTTGATAAAATAAATTAAAATACTCTAATAAAATCATTTATAAATTCTTGAGAGAAATACCCCTTTTACTTTGCAAAGAAGAGTTCTTTTGGAAAAATCATTTGTATTTGTCATTATTGTTTGTATAAATCCATAAATGAAAAAATATAGTTTTTTAATGAAAAATTAGTGAATTATAAAAAATAATAGATTCTTAAAATAGATTATGGATGTTACTTTAATATGGTTAAGAAATCGGGAAGTTCCCTTTAATCGGGTTTGCTTAACAGGAAGAATTGAGAAGGGAACCTTGTAAAATATGTATTTCTCATAAAATAAAGATGAAATGATATAGATATATGAGTTTTGAACATATAAACATAATATATAATAATTAAAAATAAATAAATAATCCTTACATTGGGGTTAATATAGTGAAATAATAACCCGAAGTAAAAAATGTAGGTTCACGTAGAATCCCTTACCTTATGTCCAAATGTGTTCTACACTGGACCTTAATATGCTAGATAATCAAATTAAGTCCATTAATTAATTAATTAAGAACCTTATATACATTTAATTTACCCATTATAGTTTTATTAAGTTCATTTATGTCATTATTGATGATTTGTATAGTTTAATTTCATCGTTCGGGGGCATTTATTTTATTGGTTTTCATGATCGATTAGCTTGTTTATAAGTATTTGAGTTCATGTAAATTGAATATAATTATATAGAATTGGAATTATATGTTATAAATGAACATATATAATTTTAATTGGTCTTATATACTTTTTTATTCCAATATATGAGGTTGAATCATTATATAACATGTAAATGATAATTGTTTAGATTAATTTTTTGCAGTTTAGATCACAACGAATTCGTTTTGTTTTATCATTTAGTGTTATGTAAATATGTTACTTAAAAAAATAAAAAGGTTTGTGATATAAATTTTAAAGTATTTTTCAGACATTTAAATGGTTTCATTAACAGCCTTGAATACAGTGAATGAAAATAAAAACTTATCATCCTTGAAGGCAATGAAACAACACCTCACAGACGACGTTTCCATTTTTGAAATAAAAGGGAGAGGATAAGGGGATTGATGATGGATTATTCAATTAGAATAATAAAATTATATTATATTTAAGTTACTTGAGTTATCATGATATCTGGATGAGGGGAGGTTAGGAGATAATTAGAAAATAAAATAACTTGAAAAGAAATTAAAAGAAATAGAACTAGGTTTTTACCTCTTGATTTTCTCCTCTATGAAAACCTCCTTAGGGAAAAGGTTTTGGTCCTTTGATGAGGCAAAGATCTCATGGATGTGGGGTAGGGGATTTGGAATAGAATTGGTAATAAATTTTATAAGTCTAAAAGCATGAAAGGTGTGAGTAAAAGAGGTGGTGACGGGTGGTACTTATAGTGAAAGAGAGGAGTGTTTTTTTAATATTTTATTCATTTGTTTATTATTTTTCCTCGAGAATATTAATATTAATAGAATTATCATGAAATATATTAAAATAATTTATTTAATTTTGATATTATGGTTCTTACATCATCCATAACGCAAGGAATAGTGTATTTATCTTATAATGTATTTATATTCTAAATTACAGTATTTTACTATTCACCAAAAAATCAAATATTTCATAAAATCCCAAAAAGTAACCCTAGTTGTTTTTTGATGTTTATAATTCAAAAATTAACTCCATTTAATGAAAATAATTCTCTAAATATTAAATTTTTAATTTTTAATTAAAATCTTCATTTACTCAAAAAATACAATTTTTAAAATTATAACTTATTTTATAACACTCTAAAAAATTAAATAAGGTCTCACTAAATTATCCTAAAATCATATGAAAACAAAATATTTATTTATGAATACACTTTATGGAAATTAATTTTATTTTAAATAATTTTATTAATTATAAAATTGTAATTAAATATTTATGACTCACAAAAATACTAACACTTAATTAATAATTTTTAAAATATTAATTTACTTATACTATGATATAATTATATCATACTTTCATTTATGTGACGGATAAATTATTTTATAATTTCAGGGGTGAGGTTACTATTCATTTGTAAAATTTACTATTCATAAGGGTTGTATTACTATTCCTAAGGTCAAGTTACTATTTCATTAGTATAGGTTCATTAACATCTAGAAATACCACTTATTTCACTCATTATTAATTTATAAAGTTTGTATTGAGTTCAATAATATATTTTATGTGATTTATACTATATGAAATAATTATAATTCATTGATATAATTCTAGGTCGTTGAAATTACTCTCAAAGAAGAGGAGGGGTTAGGAGATAGGATATCAACCACTAAGTATCTCCGTGATATAAATAAAAGGAAAAGAAAAATCATACCATAATACTTGTATAAATTAAAAATATATATAAATAATATCAAAATAAGTACCCAAAAATTCCCAATGCAGAAACTTAGTGGAACTCCCAAACCCATACTAGTAATGTCCATATCTCTCCCTATAATCCTCTTGGAAGCCTAAAAAAATTACATATATGTCATGTGAGAATAACATGTATACTCACTAAGAACATATCCAAGGTATCTCATGCACATTTAAAAATAGTATACTAATGCACCTATAAAAAATGGAATAACCAACAGCACCTAAGCAGGACAACTAACCAACTACATTCTCACTAGGTCATTGTAAGGACCTATGTTTTTTCAGACTGCAAATTTGAACAAAAATTCTAATTTTTCCGTTGGATGCCCATGAGTGGTAAAATGGTATATTTCTCCTACCAGTTAATCTCAGATAGTTTTTCTGACTACTCCATTGGTCCTGAAATAGGGTGTTTACCCTAGTACAGGAGTATGGTGGAAATCTAAGTTATTCAAATTTTAGCAGAATATTTAATATTTAATATTATTAAATTAAATGTTAAATTATTCACATAGATTCATTTGGAGATAATGTTTAAATAGATCATTGTATTAATATTCCATTGCTTCCATTGAGTCTGGAATGGGAATTTTAGATTAGGTAAGGCCTAAACTCGAGTTGGGCGTTGGGGCCGGCTCGGGCCCCTTTTTCTTTTCTTTCCTTTTCTTTTTTCTTTAGTTTCTCTTCCTTAATCCTTTTTGTGCACACCTTATATGTGTGTGGATCCTCCTTGTTCATGAACTATGAGAGAAATTGGATATGTATAAATAGTGAGAGAGTTAAGGGATGTTTGGTGCCATTTCAAAGCCCTCAACACGTTGATTCAGTGTATGGCATCCATGGACGGTGAAATCAACCAAAGCTTCGAAAGTTTCCACTAGAAGGTAGGAATATTTACATTTTAACCATAGATACCCTTTAAACGTGTTTTTTTTAGTTTTTAAAGTCCTATATTTCTTTCTTGTGGCCTCTTGAGGCTCAATCTATTGTTTCGGGGGTGAAATTATGTGTTTTGGGTGATCCAAGGTATTTCTTGATGGGGAACCCAGGTTATATGGTGTGTGTTCTAGGGGAACATGGCATGTTTTCTTCATGTTTCGGGAATAATAACTTTTCCCTAATTACACATTGCGTACTCTGATTACACGTCGTGTAGTGGCACATTGCCATGTGTTAGGCCGCGTAAAAAAGAACATGGGTTTTTGGTTTTTAAACAGTACGTGATGTATACTTTGAAGTATATGCCATGTACTTTTACATACGCATACCCCATGTGTTATGGCCATGTATATTTACACATCCAGGGGGACGGATAAGAGTACACATCGTTTACTCTGAAGTACATTCCTTTTACTTTTTCTAACTTAGTATTTTGGGGTATTTTATGCCCTGGAATTCAGAATTGGGCATGTGAGTAGTCCATTATGAGTATTTTTTTTGTGTAGATCACAATGGTAAAATAATATTGACATTTAGAGTTCATATAAATGGTGTTTTGGGGGTTTCTATCTAAATGGATAGGTTCTTCCTCTGGTTATCGAATTCAGTTGTCACCTAAGAGTGACACTTGGCGTGGATGATAGGTTGGGTGTTCAGAACAACCTAGTTGAGACCTTTGATCTGAGATGAACTATGATCTATCTTTTGTAACCTGTGATTTTGAGGATGCTCCCCTTGTGAGACGTACCCTTCCGGCCTACTAGGATGTGAGACTGGATGCTTCCAAGGATCCCTTAAGGGATGCCTTTGCTTATGCGCTGACCTAGGAAGTCCCTTGTAGGATCTCTCTCCTATTTTCCATTAATAGGATCCATATTATAGGATTCCTCTATAGTTCTTTTTTTGAGGATCCTATGTAGGGTTCCTCCCTTACTCCTCACTAAGGATCATGTGTAGGATGCCTTCGCTTGTGTTTACCTAGATGATCCCGAGTGGGATGCCTCCTTAGTGTTTGACTTGAGGGACCCAGTGGGTGCTCATGGATTAATGGACCCTAAGTTGTTATGTTGGGTTTTGGTAGAGATGGTGTTTGGGTGTCACCTTGAACCTATGCCAAACTTTTAATCCCATGGGGTAGTGGATGTAGTGTTGGGTTGGCTGTTCAGTCCACCCTCACTCGTTTGTTTATATCTAAATTGGTTTTCCTGATGCATTAGTGTTTACTAGAGATACTTCCTAGTTAGTGGTTGTTGATCCTGAAGTTAGGCGTATTTCTTGTTTGTTCAGATGCCCGTATGTGCTCTCTTGGGATCCGGATTCTTAGCCATGTTTTTTCTGATATTTTACTAGTACCCGGAGGAATTACGTGGGATTTTTCTATTGATCCTGGATATATATATATATATATATTGTGATATATTTTTTTTAGGATATCTATAGGTTCTTTCTAGTATCCCGCTGTTGAACCTTACATGTTTACTTCTACGCCTTGAGTGATGCATGGATCCCTATAGTAGGAATGCCTTGGACGAACTCATGGGTGGAATGCTATGTCTATGGGAAAGGATCAGATATGCCTATGGGAAAGGATCAGATATTCATGTGGGTAAGGATCAGATATTCCTGTGGGTAAGGATTTGATATGACTGTAGGAAAGGTTGGGATATGCCTGTGGGTGAGGTTGTGCTCTGCCTAAGGGTGAGGTTTTTGTTAAGCCTGCGGGTAAGGTTTTCTGAGTCTTAGTTGGATTCATGGCCTTATGCCCTGTGTTTTTTGATCAGTGACCTTTTTACAGGATTTATTTTCAGTATACATTATCCTTCTTTATATGTTTTACCGTTAGTATATTGGATCCTAATTTGTGATTGGAGGCGAGTACATGTGAACCCAGATGTAGGATGAGAATTACCCCTATGATGACGTAGATTTCTCAGAGATATAATTATGGTCTTGGCCAAAGCAAGTATATTTCGATTGGATTATGGATCCAGATATTGACTTAATAATACATGGCTTGAGTGGAATTATGTCCATCTCAATTCATGTGCACAGGATGTCCAGAAGATCAGGCTTATGGACCCAATGATCGAATTTTGTTTTGGTTTCATGTGGTTTGATACACATACCAATGAAGATTCATATTTATGTATATGTATATAGGTATGGGATTGTACATGTGTATGTATATAGATATGGAAATCTATGTTGGAACTTGACTAGTTGACAGGGATTATAGACAATGGGTTTGACTGTGGTTGCACATTTGGTTTACTTCATTTTGTTGTGTTCTAGCTAGGCTGAGCATGTTTCTGTTGCATACACTCTTAGTAGCACAGTTATAGGTTTCTTGTCAGGGTGGTCTGCTGAGATTATTTATCACCCCTGCATGTGCACCTCGGTGTATGTGTAGACCTTATGTATGCTTTTCAGTTTGAGAATGAGTTTCATGGTGGATAGGGCTAAGTCCCAATGTTCCGTGATCGGGCAGAGCTGCTCGAGTGGTTATTCTGATTGGGGTAGTACAGTTCAATAGTGTCTGGAGATCATGTATGTGTTTTGGCTCAGAGTTTGTATTATAACCTTGTGCTTTTACTTTTAGTTTATTTTGTATTATTTTTCTATGTGGTTTCTCCAGTGGGTGACCAGTGTTGTATTTTATTACATAGTTTTTCAGGATTTTATAGCATTTTACTATTATAGATTATTCTATTTCAGTTGTTTATTTCTTCCGCACTCTATTTACTTTTGGTTGTGTATGATACTTAGTTATTTCTATTTTTTTCTTACTCTGGTATGAGGGAATAGTCTCCCCACTATCACACCATAGGCTCTCACTGCTAGTCGGTAGCCTCTGGCGTATAGGGAGGCTCTCTTGAGGCCTTGTGGAGAACTAGCTCAGAGCACCTGTTTAGGGATTTTGGGTTGAAAGATTGGCCCATATTTTTTTATTCCTTTTTTGTGGTGATCTTGGTTTATGATTTTATTGATCGAGGCATGTCAAGTGCTCAATTTTTCATTATAGGCATGTTAATGCCTTCAACTTTTGATTCAGCACCTATCATGCTTGTTTATTTTGATACTGGATTCAACAGATATGACTATTCATGTTCCTATCTTGGTCGAATAGTGTTTCCGATGTTTCTAATGTAGTTAGGACATGGGTAGATGCTCATGACTGGAACAATGTGGTATGTACATGTAGGGTGTTTAGGACATATGCTAGTTTCACGTGGTATCGTTTGAATCTAAGTCGGTGAGTGTATGGGTGTGAGCCAAGGACCGATGTTTCAAGACTTATTGTAAGTTTGGACCTTGAAAGTTATGCTGGAATATCTATTCATAGTAGAGGTGACATTGTGGAATAAATTAGGTTATTGTGAGATGGTTGACTGTGGATGAATCCTAATCTAGTTTTGACAGGATGATTAGTGTGGCTGAGAGGGAGATGGATGCACCTTTTTCTAGAATCTCATTGTAATCCTATTAGAGATTATCATGTGTTACCTTGATTCATCTTGATTATACTGAGATAGCTTTGGCTCTACACTTATCTCCTTTTTCTTTCTCAATGTGTGTCCCTATTGAGGATGGAACATATTGTGGTTGTAATCTAGGGGCGGTGTAAGGCAATACATATAGTGGGAAGTGCACCATTGTCTGTTTGAGAGTGGTTTTTCTCATTTCAGTTAAACTTTGGTGTTTTCTGTGAGATTTGAGATTAGAGTTTTATTTTAAAATCATGATAGGGGTATTCCTATGGTGGGGAGTATCATATCGATCGTAGATAAATGTCTTCCATGTAGAAGGTAATTGTTAACGCTATAAGGTTGGTCGTTGGACAATATAGATAGCTTGGTTGTGTAGATTCTTGAGTGGAGAGCATCGCTACTTTTCCTTTCACCAGGCTTCTCAAGGATGAGAAGGTTTACGGTGGTGAGTTTGTAAGGACCTGTGTTTTTCTGAACTGCAAATCTGAGAAAAAATTTGAATTTTTGTTGTTGGATGCTTGTGAGGGTTAAAATGGTCTTTTTCCCTACTATATCATCTCAAATAATTTTTCTCATCACTCTTTTGGTCTTATAATAAGGTTTTTACCCTAGGATAGAAGTTTGGTGGAAATCTGAGTTATTCGAATTTTAGCAGAATATTTAATATTTAATATTATTAAATTAAATATTAAATTATTCACATAGGTTCTTTTGGTGATAAATTTTAAATGGATCATTGGATTAAGATTCCATCTTTATCGTTGAGTCTGGAATGGTGAGTTTATCCTAGGCAAGGCCTAAACTCGAGTCGGGTGTCGGGGTTGGCCCGGGCTCCTTTTTCTTTTCTTTCCTTTTCTTTTTTCTTTCTTTTCTCTTCCTTCATCCTTCTTGTGCATGCATATTGTGTGTGTGGATCCTCTTTTTTCATGACCTATGGGAGAAATGTGATATGTATAAATATTGAGAGAGGTAAGGGATGTTTTGTACCGTTGTGAAGCCCTCGACGCATTGATTTGGTGTATGGCATCCATGGACGGTGAAATCAACCGAAGCTTCGGTGATTTCCGCCTAAAGGTAGGCTCATTTATCTTTTCTCCATATATCCCATTTAAACATGTTGTTTTAATTTTTTAAATCAATATATTTTTTTCTTTTGGCCTTTTGAGGCTTGATCTGTTGTTTCGAGGGTGAAAACGGGTGTTTCGGGTGATCTGAGGGATTTCCTGTCGGGGAACCCAGGTTACACGGGGTGTGTTCCAGGGGAACACACCATGAGTTCTTCCTATTTTGGAAAGAATAATTTTTACTAAGTACACACCGTGTGGTGTCACATGGTCATGTGTTAGGCCGTGTGAAAAAGAACATGGGTTTTTCGTTTTTAAATAGTACACGCCATGTACTTTGAAGTACACTCTGTGTACTTTTACATAGGCAGACCCCTTGTTTTTTGGAAATTTATATGTACACAACTAGGGGTAAGATAAGAGTACTCATCATGTACTCTAAATTACAAACCATGTACTTTTTCCAGCTTAGTGGTTTGGGTATTTTATGCCCTGTAAGTCATAATTGGGTGTGTGAGTAGTCAATTCTGAGTGTTTTTTCACATAGATCTCAATGGTGGAATCCTATTAACATTTAGAGGTCATCTAAATTGTGTTTTGGGGGTTTATATCTAAATGGATTGGTTCTTCCTCCAGTTATCGAGTTTAGTTGTCACCTAAGAGTGATACTTAGTGTGGATGACTGGTTGGGTGTTTGGACCAACTTAGTTGAGACCTTTGATCTAATATGGTTTTGAGATATCTTTCATAACATATAATTTTGAGGGCATTCCCCTTGTGAGATGTTCCCTTTTGGCCTATGATTCTATGAGACCAGATGCTTCCAAGGATCCCCTAAGGGATGCCTTTTCTTATGTGCTGACCTAGGGAGTCCCTTGTAAGATCTCCCTCCTATTTTCCTTTGAGAGGATCCATGTTACAGGATGCCTTTGTTGTTCTTTATTTGAGGATCCCATGTAATATTACTCCCCTACTCTTCGCTAAGGATTTTGTGTAGGATGCCTTCACTCATGTTTGCCTACACAATACCAAGTGTAATGCCTCATCAGTGTTTGACTTATGGGACCCAGTGGGTGCTCATGGCTTGACTGACCCTAAGTTGTTACGTCGGGTTTGGGTAGAGATGGTGTTCTGGTTTCACCTAAAACATGTGCCAAACTTGTAATCCCATGGGGTTGTGTATGTAGTGTTGGGTTGGTCATTCGGATCACCCTCACTCGTTTTTTTATATCTGAATTGGTTTTTCTAATGCAGCAGTGTTTACCATAGGTGCTTCCTAGTTGGTGGTTTTTGAACCTGACACGAGCGCCTTTCTTGTTTGTTGGGATGCCCAGACGTGCTCTCCTAGGATCCGACCTCTAAGACATGTTATTTCTGGTATTTTACTAGTATCCAGTGGAATTACGTGGGACTTGGCTGTTGATTATGGATATATATATATATATATTAGGATGTATATTTTTTTGGGATATCCAGAGGTGATTCTTGGTATCCATTTGTTGATCCTTACATGTTTACTTTTATGCCTTGAGTGATACCCGGATCCCTGTAGTAGGAATTCCTTGGATGGAATCGTGGGTGGAATACTATGTCAGTGGGAAAGGATCGGATATGCATGTGGGAATGGATCAGATATGCATGTGGGAAAGGATAAGATATGCCTATGACCAAGGATTGGATATTCTTGTGAGTAAGGTTGGGATATTCCTACGGGTGAGGTTGTGCACTACCTAAGCGTGATATTTTTTCTATATATACGGGAAAGTTTTTCTGAGTCTTGGTTGGATTCATGGGCTTATACTCTATGTTTTTCGATCAATGACCTTTTATAGGGTTGACTGTTGGTATACAGTATCCTTTTTTACAGGTTTGACCATTGGTATGCGGTGTCCAAGTTTATGATTAGAGGTGAGTACGTGTGAACCCAGGTGTAGGGTGAGCATTCCCCATGTGGCGATGTAGCTTGATTAGAGATATAATTCAGGCATTGGCCGAAGATGGTACATTTTGATGGGATTACAGATCGAGATATCGACTTAACGATACACAACTTGAGTTGAACAACATCTAGCTCAATGCCTATGCACATGATGTACATGTGATCAGGCTTATGGACCCAAGGATCGACTATTGTTGTGGTTTCATGTTGTTTGATACACATACCAATGAATATTCATATTTATGTATATGTGTATATGTATGGAACTATACATGTGTACGTATATAGATATGGACATCCATAGTGGCACTTGCCCAATTGATAGAGATTATAGACCCTGGATTCGACTATGGTTGCATGTTTGGTTTACTTTATTTTGTTGTGTTCCGGCTAGGATGAGTATGTTTATATTGCATACACTTTTAGCAGCACAGTTATAGGTTTCTGGTTGAGGTGTCCTACTGAGATTATTTCTCACCCCTTCACGTGCACCTTGGTGTACATGTAGATCTTCTGTCTACTTTTCAGGTTGATCATGACTTGCATGGTGGATAAGGCTAAGGCCTAGTGTTTCATGATCAAGTAGAGCTACTTGAGTGGTTATTCTAATCAGGTTGGTGTAGTTCGATAGTTTCTGAAGATCAGGTAAATGGGTTGGCTCAGATTTAGTAGTAGAGCCCTGTAATTTTACTTTCAATTTCTTTTGTACTTGTATCTGTATGGTCGGCCTAGTGGGTGACTAGTGTTGTATTTTATTTCATAGTTGTTTGGGATTTTATAGTATTTTACTATTATAGCTTTTTCTATTTCAGTTGTTTATTAATTCTGCACTCTGTTTACTTTCTGTTGTTTATGATACTTAGTTATTTCTGCTATTTACTTACTCTAGTATGAGGGAATAGTCTTCCAACTATCACACCCTATGCCCTTGCTGCTAGTCAGAAACCTCTGGTGTACAGGGAGGCGTGCTTGAGGCCTTGTGGAGAACTGGATCAAAGCACCAGTTTAGTGGCTTATGGGTTGAGAAGTTATAGTCATGATCACCAAATAATGCATCCAAGTATATTAATATAATAAAAAACATATCTATAAGGGTACCCCACACTATTTTCCCACTAATTTTATGTTCTCACACCTCAATTTTATACACCCTTATGCTCCCATATCTTCTATATAGTAATCCTTTATGAATAAACCTAAGAAACTACATCATGCCAACCACCCCACGTGCAATTGAACCTCACATCCCACCCAAAGATATTAGGGACACCATATCACATTTCAACCACTTTCATAACCATATTAGTAGGATATCATGAAAATACAGGACAAAAACCTCATGAACTCCTTCTATGCATGAACCCCAATATAAAAATCCTCATCAATCACATCAAACATCACCACTAGTTCACTTTTGACTTATGATCATCACATCTTGTGAAAAATAACCTCACCTTGAAGAGAGATTTGGGAAGAGTGGGTAACTATCCATCCATTCTCACTATCTAGTATGTCGGTAAAAACACCACCAAAACATTTGGGTGTCATCACATAGTTCTCAACTTGGGTGGGGTGCATATAAAAATCATAGTGAAAATAAAATACATAATAGTCACATGCACAATCCCAACCTATGTGTTCTCAACAAGAATACCATCCCAACTCATAGAATCACCACAAAGCCTCACAACCTCCTCCACTTTTTATACCACTTCAAAAAGCATAAAACCACATAATAAAACCACACCACAAGCCATATTTCAACATTATTTTTAAGTTAAGACAATTCATAGATTTTCCCATTACCAAAAAAATAATTTATCTTGCCCATTAATTTCACATTTAACAACAACCACTTTAACCACACTTACCATTCTAATTAAAGTGTTCATTATCCATTCCATTTTCATCATTATCAATTAATTCCATTACTACTAGGAAACTAGCACAACACATCACAACCACACACAACCCATCTTTATCATATTAAAAAGATTCAAATCACCACTACCAAACATCACAACCACTTATTCATTAAAACTATCACATTATACAACCACAAATTACAACATCTTCCCCACTCACCACAACCAATTTTTACATAATTTATTTCAGTCTAGAAAAAATTTATTTTATCACATTCACTTATTTATTCTCAAGGGAATTTTCACCCAAATAAAGATTTTTCAAAGAGAAACCGATTCATTATCCATATATAAGTGATTATCCATTTCATTAAAGGTGATATTAACAAATATCACAATAAATGGTTATACAAACATATTGAATCTGACACAAAAAAGTATCCCAATAGCCATTATTTTTAGTAAAGGCATTAAATATGATTAATCCTAATAATAATAGCATAAAAAGCAATAAACATGTGATTCCTTCCTCCATCCCCTTAAATTTATATTAAAAAAATATTAATTTCATTAATTTGGTGCATACTATCTCCCCAAAGGAAAAAAACACAATCCCTCCCACATATAAAACTACACAATCCCCTACCTCAAATAGAGCTTTTTAAACTGGTGTACAGGGTTGGAACATGAGGAAGATGACTTTAAGGCATTACAATGAAAGTAAAAACCTTGATAAGCCTATAACACAATAGTACACATCATTCCCCAACCAAAACACACCAAAACCAATGGTTCCCATTAGATTATCCTTCTTTGAATGAAGATCTAGGAGAAAACTGGGAGAAGAAAAAGGGGTAACTCTCCTAAAACCACCAAGGATTGATCTCCCAAGTAAATGGTTGAAATCCAATGAAAAGGGGAAGAAAAACCTACTTGGTATTCACTTCAGTCACCTAAGAAATGAAATAAAATTTAGAATAATTATGGGGTTCAAGGGTGTTTGGGATTTTATAGGTAGTCTGGAAAACATAACACCAAGGCATAAGACCCCCCACCATGGCGCATAAAAATTGATAGAAGAGAAAACCATAGTGCAATGGAAGGGACTAAATCACACTGGGTATAGTCAAATCCAAATCCAAGAAATAAGGTGAGGTTCATGTCATAGATTATAAAAACTAGGAAAGGGAAAACTATGTTGGAGGAACCACCATGCCATAGGACCCATCCACCATAAGAAATGCTATGCTGAATCCTTTCCTTATAGCATACCTTCCCTGAAATTTTTATAACCACCAAAAAATCATCCTCCTTTACCCTACACCTCTACCTCTATTCACATCATGGATATTCTAAAAATGGAATAATAACTAAAATTACACCTCTAAGACTCTATTTCATAGCCATCTTCTCTATGCTTTAGCGACTCCCGTTATAGTGCAGCACAACCCTCCATGTTCTAGAATCCCTCTCAATTGAAATCTAGGATACAACTCTATTTTCTACTCATAAACTCCCTCAAAACTTCCCCAAGAACCTCCATCACTAGAATTATCAAAAATTAATGGGTTATAAGGTATAAAATATTACATAATATTCCTATCAAACTATTCCCATCCTTGAGAATCAAAATAAAAAGAAAGGAAGGGTCCAAATATCTATCTCATGAGATTCCTCTTAGGGGTCTCATTATAACTGAAAAAATGACACTATATCACACCAACTTCAAGACACATCTTCTTCACACAACCATCCACCCTACCATTTTAACCTCCACACATCCAAAGCCTATGATTACCACAACTTACACATATCATGACCCCAAGAACACAGATCATGGAATTTCACTTTCCATATCAAGATATTATCTTCTTTAGGTGGCACTGATTTGTCCAAATAGTTTTAAAACATGTCATAATATAACATGTCTTGATTAGGAATGAGTTTTTCCCTCTTAAAATTCTTATGGGTTCACCACAAATCATCATTAAAGTAAAAAAAGGAAAATTTCATAAAATAGTAAGGTTCAAACACCAAATTATCAAATAAAAATAGAATAAGAAAAAACTCAAAAAAAACTATGTATAATAGGCACACATTTGAATCTCAGGATCCCAAGTAATCTCCTCCAGGACACCATTACCCCATATAAAATAAACCAATGGAATGTTCTATCTACGTATCACCTTCTCTTAATGATCTTAGATCTCTACTGGACATCATCCTCGATATAAATTTCTCCTCAGTCAATGACATGAGAGTCATCATGAAGATACTAATGGAGATGGGAAATGTGGAATATGTCATAAAACTTTTCTAACTATAGTGGAAGTTCCAACTGATAACCCACCTCACCAATGCACTCCAACACCTTTATAAGTCCCAAAAATCAGGGAGAAAGATTACTCCCCATACCAAACCTTTGTTTCCCACATTAAGGATAAACCTTTAATAACATGTGGTACCCAACCTCAAACTCTAAGGGCCTCATCCTGTGATCGATATAAGATTTATGTCAGTACCGTGCTTCCCTTATCCTCTCAGAAACTATCTAAACCTTCTTTGTAATTCTAGACACCACACTAAGACCAAGAACTAATGACTCCCAGTATAGTCACATCATAATGGATAATGAAATGACCTCCCATAAAAATCCTAAAACAGGGATATCCCAATGGATGAGAAATAGTTGTTTTTATAAGAAAACTCAACCAAATCTATGTGCTTTGACAAAGATCCATTGAATTCCAAGATACATTCTTTTAATATATCCTCCATTTTATGGATGGTCCACTCTTTATACCCATCCTTCTAAGGGTTTAAAGTAGTGATGAGATGAAAATGAGTGACAAACGCATGTTTCAATCCACTCTAGACTTGCAAGGTAAAATGAGAATCCATATCTGAGATAATGGACCTCATAAGTCCATGTAGCCACACAACCTCATCCACATACCTCATTTCCAAGACATCTAAGGTTCCTAAATCCTTGATCACTAGGAAGTGAGCCAAATTCATCAATGAACCATGATTACCTATATAGAATCACATCTCACCTAATATTAGGGTAATCCCATAATGAATTCCATTGGTATTTTATCCAACTTCCACTCATGATCATCCAAGGACTCCAAAAACCCACTAGAAATATGATGTTTCTCCTTCACCTGTTGAAAAACCAGATATTTCACCACAAACTATGCCACTAACCATTTATTCCCTGGCCACCAAAGCTATCTCCTCAATCCATAGAAAATATTGGACATGTTGGGATGTAATTATAAAGGTGATCTATGAAACTCATGAAGGAATCCCTAGTGCATCACCACTGAAACAAATATCCTCCCTTTAAATAACATATGTTTTTGACCATCCTCTAACCATCCCTATAAAGCATCACTATAGAAAATATGGTCATGCATCACCTCTACCTTTGAGTCTCCCCATTGAGACTAATCTAACTACTACATCAGAGATTATTATACTTCCATATGAAATAAGAAACCTCCATCGTCAACCACCCCTACATCTAATTGCATGGCTAATAAATCCTTCATCTCTCTCTAAGCATCTTAGAACTCTTAAACTATATTAATAAATTAATTTCCACTTCGTGAATCTTATATTACATTCCCCTTTAATGAGGAAAATAATATCTCAAATTCATAGTCCTAGAGAAATTCCATCCACTACCATTGTTACAAATTCAAATAACACTAAAAAAAGACATACATTAAGCTCATGTGATGTTTGAAGACCAAAAAGCATTATCTAATGAGATAATTTCACCATAACATCAGAACAAACACAACTAATTCTAGCATTAGATCATGGGTAGAATAGTTATGCTTATGGGGATGTAACTTCCTAAAACCATAAGAGATCAATCCCTTATGTTGCATCAAGATACATCCCAAACCCAAATAGGAATCATCACATAATGCCTCAAACATCCCCCCTTACTCTAGAAACTAAAGCATTAGAACACTGATCAACCTCCCCTTTACGTAGTAAAGCATTGGATGACACTGATCATTCCACATGAAGGCCTAGTCCTTATTAGTAAAACCTATTAGTGGGAATTAAACCTAAGAGAAATTGGACACAAACCTCTAATAATAGTCTACAATACAAGGGAAACTACGAACCTATTCCATGTTCTTGGGTGATTCCCAATAAAAAATCCCCTTTATCTTCAATGGGTCTATAGACACACCCTACTGAGGCATCACATGTCCTAGTAAATACACCTATCATGTCTAGAAGTCACACTTGGATAAATTTACATAGATATGGTGTTTTCAAAGAACTTTCAAGACATCTCTGAGTTGATTGGAATGATCCTCTTCTTACATCGACTAGATCAATATTTCATCGATGAACACAATAAAAAAATCGGTCTAAGAACTATCCAAACATGGATTTCATGAGCCCCATTAACATAGTTGGTCCATTATTAATAATAAATGGCATTTCCATGAACTTGAAGTTCCTATACTTTCATCAAAAGTTATTCTTCACGATATCATCATTCTTCACCCTCAATCATTGATATCCAGACCATATATTCATCTTTGAAAAAAAATATCCTCTCAACTATGCCAAAAGACCATTGATCCTCAGAATAGGGTAATGATTCTTGATCATCACCTGTTTGAACATATATTACTCTATACAAATCATAAATCTATGGTCTTCCTTCTTAATGAATAACATTGGAGCACCCCATGGAAACATGTTGGGCTAGATGAAACCCCTATACATCAGATCATATATCTAAATCCTAAACTCCCACAACTCTTAGGGTTCCATCCAATAAGAATCCATCAAAATTACAGAAGTTTTTGGCTGCAAATCTATCCCAAACTCGATATCATATTGAGGTGGTAGTGTTACAACCTCGTCAGGGAAAACATCTAGAAACTCCATGATGGCCTTGTGAGACTCCTCCATCCCACCACCTACTGGTTTCACTGAAAACACTATCATAAAGGAAAGAAAAATATTCAAACATATATTGCCCAACTGATAACCCCACTCAACAATTAAAATTGCACGTAGACTATCCACATATGAGAATACAACCATCCTTTGGAAGTAGTTGATAACTGAATGAGTAGAATACAATTAATCAATGATGAGGGAGAAATTGTGTGGATTTATATGTATCAAGAAGAGATCCCCACATGACTAATGATTACCCATAATCATCATACACCCCAGACACACATCATATAATCTTTCCTAGCATCTGATGATGTCATCAACACTAAACATGTGGGAAGCCTCTCTATGTCTAGTCCTAGGGCACAAATTAAAGTGGGTGAGACAAATGAGTGCATATATCCTAAATCAAACAAATAAAAAACAAGGTTAGATGATAAGATAATCATACCTCTAATGATCAATTCCCCTATGGTGTTGGAACCTCTATAGCATGCAATTTTCCATGCTTGGCTTCACTGCCTTACTACTAACGGCCACCTCCATGGATATACATAGGTCGGGGTCCCTAAATATAGGGAACAACCCAATTTCAACTTCTTACTAACCTATCTCCTCTTGGTTTACCATAACCCTACTTCCCCTACTATAGAAATGGCCCCACTGGCTATTGTTGTTGAGATTAACACTGAACCTCACTGCCTCCACCATGTTGATCTTTGAGAACCACTGGGCACTGATTATAATGATGGTCACATCCCCAAAAATGAATCACATTTCCCCCAAGACTATAGCAAATTCATGGAATATATTGGCCCCATAAGGTCAAAGAAATAAGATACTAAGGTCGAATCCCTACTAGTTGGAACCTTGAAGGCCATGGTTCTTTATATTTTTCACTAACAATCCTTCTCCTTAAGGAACCCTACTGGTTACGCTCTTAAAGGAACCCCCTTGTGAGTGCATACACTCGATCACCTCCACCTTATTCTAAACATAAAAATATGTAAGAAATGTAAAAGGAGAAATAGTATGTTAGATATAATGGTGGGGTACCTCTTAAATACATTTCACATGAGACTCATAATCCATAAAAATATTGGGGGTTAAACGAAAAAAGATCCTTTAACTTGATTGAAATATATCACACAGACATGCTCCCCTAGTAAAGAGAGATAACATTATGCATCTTCACTACATTCATAATCAAATATAGGAACTCCATAAAAAATAATTTTGTAAGTCTTCCCACAAAACATACACCTCATTTCACTCCCTGAGATATAACATCCATTACTAATGTAATGAACCCCTCGTCTAAACAGTCACTAGCAGGAACCAGTACCCTTCTCAGGACCGAATCAAACTGAAGGCAATCTGAATCTTCTCCAACTAGTGATCTATATATAGATCATAGATAATACCCTCATACTTATCCAAAGATTTCCCCAGAAAGGCATGCAATTTCCTCTACCACTAATCATCTTCCACAACTGGGTCGACCCTCCAATGGTTATCTGGGTCTTCCTACTAAACCTCACTAACTTGAACCACACATGGATGATGTCTAGGAACCATAAATAAAATAAAAAATGATTTTATAAGCCTGGTAGTATGAGATTTTATTAAGACTCATTTAATTCACAATAACTTCCAAATAAAACCTAATTTAGATAATAACACAAACAATACTGATTCATGTGCCTATCCTAGGTCTCTACCCAACAAGTGGTACCACCTCACTTAGTCATTTAGTAGGCTCAGAGTCCTTGCGTAAAATCATGGGGTCTCTAAAATACTATTTTCTATCTAATCTCATTTTCCTAATCTATGAACCAAGATTGACTGGAATAGTTTACCTACCAACCCATGTGACCTTCACTATTTTTAATTCCAATATTGATCTTATCTCTCAAATAAAACCTCCGATACCACTATATCATGACCCCCTCCCTCCAGTGTTACCTCTCTTTGGATAAATATGAAGGAAGAGAGATAATGACCCCCAAGTACCATATTCATTTGGTCCTGAGTTGGAAACTAGAACCAAGGGTATAAAAATATCATGTATAGAAGGAATTAATATAAAAGATGATGTGAGATCAAGAGATAGTATATTAACCACCAAGAAACTCCATGACATAAATAAAAGGAAAAGAAAAACCATACCATAATTCATGTATAAATTAAATAAATACAAAGAATCTATAAATAAATACCAAAAATATTATAAGGAAGAAACTCAGTGATAACTCCCTAGTTAGGGATAATAATGTTTAGATTGGTCCTCATAGTCCTCTTGGAAGCCTAAAAAATTGTTTGTACATATGTGGTGTGCTCATAACACGTATACTCAATATGATCATACACAAGGTCTCTCACACAAATGTGATAATAGAATACTAATGTTCCTATGAGAAAAAAATAGAACCAATAGCACCTAAGTAGTTCAAATAACCAATTTCATCCTAACCAAGGTACACTCACCAAATAACACATCCAAGTATAGTAACATAATACTAACCATGTCTATAAGTGTATTCCACACCACTTTACCACTGATTTTTCACGTTCAAACCACAATGGCGTATGTCATGGTGCCCTTATCCCTTCTGTATAGTAATACTTTATGAATACACCTAGGTAATTACATCATTCCAAGAACCTCATTTGAAACTATCCATTATATCCCACATAAAGAAAGTTGGTCCACTACATAACATCTATGTAACAAACTAACCCCAGAATCCTAGAGCCGACACATTATTTTAATACATTGGCATGATTACAAGGTATCAAATCTCGAAGGACCAATCATTTTAGTTGACTTAGAAGACCATATTAAATTCAAGATACCCAAAATAAATTGGGAAAATAATATAACAATATATAATATAAAATGAAATAAACTTCATCCTTGAATGCTTATTCAAAATTTTCTTCCTCATAACCTGGGGAAAGAAGAATAAGAAATGGGTGATCTCAAATGTTTAGTAAAGGTAAGCAATATAGTTTAAGATATCATAAACATAAACATTAGGCATGGTGAATAACTAAAAACACATTCCTTTAAAATTAAACTTGAACACATTTCGGTGGGAATAAAAGATGAATAAATAATTCCATAAAAAAGAATAATCAAGGGTATTCTACTAGTCAAATAAACACATGAACTTTCAATTACTAGTTTCATAATGGGGGAATTCATAATGAGGGACATCATAACCATAATTTCAAGTCCTTGTTCCAAGACCATAAATAAACCTTCTTTTAGGGCCTTGTGTTAAGACCGTAGTTTGTCTCATGAGACCTACTGATGCATCAAGGGGCTATCGCAGGAACCACCCCATGAATTACTAATTCCAATGCATTCCTTATATGAATGGGTTGAACATAATAAATATATACACTCATATTGAAACTATCATATGAAATTTAAATAACTTTCCCCAATCATTAAACATAAACACTAACCATTCAGAGTAATGTGGTGAATGGTATTAACATAGCACATCCATAATCAAACTAATCAGAAACCATTAAACAATATATTTTAGATGATATCATAATATATAAAACTATATGAAATACAATATTCTTCAAAGTATTTTGACATAAATAAAGAAAATTTAAAATGAGACCATTGAGAAATTCTTAAAGAAATAATCATTAAACATTCCAAAGTATCTCGTACCACCTTTAAAAAATAAAATCATAATTCCATAAAATATCATGAGAATAAGGATACTCTTGATATGATATTCCAATGGGTAGTACATACACCACATGTAAGTAATTAGAGGTTAATAAGGAACATATCTCATAAAACTTAAAGTGAGGTGAGAAAAATCTATTTTTCTTTGGAAAGAAGAGTTATTTTGGAAAATCATTTTTATTTGTCATAAATCTAGTTTGAAACAAGTATATCCTAGAAAATAAAAGGGAAGGACATTGATATTACATTTTGGGCATAAATTTTGTCCCACTAAATTGAAATTGTGTAAAAAGTGTTATTAAAGAAGCTTTAGAATTAAAACATTTTAGTGGAGATTAAAGAATTCATTGAAGATATTTTAAATTGAAAAGGCATGTCTGCTTTATTAAACAAAAAATTAACAAAAATAGATTTTTAATGTTAATATTTATTATTTTAGAAAGTCAAATCTGGATTAAAATAGATTATAGATTGAACTTCAAAATAGGTAATAATTTGAGAAGTTCCTTGAATCGAGCTTGCATTTTGGAATAATTTCTGAAAGATTCTTTTAAAACATGTGACTCCCCATAAAATAAATAAGTATTATGATTGGTAAAAATAAATAAAAAATTCAAACATAATTTATGTGTAAAAAATAAGAATGAATAATATTTTCATTGAGGTGAGTAGAGAATAAGAGCAACTCGAATGAAAATGGAGGTTTGGGTTGAAAATCCTTACTACTTTGTAACTAATAAATTCTTATGCACAAAAATTAATAACCATTAAATGATACATTAAATTACATTAAAATAAATAGATTTATGATTTGATACTCAATGGGTAGTATACATACACCATACATAAGAAATAATTGTGAATAAATAATATCTCATAAAAATGGAAGTGAGAAGATAAAACCCTTACCTTAAGTCTGATAGTGTTCATTACTTGATCTTAGTGTCATGGATAACCAAATTAAATTAATTAATTAATATATCCAGAATCTATTATTTATGTAATTGATTTATTATATCCTTATTAAGTTCATTCATGGCCTTATTTATGGGTTTAATAGGTTAAATTGTATTGTTTGGGAGCATTTTCTTCCTTAGTATTCATGACTGGTTTACTTATATACATGTACGGATAAACATGTAAGAATGGAATGGTTGTCCAAAATAGAAGTTGTATTTTATTTTTTCACATCTATAATATTACATGGTTATAAATTTCATTTGGTTATTAAGAGTGAAGATGAATCATTATATAAAACATTAATGATAATGGTTTGGGTTAACGGTTGTTTTTTATCACAACGAACTCATTTTCATTTATAAATTAATATTAGTGGTAAAAAAGATTACAAGACATTAAATAAGTTATAATAAATATATTATAGTATGTTGCAACCATAAAAATGGTTTAATTACCAGAATTTATGACGGTAATAGAAATTGAAACCCCCATCATCCTTAAATGTGATAAATTAAAACATCTTGGATGTTGTTTTCATTTTTTGTATAAAAGAAGGGGAAAGGATAAATGATGATGAATTATTACATTATAATAACAAAATTACAGTACATTTAAGGTACTAAAGTAATCATAAAATTTGGATTAAATGAAGTAATGATAGAAAATAAAACAAAGAAACTTGAAAATAAAAGAAAAGTTGGGAAATCCCTTACGAAAATTTAGCACCCTAACAGCAATGCTTAAAAATTCATAAAATATTTTGAAGAGAGAAAACAGGGTATATGATAATTATTACATAATATGGGTATTAAGGGGATAAGTAATTACATATCCCAACCTAAATCAATTGATATTAAAAAGAATAACATAAAAGGAAATCTTGAAAAAGAGAACGGTGGTAGATTCCCTTACCTTGTAGAGTAACTCCTAAAATAGGGAGGATGGGACCTCAGGAGCTTGGGAAACCTTTGGAGGACTCATAGAGAGGTAAAACTACCAGAAATTCTAGGATGATAAATTTTTAATGAAATAAAATGAAGTAATGGGTTGGTATTTATATTAAAAGAGACAGATTTGTTTATTAATTTCCAAGGACACCTCATTAGTGTTTTTCGAAAAACCATCACATTTCCCATGGTATTGGCCACTTGGGACACCTCATATCATATTTTAATGTAAAAAATTAGACCAGTGTTTTATATTAATTATTACATCATTATGATGTCATTAAACATACCGAAAACTCAAAACTTATTTTTATTATTCATAAAAAATCATGTACTTTAGAAAAATACAAAAAATTATCCCCAACCATTTTGCGATGTGAAGAATTAAAAAATGAAATCCATTTTTTAAAAATAATTTTCTAAATATTTTTAATTTAATATTTAAATAAAATCATAATTTATTTCAAAAAAACAACTTTAAAACTATAACTTGTTTTATAACACCTTGAAAATTAATTAACGTCTCGTAAAATTATCTTATAACTATAAGACAATAAAATTACATTTTATGATTACATTTTATGAAAATAAAATTCCATTTTAAATTATTAAATTAATCATAAAATTTTAATTAAAATATTTATAACTTATAAAAATATCAATACTTGTACTATGATCATTTTATCACTTATAAGATGTCTAAATTGTATTTATACATTCATGGGTGAAGTTTCTTTCTTTTTCTGATTCACTATTCATAAGAGTAATAGTAATATTCATAATGGTGTGTTACTATTCATACGGGTATGTTACTCTTCATCAAAAAAACCAAGTTGATTCAATCAAACTATGAATATCTTATTAAATGCAACTGTGTATGTCAGTATTTTGAAATTCAAATTGTAGAAGTAGAAAAGTTATGTTTATTGGTTAGGTTATAATAAAGTGTTGTTTTGTAGAGACTCAGTATTTCATGTATTCTATATTAAATCTATTTGTAAATTCTTGTGGTGTTACAATCTTAACCACTTCCATAACTAGAATAAGAGGGTATTATGAACCTGGATGACATAAACCCCATTCCCCCCTCCTTCTACGCATGATCTCCACTATGAACAACATCATCAATCTCATTAAACGTCACCACTAGTGAACTTTTTGACTTTTTGACATCATATCTCGTGTATAAAAACCTATCCTAGAAGATATATTGGTATATAAGAGGTATCCATCCATCCATCCTCAATATATAGTATGTTGGGAAAAATACCCATAAGACATTTGGGTGTTGGAACATAGTTATAGACTCGGGTGGGGTGCATATATAAATCAAAATGAAAATACAATATATAATAGTCACACAGATGGTCCCAACCTCTGGGTTCTCAATATGAATACCATCCAAACTCATAGCATCACCACAAGGCCTTACAATATCCACCACATTACTTTCCACTTCTAAATTCATGACACGAAATAAGCTATCCACACCACAATCCATATTTCACCTTTCTTTCCAAGTTAACCCAATTTTAAGATTTTTCCATTACCAACCAAATACAATTATCTAGCCCATTAATTTAACATTATACAACAACCACTTTAACCACACTACCAATTCTAATTCAATTTTTCATTATCCATTCTATCTTCATCATTATCAGTTAATTCCATTACTACTGGAAAACTGGCACAACATATCACAACCACAAAAAACCCCATCTTTATCATGTCAAAATGCCCCACATAACCACCCCCACACATCAGAACCACTTCTTATTCATAAATACCACATAAAACAACCACATCTCATCACATATTCCCCATACACAACAACCACACATCACATCCACTTTTTAAAAAAATATTTTTGTTTGGTAAAAGGGGATTTTATCACATTCACTTATTATTTCTCAAGGTAATTCTCACAAAAACATAGTTTTTTAGGGATATCTAATTAATTATCCATATGTAATTGATTACCCATTTAATTCAAGATGATATCGAACAATCATGCAATTAAGAGTTCCAGAAACATCTCTATTCCAACACAAACAAGGCTCCCAAAACCATTATTTTAATAAAGGAATAAAACATGATTAATATTAATAAAAATAGAATACAAATTGGTAAAAATGTGATTCTTCCCCCCATCCCCTTTAATTTAAATTAAATCAATTATTATCTTTATTAATATGGTACATACTATCTCCCCCAAGGAAAGAAAAAAACATGATCCATCCTGCATGTACAACTAGAATAAAGATGAAATATCCTTAACATCAAACAAAGCATTCTAAACAACTAATCAAGGTTGAAACAAGAGGAAGACGAATGAAAATCACTGTAATAAAAGGAAACACCATGATCAACCTATAACACACTAATCCACATCATTCCCTTGCCAAAAAAACACCAAAACCATTGTTTCTCATGAAAACATCCTTCTTGGGACAAATAATAGGGGAAAGAGGGTGAAGAAAAGAGTTAAACTCACTTAAAACCACCAAGGATTGATCTTCTAAGGCTGGGGTTAAAATAAAACAAAAAGGGTATGAAAAAAATTTTATGGATTTACTTGGGCCACCCAATAACTAAGAGAAAAAACATAAGAATTAGGGGTTTTATGGGGTTCAAGATTTTATAGATAGACTGGAAAACATAACTCCAAGGCATAAGACACCTCTCCATGGCACATAAAAATAGATAGAGGACAAGACCATGGTGCAAGTAAAGGGACCATATTGTGGTGGGGATTGTTAAAGAAGCTTTTGAGGAACATAATGAGGTCTACCCCATAGATCCAAAAAAACAAAGAAAGGGACTATGGTTCTAGAGGAACCACCATGCCAAAGAACCAATATTATAAGAAAAAAGGCTACGCTGCAACCCTTTCTTATGGCATAACTACCCATAAATTGACAGAACCACCAAAAAATCCTCCACCCAAACTCCAAACCATAGCCTCTATCTATTTAATTGTTATGCCAATAATGGTATAGACGTTGGAATTCTACTTTAAAGCCTATACACTATATCTATATTCTCTATGTTGCAGCTACTCAATTTACATAATAGTATAACCCTCCATGCCACAAAATCCAACTCAACTGAAATCTCATATAAAACTCCATCGTTTACTCTCCCACTCCCTTGGAACTTCCCTCAGAAACCTCCATCACCAGAATTCCCACAAATTAATCAATTGTAAGGTCTAGACTATTACAATTACTCTAAGTGCTATCATAGTGGTATTGATCATCATGTACCACTCCATTGATCACTACCATAATTCCTTTGATTTGGAAGAATTGGTTTTTATTTCTCTAGTTGTGAAGGATAGTGAAAAATATTCAATTTTCTCATTCCTGATATAAACCCTAGAGACATTCCTTTTTTCATTTTTGGGGAGAATGATCTATTTTGTACAATGTTGTGCACAATGGATTATATCTAAAATAATTTGTGTCTATAATGGTTTTTATTTACAATGGTTATATCAACAACATATTGTACCTACAATAGATTATAAATGCAACGGTTTGTATTTATAAAGGTTTGTATCTAAAATAGTTATATCTAAAATATTTATATCTACAATTAATTGTATCTATAGTAGATATAATCAGATATTTATAGTACTAGTGCTAGGGTTAAAATATTTCTTAATTTCACATAGGCCCTTAACAATATATTAAATCCTTAAAGGGAATCATTCCATGTAAAATAATAATATTATTATTTTCTTCATGGTGTGCAATAACATGAGCAATGATAAATATTATTTTGTTGTCTGGTCAATAAATATTTATCATCAGACTCAATACTCAATCTTCTCATACTACTAAATATTTATTAAACCCCAAATAAATATTTAAATAAATATTATTCATTCAATAAATAAATAAATAAATATTATTTCACTGTCTAATTAATAGATATTAATTTAATATTTGTGATCAATAAATAATGAATAGGTATTATTTTTCATCTAGAAAATAATATATTTCCAACTATTAAATAAAAAATATATTTAACTAAGATAAATATAATCACTAAGTGTGTGACCCTCTAAGTTTCTTCCTCAGTGGAATTAAGAATGGTAGACTAAACTCCAATAACAACATATAGAAACATGTAAAGACACCCAAGAGGAAGAATTTAATCTCAAAATGATGATGGCCACATATGAACACTTACCATGTAATATAATCCCCTTTTTAAGATATCTCATAAAGAAGGTTCCATACCCATGTCATCAACATATGTACTTGATATGTCTTTCTTTGAATTCCTGAAATGAATTTTTCCACACACCGTGTCCATGGAATATATTTTTAAAGTTCCTTTTTAATCAAATGGATGATATATCAACTTATATAAAGATGTAATGTACTCCTTTCTCAATGTATTCATTAATAATATACCACTCATGATGCACCCAACATACCCAACTTCACTGTAAACATATGGAATCATAGTTTATGGAAATAAATCTAAGTATGTAACTCATGTTATGAATTAATAATAGTATTAATGTCTAATGATCATTACACATGCTTACAGATAGGAATATCCAAATACACATAAAAATATGGAATTACTAATGGTGATTTTGGCCTCATAATCTCCATACATAGAGATTATCAAGTTCAAACATCATGATAATAAGTCACATCCACATACTAGTACTCACACATGATAGTTTTCATCATTTTTATCCCATCAGATGACATCACACGACCATAGGACTAAATTTAACAATATCATCATTTCATATCAAGGTTCTCATCATATAGAGGAACTAATTATAATCTTTTTAATGTTAAAAATACTATAGTACATTATCACATTAAATTTATACATAAGAAAAAAAAATGTGATAATATTTTTATTTAGTATTTAATTCTATGAATATATATGTAATCATAAGTATGAAGATGTTGGTTTTAGGATATCAACTCCAATAGAATCCCACTTAAATTATAGTCAACTACTAATGACCTTAAGTCCACTAGATTTCACAATATTTTCATGCTTCTGAAGATATAAAGATTTAGTTAATAGTTCTACCACATTTTATTCTATGGAAACACTACTTACTTCATGTTTGCCTCTATAAGACGAATCCCTCAAGATATGATATTTATAGAGTATGTGATTTTTCTGTTATTGTGACCTTAGCTCCTTTTCAAGAGTCACCACTATAGTATTATAATAGTATATTATGATTAGGTCTTAATTTATATGCACCGCATCAAGATCATGGATAAAGTTTCATATCTAAACCACTTCTTTATCTTCCTTAGAAAACATAATATACTCAGACTCTACTATAGAATTAGAAACCAAAACTTGTTTTGATCTCTTCCAACTCATAGCACCTCCATTGAGAGTGAACATTTATCCCAATTTCAATTATAGATCATCTTGATCTATTTGGAAACTAGAATTTGTATATCCCCTAATGACTAGTTCCTAATCTCCTCTATAAACCAGAAACATATCCTTTGTACTCCTTAGATACTTAATGATATTATTGACTACCATCCAATGGAATTCACCTGGGTTAATTTAATACCTTTCTACCATAGTTAAGTCATAGTAAACATCTAACCTAGTATATAACATAACATGAATGATTGAACCAATCACTGATTCATATGGAATTTTTCTATTCTCTATCTATACTCATGTGTGTGAGGACACACTTTCTTGGAGAGATAAATATAATATTACATTTTGGAAACAATACCTTCTTGGATTTATCTATACTGAATCTCTTTAGTATCTTTTCAATGTATATACTTTTAATTAGTTTAATAAAACCCTGGATTTAACACGATGGATCTTGATCCCAAGAATATATGATTCTTCACTTAAATATTTTGTGGATAAGAATGAGTTTAAACAAGTCTTAATAGTCTTTAATATTGGTATTTCATTTTCAATAATTAATATATCATCAATATATACTATCAAGAAAATGATTTCACTCCCACTAAACTATTTATAGACACAAGGCATGCATTTAGTCTTTATGAATCCAAAATCCATTATGGCTTCATCAAAACAAATATTCTGTGATATTGATGCTTGTTTAAATCCGTAAGTATAACTCTACAACTTTCATACATTATTATCATTATTTGGAGTCAAAGTCCCTTATAGTTGTGTCATATATACATCTTATTAAAGGTTACCATTAAAGAATTCAATTTTGAAATCCATCCTCTAAATATCATAATCATAGTAAAATGATATAGAAAGTGGGATTATAATGGATTTTAGAATATAAATTGGTGAAAATGTTTCATTATATTCTATGCCTTGACATTTTAAGAACCATTTCACAAATATTCTTGCCTTATAGAAACTAACTTTCATACCTTATTGACTTGTACATTCAGGGTTTTTTCTATTTGAAAACGTTTTTCCACTTACTAATTACATGTAGGTTTTGGGATCATTATTATAATACAATAATGAGTTTCTATATTTATTAAATATAAAACCATATATTTCAAGTTCTCTAATATATCTTGTACAATTATGTCGTACTTATGTCTTTGATACATCTTCTTCCATGGGGATTTGTGGAATATCTTATTGTGAAAACTCTTATGTCTCTTGATCCGTGACATCATAAAATTCAATCTTTCTCTATCACTTTTATAAATATTATCCCTCTCCCTAAAGGTGGAATTTCTATTAACCTTCTTATCTAAGGGTTTGTATATATAATATCACCTTGTTTCCAAGGGATATCCTATAAAGATACATTTAGTTCCTCAAGGTGTAATTTTATTATTATAATTATCCTTAACAAACTCTTCACAACCCCAAACTAGTATATGCAACAATATGGGTTTCTTTTCACTCTATATTTTATATGGAATACTATTTTCTACTTTATTTGGAACTCAGTTTAGAATGTTCTCTACTGTCTATAACACATATCACCAAAAGGATAATGAAATAATGGAATTTCTCATCATTGATATCAGCATGTCTATTAAGTTTTGGTTCTTATTTTTACTTAAACCATTACATTTTGGAATCTAATATAAGTGAGTGGAGATAAAATCCCATACTCCCATAAATTATCAATAAACAATTTGTTTATATATTCTCTTACATAGTTTGAGAAGTGTTTCTTAATTTTCTTACCAAGTTGATTCTCAAATTAATTTTTGGTATTTATTGAATTTATCAAATAAATTATATTTAAACCTTATTAAGTAGATATATCCATATCTACTAAATTCATCAATAAAATATATAAAGTATGAGTATACACCCCTTTTTTCAACTAAAAATGGTTCACACATATCATTATGAACAAACTTAAGAAGCTCTATGGTCATTTCACCCATTCCGCTAAATGGTTCTTTGGTAATCTTACCTTGTAAACAAGTACAAAATACACCAAGTGGTTTTAGATCAAAATAATCTAAATATTCATCTTGGTGTAATTTGGCCAAGCACTTTTGATGCCAAAACTATGTGTGATATAATTCTTGAGAACATGATTCTTTATTGATTTACATTAATTTATTTTTTTAATCTAACACATAAAAACCATTGTTTAAATATTTATTGCCATAAGAAATGTTATCTTTGTAAATGGAGCTATATTTATTCCCAAATCTGAAAATAAATCTATATGTATCAAGTATAGACATATAAGTAATGTTTTTTTTCATTTATGGAACATAATAAAAATATTTTAAAACCAAAATCATTCTATTAGGTAATGTGAGTTGGTAGTCTCTAGTATCCATAGCTGTAAATCTAGCTTCATTGGCCTCTTGTGGATCCACCTCACCTAGTTCAATCTTACATAATATACTATGTTCCTATATTTGAATACATATATGAGAAAAAAATGTTGTATTTGATACATAATTTGTATAAATGGATATATTATACTCAATAAATAACTCACTTGACGTTTCTTGTTGTTTCTCTATATGGGTGTAATTCTCCTTCAAGTGGATCTTTTTACCACATGCAAATTAGAAAGCATCTTTTTCCTTTGATTGTCCCTTAATCTTCATTCTCTTAGAAGGTTGTTTCAAAGAATACTTTTACTTATAGTTAGTCATATAGATCTTCACTTTCACATTTATCTTTTTCACCATAATAATATAATGATTTTAATACTTTGTGTCCTTAATAGCTTATAAAATCATAGTGTGGATATCTGGGATATTCTTCTTTATATTATTCATGTTAAAATTCAAAATGAAACCAGATAAGCTCTAAAGGAGTGATGCCAGAATGAGATAAGTATAAAATTATTCTAGTAATATAAAACCTAGAATCTCTAAACACTCAATATATAAAATCAAATTGACTACATGTGGTCCATCTGGCACACCTTCTCCAAGTTTTCTCATGAATATCACCTTGGATATCTCAAAATTCTTCTATATAACTTTCTCATGATAAATATCATTGATATTCTTGAGCATGATATCATGAGTTTTCATGAGTTCATAAAAAATTGATGAAAGTATCAAACACTAGATATCTAGTTCATTATCCAAGTGTTTCTCATAGATAGTGATCTCTTCATCACTCACCTCCTTAATAGGAGGACAATGCATTAGGGTTTCTAGCACGTAAGACATTCATTCATAGTTTATTACAATACACAAGTTATTATACCATTCCTAGAAGTTTAAACTAGTAATTATATAGTATTTATCCATAATTTATCTCAAGGATAATGTGGTTTCTGAACTAGACATTTTACTTCAACAGAATAAAAGAAGAAATAATTACTTTATATGATTATAAAAATATATAAGATGAAATAAATTTATTTATTAGTCTCCTTTTATTTTATCAAACCCAATACCCCTAACCATTGGATTCATAATTTCTATCATGTGGAAATTCTAGTGGCAATGATCCCTATTTACCTTCTTATAATCCATACTGAGGCCATAAATTATAAGAAAGTATTTAGGTAGGTAGCCTTTCCAACTATAAATTTTCAACTCATTGATATATTGAGTAGACTCCCCAATCTATAAATATTAACTCATATTTCATCAACACTATCCTATAAATTTTTATTGGATATACTAATTCCATTAAAACTAATAAAAATTTAGTTAAGTTAACCCATTATTATTTCTAAGACTTCTAAATAATTAAAATTTCCCCCGATGGAGGTCGAGACAACACTTTAACTATGTGTGAATCTTAATTTAGAAGATGGATGGTTTTTTACATAATATTTGATTGAGGGAGATTTTTTATTATGTGTAAACATATATTATTAATACTATATAGATTTTAAAAAATTAATAAACCATGTTTATGTAGAATCAATTTTTACACATAATCTAATTATTTTATTCCATAGAATAATGCTTGTTATTTACTACATTTATTTATGTGATGTTTACATAGAATCCTTAAAATAAAATATATAACCATTCATAAGGTAGAATAAACATGTAGAATGGTCCTGATATTTTATCTACTAGTTTTTTATTGAGAGGATAATAAAAAACCATTAAACTTTGGGGGGAACTACTTGAGTCATTCTTGGATCAAGTTGCAGCATTCTTACTTTATATTGTGCATCACCAGGGTTGGTTTAACCTTGATTATTTCATGAACTAACTCTATGTGTCTCATAGATCCATACTTATAACACATTTACTTTTTATGCAGGTGAAGGGAACCAGAAAGGGGGAACTCTATAAAAGAAATTGTGAGCACACAGTCTCTTATATAATAAGGAGGGATAACACATTGAACATTATTTTAATTTAATTATAATAATTTGTAAAAACACATGAAATAATTAAATTAAATGAAACCATACTCATACATAGGTCAGTTGAAGCTCATTATCATCCATACATGCAGTGAATATGCATTTACACTACTGGGAATCCATGTTTTTCCAACGGTTTAAAACCGTTGGGAAAGGCCCTAAAACTGTTGGTAAAACTTATCCCAACGGTTTTAGAAACCGTTGGGCTGTGAGGCGTGAGGAAAGCCTTATACCAACGGTTCACCCTGAACCGTTGGGAAAGGCTGTATAGATTTTTTTATACCAACGGTTCAGCTGAACCGTTGGAAAAAATCAGCGCACAGGGGTTTGCCAACGGTTTTAAAACCGTTGGCATAGGATATACCCCAACGGTTTTGAACCGTTGGGAAAATCAGCAGGGTTGGGAAAAGCAGCAGGGTATACCCAACGGTTTTGAACCGTTGGGAAAGGTAGCAGCAGGAGTATAACCCAACGGTTTTGAACCGTTGGGAAATTGCAGCAGGGTATAACCCAACGGTTTTGAACCGTTGGGAAATGTTGCAGCATCACAAAGGTATAACCCAACGGTTTTGAAACCGTTGGGTTAGACCCCCCATTAATTTAAGATGAAACAGCCAGCAATACTGCAGGCTGCAATGTTTACTCTGTCAAAAACGTGTAATCTCACAAAAATACACTGCAATCACAAAAAAAACACACCACTACAACCTACAAACACATAAAACACACCACTGCAACCTACAAACACATAAAACACACCACTTCAACCTACAAACACATAAAACACACCACTGCACACATAAAAAAACTCTAGAAACGCACCACTGCATAGAAAATGCATAGAAAACACACCACCGCACACATAGAAAACTCACAAAAACACTGCAACCAGTAACCTGCAAACACACCACTGCACACACAGAAAACACAGCACTGCACACACAGAAAACACACCACTGCACACACAAAAAACAAACCACTCTGTCATAGGAACACTGCAACCTGCAAAAACAGAAAACACACCACTGAACACATAGAAAACTCACAAAAACTCACTTTAATCACCTGAAACCACACACAAAAAACACACAAAAAACACATAGAAATAATCATCTCATTTTTTAAGGCTTACTCACATCCCTTCCCCTTGTATGGTTCACATATTGATGTGGTAGAGAGACCAAGAACCAAAAAAATGTTGTCTTGTTCATCAAATAGGGAGGGGGATATTGGAAATTCAAGTTTATAACTCATGTATGAAGAATCCCCTGCCTCAATCCTGATCTATCGAATAAGGGTTATTTGTTTTGATTACTCCAGGATAAATTTGATATTTTTTCGATGAATTTAATCATTCAATATAATAACCTAGAAGGATATTTACACTATGACCATTATAACCCTTTTGTTCCTAGAGTACAATGATGGGGGAATCATATACTATGGGTCAATGACTTCTATAATGTCAAGAGAATTAGTTATATTGTTGCATTTATCAAGGTATTGGATTGTGTTTAAGAGAGGGATATTGGTCAGGCTCTTGTGACACATAGATTCTATGGGGATAGATATTTACTTGATTCATGAGAGATATCACATGCCTAATTTTCAAGGGGATATGCTATGATGAAATCCAACATGGTGTTTTTCAGTGGTTATGAATTATTTACATCATCGGTTGGGCTCACTTTGGAAATTTTCTATCATATTCTAAGAGGATAAGATTACAAGGTAATATTCTATCCCCAATCTATAATGAAAACATTCAGATAAACCTCCATGACATGATATCTAACCATACCTTGAGTGATAAGGTGCTAGAAGGACCCTTACTTGAGTGATAATGAAGTTATCATATTATAACATGATATCTAACCCTACCATGATTGATAAGGTAGTGGTCAATATAATGGCCCCCCCTGCCCAGCCCCCCTCCCCCTGCCTAGCCTAACCCCCTGCACATCCCACCCCCTCCCCCACCTGCACAACCACCACCCCGCACCGGCACAACCCCCCTTCCCCCCCCCCCCCATCTGCCCATCCCCCCCACACCTGCACAACCCCCCCACTACCCCACTGGCACAGCCCCCCCTGTCCAGCCCCACTCCCCCTGCCTAGCCTAACCCCCTGCACATCCCACCCCCTCCCCCACTTACACAACCACCACCCCCACCTGCACAACCCCCCTGCCCAGCCCCCCTCCCCCATCTGCCCAGCACCCCCACCTACACAGCCACCCCCAAACCTGCACAACCCCCCCTCCCCCCTGCCCAGCCCACCCCCTCCCCACCAAACCCCCTACATAGCCCCCCCTCCTCCCCACCTCACCCTCGCCAAACACCCCTGACTCCCCCACAAATTCCCATAGGGTAGTTGATTTTAAGTTTTAATCGTATTTTTTGGGATTTTGGTGACCCATTCAGGATTCAATTAATGGATACTTTGGAGAAATTAGGTGTTTTGGGATATTTTTGGGGGGTTTAGTTTGGGATAACTCATGTACATGATGTGTAGTTTTGAGAACACACATCATGTGTTCTTCGTACTTGGGAAATATGGGTTTTGGGAACTAAAAGATTAATACAAGGGGGTGGGTTACATGCCATGTAGTGGTGACTCGGGGTGTGCTAGTGGAAGATGACCATGTAGGGTATAAATCTATATCTAGTGCGAGGTACATGGATAGGAATTGTGCGTGGGTAGACCTTGTGTGGGGGGGGGGGGGGGTATATGGATAGGTACATACATGGGAACCATATGTGGGGTAAAGATTGTGTATGGGGTGATACATTCCACGTAGTAGGGAATTTTTCATGCTAAGTGGGGCCTTGTAAGTGAATGTACCCAGGTGGGGGTAAACATCATATACCGGAACACATGATGTGTACTTTGGAAAAGTACACACTGAGCAGTCTATGTCACATGGAACGAGGGGATATTTTGGGTTACATATCATATACCTAAAGTACAGGTTGGGTACTTTTTTCTCCTTGTTGTGTTTACCCTATTTTAACCCTGGAGTCAGAATTCGACTTATGAGTATTCAATTTTGATCAGTTTTTCATAATTTCCATGATGGAATACTTTCTGTGTTTGAATGTGGTTTTTATGGTGTTTTGGACTAAAACAATTCTTTATCAGGATTTATTCAAGGATTGGATTCAGAATCCTCCAGCAGGTTGGGTTGTGAGATGAGAATCATGTGTGAGGGTTATGAGATCATTAGTTGGAATGGATTGTGAAATCTAAGCTAGTTTTGTTCAATGTTCTTTCATATAGATCCTGAAAATTATAATCAAGTAGTATATATGAAGAGATCTTGTTTTATCCTGACATTTTGGTACCTATTTCTCAAGGTTAGAACAGTTGAGGATTACCGCCTTTTTTTAGGATTGGAACTATTGGAACCATTGGAATGGGATGATGATGTGGGATAGAAGTTATGGTCGGATTTCCTTAAGATATTTATATGCGTCAGAGGGACTCTTGAAGATGCCATAATGGGATTGTTACTGATTGAGTGACCAGTGTTTTCTATACCTGTTAATTAATAATGCCCATGTGGAGTGGTCAATCTTGTACTATAGAGCCCTTGTAAGATAAAACTTTTATGATTGTCATGAGGACCATTGATAATTCATTGGTTATTCATTTCTTTTATATACCCCATTGGGTGTGTTGTTGATAGATGATCAGTAGGAGACGTTGTTGATCGATGATCATGTTTTTCTAGTCGTTAATGTATTGGTGCTGCCATCAACATGGATGTTCTTTCACCCCTATATGTTATCTTTTCTCACCCCCAGCACATCCCCCCCCCCATCTCCCCCTCTCCCCCACCTACACAGCCACCTCCAAACCCCTGTCCACCCCCCCCCTCCTCACCTCACCCCTTCCCATCCCCCCCCCCCTCCAGCACATCCCCCCTCCCCCCACCTCATTTTGACCTCTCCAATATCAATCAAAATGATTCTATACAGGTAAATTAAAACAAAACTGCAACCTAAAATGATATTTTGCTTTTTTTCATAAGGGGATCATAATAGACAGTACATTGCAGTGAAATGGAACCAAAAAATCAAAAATAAATGAAGGCATACATACTGATTTAAAGTGAATGAACAAAAATTACTTGAATCAAAGATAAGATGACCGGTTGGAAAGTAGAGTTAGAACCCTCGAGAGTAGGTAGGGAAGAAGGGTTCCAAACAAAACCTAAAATCGTAAGGGGATCATAATACGTACCCATTTAATGCGGAAGAATTGAGCATTGGAAAACCAGACCTGTTGCGCTGGGAAGTAGGGTTCGCGTCGAGAGTCGGTTATGAAGTAGAATTCGTGTCGAGCTATTGGGAAAAATCTTCCATATGGGTGCGTCGAGCTATGTTTTAGGGTAAAACGAGAAGGGTTATGGGTTCGCATAGAGATTTTAGAAAAAAAGCGTGAGTGCTGATGAGCGGGGAGCGGCGATCGGCGATCGGCGAGTGGTGAGGGGTGGTTGGGATTGGAGCAGCGGCGAGGGGTGGTCGGTATGGGAGCGGCAATGAGGACGGGAGGAGTATGGGATTGGCATCGAGGGTTTAGAGAAGTGCGGATTAGAGATAGGAGAAGTATCCCGACAGGACTGCGAACCACCACAGGGTGTCGTCCTAGAGCAGGGCCAAATCACAGCGTGACCGCGGCGTGACCGCGGCGTGACCGCGGCGTGACCGCGGCGTGTTGGCCCGATCCAGCGACATCTGCGGAGTAGCATCTTCTGGCCAGGAGTGAAGAGAGCGGAAGGAAGTGGGGAAACATTCCGGTCATCGCCTCCCTCCCCATTTACTATGGATGGGTAATGTATCTAAAACTCTGTCAAGGTATCATACATCGAATCCCGACAGGATTGCGAACCGCCGCAAGGTGTTGTCCTAGAGCAGGGCCAAATCATGGCATTACCACGGAGTGACCGCGGCGTGACCGCGGCGTGACCGCGGCGTGACCGCGGCGTGACCGCGGCGTGTTGGCCCGATCCAGCGACATCTGCAGAGTAGCATCTTCTGGCCAGGAGCGAAGAGAGCGGGAGGAAGTGGGGAAACATTCCGATCGTCGCCTCCCTCCCCATTTACTATGGATGGGTAATGTATCTAAAACTCTGTCAAGGTATCATACATCGAATCCCGACAGGATTGCGAACCGCCGCAAGGTGTTGTCCTAGAGCAGGGCCAAATCATGGCATTACCACGGAGTGACCACGGTGTGACCGCGGCGTGACCGCGGCGTGACCGCGGCGTGACCGCGGCGTGACCGCGGCGTGACCGCGGCGTGACCGCGGCGTGACCGCGGCGTGACCGCGGCGTGTTGGCCCGATCCAGCGACATCTGCGGAGTGGCATCTTCTGGCCAGGAGCGAAGAGAGCGGGAGGAAGTGGGGAAACATTCCGGTCATCGCCTCCCTCCCCATTTACTATGGATGGGTAATGTATCTAAAACTCTTTCAAGGTATCATACATCGAATCCCGACAGGATTGCGAACCGCCGTAAGGTGTTGTCCTAGAGCAGGGCCAAATCATGGCATTACCACGGAGTGACCGCGGCGTGACCGCGGCGTGACCGCGGCGTGACCGCGGCGTGACCGCGGCGTGACTGCGGCGTGTTGGCACGATCCAGCGACATCTGCGGAGTAGCATCTTCTGGCCAGGAGCGAAGAGAGCGGGAGGAAGTGGGGAAACATTCCGATCGTCGCCTCCCTCCCCATTTACTATGGATGGGTAATGTATCTAAAACTCTGTCAAGGTATCATACAACGAATCCCGACAGGATTGCGAACCGCCGCAAGGTGTTGTCCTAGAGCAGGGCCAAATCATGGAATTACCACGGAGTGACCACGGCGTGACCGCGGCGTGACCGCGGCGTGACCGCGGCGTGACCGCGGCGTGTTGGCCCGATCCAGCGACATCTGCGGAGTAGCATCTTCTGGCCAGGAGCGAAGAGAGCGGGAGGAAGTGGGGAAACATTCCGGTCATCGCCTCCCTCCCCATTTACTATGGATGGGTAATGTATCTAAAACTCTGTCAAGGTATCATACATCGAATCCCGACAGGATTGCGAACCGCCGCAAGGTGTTGTCCTAGAGCAGGGCCAAATCATGGCATTACCACGGAGTGACCGCGGCGTGACCACGGCGTGACCGCGGCGTGACCGCGGCGTGACCGCGGCGTGTTGGCCCGATCCAGCGACATCTGCGGAGTAGCATCTTCTGGCCAGGAGCGAAGAGAGCGGGAGGAAGTGGGGAAACATTCCGATCGTCGCCTCCCTCCCCATTTACTATGGATGGGTAATGTATCTAAAACTCTGTCAAGGTATCATACATCGAATCCCGACAGGATTGCGAACCGCCGCAAGGTGTTGTCCTAGAGCAGGGCCAAATCATGGCATTACCACGGAGTGACCGCGGCGTGACCGCGGCGTGACCGCGGCGTGACCGCGGCGTGACCGCGGCGTGACCGCGGCGTGACCGCGGCGTGACCACGGCGTGACCGCGGCGTGACCGCGGCGTGACCGCGGCGTGACCGCGGCGTGTTGGCCCGATCCAGCGACATCTGCGGAGTAGCATCTTCTGGCCAGGAGCGAAGAGAGCGGGAGGAAGTGGGGAAACATTCCGGTCATCGCCTCCCTCCCCATTTACTATGGATGGGTAATGTATCTAAAACTCTGTCAAGGTATCATACATCGAATCCCGACAGGATTGCGAACTGCCGCAAGGTGTTGTCCTAGAGCAAGGCCAAATCATGGCATTACCACGGAGTGACCGCGGCGTGACCGCGGCGTGACCGCGGCGTGACCGCGGCGTGACCGCGGCGTGTTGGCCCGATCCAGCGACATCTGCGGAGTAGCATCTTCTAGCCAGGAGCGAAGAGAGCGGGAGGAAGTGGGGAAACATTCTGATCGTCGCCTCCCTCCCCATTTACTATGGATGGGTAATGTATCTAAAACTCTGTCAAGGTATCATACATCGAATCCCGACAGGATTGCGAACCGCCGCAAGGTGTTGTCCTAGAGCAGGGCCAAATCATGGCATTACCACGGAGTGACCGCGGCGTGACCGCGGCGTGACCGCGGTGTGACCGCGGCGTGACCGCGGCGTGTTGGCCCGGTCCAGCGACATCTGCGGGGTAGCATCTTCTGGCCAGGAGCGAAGAGAGCGGGAGGAAGCGGGGCAACATTCCAGTCGTCTCCTCCGTCCCCATTTACTATGGATGGGTAATGTATCTAAAACTCTATCAAGGTATCATACATCGAATCCCTACAGGATTGCGAACCGCCGCAAGGTGTCGTCCTGGAGCAGGGCCAAATCATGGCATTACCACGGCGTGACCGCGACATGACCACAGCGTGACCGCGGCGTGTTGGCCCGGTCCAACGATATCTACGGGGTAGCATCTTCAGGCTAGGAGCGAAGAGAGCGGGAGGAAGCGGGGAAACATTCCGGTCGTCGCCTCCCTCCCCATTTACTATGGATGGGTAATGTATCTAAAACTCTATCAAGGTATCATACATCGAATCCCGACAGGATTGCGAACCGCCTCAAGGTGTCGTCCTGGAGCAGGGCCAAATCATGGCATTAACACGGTGTGACCGCAGCGTGACTGCGGCGTGACCGCGGCGTGACCGCAGCGTGACTGCGGCGTGACCGCGGCGTGACCACGGCGTGACCACGGCGTGACCGCGGCGTGTTGGCCCGGTCCAGCGTCTAAAGGGAAACAAAACGACGGAAAAGAATCTTATAGCCTAAACTATCACTGTGAGTTTTCGCAGACATCGCACCTCCGTTAGAGGGGTTTTATTATAAAAACATGACTTTATTTATCAAATGAAACAATTATATTAAAGAAAAAGTATTCAAGATATGCAATTCAATATAATTAAGCAGAATTAAGAAAGAAGCTAAATTCAATTTAAAGCATTTTTATATTAAAGAGACTACGAGAGGGACTCTACCTCAAGGTGGAACCAAGCCGTCCACTTCGGCTCTTGGAGCTTTCTAACTAAAAGTTGTTGCTCCTCCACTGGGTATACGCACCTTCACACGCATGCAAGGACACCAGCCCCTATGCACACACTTGCATGGCCATGAGCATGTGCAAGGGGATCCTTGCACATATGCTTATATGCATATATCAGTCTCCACTCACCTGCGTATGCATTTATATATATATACATGGGCACACCTAGCCCCATACGTGCATAATCACTGCCATGGGTGACTATACACGTAACGGGGGAACCCACATACATATACTTACTTACCTATGCACACGTGGGCGAGTCGCCCATGACTTGGCGACTCGAAACCAACGAGCAGGGATCAACGCACTACACAAAGGATATTAAGAACCTTAAAACACATGAAGGACGCTACATAACCAGTGAAAAACCAACCAATGGCATTAAAGCCTTACCTAGGTTGGCAGCGGAGAACCAAATCCACCCGAACCAACACGAAACGATCCAACGCCCTACCGAAAACATAATATGGAGTCAAAAACACTAAATCCCCAAATACATGAGGTGCGAGACAAGTAGTAACCATAGAATCTTACCTCGGATCAAATTCGGTGGACTGAATCAATCTGAACTCCTTCTGGCCCCCTTCTCAGAATATAAGTACCCTCTGTCCATAGAAAGTAGTCAAAGATCTAAGTGACCAATGCGCTAAAGAAAATAAAATAAAAACTAAACTAAAACATACCTATCTCCTATGACTATACTTGTTACCACCCAACATATAAGTACCACAGTGCCCCATGGGTCAAATCATGTTCCTGCAAGCAAAGGGGAAACAGATCAATGTTTCAAAATGATACTATCAAATAGTACATTCTTATTAATTAACAATTACTCTTCCTATTAATGGTATATAATCAATTTTGTCCGAGTTTCAACTTAGTTTGGTTTTGTTCGATACAAGGGATGAGGTCTTATTATTCTTGGTTTTTATGTTTACACTTGAGATATTTATTTAAAAATGATGCATGTATTTGGCATTATTATTTATGGTTTTAGTTCTTAGCTTGTTTCCATAGGGCCTATCCACATGAATAATTGTTGGAATGTAGGGTTCAGTTGACATTTATGTGCTTTAATGTGATTAATGTAACTAACGATGAGGATTTAGATCACGGAAAATATTCCTAGGAGGATTGGGCCTTGTAGTGATAGGTGTTGCAATTTTACATCTAGCGTTTGATGAGGAAATACTTATGAGGATGGATTGGAATCTTGGTAGGTTCTTAGAGTGGGATGGTCCCTCTGAGTATATAAAATGTATTATGAAAGGTTTTACTCCATTTAATGATTCAAGAGTTCAACTAAAGAGATGAAGGATGAGATGCTAGTGTGAGTATTGGGTATTGTCGGACAGATTGGCGTTATAATGCCAAGAGGCTTGGTGTGATTTAGCTTAGTATGGAACCTGGTTAGTTTGGCTGGGTAATAATACATGATTTTGATGAGGTTCTTGACCGGATTATTGATAATATAATGTAGATGGGTTTGACATGGTGTTCTTTTGTGACTAGGACAATCATAAGGTGAATAGTCCTCTTTGTCTAGTTGGATGATGAGATGTGCATCGAGGCATCGGATAATCCTCAAGAGATGAGTCTAGACTATGTGACTGAGAGGATAGACTAGGATAGGTTTTATAGGATTGGGTGAGTGGCCAACCCATGTGAGGATGATACGATGTATGGAGACACTTGGAGACACTTGGAGACACTTGGGGCTATTTATGCTATCTCATGGAGACACTTGGGGTTATTTCATAACTCCAACATACTCCAGAAATGTTCCCACATGATTTTTTAGAAAAAACGATTCCATCTCATGGAAGGCTCCTCTATCTTCCAATGTTTCCTCACACTCACACCTCATGGTATTACAGTATACAAGTGATCTACGTCAAAATATATTCTTAGGATAGATATCAAATCCATCACAAAACCACAGATAATCCTTTGAGGGATTAATCAGTCTGTAAAATTGTGATTTTTTACCTTCCTAGTAAACAACCCATAAAAATTTTCCTTTCTTTTATTTTATTTTTTTTGAAAAGGAAGAGATTACGAACAAAACACAAAAAATGGTAAATGGATTGCAACCGCATAATCAGGTGAGCATATCGTACATCTCTAGACGTGGAAGCATCCCATGATCTTTGAATGTATCACCCACACTTGTTCAAATATATCCATACGCATTGTAAAATAAGTAGGTTATGAATGGAAATAGGATTGAAATTGCTTCATTCTAATAGGCCATTAATGGAAACTAAGTGATTAATGATGGATAGATGTCAGGTGGGTCTTAGGGAAAAATTGTCTATGAAAGAGTCCTAAATCATTTTAGTTTTATACTTGTTCAGTCATCACTAAGATAAGATCTCAGTGTAAGTTCTAGTCAGTTTACATGCCCCTGGAATCTATCAAGAAATATGCCCAGATATGAGTATGAAATTGAAGGATTAGAGTTCTCTTGGGTAGTGCGAATCAAAAAAAAATGGCAATCACAAAGGGCATAAATCCTAAGTAATATGTCAATTAGTCATTATTTCAAAGATTTTGAATTTAAATTAATTCCCTAAACTTAGCAACCATTCTAAAAAATCTAAGTAGGAGTCAAACATGTTCCTTGGCACTTTTACACTTCACTTTTTTTAATAACAAGGGCATAATGATTCTCAAGTTTAAATCATTCTTATTATTTTGAAAAATGTCTCATAGACAAGTGAGAATAATAAAAAAATCCAAGTGCATCACATGTGAAACTGTGAGAAACTCCCCCCACACTTAAAATGAGGTAGTGTCCCTACTGTCAATGAAATACAAGTGAGAGTGGTATGGCAGCGATTTTTAATGTTTGTGGGAATGGATATCGAAAAAAATGAAAATAAAAGGGAATTGAGAGCTCCCTGGGAAAATCAGTATGCCATGGGGGTGTTTTCTACTGTAATCATATGTACCTGAAAAAGTGTTAGAGAACGAAATCCATTAGAAGATATCAAATATTAGTTCACCGAGATAAATAGTTGGAAGAGTATATCAACGGGAAAATACCGATCAAGAACCCTGGCGGGAGGAGAGGGAGCCGAGAGGGGGGACGTCTCGTGGGGTGTTCGGCCATGGGGGGTCTCGCGTGCGACTGGAGATGGAATCGGGGAACGACGGAGGAGGAGATTGAGGGGAGGGGGATTTCGCCAGGAGTGGGAGACGAGAGGGGAGGGGGAACGTCACCTGGAGCCGAGAGGGGAGGGGGACGTCATCGTCGGAGAGGGAGCCGAGAGGGGAAGGGGAATGTCGCCGGAGGAGAGGGAGGGGACCGAGAGGTGGAGGCAGTGGCTGGGAGGAGATAGAGATCGTGGAGGGGGGAGGGGGTCGGGAGGCGGAGGTCGGGGACGGTCCAGGACGAGGAGCCCTAATTTGGGTGTTAAAAAAATTTCTTTCCCAACGGTTTAACAAAACAGTTGGAAAAAACCAGCCTAAAACACATTACCCAACGGTTTTGTTAAACCGTTGGTAAAACCCAACCTAAAATACCTTACCCCAATGGTTTTATTAAACCGTTGGCAAAACCCAGCCAAAAACACTTATCCCAACGGTTTTTTTAAACCGTTGGGAAATAAGTGTTGGTATAAGTCCCAATTCCAGTAGTGTTAGTAAACTAGTATTCATTTCAATTATTCTTAATCAAGATAAAACATGCTCGAATCAATTAATTATCTTTATTAATTAATCAATTCATTTATATTAATCTTTCATCCAAACTTTACTTGATGTTGTCATCTAATGTAATTTTAAACAAATTAAATAAATAAATTTTATTTAAAATTTATTAAGTACACGACATGTACATATAAGGCAACATGAGGTGTATCTGTCCAAAAAAACAAGCATGGTCCTTATCATGTATTATGTACTCACATAATTTAGAAAATATGATATGTATTTTCAGTAATTTAAATATAGACACATTTAAATTACATGGGATGTAATTATTTTAATGCATGTGGTGTGCATGGTGTGTAATGACTATACCCAACATGTAGTTCTGAAAATTATGTAGAAATTAATTAAACATTTAATATATAAAATAGATATCACATGGTGTTTATTTTCAATAAATGACACATGGACGTGTGTTTATTATGTTTAAATTAATTAATTAATATTATATTTTCCCATGTAAACAGGTAAGATGCACGTCGTGTGCAAGCCAGCTATATGTTGTGTATGACTCTTCACTGTCTATCTGTAATACATGCCTAGGTACCAAGCATATTTATCAGCCACATACATTAATGAGTTATATGAGATTTATGGTAGTTACATGCAATTTTTCCTCTAAGTTTCATTATTTTTAGTCATATTCTTCATTTATAAATAAACCATGCATATTTGGCTTTATGTTTTTGGCCATGAAAACACGTAGACTACAAGATGTGTAAGTGAGTTACATGGCTTGTATTTTTAAAAAAATATCTGTCAGACTGGCCCAGTTAATATTTATAGTGAATTAATACATATAACTTATATTTATTATATGATGACCCATATTTCTTGTGGTTTTTCCTGGTTCAATTTACATGGATACATGGTGTGTACTAACGGGATACACATCATATAATATTATGTTATCTAACAAGATTTCTTATCTCCTATGGATGTGTTATTTATATGTTCATTACATATTATTAAAAAAAATATTATATGAGAAAGAATGAAGATAAATAATATAATATTTCTATTTTAAAGAACAAATTACATAAATGAAAAAATAAAACTAAATGTGTAAATTGATCAATGTTTAATAAATAATTTTAAATTTTAATGTGACTACTCTGATACAACTTGTAGGTTCTAGATGTAGTAGAATCACCCATATGGGTCAAGAAATACCTGAATTTTTTGGATTAAATGTGTTATATAATATGTATATAAATAAATTTCATGATCGATAAATAAATCTAAAGAAACCCTTAGCAAAGAATGCTGATACTGAGAGGCATCATTTTATGTTGAATTTATAATTTGATTTATAAGAAGAAAATTAACTCGATCTTGAAATTTTTTCTTCAAATAAGAGGTTAATAATATAAATGTAGTTTGGTTTATTTTTCATTTCACTTTGAGGATCCAAGTGTATAATCCCTTTATTAGTGATCCACACTCATTCCCTTAATCTCTAATAATCATCAATGATTTTATAGGTTCTATCATGGTGGTATCAATCATCTTGTGTTGCTCCCTTGATCACTATAATGATTCCTTTGGTTTGGAAGAATCAGTTTTGATCTCTCTTGCTAGAGAGGATGAAGGGTAGGAGTCTTTTATCTTGTTCTTGAGATAAACCTTAACGATGTTTAGTTTTACTTTTTTAGAGTGAATTCCCTAGGGTGGGTAAAGTTGTGCACAATAGGTTATATATACAATTTTTATATCTATAATGGTTTGTATCTAAAATGGTTATATCTACAATGGATTGTATCTACAAAAAATTATATCTATAATGGTTTGTATGTACAATGGTTTTTATCAAAAATGGTTTTTAACTATAATGATTTGTATCTACAATAATTATATCTATAACAAATTGTATCTAAAATGGATATAAATAAATATTTATAAGCGTAGGGCTAGGGTTAAAATATTCCTTAATTACACATAGGCCATTAATAATATATTAAACCCATAAAGCTCCCCATTCCATGTAAAATAAAAATATTTTTTTTTTGAAGTGCACTAACTTGTTCTATAATAAATATTATTTTATAGTCTGGTAAATAAATATTTATCACTAGACTCGATACTCATCTCGATCATCCTCTTGAATATTTATTCTAAATAAATATTTAAATAAATATTATTCACTTAATAAATAAATAAATATTATATTCACTGTCTGGAAAATAATTATTTATTTAATATTTATGATAAATAAATACTGAATAAATATTATTTATGAATCTAGAAAATAATTTTAACTCCAACCATTAAATATAAATAATATTTAACTGAGATCAATGAAAACACTAAGTGTGTGACCCTCTAGACTTCTTCCTTGGTGACATTAGGCAAGTTATCCTAAAGTCCAATATCAACATCTAGCAATACGTAAAGGAAACCAAGAGGAAGAAGTTAATTTTGTAATGACAACAACCACATATAAATACATACTAGGTAATATAATATCTTTGTCTTGATATCTCATCAGTAGAGTTTCATACACATGTCATCGACTTATGTGCTTGATGTGACATTCTTTGAATACCTAAAATAAACCCTTCTACACACCATGGAATAGAATTTATTTTGATAGTTTCATTTCAATCAAAGGGTAATGATATCAACTTCCATAAAGATGGAGGATACAAATACTTTCTTGACTTATTTATTAATAGCTTACCAATCGCGATGTACCCAACATAACCAACTTCACGATAAACATATGGCATCACAGTTTATGATAATACATCTAAGTACATGAGTGATGATATTCATTAATAATTATCTTATTGTCTAAGGATTGTTACACATGCTTGTGGACTAGAATACCCAATGACACGTAAACAAGTGGAATTCATATTGGTAGGTCGGTCCTCGTAATCTTTTGTATTATAGAATATCAAGTGAGAACTTCATGAGATGAAGTCTCAATCCCTAATGAGTAATCACACCTAAAAATTTATATTATCTATGTCTCATCAGATGAAATCACATAACCATAGGATTATATTTAAGAATATCTTGATTTCATATCAAGGGTATCATCAAAGCAAAGAACTGCTTATTCCCTTTTCAATGCAAAAAATAATCCAGGACAATATCACATTAAACTTATATAGAAGAAAAAATAATATGAGAAAATATATTTATTTAATATTTAATTCTGTGAACATATATATAATATATAATATAAATAATTTTGTTCTAGGACATCATCTCTAATATATCTTATAAATATACCATCATTAAATGTATTTTTATAAAGTATTATTTTTATAAAAGTAAGTAGGGGAAACATATTATGTGATATGAGGTGAAGTTAATGATAGATTTCCAAAAGTGTTTTTAAATATTTCCAAAAAGAGTTTTGGATATGATTTCACAAATTATTTAATATGATATAACATGATGTGGAATGACACAAAGTATTTTAGGCTTTAGTGCAAGTGAGATATTGAAAGATGTATTCTCTAAAGCCTATATTACATGTGACACTTTTAGATGGATATGGATATAAGGTTTTTTTTATACTAAAATAATATATAGGATCATAGTGTAGTGGGAATATATCTTGCATGAGAGGCATGTATATAATACCTAATCCTCTTATAGGCTTGGATGTCATCAAAGTCACGTTACAAGAAGTCATAACACAAAGAGAGTAGTGTATACTATATAATAATTGACCTAGGAATTAACTCGTGTGTTATAGAACATGAGTTAATACACATAATGATTTAGGAGCATCCTTAGGATCCATATAAACCCTAATTCCATGTGATTATATATAGTGGTGTGTTGTTCTTAGTTGATATTTCATGATATATAGCTCTCATCATCTTCCTCATTTATGGTAAGAGATGCTATCACGTCATGGTGGAAGAGATAATCACATTTTAAGCATTAGAATAGTTCAATTTGCTTGTGGATGCCTAATGATATGGGATTCTTATGTATGACACTCAATTTATCATCAATAAATTCATTTTAAGGTATAGGATCAACCATTATTATACAAGGAATTTCATTGTTTACAGTATTCTTCATTTCCAGAATTTATGTAATTTTTATATTTCTATGCATGGATATATTTAGAATGTGGCTGTTATTGCCTTCACATTTCATAATAATTTTTATTAGACCCCCAAAAAAACTATAAATTGATTCCATTTTGTGTAATAATACTTAGGTTATTATATATTTACCAAAATCTCAAAGCCTATAAAATGTAAATGGGTACTTAGAAGAAAATATGGTTCTTATAGTAATATTATATCTTTTAAAGAAGGTTTAGTTTCAAAATGTTTCAAACATAAATAAGTAATCGATTATTTTTATTTTTATTCTCTTGTGGATTTAATAACTTTTATATGGATATTATTTTCATTATATTTTATTAATAACTCATTTGTTTATTAAATGGATGTTAAAATTGTATTCATAAATGGATACCTAAATGAATAAATTCACATAGAATATCTAAAGGGGGTTGTTTTATATGGAAATGAAAATGAACCTTGTAAATTATTTAAATATCTTGCTGATTTTGAACAAGATCCTAAACAATTTCATAATAAATTTTATACTAGTATCTTTTCTAACTGTTTTGTTCCTAATAATGGTGGTAAATTTATTTATTCAATGTTTACAAAAGATTATAGAGTTATTGTGTGTCTCTATGTAGATGATAAGTTAATTTTTAGAACTAACATGATTGGTTATAATGAGAAAATTAAATATTTATCCTCTATGTTTAAAATGAAGGATATTAGAATTGTTGATATTATTTTGGGTATTGAAGATAAAAACCATATCATGGGTTACACTTTAATTCAATCTCATTACATTGATAAAATATTAAATAAAATTAATCATATTTATTTCAAGGATGAAAAAAGTCCATTTTATTAAATCATTAAACTATTTATGAGTATGGGTAGAGTTTTATCACAATGTTAATATGCTAGTGAAATTAGTTATTTAGTATATATGATTCATTTCTTAGACGTGATATTAATTTTTAATATATAAAATGAGTAGATATAGTAGTAATCCTATTATGGGCCATTATAAATGTATAAAGAGAATAATTAGATACTTAAATAATATAAAATATTTATGTTTATATTACAAAGATTATATGGTTGTACTATAAAGATAAACTGATGTGGGTTGGATTACTAGTGTTGGATATAATCTATAAGATATAATATTTTTCTAGGTATGTTCCTCATAATGTATTATTTGAACCACTTTATGTTTTGTTAAACCATTTTTACCCTAGTAAATAAGTCCCATTTTTGGCATAAAGCATTGTTTGAAAGGTGTTCGGGGGCTCAAAGAAGATGAGTTAGCAGAAGGATAGTGGTGGCTTGCATTTTTTGGAGATACTATAGAGCCACTGACTAGCCTATGGGATATATAGTAGCTTAGTAGAGATAATAGAGTCCCACCATCCTTTTAATGTTCTAGGGAAGGGTGTCTCTCCTATAGGAGACCCACTATCTAGTCAATGGAGACCCATCAGGTAGAAGGTGGTTCCCATCGGCCAGCTAGTGGCATTGGGATGGGCCGAATTAAGAAGTAGTAAAATCATATTCCCCCTCAAAACCCTTTTTAAACCCTTTATCGCCCATAATTTTACCCTAATTTGGGTTTCTAAAATTATTAAGGTTCTCTATGGGTCCTTTGGATTCTCCAATACCTCACCATGATCTCTTGAGCCATTATTTGATCTAGAAAACATGAAATGGTGAGTTCTTCTTAGAATTGATGAATTACTATTATATTTATCTTGGATACTCTTCTTCTAGCCCTGAAAGAGTGTGTTAATCATTTCCCAAATATTATTTGTTGTCACACGTTGATATAACCCTCGATATTGGTTTCCTTCATTTAATCTCCTTAAGATCATTGAACCAGTGAGAAGGGGGGTCGAATTTAGGGTGATATTTTTATGAATTTTGATTCTCTTTCAAATATAACCCCTGAAGCTTGTTAGTGTGATTTTACTTATTTAATTTTTATAATAATATCATAAACATTCAATGATAATAAAATAAAAAAGTTACAAAATATTTATAAGGTTCGGCCTCAATGTGAGAACCTATATCCTTGTCATGGCCACTCCCATGGGACCATGGAATTCACTATTATAGAAAAGTGAATTACAATGAGTCAGATCCAATTAGAACCCTACCCCCTAATAGGAATGATAATACTAACTCCCAATAGTTTAAAAAGTTTTGATTACCAAATTGAGCCAACATAAAAAAGTGAAATTTTTCAAAATCAATTCCCCAAAAGTTCATCAGGAAAAGTCCCTCTAATTTTTTTTATCTGGTAGATGTTGTTACGGTGCATCCTTCTTCCATTCTATTAGTCTCACTAAAACTAAAAAACTTTTATAACCTTCATTCTATCATATTTAAAAAAACTACATTGCCTAAAACTCTTCTTGAAATATTTTTTAAATTACTCTTTGTCTAATTTCTCGTAACTAAAAACTCTTTTTGATGCTCTAATTGAAGACACTATCTAGTAACTCTTCTCCAACTAGAAATTAATCTCAATTTGAAACTCACTCTAACACAAATTATTCATTTTCTCGTAATTTTTTTAGTGAAAATTTTTAAGTATTGTTGTAATCACATGCCCTTTATATAGGTACACCTGAAATGGAAAAGGGGGGATCAATTTTTTTTCTCACTTAAAATAATTCCAAAATTAATTATTTCCCCTTAAATGAAATTCATTGGGTACTTCTTAAATATTATAGAAAATTCATAAAGATAAATTTATTCTCTAGAAACCAAAACCTTCTTTATAATTTCTTAACCTCAGTGTTAAATAACGTATTTTACCTTCAATGGCATAGATTTAAATAAATTATTTGAAAGAAAAAAAATCAACATCGTTATGTTTTTGGACATTACAAAGTTTCTAAAAACCCATGTCGGATTAATTGTTTTTATGATGATTTCATAATTATTTATTTGTACAACTCTACTTTTTATGATCACTCTTTATTATTTTTTATTCAACCAATGATCATCATAATAATACTTTTACTGATAGATTTAGGGAAAAAATCTGATGGATTATCATTTCCTAGTAAGTTCAATTTGACTTTTCTTGATTCAACCTTCTCAGAATAGTTTATTTTATGACATCATGAATGTTTATCTAATGGTTTTACATTTGATAGATCTTCCTTCAGGAGTGAACTTCATGAATTTTCAACATCAACCTTTATATAGAATTCTACAAAAACTATATAAAAATTTTGGTCTGGAAAACATTAGCTACCTTTGAAGATGATTGACTATATTTTTGAAACTTTTAAACACTTTAGTTACATCAAACCTTTCCATCTCATAACATTTGCTTCAACTTTCTAATTCTCCCTCTTTGCATTTATTTTGTTACTTTGAATTTATTTCTTATTTTTTGCAACCACACAAACTCAGTAACTAAAAAATCTTGTCTTCTATTCAATTATGATTTTCTAATGGTCTATGTCTAGTACATCCCATGACTTTATGAAAGCTTCTTACAAAACAAATCCATATGGAAACTTATAATTTGTTCATATGACTTAAAAAAAATTATTTTCACCCCTCATACAAAATTAGAAACATACAATGCTTGTTTTTCTTTACAAATAAAATTTCCATCAAGTACATTCATCTAGCGAATTTTGTTAGAAATTTGATTTCACTTATCTTCCCTTATACAAACTTTATCTTATATAATAAGATTCCTCAGGATGTTGGAAACTTTTAATGATAAGTAAATCATCATATGACTTTGTAAAAAAGTTACAATGTTTAGGAAATGTTCTAACTTTATGAATTTCTTCTGCTCCAGAATATTCATAAAAAAACTTTCTTAACTTATCAAAACTCTTCTTCACTTGTTTCAAAAAAACATTCTCAAAAAAAATATGCTGAAAAAAATAAAAAACACATTACAAAAAATTCCTAAAGTATCTTTAGTCTCCCCAATTGTATTTTTTAAAAAAATTACAATTTTTAACAGTTTGAAACACACAAAATTTTCACAAATCATTTTTTTAATAAAATTTATCAAATCACAACTTTTCTCATAGTAAATTTCTTAAAACCACATTACTAGATAAATTAATGTTTTTTATGTGATTACATTCATTGTTGATAATAAATTTTGTTGTTATGAAAAGATAAACTCTCCGTCATGTTTTTCTCTCACTTTTTCATTCTCTTTTTCTTTCTCTCCCACATTTTTTGATGACCATAGATTCATATTCATTTAAGAAATGTGCTTACTATCCACCTTTTAAGAAAAATTGTATTCTCCCCTTTTCATGAAAAATTTGTAAATATTCTCCCCCTTTATCAACATAATCCAAAGTATATTGGGGGAATTCATTACAAACATTAGGAAGTCACCAGTGGAGGCTAAATATGTAGTTGTATCCTTAATTCCATAAATATTATTTTTTGGCATAGATTTGGTGAAAATATCAGTAATTTGATACTTTTTTGAAGTATACTCAATAATAAAATCTCTACTAGAAAATTTCTATTTTAGGAAGTGATATGTGATATCAATGTTTTTTGATCTTGAATGTTTTATTGGATTTTTAAAAATACTAATGGAATTTTAATTGTCACAAATAATCTTCAATGGTGTAGAAAAATTTACTCTCAAATGATTCATATAAAATTTTATCCAAATCATTTACATACAAGCATGCCTAGAGACAACATATTCTACTTTTGTTATACTTAAAGTAACTGAACTTTTCTTCTTACTATTCCAGCTCACATAACAATCTTATGTGAAAACAGTTCCTCCTGATATTGATTTTATATCATTGAATTCTCCCTCCCAATCAGCATCAGTGTATCCAAGAAAGTTTATATCATAAATTATTTTATATAATAGACTATAAAAATTTATTCCTTTAACATATCTAAGAATTATTATTTTATAACAACATATGTGATTCATTTGGATCACTCTGATATTTTTGACAAAAACTAACTACATAAACAACATCTATCCTTAAATCTATAAGATGCAGTAAACAACTTGTCAACTTCTGAAAATATTTTTTATTCACACTTTTCCTAGATTCATATTTACTGGTCTTCATATCAATAGAAATAGGAGTAGAAACTTATTCTGAAATCATCATGAAAAAAATTTATAACAACTCCCTAGAATTATTTTCTTATGATCTAAAATATATATTTTTATTTATTGCATGTATAATATCAAAAATAAAGTTAATTCTCTAAGAATTTTCATTTCAATGTTTTTCTTAATTTCTTTAGCAAACTCTTTTTCAATAATTTTATCTATACCTTAAATAATTATTTCATCAACATAAATAAAATCAATCAGTGTACCTGAGTCCATATCCTTAATATATAAGTTTTGATCAAATTTCTCTTAAAAAAATACAAATTTTTTAAGAAACTTTCGTGTTTTGAGTTCTAGGCATGTGGATCTTGTTTCAATATGTACAAGGATTTATTAAAAATAAATAATTTGGTTACATATTTATTAAGAAATAACCAACAAGTTTGTTCAATATAAACTTCTTCCTCAATCTATACATTTAATAAAATTGACTTTACATAATTTTGATAAACTTTGTAACATCAATGTGCAGCAAAAGATAAGAACATTCTTATAGTTTACAATCTCGCAGTGGGGGAAAATATTCTTCAAAATACACACCTTCCACCTATGAATAAGATTTAAAAACAAGTCATTCTTTATTTCCTGAAACTTCTCCATGCTTATTCAGTTTGTTTTTTAACGCCCGTTTTGTCCCAATTATATTCTTTCATATTGGTCATGGGAAAATTTCTTATGTGTAATTCTTCTCAATTTGATATAACTATTCATTCATATCTAGTACCCATTATTTGTGATCAATAACCTCAAAAACTTATTTTAATTAAACCTATGTGATAATTAGTGTTTGATTTTCTAATATCAACTTTCTTTTGGTCTAAACTAGATCTTTCTAATTCTGATGATGTTTTCATATTCTAAATATTTTTGTAGGGTATAAAATTTCATAGGTTTTCTTCCTATATCACTTAGCTCATCACATGATTATTCTGAATCTTAATGTACCTACTTTGGTTCACATTCATCTTCACTTTGGTTGTTTTTATTGGAAGTCTTCAAATTGTATTATAAAACTTTTTCAAATACTTTTTTTTAAGGAATTTGGTTTTTCAATAACTTTCACATCATAGGAATCCACTAAATTTTTAAGCATTTGTTCCAAAATTTATAACATCTTCTGTGGGTTGAATATCCCATGAAAGTTCCTTCCTCATCGTTTTCATCAACCTTTCTAAGAACTATGTTTTTTATCTTTATAATGCAAGGTATCCCAAAAACTTTTAAATATTTCACTAAAGGTTTTTATTTATAAAATATTTAATAGGAATTTAGATTGGATTTTGTCTATAACAAACATATTTTTCATAAATATACATCAATAATAACATCTTCTATCTAAACAACTTAAAAATGTTATGCTCAGTCATCATACTTCTCCACATTTCCACTAAACTTTTGTTTTTCCTTTCCACCACTCAATTTTGTTGAGGGGTGTATGGGGCACTATATTGATGTCTGATTCCTTGTTTAATCAAATATGATTTGAAATAATTTCATGTGTACTCCTTTATTTATTCTAATCTTTAATATACTGATCTCTCTTTCAACTTCCCTTCAAAAAAAATCTAAACATTTATACATCTTCTGATTTATTCTTCATAAACATGATGTTGGTTATCAAAGTGAAGTCATAAATAAAATTTATAAAGTAAAAAATCATATTTTTTTTGATTGATATATCATCAGACCATAAAGATCAAAGTGAATAAGCTCAAGATGTCTGGTGGATTGGATTTCAACTTTCATATGTTTTACGCTATCTTCTCTTTTTAACATATTATACAGACAGAATCATCTTTCCCCTTCAGTGGTGGTTGGTTTCTTACAGTATCATATTAAGAAATTATGTTAATTATTTTATGGAAAATATTCCCAAGTTTTTGATGCCACAATGTATTTTCATCCACTGCACACAAGTAACATGTGTTACAAAGTTCTCCAATTTGAAAAATATTTCCAATGATTCTTTCTCCCTTGGACACAATTTTTCCAGCATCCACCCTTCTGATGATAGAGGAATATTTTTTTAAAGATAAATTATTAATCATTATCACAAAGATGGCCCATGCTCAGTAAATTTTTTTTGATTCCATCAACATATAAAACTTCCTTAGATTTCAGTTTCTAAGCTTCAATCTCAGTAGTTCATATTCCCCTAATTTTTAATTAACTATCATTACCAAATGTAACTTATCATCTTTCATAGTTTTCAACCTATTTTAATATCTTTAGGTCACCTTTCATGTGTGAGGAGAAACCACTATCAATAATCCATGGTTTTTTTCTTCTGGTAGATTTTAGATTTGTCTCATCAACAAAGTCTCTTTCCTCAACTTTCTTCTTTCCTACATCATATTCTTTTCTAGAATAAAAAACTTGTCCCAAAAGAGGTGTCATGCATTCTTCAGAAAAGGGACTTGGTTGGTCACATCTTCCACAAAATTCTTCCAAGTAGTCAAACTGATTTTTATTTGGAAACTTTCTATCATTCTATGATTTTTATTTTCATTATTCTTATGATTTAGGTTAGTTACTCTCCTTTCTTCTACTATTATCCCCCTTTGTTCAAGACTATTTTTAAAAAGAGACATGTTATTACAATAGTTATAATATTTTTGACCATAAATTCCATATCACCAACAAAAAACATAAAATTTAAGTTTTATATATAAGTATGATCTTTCCCTATATAAAAGTTTTCAAGTTTCATAACATCTTTTTGTCTTTTCTTCTTCAAAGTATGGGGAAACATTATTTCATAGGTTATGTCCAACTTTTATTTATGTGATGTTTTTATCGCATCCTTTATAAACCCAATATTTTTCAAAAAAAAATTCTAACACATGTATAGTCAGTAAAATTAGATGAACTTTTACATTTGGTTGGTGAAGATTTTATTTGGTTCTTATAATGAGATTTCTCATCAGTTTGAGAAGTTTTATATTTTACCTTTAGATCTTTGTTGAAATTTTATTTATCTTTATTAAGGTATTTTTAACCTAAATAAGTTTTGATTTAGTTTTAAAAATCTCATCATCCTTAGTATAAATTTACATACTTATATTTATCATCATATTTACTTGTTCATCCACTTTCATTTTGAGTTTTATGGTCTCTTGGATATACTCATCTTCCTCTTTAATAACTTTTTCTTCCTTTATTATCCTTTAAACTTTCCTTCTTTATCATTCAAATCTCTTTCATTTTTTTTCTACTTTGATCAATACAAGCCATAAGTTATTATCTCAGTTAATACCCCTTATAGGTTTCTTCACCTTCTTCTTGTTATTTACTATTGGAAGTATCTTCCTTATTTTAAACATTTTAAAATAAAGTTATTAATGTTTTTGGTGATTCACTTTCTATTGAACTTTTATCAGAAGAATCATACTCAAATTTCTTACCCAGTATATTTCTTTTGTTTCCAGTGAATTGTTTCCTACTTCTAATTGAATTATTATCTTTCTTAGAGATTTTTTTAAACTTCTTTCATCGATATTTTTCTTCAGAATGATTTTCATATTCACCAACTTTTTTCTCAGGGTAATTCATAGAAAATTACCCAATTATTTCACACTTAAAACATTTAAGTGGGATTTTTATTCCATAATTTACTCTACCACTTGAATAATTTTTGGAGATAATATACATGATCTTTTCATTCATTTCATAATTTTCATTATCTGTTGAATCATTGAGGGAAACATTCTCATTATATTAGATTTTAGCTTTCTCATAGCTTCAAAATACATTTCATCCTTGATATTCTTTTTTAATGTTGGAGCTTTCCTCATCTCATAAGAAATAATAAAATTATGAAATTAATGAAGATATAAATCATATTTTTATACTAGATATGAGATTTTATATTCAATCCTACTAGGTAATTTTCCCATGGGTTACTTAATAATGGTATAATATTTTATGAAATCTATAAATCCAATGATTTTACAAACAGATTCATTAATTTTGGTGAAGTATTTATTAAAAGTTTCCTAAACTACTATTCTGATATCTTTGAACTTGCATTGATAGATTTATAATTTTTCTTACTTTACTTTGGTGTTTCCCTCAAAGTTACTTTCAAGTTTTTCCCAATTTTATTTGGATATTTTCAGACCCATCACCTTTATGAAAACATTTTCTAAAAATGAAATGGAATATAATAATGTTCTTTCCCATCAACCACAATTTTTATTTTATTAGAAAAAGTCAGGGTATCATTTTCTCAAGGGGTAGAAATACAATTATTGTTGCATCAATAACCACCAGGCCAAGTAACAGAAGATAGGGTGTTATTCTATTTTTCCAACCATGATAATTTTATCCATTGTGTTAGGTCTACTAGGATAAATACCCTAAGAGAGGGGTTGAATAAAGGTATGACAAATTTAAAATTAAATCCCCTTCTGATCTTGTTTTACTGTTAAGAAAAACACTTTTCTCTCTCTTTCCCATTGCACAATATAAAAAGAAAGTAAATCATGCACATGACACAGTAATTTTACTTGGTTGACCCTCACTAGGAAACGTCCAAGGAGCATACACCGACAATGTGCTGATGTACCAAATCCACTATAAGCACATTGTTGTTTAAAAGGTTCAGGATAGATCACTTCTATTCCCAGGCTCACTACCTTTACAAAGTTTAGGGTCATCTCACTACTTTCCCAAGGGTCACTCCCTGTTTCTCTCTCTCTAGATCACTGCCGGTGGAGAGGATCACCTTCTTCCTCTTCCTTTTCTCACTACTCTGGAAAGGATCCACTCACAGTTTATAGACATGTAGGTCTCTTCATTATCACTAATGAATACATCCTCTATTGTATGTAGATGCTCTGTTGAACTCCAACTTTTACCCATAGATGAATCTCACTTTGTACTAAAGGTATCGAGAAATCTTCCAGCTTTCACGCAGCCCTGAATCACTGTCGTGCTTCAACCATACCTGTAACGACTTGAAATTTTGAATAAATCTTGTTTCCTAATTTTGTGTGTTATTTTATTTTTCATACTCAACAAAACTGTTTCATTTGATAACATGAGTATAATTAAAATGAGATTATTGGGTTTTGACTATTATATGACCGTTAGTCAGTATGACCGTTGAAAACTGAATGTTGCGACATTTGTCTCTAAATACAAGTGATCTTGGTTAATTAATATAGAAAGAAGATTTTATGGCCTCACCCAGTAGTCTTGGACCAATCTAAGCTCATCTAACAGAACTTGGTAAGGAGGTAGCACCACTGGGCTTTTCTCTGGACCAAACCCAAGACGAACTTTATCGTGTGAAGATAGAACGGAATCGCCTTCACAAGAAGTTCAAACTGATAGAAATTACTACTCGTACGATGTTGGCCGAGCCTCCCTCGGATTCTCTCACCTTAGCACACCTTACACTTAGGTCCTATGCTGGTGTGATAAGAGGCTGTGTAAGGAGACCGTAACTGCCTTGTGTAATCCTTTTTTTTAAATAAAAAAATTTATTCCTTCTTATGATGAAGTTTATGAATTTTCAAATATCCGGAGAAATATAGTATGCATATTTTTGGTGAATTTTAGAGAAAGGATATTTTAAAAAAAAATGTTTATGTAAACCTTAAATAATTAAAAATGTGTAATGATTTTAAAAAAAATGGTCTTCTATAATTATGTTCAATACGAAATTTAGAGTCTAATAAGATCAAATTGATTTTTGATGAATAGTAAATTATGAATAGTGATTTTATTCTTAGGATTAGTAATGTGACCAAATATATAAGTAATCTCACTTAAATAAAGCATTAATATAATCTAGGCACCTTGATTAAGTACTGTGATTCAATAAAATGGTTAAATAACGGTTTCATAAATTATTAGTCAAGTATTAGTTTTTTCAGGTGAATAGTGTTTTTTAATTAAAAATTAAATTAAAAAAAATTAGAAAATTATTTTTATAAAATGGATTTCATTTTTGAACTCAGGGCATCGATATTATGTTAAGGTAATTTTTGGGGATTTTTCTGAAAAAATGAATTTTCGGTGAATAGTGTATTTATTTAAAAATTAAATTAAAAATATTTAGAAAATTATTTTTATAAAATGGAGTTCATTTTTTAAATCAGAGCATCGATATTTGGTTATGGTGAAATTTTGGGATTTTTCTGAGAAAGTTGAATTTTCGATGAATAATGAAAATACAGTTTTTAAGTTACGAGTGTTTAATGACATCATTAAATGATGTATTAAGTATGTAATCTATATGGTCGACTTATGAATATTAAGATAAGGTATGAGGTGTCCCAAGTGTCCAATACCATGGGAAAATACCTTGGGCATGCCCATGGTTTTGCCAAAACCACTAATGAGGTGTCCCTTGGCCATTAATGCCTTATCCCCTCAATTTCCCTATAAATACCAATCCATCCTCTCATCCATTCGACTCCCAACTCTTCCCCAATGAAGCTCTGGTCTCATTAACTCCCAAGGATTCCTCCCAAGGTGCCCCCAATCCCTCAAGTTCCAAACCATTGAGTTTTAAGGGTTACGTTTTAAGGTAAGGGATCCGACCTCTCTCTTTCTTTTCAAGAAATCTCTTTTTTTGTCATTCCTTTTATGCCCCATGTTCTTATGTGGTAGGATGTTCTTTTATATTCCTATTACTTACATTTCCATGTTTATATGATGAGAGATCCCCTCTTACTCACATCATTTCGTTTTATGAAAGTTTAAGTGACATCGTTAGGCTGCCGAATTTTTTAAGGGATTCTTTCACCCTTCTCATTTTCAAGTTTTATTTTCATGTAAAGTCTTTAAAGTTACTTTTTATTATGTTGGGGTATGATATATATACCTATCATACTGATATTTTATGATCATATGATGAGAGACCCTATTTGATCTCATCAATTCATTTTTTGGTTGAAGTTTATGTGACGTCGTTAGGCTGCCGAATTTTCATTAGAGAAATCTTATTTTTTTCTTCCTTTCATGTTCTTCATTTCATATGGTATATTTTAAAATTTCATTATCATGTTCTTAAATACTTTATATTCTGTCCCTATACTATTTTTATAGATCATTTATGGGTGGGTGACCCATGTCCCCTCTCTTTTCAACGTTTTCTAAAACCCTGTAACGTAGCCGTTATGCTACAGAATTTTTGTCTCAAAATGCCTCTCTCTTCTTCTCAAAATTATTTTATGTTATTAAGTGAATAATCAAAGCTCTTATTTCTACAGGAGTATTCACATATATATCAAAATGTTCTATTTTAAATTATGGTATTTACATACATGAAACCCGCTTTCCCTTTCCATGGGTTTAAAGTGACATAAAGATCATGTCTTTAAAGCAGTTTTAAAACATTATGATTATGAAATGAAACCCATTTATTTTATGCTATATGGTTTGTTTATGAAATGATTGATGATGATATATGTGGATCACATGATAATAAATACATGTCAAGGGTGGGCCCAGATAGCGCTCCAATTCATTGGGTAATGACTTAATCTCTAGAGATGACTTTTTAGACTGATACCTTGGTGAATAACCTTGGTAATTTTTAATGACACTTTGGGGATGGACCTTGGTGAAACAAAGTGATTTTCAATATTAAATGTTGTAGCCACATCTTCAAGTTATGAAAAATGTTATTTTTATTATGATATATTTCATGATTTCTTTCTCATGCCTTAAAGTTCTTTTCAGGACCTTATTGAAGTAACTCAAGTTCACATGTAAAATGTTTCTCTTGTTTCCCTTACTGGGCCTTCTGCTCACCCTTTCTTTTGATGTATGTACCCAGGTTATGACATGCAGTAATTAACCTAGGATGAACATGAGGAAAATCCTGTCAAGTTTTTAAGAAGAATGTTTTATGTTTTCATGTTTTAAGTTCCTAGTTTCCAAGACACTAAACCTTAAAGATCCTCAGTTTTGTAAAATGAAATGAAAGTTTATGTGATAAAAAGGCGGGATGCTATAGTTGGTATCAAAGGATGGTTTAGTTATTTGTGGAAATTAGGATATGAAAACTTTAGGAAGAACCCTATAGAAAAGTTTAAATATAGGAAATCTTCCTAGTATTTTGGTGAGTATTGAGTAAGGGGTTGCCAAGCAAATACATCCTTGTCTGGATACGAGCAGGTAGAGGTGACTCTGGCACAGATGTACATAGGGGTAAAACCCGAAAACACCGCTTTGAGCTAGACTCAAACGGGAACTGGTACACGACAACGGGCCTTTCTGCACTCTTGGTTACGACACTCCCGGGGGATATGATTTTGTAAATTCATAAGCATAGCATTGACCATTATTAAAGGAACAAAGATAAAATAAAATAAATATTCACATAAGAATATATGATCATGGATAACCTAGATTAGAACCTAGGGGATCACAAGTTAGGGTATACTTTTCTTCTAAAAGTTATCCTTCTATGATTTAGGTTCCTTTTCATGATTATTGTCTAAGTATTTAAGCCCCTAATTGTACTTTCTCTTCTAATTTAATGGTGGGAAATGGAAGAACATGTCCCAACAACCAATGTGATAGGAAATGTGACGATTGTCGTATTAATATGACAGAGATGATTAGGGGATTAAAAGATGATTATTATTTGGGAAGACATTAGCTATTTTGGGGACCCTATATGATCGAGGTAAATAGATTACTATGGTATTCTCTTTAAGGAGTAAAGGTTGACTTATATTTTGAACAATTGATGAATTTAAGGTGGACTTATAGTAATCTAGGTTACTTATGGAAATTATTAACCTATCTTGGGGAAAATGTGATTAGGTTAGTTACTTTTTTTATAAGATGTTAAGAGTGGTTGATGTTGTTTGGAGATGAATGATAAAGTTTACCTTGGAAGACTATGTTATCAAATCCTTCTTGTATTTGGGTTTCAATCTTAGTTTGGTTTATTTTGAGGATTTTTAAGGACCGTTATTTATCGAATGGTCTATGATGAACTTTGGGTAGTACCGTGGAACTTTGAAGATTTAAAGTAGTTTCCCTTCCACTGGGGTTCTTTATTTTGGAAGAGTTGTTTTATCTTACCCTTTCTGTTTTTGGGATAATGTTTAAAGATAGAAGAAATAGATAGTTAATCTTTAGTGGATTATGTGATTCTCTATAAGTTGATTCTTGTGCTTTGATGAGACCAAGTATTTTTGAATGCTCATCGTTTGGAGAAAAGATTAGTTTTGGTATAAACTTATTAAAGGATGAAACTCTACTTGAAGGTATGTATATTTCCTTATGTTTTTATTCAATGTAGTAAATGAATTCCTCAAAACTATGAAAAGGAATGTAAAACAAAAACATTGACAGTTAACGTTTCCTACTGGGTAATCAAAGATTGTTTATACACATCATAAGTTTGTGATTTTCTTATTGTTAACTTTCTCCTAATCGTGTTTTCTATCACTCTCCCTCAGAACTTGACCCTTTGTTTCTTCTTCCATATCCATGTTTTCCTACATGGAATCCTAGCATGGGTTAACTCGGGTGGCCTTTGTACTTCCTTTTCTTTATTTTAAAGTAATAATGTTACTGACTCTTTTTCCGATGTGGTACTTTCAATGAAATTTCAAAATCCAATTTTAAAAATTGCGAGGACGCAATTTCTTAAGGGGGAATATTGTAACGACCCGAAATTTTGGATAAATCTTGTTTCCTAATTTTGTGTGTTATTTTATTTTTCATACTCAATAAAACTATTTCATTTGATAACATGAGTATAATTAAAATGATGCAGTTGGGTTTTGACTATTATATGACTGTTATTCAGTATGACCGTTGAAAACCGAATGTTGCGACTTTTGTCTCTAAATACAAGTGATCTTGGTTAATTAATATAGAAATAAGATTCGATGGCCTCACCCAGTAGTCTTGGACCAATCGAATCCCATCTAACAGAACTTGGTAAGGAGTTAGCACCACTGGGCTTTGCTCTGGACCAAACCCAAGCCGAACTTCATCATGTGAAGCTAGAACGGAATCACCTTCGTGAGAAGTTCAAACTGATAGAAATTACTACTCATGCGATGTTGGCCAATCCTCCCTCAGATTATCTCACCTTAGCACACCTTACACTTAGGTCCTATGCTGGTGTGATAAGGGGCTATGTAAGGAGACCGTAACTGCCTTGTGTAATCCTTTGTTTTAAATAAAAATTTTGATTTCTTCTTATGATGAATTTTATGAATTTTCAAATGTCCGGATAAATATAGTATGCATATTTTTAGTGAATTTTAGAGAAATGATATTTTAAAAAAATGTTTATGTAAACCTTAAATAATTAAAAATGTGTAATGATTTTCGAAAAATGGTCTTCTAAAATTATGTTCAGTACGAAATTTAGAGTCTAATAAGATCAACTTGATTTTTGATGAATAGTAAATTATGAATAGTGATTTTATGCTTAGGATTAGTAATGTGACCAAATTTATTAGTAACCTCACTTAAATAAAGCATTAATATAATCTAGGCACCTTGATTAAGTACTGTGATTCAATAAAATGGTTAAATAACGGTTTCATAAATTATTAGTCAAGTATTAGTTTTTTTAGGTGAATAGTGTTTTTAAATTGAAAATTTAATTAAAAATATTTAGAAAATTATTTTTATAAAATGGATTTCATTTTTGAACTCAGGGCATTGATATTATGTTAAGTTAATTTTTGGGGATTTTTCTGAAAAAAAATGAATTTTCGGTGAATAGTGTATTTATTTAAAAATTAAATTACAAATATTTAGAAAATTATTTTTATAAAATTGATTTCATTTTTGAAATCAGAGCATCGATATTTGGTTACGGTGAAATTTTGGGATTTTTCTGAGAAAGTTGAATTTTCGATGAATAATGAAAATACAGTTTTTAAGTTACGGGTGTTTAATGACATCATTAAATGATGTATTAAGTATGTAATCTATATGGTCGACTTATGAATAGTAATATAAGGTATTAGGTGTCCCAATTTTCCAATACCATGGGAAAATACCATGTGCATGCCCATGGTTTTTCCAAAACCACTAATGAGGTGTCCCTTGGCCATTAATGCCTTGTCCCCTCATTTTCCCTATAAATACCAAGCCATCCTCTCATCAATTCGACTCCCTACTCTTCCCCAACGAATATATGTTCTCATTACCTCCCAAGGAGCCCTCCCAAGGTGCCCCCAAGCCCTCACGGTCCAAACCTTTGAGTTTTAAGAGTTACGTTTTAAGGTAAGGGATCCAACCTCTCTCTTTCTTTTCCAAAAATCTCTTTTTTTGTCATTCCTTTTATGCTCCATGTTCTTATGTGGGAGGATGTTCTTTTATATTCCTCTTACTTACCTTTTCATGTTTATATGATGATATATCCCCTCTTACTCTAATAATTTCGTTTTATGAAAGTTTAAGTGACGTTGTCAGGCTGCCGAATTTTTTAAGGGATTCTTTCACCCTTCTCATTTTCAAGTTCTATTTTCATGTCAAGTCTTTAAAGTTCCTTTTTATTATGTTGGGTTATGATCTATATACCTATCATACTTATCTTTTATGATCATATGATGAGAGACCCTATTTGATCTCATCAATTCATTTTTTGTTGAAGTTTAGTGACTTCGTTAGGCTGTCGAATTTTCATAAGAGAAATCTTATTTTTGTCTTCCTTTCATGTTCTTCATTTCATATGGTATATTTTCAAATTTCATTAACATGTTCTTAAATCCTTTATATTATGTCCCTATACTATTTTTATAGATCATTTTTGGGTGGGTGACCCATGTCCCCTCTCTTTTCAACGTTTTCTAAAACCTTGTAACGTAGTCGTTATGCTGCAGAATTTTTATCTCAAAATGCCTCTCTCTTCTTCTCAAAATTATTTTATGTTATTAAGTGAATACTAAAAGATATTATTTCTTCAGGTGTATTCACATATATATCAAGATGTTATATTTTAAATTCTTGGATTTACATACATGAAACTCGCTTTCCCTTTCTGTGGGTTTAAAGTGACATAAAGATCATGTCTTTAAAGCAGTTTTAAAACGTTATGATTATGAAATAAAACTCATTTCTTTTATGCTATATGGGTTGTTTATGAAATGATTTATGATGATATATGTGGCTCACATGATAATAAAGATATCTCCAGGGTTCGCCCAGATAGCGCTCCAATGCATTGGGTAAAGACTTCATCTCTAGAGATGACTTTTTAGACTGATACCTTGGTGAATAACCTTGGTAATTTTTAATGACACCTTGGGGATGGACCTTGGTGAAACAAAATGATTGTCAATATTAAATTTTGTAGCCACATCTTTAAGTTATGAAAAATTTTATTTTTATTATGATATATTTCATGATTTCTTTCTCATGCCTTAAAGTTATTTTCATGACCTTATTGAAGTATCTCAAGTTCACATGTAAAATGTTTCTCTTGTTTCCCTTACTGGGCCTTCTGCTCACCCTTTATTTTGATGTATGTACCCAGGTTATGAGATGCAGTAATGAACCTAGTATGAACATGAGGAAAATCCTTTCAAGTGTTTAAGAAGAATGTTTTATGTTTTCATGATTTAAGTTCCTGGTTTCCATGACACTAAACCTTAAAGATCCTCAGTTTTGTAAAATGAAATGAAAGTTTATGTGATAAAAAGGCTGGATGCTATAATACCTGGAACCCTTCTTCAAGCCAGTGTTCAAGTCTCGGCATTCAAGATAAAACTAGTGCGCAAGTTCACCTCAACCACTTGCGCGACACTAGCTTCGGCAACTCCAAACTTGCGCGACTCACACCCTTTTACGCCCAAACCAATATTGGCACGCAACCACCAACTATTGCACTTCTTCAAAACCTAGAGAGCAAGTGTCACCAAACCAATTGTGCGACACCCCCTTCTTCAACTCAAAACTTGTGTGACTCACTTACTTTCTCGCCCAAACCACTCTGGACGTGCATCAATCAACTGGTGCGCAACTTCTACTTGTGTGACCACACCACCACTTGCGCGACCACCACACCTACGTGATAGGAGCTCTTATTTTCTATAAGTGTTGATCTCACATAAAATAAGGAGGGGTCAACCTCTATTTATAGGTATTTAGACACCCTGTGTGACGGCGCACAAGTCTCCTCTCAGCGTGCAAGTCTCGGCGCGCAAGTCACTTGCGCGACCAACCCTAAAACATGGGCGCCCCTTTTCCCTTTGCCATATTTTGATGTTCTGATCTTGAAAAAACATATGGCACGGAAGTTTACAATCCTCCAAGACACAGGCTCACAAGTACCTTTTCCATAACCACTTTCCTCCATTTGTCGATTTTCAGGCCAAAAAATTTGGCAAACACTAGAAAACGGCTCCACCTTGTATCTGCTCTTTTTGAACTGCCTCCAGATCAACCATTCTTTTGTCAAATTTCTTGAATCAATCATAGATCATCAACAACATCCCTTGAAATTGAAATACTACAATGAAATCCCCTTTTTTCAACAAATTGGTTCTTCATGGTTTTCTTTGTCAACAAACACAGCACAGAGGCTCACTTTGTCAACAAACACAATCAACTCAAAAATGATTCAATGATACCTTGAGGGATTTTTTCCCAACAATCTCCCACTTTGGTTTTGTTGACAACTCTTCTATAAAAATATACATCATTAAATCTTCGGCCACCATTCACCTATTGCGATTCTGATAGCGATCAAGGATTTACTCAACACATAATCTAATCCCACATGAGCAATGATCAGCATGAGAAACAAGAGTAAATGAAAAGTGCATCAATGAATCAATTCAACTCTGACACCCACTCTTGACACCAAACTGATACCAATTTTTGGAAATAATATTCCTGTAGTCCAACACCACTCTTCTTCTTTTATCACGATCCTCAGTTGTCATGATATCTATTCTTTGATTGATCACTTCTAGAATCATCAAATTTAATACGCTCCCCCTATCTGCTCACAGATTTAACTCTTGTCAGCGGAAAATCATCTTCAGCACTATTGCATATGTTGTCCAAGCTAAGATCAAGATAATCACTTTGAACCAGATTCAACTCCCCCTATCTGGATGCTCCACCTGTCTGCTTCTCCCCGTATCTGTCATGATTTCTCAAATAGTCACATTGTCTCCCCCTTGAACAATCACCATTTTCTCCCCCTTTGTCAACGAACCCAAAGGTCACTCCTTTGTAGTCTGTAATAGACTAGATAACACATATCAGCACATTAGTGAAAACACATCATACCTCGGGGAGAGGGGGTTTCTCCACATCCACACTTTTTCAAGTGCGAGGAGTTGACTGGACTCCCAGAGCCAGTCGATGCCTCTCAAAATATTCCTTGGGTAAGGCCTTTGTCATAATGTCTGTAACCTATAGCTCTATAGGCACATACTCCAACTTCATGATTCCCTTCTCAATTTTCTTCTTGATAAAGTGATACTTTATTTCAATGTACTTTTCCCTTGAGTGATGGATGGGATTTTTGCTGAAATTTATATCACTTGAGTTATCACACTAGATTTCGATCGAAGACTTCACTTCAACTCCCATATCTTCAAGCTGCTGCTTCATCCATAATAATTGTGTGCATTCTTAAGTGGCCGCAATATACTCATCCTCCATGTTTCTCAATGAAATGAAATCTTGCTTCTTGCTTATCCTAGAAATACACAATCCACCAAGATATAATGCACCTCCTAACATTGCTTTTCTGTCATCTGCTGATCCAGCCCAATCTGCATCTGTGTAACCCAATAAAACTGATTGAGATTTGTCATTATACATCAGACCGAAATCCACAGTGCCTTTGATATACCAAATTATTCTTTTCACTATGAGAATGTGGATTTCTTTAGGATTTCTTTGGTAACGTGATGCTTGGCATGTGGTGAAAACAATATCAGGTCTTGTTGCTATTAGGTACAGTAAACTGCCAATAATCTGCCTGTATTCCGTAATATTAACTACCCTGCCACTGTCATCTTTTTAAAATTTCATCCGGGTAGAAACCATAGTCTTCATTTCCTTGGAATTATAAATTCCAAACCTTCTCAGAACTTCCTTGTCATATTTGTATTGAGAATTGAAAGTGTCATTACTGCCTTGTGTCACCTATAAACCAAGGAAAAATGTTAGCTCACCAATTATTGACATATCAAACTCATTTTTAATGAATTCAGAAAACTGTTTGCACTGAGCTTTATCTGATCCACCAAATATTATGTCATATACATAAACCAACACCATCATTATTTGATTACTATTGTTGTTGTTAACTTAAATATTGTAATCAAATCCACCACATTGAAAGCCAGGCTTTTTCAAATACTTATCTAGCCTTGAGTACCATGCTCTTGGTGCTTGCTTCAACCCATATAGTGCTTTATTTAATCGAAAAGCTTTATTCTCATCTTCATGAATAAGAAAACCATCCGGAAGCTCAATGTACACCTCTTCTTTCAGAACCCCATTCAAAAATGCAGATTTGATGTCCATCTGGAACACTTTGAACTTTCTTTGCACTACTATGGCTAAAAATAATCCGATTGTCTCCAGCCTTGAAACTGGTGAAAATGTCTCATCAACATCAATGACCTCTATTTGGGAGTATCCTTTACACACCAGTCATTCTTTCTATCGAATCACTGCACCATATTCATTCATCTTGTTGCGAAAAACCCATTTAGTCCCAATGACATTATTATCTTCTAGCCTTGAAACAATCTCCCACGTATGATTCTTCTCAATCTGTTCTAATTCTTCATTCATAGCCTGAACCCAGTACTCATCTTCAGCTGCATCAGAGAAATATTTTGTCTCTTCCTGATATAAAAATGATATTTTCTACAATGATTTCATTCTTCAAGTCTGAACTGGAGCTGATTGATTGACAATGATATTTTTCCTATCAATTTCAGGTCGACTCCTGGCTTCTGTGTAGAAGCTGATTTTTCTTCTTCATTATCATCATCAGTATCTTCTTCTAAATCAGCATTAACCACTTCTGCTCCTCCTACATTGCTTACCTCCTCATCACTTTCATCCAGAAACTGTTCACTGTGTCGTTGAGTATTCTATTCATCTTATACTATAGTGACATCATTACTCTCAACAATTTTTCCTAGCCTTTTGTTGAAGCATTTATACTCTTGGCTTTTAACTAAGTAGCCAAGGAATATCCCCTCATCTCCTCATGACTCAAACGTCCTGTGAATTTCATTGTTGAGAATGAAACACTTACTTAAAAAGATTCAAAAATATTTCAATGATGTCTTCTTTCCGTACCAAATTTCATATGGAGTCTCTCCTTCAGACACAACAGAGCCTTGTTCGAAATATAGACCGATGTCAAAACTTCTTCCTTCCAAACTTTCTATGGTAGGTTCTTTTCAATAAGCATCGTTCTAGCCATGTTGTTGATGATCTGATTTCTCCTTTAAACTAATCCATTTTTTTGGGGAGTTCTCACTGATGAAACATGATGTCTTATCCCTTGTTTCTTGAGATAGTATTTTACTTGACTATTTGTGAATTCTGTACCATTATTAGTATGAAACTTCAGAATTTTCTGCCCAAGAATCCTTTTATATTCCCTCTGATACTGCTTTATATAACTGAACACGTCTGACTTATGGGAAATGAAAAATACTCAGGCCATTCTGCTAAAATAATAAATGAAAAGGACATAGTACCTTTTCCTATTTATGGCTCATGGTGATATAGGTCCACATACATAAGCATGCACCAATTCGAGCACTCTGGTTGATTTCTATTCCTTTGGATTGAATGTATTTCTAATGATATTCCCTTGTTGGAAAGCATTTCATGCATGAGTACGATCACATTGCAATTTAGGAAGGTCTCTAACAGCATCACACTTTACCAGATCTTCCATAGATGGTTGGCATAGATGACCAAGTCGCTTAAGCCATTGCTTGTTTTCTTCCTCTCTGGATAAAAGGCATGTATCTTCTTCCCCGCTTACAAGTTAAATATTTCCCTTTGTTCTTTTTCCCTGTAGAATAATTGATCCATATTTTCCCTTCACAACACACATCTTCTTGGTAAATTGGATAGAGTTCCCAGAGTCACATAGCTAACTGACACTGAGCAAGTTATGACTGAGACCATCTACTACCAATACATCAGCACATCTCATTTATTTTCCCCCAAATTTAGCCTTTCTGAAACTAATGATCTTTATCCCTTCATCGTTACCAAACTTGACAACACCTTCTTTGTCATATTTAATGCCTGTAATGAGATACTTGTTACCTATCATATGGCATGTTCAACCACAGTAAAGGATCCATACTCCTAAACGATCTGAAGCTTTAAGGGAAATTTCCACAACTACTGCATTCTCATCCTTTTTATTTTTGATCCATGTCTTGGACTTCACACTCAGTGTGGTTTGGAGAAGTTGATCTTCTTTAGAGTGTGATGGACCAGCTTCATCCTGTAGTGCTGCAAATCAATTTTTTGTTTTCAGCTCACTTGACGATTCCCTAACTTATTGCTTACGACTGCTTGAGTTTTTCTTTGGCACATTCCTTTGTATGATTGATCTGAAATATCTAGCCATGTTCCAAAATCCTCCACACCAAAAACAATGAAATTAAAAGTATGTTCTATAATATTGAGCTCTATTTGGCTGCCACTATTGTTCTTGTGCCTTTCGGTATCTCTTGGCTATAGAACACACATTTTGTGAGTGTCCCATCTTTCCATAGTAATAGCACCTAATGTAAGGAGCATTCATGTGTGTCACTTATGCACTGCTGGTTTTCCCTTAGGATCTTCTAATATTTTGTTTCGTACCCAAATCTATCTTCACACTCGGAATGGGTGATTGTGGTTTGACATCAATATTTACAGTTTTTTGTTTTCAACCATGCCCCAATTCAGCCTTAGCATCTGAGCTCGATTGCTGCTTCTTTCCTGTTGAACTACTAGCCTCCTTTATCATCTTTTTTGTCCTCTGAATGGCTTTCCTTATTGATATCATATTGGGAGTCAAGAGTTGTTCTTGTTCATTCATTTTTTGTCGCAGACTGACTACTTCTTCTTCAAGTTCTTTGATACACTTGACTTGATCTTTCACTTTTCTATTCATGTCATCGATCTCCCTTTTCTGTTCTTCAATATTGAGATTATACTCACTAACTGATTCTGAGTTTTCTGGTGTTTATAACTTGAGTTTCTCAATTTCTTCCATCAACTTAGACTTCTCTTATTCCTACTGCTTCATATAGAGTTTGGCATTGCAAACAACTTTGTTAGCTTTCTTTATTTTGGCTCTCCAAACATCTATCTCCTCAAGAGCAGCCCCTAACTCATCTTGCATATCTATTCTTCCTTCAACTTCTTCTTCTTCATCATCACCTTCAGTTTCTTTCTTCTCCTGAGAACTACCGACGACTACCACCATAGCATTTTCTCCATGATCTTTGAAATGTTCAATCTCCTCAACCTCTTGAACCTCATACTCATCTGAACTATCTATTTTATGTGAAAGAAGGTTCTTCTTCCGGAAAAATTTTTTCCTGAACTGCTTCTTCCCTTTCACATAGGCTGAAGATTTCTTCTTGGGAATTTCTACACCATCTTCATCATTTTCTTATTGAAAATTTTTGGGGCATCTTACTGCAAGATGTCCAACCTTTCCACATATAAAGCATGCAAGTGGAAGTTTCCCTTTAAACTTTCATTTTCCTCTTTGAAGGTTCGAGGAAAGGAATGACATCACTTCATCAGTCTCTTCATTCTTATGAGATTCTTCAATGGTGAGATTATTCATGGCCTTAAATACCACCTCCTTGAATTTACCCTTTTCCATAACATCATTGTCATCATTCCTCATTTCATTTGCAACAAGGGTACTATACAGATTGTCTAATGTCAGCTATTTTGGGTCTTTATCTTCCAAGACTGAGACATTTAGATTAAACCGGGGTGGAAACTTCCTCAAGATACGCTTCACAATCTTTATATCTTCGATTAATTCTCCAAGACCTCGCATGTCTTCCACAACAACATTTACCCTGTCAAAAAATGTATCAACAGATTCATTCAGGCTCATTCTCATATCTTTATACTTGTTCCACAGAACTTGTATCTTTTCCTCTCCGACTTTTGTATCCCCTTCATATATATTCAAAATCTTTTCCCACATAGCATGTGACATTTTTCATGGAATCACCTTTGTATAGATAACATTGGAGATGGCTCCACTTAAAGCATTAATACCCTTCGCATCAGCATCTATCTCTCTTCTTTCCGCTTCTGATAATGCTCCACTGTTGATTTCAGATGAGATACCATGCAAAGCTGTTGTAAACACATCCATTCCCAAATATTGGAAATACTGTTGCATTCGATTCTTCCATATTTGAAAATTGCTTCCGTTGAAGATCGGAATCCCTTTTTGATTGGTGACCTCCATAGAGAGAGAAGTACAAATATCAACCTTTCCCTCTGATACCAATTGTTCGGTCTACTAGGTTGAATACCCTGAGAGGGGGGTGAATCAGGTTATGATAAATTTAAAATTAAAGCCCCTTCTTATCTTGTATCACTGTTATGAAAAACACTCTTCTCTCTCTTTCCAGTTGCACAATATAAATAGAAAGTAAAGCATGCACAGGACATAGCAATTTTACTTAGTTCACCCTCACTGGGCTACGTCCAAGGAGAATACACCAGAAATGTGCCAATGTACCAAATCCACTATAAGCACACTGCTTTTTAAAAGGATTGGGATAGACCACTTAAATTCCTAGGCTCACTTCCCTTACAAAGTTTAGGGTCAGCTCACTGCATTCCCAAGGGTCACTCCCTGTTTCTCTCTCTCTGGCTCACTACCGGTGGAGAGGATCACCTTCTTTCTCTTCCTTTGCTCACTGTTCTGGAAAGGATCCACTCATAGTTTATAGACCTATAGGTCTCTTCATTATCACTACTGAATACATCCTCTGTTGTATGTAGATGCCCTATTGAAGTCCAACTTTCACCTGTAGATGAATCTCACCTTGCACCGAAGGTATCGGGCAATCTTCCATCTTTCACACAGCCCGGAATCACTATCATGCTTCAACCATACCTGACACCCTTATTCAATCCAGTGCACAAGTCTCAGCATGCAAGTTAAAATTGGTGTCAATTTCACCTCAACCACTTGTGCGACACTAGCTTCTGCAACTCCAAACTTGCACGACTCGCACCCTTCTACGCCCAAACCAATATTGGCGTGCAACCACCAACTGTCGCGCTTCTTCAAAACCTGGTGTGCAAGTGTCACCAAACCACTTGCGCGACACCCCCTTCTTCAACTCAAAACTAGTGCGACTCACTTTCTTTCTCACCCAAACCACTCTGGATGCACATCAATCAACCGGTGCGCAACTTGTACTTGCGCGACCACACCACCACTTGTGCGACCACCTCACCTGCGCGATGGGGGCTATTATTTTCTCTAAGTTTTGAACGCACACCGAATGAGGAGGGGTCAACCTCTATTTATAGTCATTTGGACACCCTGAGTGACGGCGCGCAAGTCTCCTCTCGGTGCGCAAGTCTTGGCGCACAAGTCTCTGTCGCGCATGTCACTTGCGTGACCAACCCTAAAACTTGGGTGCCCCTTTTCCCTTTGCCATATTTTGATGTTCTGATCTTAAAAAACATATGGTGCTCAAGTTTCAAATCATCCAAGACACTGGTGCACAAGTCCCTTTTTCATAACCACTTTTCTCCATATGTCGATTTTCAGGCCCAAAAATTTGGCAAACACTGGAAAACGGTTCCACCTTGTATCTACTCTTTTTGAACCGCCTCCAGATCAAACATTCCTTTGTCGATGTTCTTGAATCAATCATGGATCGTTAACAACATCATTTGAACTCAACATACCACAATGAAATCCATTTTTTTCTACAAATTTGTTCATTATGGTTTTCTTTTTCAACAAACACAACACATATGCTCACTTTGTCAACAAACACAATCACCTCAAAAATGTTTCAATGATACCTTGAGAGATTTTTTCCCAAAAATATCCCCCTTTGGGTTTGTTGACAACTCTTCCATAAAAATATACATCGTTAAATCTTCATCCACCATTCGCCTATTGCGATTCCGGTAGCGATCAAGGATTTACTCAACACATACTCTAAGCCCACATGAGAAATGTTCGGCATGAGAAACAAGAGTAAATGAAAAGTACATCAATGAATCACTTCAACTCTGACACCAACTGTTGACACTAAACTGATACCAATTTTTGGAAATATTTTTCCCGCATTCCAACACCACTCTTCTGCTTTTATCACAATCCTCAGATATCATGATATCTATTCTTTGATCGATCACTTCTAGCATCGTCAAATTTAATAATCTCCCCCTATCTTCTCACAGCTTTAACTCTTGTCAGCTGAAAATACTCTTCATCACTATTGCCTGTGTTGTCCAAGCTAAGCTCTGGCTAAGCACTTTGAACTAGCTTCAACTCCCCCTATCTGGCTAGTCCACCTATCAGCTTCTCCCCGTATCTGTCATGATTTCTCAAATAGCCACATTGTCTCCCCCTTGAACAATCACCATTTTCTCCCCCTTTGTCAACGAACCCAAAGGTCACTCCTTTGGAGTCTGTAACATAGTAAAGAACACATATCAGCACATTAGGGAAAAACACATCATTCCTTGGGGAGAGGGGGTTTCTCCACATCCACACTTTTTTAAGTGTGGGGAGTCGACTGGACTCCCAGAGTCAGTCGATGACTCTCAAAAGCTTCCTTGGTTAAGGCCTTTGTCATAATGTCTGCAACCTGTAGCTCTGTAGGCACATACTCCAACTTCACGATTCACTGCTCAAATTTATCCTTGACAAAGTGATACTTTATCTCAATGTTATTTGTCCTTGAGTGATGGACAGTATTTTTGCTGATATTTATAGCACTTGAGTTGTCACACTGGATTCTGATTGGATACTTTACTTTAACTCCCATATCTTCAATCTGCTTCTTCATCCATAATAACTTTGTACATGTTTGAGTGGCCGCAATATACTCAGCCTCCATGGTGCTCAATGAAATGCAATCTTTCTTCTTGCTCAGCTAAGAAATACACAATCCACCAAGATAGAATGCACCTCTTGACATTGATTTTCTATCATCTGTTGATCCAGGCCAATCTTCATCTGTGTAACCCAATAACACTGATTGAGATTTTTCATTATACATCAGACTGTAATTCGCAGTGCCTTTCATATACCAAAGTATTCTTTTCACTGCAAGCATGTGGCTTTCTTTAGGATTGATTTAGTAATGTGCTGCTTGGCATATGGCGAAAACAAGATCTGGTCTTGTTGCTGTTAGGTACAGTAAACTGCCAATCATATGCCTGTATTTAGTGATATTAACTACCCTGCCACTGTCATCTTTTGATAATTTCATCCGGCTAGCAACCGGAGTCTTCATTGCCTTGGAATTATCCATTCCAAACCTTCCCAGAACTTCCTTGGCATATTTGGATTGAGAAGTTAAAGTGACATTATTTCCTTGTGTCACCTGTAAACTAAGGAAAAATGTTAGCTCACCAATCATTGACATCTCAAACTCACTTTTAATGAATTCAGAAAACTATTTTCACTGAGATTCATCTGATCCACCAAATATTATTTCATCGACATAAACCAACACCATCATTATTTGATTACTATTGTTGTTGTTGTTGACATAAAGATTGTAATCAAATCCACCATGTTGAAAGCCAAGCTTTTTCAAATACTAATCCAGCCTTGAGTTCATGCTCTTGGTGCTTACTTCAACCCATATAGTTCTATCTTTAATTTAAAAACTTTATTATCATCTTAATGAATGAGAAAACCATCTGGCTGCTCAATGTACACCTTTTATTCTAGAACCCCATTCAAAAATGCAGATTTTACATCCATCTGGAATACTTTGAACTTTCTTTGCACTACTATGGATAAAAATAATATGATTGTCTCTAGACTTGCAACCAGTGAAAATGTCTCATCAACATCAATGCCCTCTATTTGGGAGTATCCTTTACACACCATTTGTTCTTTTTTTCGAATCACTGCACCATTTTCATTCATCTTGTTGTGAAAAACCCATTTAGTCCTGATGAAATTCTTATCTGCTGGCCTTGAAACAATCTCTCACGTATGATTCTTATCAATCTGGTCTAATTCTTCATTCATATCCTGAACCCAGTACTCATCTTCAACTGCATCGGAAAAACATTTTGGCTCTTCCTGAGATAAAAACGTTGTTTGATGCAATGATTTCATTCTTCGAGTTTGAACTGGAGTTGATTGATCACCAATGATATTTTTCCTGTCAATTTCAGCTTGACTCCTTGGCTTCTGTGTAGAAGCTGATTGTTCTTCTTCATGCTCATCATCAGTATCTTCTTCTGAATCAGCATTAGCCACTTATGCTTCTCCTGCATTGCTTACCTTCTCATCACTTTCATCTAAAAATTGTTCACTGAGTCGTTGAGTGTTCTGTTCATCTTCTACTATAGTTATGTCATTGCTCTCAACAATTTTTCCCATCCTTTTGTTAAAACATTTATATGATTTGATTTTACCTTAGTATCCAATGAATATCCCCTCATCTCCTTGTGACTCAAACTTCAAGTTATTTTCTTTGTTGAGAATGAAAAACTTACTTCCAAAGATTCAAAAATATTTCAATGTTGACTTCTTTCTGTACCACATTTCATATGGAGTCTTTCCTTCCTTCGGACACAACAGATCCCTATTCGAAATATAGACCGATGTCAAAACTTCTTCCTTCCAAAATTTCTCTGGTATGTCCTTTTCAATAAGCATCGTTCTAGACATGTTGTTGATGATCCGATTTCACCTTTCAGCTACTCCATTTTGTTGGGGAGTTCTCACTGTTGAAACTTGATGTCTTATCCCGTGTTTCTAGAGATAGTTTTTTACTTGACTGTTTGTGAATTTTGTACCATTATCAGTACGAAACTTCATAATTTTCTGCCAAATCATCCTTTTAGATTCCCTCTGATACTGCTTTATACAACTGAACACATCTAACTTATGGGAAATGAAAAATACTCAGGACATTGTGCTAAAATCATCAATGAAATGGACATAGTACCTTTTCCCATTTATGGCTCATGGTGAGATAGTTCCACATACATCAACATGCACCAATTCAAGCACTCTGGTTGATTTATGTTCCTTTGGATTTTATGTCTTTCTAATGATCTTCCTTTGTTGTCAAGCATCGCATGCATGAGTATGATCAAGTGACAATTTAGGAAGGTCTCTTGCAGCATCACACTTTACCAGATCTTCCATATATGGTTGGCATAGATGACCAAGTCACTTATGCCATAGCTTGTTTTCTTCCCCTCTAGATAAAAGGCACAAATCTTCTTCACCAATTACATGGTAAATATTTCCCTTTGCCCTTTTCCCCTATAGAAAAACTACTCCATATTTTTCTTTCACAACACAAATCTTCTTGGTAAATTGGATAGAGTGCCCAGAGTCACATAGTAGACTGACACTGAGAAAGTTATGACTGAGACCCTCTACTACCAAGACATCAGCACGTCTCATTTCTTTTCCCCCAAATTTAGCCTTTCCTGAACCAATAATCTTCAGCCCATCATCGTTCCCAAACTTGACAACACCTTTTTTGTCATATTTAATTCCTGTAATGAGATCTTTGTTACCTTTCATATGCGATGTGCAACCACTATCAAGGATCCATACTCCTGAACGATCTGAAGCTTTAAAGGAAATTTCCACAACTACTGCCATCTCATCCTTTTTCTTTTTAATCCATGTCTTCGACTTCACAATTGGTGTGGTTTGGAGAAGTTTATATTCCTTAGAGTGTGATGGACCAGCTTCATCCTGTAGAGCTACAAATCAATTTTTTGTTTTTAGCTCACTTGATGATTCCCTAACTTGCTGCTTATGACTGCTCAAGTTTTTCTTTGTCACATTCCTTTGTATGATTGATGTGTAATATCTAGCCATGTTCCCAAATCCTCCACACCAAAAAAATGACCTTTAAAGGATGTTCTATAATATTGAGCTCTGTTTGGATGGCATTGTTGTTCTTGTGCATTTAGGTATCTCTTGGCTATAGAACACACATTTTGTGAGTGTCCCATCTTTCCACAGCAATAGCACCTAATGTAAGGAGAATTCTTGTGTGTCACTTATGCACTGTTGTTTTTCCCTTAGGATCTACTAATATTCTATTTCATACCCAAATCTATCTTCACTCTCAGAATGGGTGCTTGTGGTCTGATATCAATATTTACAGTTTTTGTTTTCGACCAATCCCCAATTCAGCCTTAGCATTTGAGCTCAATTGCTGCTTCTTTCCTGCTGAACTACTAGTCTCCTCTATCATCTTTTATGTCCTATGAATGACTTTCTTTCCTAATATCATATTTGGAGTCAAGAGTTTTTCTTGATCCTTCATTTTTTTATCGCATACTGACCACTTATTCTTTAAGTTCTTCGATACACTTGACTTGATATTTCACTTTTATATTCAATCCATCGATCTCCCTTTTCTGTTCTTCAATCTTGATTTTATACTCGCTAACTGATTCTGAGTTTTCTGGTGTTTATAACTTGTGTTTCTCAATTTATTCCATCAACTCAGAATTCTCTTCTTCCTTCTGCTGCATATAGAGTTTGGCATTTCCAAAAACTTTTTTATCTTTCTTTATTTTGTCTCTCCAAACATATATCTCCTCAAGAGTAGCCTCTAACTCAGCTTGAATATCTATTCTTCCTTCAACTTCTTCTTCTTATTCATCACCTACAGTTTCATTCTTCTCCTAAGAACTACCGACGGCTGCCACCATAGCATTTTCTCCATGATCTTTGAAATTTTAAATCTCCTCAACCTCGTCAACCTCAGACTCATCTGAACTGTCTATTTCTTGTGAAAGAATGTTCTTCTTCTTGAATAAATTTCTCTAGTACAACTTCTTCCCTTTCAGATAGGTTGAATATTTCTTCTTGGTAATTTCAACATCATCTTCATCATTTTCATCTTGAAAATTTTTTGGGTCATCTTACTGCGAGATGTCCAACCTTTCCACGTCTAAATCATGCAAGTGGAAGTTTCCCTTTAAACTTTCATTTTCCTCTTTGATGGTTCGAGGAAAGGAATGAAATCACTTCATCTGTCTCTTCATTCTCCTAAGATTATTCAATGGTGAGATTATTTATGGAATTAAATACCACCTCCTTGGATTTCCCATTTTCCATAGCATCATTGTCACCATTCCTCATTTCATATGCAACCAGGGTACTGTGAAAATTGTCCAATGTCATCTCTTTTGGGTCTTTATCTTCCAAGACTGATAATTTTGGATTAAACCAAGGTGGAAGCTTCCTCAAGATATGGTTCACAATCTTTATATCCTTGATGGCTTCTCCAATACCTCGCATGTCTTCCACAAAAACATTTACCCTATCGAAAAATACATCATCATGTTTATCCGGGGTCATTCTCAGATCTTCATATGTGTTCCACAGAACTTGCATCTTTTCCTCTCTAACTTTTGTATCCCCTTCATATATATTCAAAAGATTTTCCCACATAGCATGTGATGTTTTTCATGACATCACCTTTGTATAGATATCATTAGAGAGGTATCCACTTAAAGCATTAATACCCTTCGCATCAGCATCTAGCTCTCTTCTTTCCGCTTCTGATAATGCTCCATTGTTGATGTCATCTAAGATACCATGCATAGCTGCTGTAAACACAACCATTCCCAAAAATCGGAAATAGTGTTGCATTCGATTCTTCCATATTTGAAAATTACTTTTGTTGAAGATTGGAATCCCTTTATGATTGGTGAAATCCATAGAGATAAAAGTAAAAATATCAACTTTTCCCTCTGATATCAATTGTTAGGTATACTAGGCTAAATACCCTGAGAGGGGGGTGAATCAAGGTATGACAAATTTAAAATTAAATCCCCTTCTGATCTTTTTTCACTATTAAGCAAAACACTCTTCTATCTCTTTCTCGTTGCACAATATAAATAGAAATTAAAGCATGCATAGGACACCTCAATTTTACTTGGTTTACCCTCACTGGGATACATCCAAGGAGCATACACTGGTAATGTGCCGATGTACTAAATCCACTATAAGCACACTTCTATTTACAAGGTTTGGGATAGTTCACTTCTATTCCTAGGCTCACTGCCTTTACAAAGTTTAGGGTCAGCTCACTTCTTTCCCAAGGTTCACTCCCTGTTTCTCTCTCTCTGGCTCATTACCGGTGGAGAGGATTACCTTCTTCCTCTTCCTTTACTCACTGCTCCGGAAAGGATCCACACACAGTTTATAGACCTGTATGTGTCTTCATTATCACTAGTTAATACATCCTCCGTTGTATGTAGATTCTCTGTTGAAGTCCAACTTTCACCCATAGATTAATCTCACTTTGCACCAAAGGTATCGGGCAATCTTACATCTTTCACACAGCCCTGAATCACTATCGTGCTTCAAACATACCTGGCGCCCTTCTCCAAGCCAGCATGCAAGTCTCTTCATGCAAGTTAAAACTGGCGTGCAAGTTCACCTCAACCACTTGCGCGACACTAGCTTCTGCAACTCCAAACTTGCGCGACTCACACCCTCTTAAGCCCAAACCAATATTGGCACGCAACAACCAATTGTCGCGCTTCTTTAAAACCTGGAATACAAGTGTCACCAAAACACTTGCACGACACCCCCTTATTCAACTCAAAACTTGCGCGACTCACTTCCTTTCTTGTCCAAACCACTCTGGATGCGCATCAATCAACTAGTGTGCAACTTCTACTTGCGTGACCACACCACCACTTGCACAACCACCACACCTGCGCGATGGGAGCTCTGATTTTCTCTAAGTGTTGAACTCACACTGAATGAGGAGGGGTCGACCTCTATTTATAGGAATTTGGACACCCTGTGCAATGATGCGCAAGTCTCCTCTCGGTGGGCAAGTCTCGGCGCACAAGTCTTTATCATGCAAGTCACTTACACGACTAACCCTAAAACTTGGGAACCCCTTTTCCCTTTGCCACATTTTGATGCTTTGATCTTGAAAAACATATGGGGCACAAGTTTCCAATCCTCCAAGACACCAGCGCGCAAGTCCCTTTTCCATAACAACTTTTCTCCATTTGTTGATTTTCAAGCCCAAAAATTTGGCAAACACTGGAAAATAGCACTACCTTGTATCTAGTCTTTTTGAACTGCCTCCAGATCAACCATTCCTTTTTCGACGTTATTGAATCAATCATGGATCGTTAACAACATCCCTTGAACTCGACATGCCACAATGAAATCCCCTTTTGTCAAAAATTTGTTCGTCATGGTTTGCTTTGTCAACAAACACAACACAGAGGCCCACTTTGTAAACAAACACAATCACCTCAAAATGCTTCAATGATACCATGATGGATTTTTTCCCAACACATTGAATATAAGAATACCTTTATTGTTTATTGAATTGATATTTTTCAAGATAAGGATTCAATAATGGAACCTTCCTCTAATACCAATTGAAATTAATTAGGATCATTAAACCGCTGATAAGGGGGTGAATTAGTGTTGATATTTTGAAAAATATCAATTCTCTCTAAAATTTAACCTCTATAACTTGTTAGAGCTATTTTGCTTACCAAATTTTTATAATTATATTACTATAATGATATGATTAGAAAGTAAATAAGGAATTTAAGATTTATAAAGTTTGACCTTGGTATGATAACCTACATCAATATCATGGACACTCCCATGGTTCTATAGAATTCACCATATTAAAAAATTAATTAAAATTAGTCAACTCCCATTATATGAATGAGTATATCAAATTCAAATATTTTACAAATTTTTTCTTACAAAACTGATCCAACCCAAAAATGTAAAACTTTGGAAATTCATATCCCTATAAGTTCATCTGGAAATGTCCATCTGATTTTATCCATCTAGTAGATGTCTATATAGTGCACCCTTCCTCTATTTGGTGTGCCTCAATAAAACTATGAAAATATTCAAACATGTGTTCTTCCAATTTAACATAACCATTATGCCTAAAAATGTTCTTGGAGACTTTTTTTTATTACTCTCTATATGGTTTCTCAGAACTTAAAACTTTATCTAATTCAGTGATCGAAGCCTCTATCTAGTAACAATTCTTCAACTAGAAATGAATATTTGTTGGAAACTCACTCTGGCACAAATTCTTCAGCATCTCATCTTTTTGTTAGTGAAAAGTGTTAAGTACTACTTTACTTGCATCCCATTTATATAGGTGTGCCTAAAATGGAAAATGTAGGATGTTAATTTCCTTTTCCTTCTCAAAAGAATTCCAAAATTAATTATCCACACTTAAATTAAATGTTTTGGATTCTTCTCAACTCTTATATACCATTCAAGAAGCTTTGGTAATTCTCTAGAAACAACATCCTTCTTCAAACTTCTTTAAAATCAGTGTTAAGGAAGTTATTCGACCTTATATACTATAGATTGGAACTAATTGAAAGAAAAAATTCAGAATCATCATGTTTTGGGACATTTCAAAGTTGATTAGAAAAAACTACATCTAGTTAATTATTTGACCAATGAATTCATAAGTCATTCATCATCCAACTTTGCTTTGTTTGATCACTCATTCACAATTTTTCTTTGACTGGTTATCTTCATAAGCATTGTATAGCCGATGGATTTAGAAAATGTTTATCTGATGGATCATCATTTCTATGTATGTTCAATTTTCCTCAACTTAATTCAAACTTCTTAGAACATTTTATCTGATTAAATCATGAATGTATGTGGGATGTTTTCCTATATGAAGGTTCTTCCTAGTGCACTTCATGAATTTTCAAGATCGATATTCATACATATTGCATCAAAATAAATTATACAAATTTTTTTCTAAAAAACATCATCTGCCTTTGATGATGGTTGACTACATTGTTGAAACTTCTAAAGACTTTAGTTACATGAAACCTATACATCTTAGAATGTTGGATTTACCTTTTTAATTCTCCCCCTTTGTATTTATTATTCAACTTTGAATTTATTTAAAAAAAATTGCAACCACAATAACTCATCAAATAATACTCCTTGAATTTTGTTCAATCAGGTCTTTTTTATTATCTGGGTCTGGTACATCTGGTGAATTTTTGAAAACTTCTTACGAAAAAAAATCATCTGGAAACTCAAACCTTGTTTGTTTGATTAAAAACTTGTGATTTTATCCTCTTTTACCAAATCAGTAACATGCAACACCAATTTTCTTTATAAAGTAAAACATTGTCCAGTATATTTGTCTGGTAAAGTTTGTCTAGAATCCAGTTTCACTTATCGTCCCTTATACAAACTTCATCTTGTACCATGAACCTCTTCAATATGTTGGAAACTTTTAATGAAAAACATAACATCACCTAACTTTATAAGAAAATTTTTTAACAATGTGAAGTATACTTTCTAACTTTCTAAATTTCTTCTTCTCCAGCAACTTCATAACAAAACTTTATTAACTTCCAGCAAATCTTCTTCAACTGTTTCACAAAAAAATTATCAACAAAAAATATATTAATAACAAATGAAAAAAAACATTGTAAAAAACATCCCAAAATATCTTCTTTCTTCTTCATTGCTTGAGTGGGTGGTCTAAAATAACTCCCTAAATTATACTTTGTTTATTTAGTATGTGTAACTTGTGCAATCACATCGGTACATCGTGTATGAAACCTTTATTAATTACAATTATTGAATTTTGTATACCTAGAACTCCCATGGACCCCATTGGGTCCATTGTCATTGAGACGTGACTTGTGGACACCTGAGAGGTGTGATAACCATTTACCCTAGGTTGGGACTTGCATTGAGTGAACCCAAATCCCTATATTGATTTGGGAATTGATTATATAATGGATTTACAAAGTTAATTGGAATAAAATGTGAAATTATTTAATAGAAATGATAAATAATCACTTGGATTGAAATTGGTTAATTATCGTGAAAGTGTTTAATTGGAATTAAAGTGTAACTAACATAATGGCATGATGAAATACCGATATAATGACATGTGAAACCATAATTGGTATAAATGTAATGTGATATAGAACTATTATAATTATTTTTATAATTGTTAACTTGGTACATAAATTTTATTTTTCTTGTATTTGGAACTTTATCATGAAATGTTTAATGGAAACTAGGCATGATTGATCTATAATTTACCAACTTGGAATAATAGAATATATGGAATGATAATTGGTAATTTGGATAAATTGACTAATATAGAATATGTTAACATGTTTATCATGTCTTGTAATTGAAATGATTTGGATCTTTTTGCTCTTGTTTTTGAATTTATAAATAAACTATACCATAGGAATTCACATAGAGTTTGATGTCCTCTTAAAATGTAAGTGTCCCAAGCATGGGAATTCGCACTAGGTCTAGTTATACTTTCTCCCTTGGCATGGTATTACACCCTGAGAACATGTAAACATCTCTAGTATGGGAATTCACATAGAGTCAATTATTTCACAATCAATTTTTTCCTCAACAAGGTTTTTCACCTTGGGAACACATAAGGGGCTCTAGCAAGGGAATTTGCATAGAGCTCATTATTGCTTGGTTACTTGATGTCTGATGGAGAGGTGTTTTGTTACTTTCTTTTCTGAGGGAAAGATACACTATTTTATGATATGCAGTATGGTAGATTCATCCTAGGAAGGATAATCCTCCAATGGATAGAGATATTTAGAATCACGTTGATGAAGGTTCCACTGACCTTAGGTGTCGACACGGAGCTCAAGGTTTAGTAGTTTTATTTGATTTTCTGCATTAATTTTTGAATTAAACCCCTAGTTTATCATATTTTTATATTCACTCTATATTATGACTATATTTTTTATACATCATGGGTATAATCATACTAAGTTTTACTCACTCTTTTTGGGCTGATGTTTGGTACCCATGCAGACTTCATAGATACAGGTATGGATAAGGGTAAGGGGCCCAGTGCTTGATTGATTGCTTTATAGATGGGATTGGAGCATGTATATATGACCAATCATGGTGATGGGGACTAGGTTTTGGATTATTTATTATAGATCATATTTTATTTGTTTACTTGTATGACTCTTAACATGAAATTTAGTTTGGTATACAGTATAACATGGCATGATTTATTATTATTATTTGAAATGTTGTTATTCTTCTATTATCTACTTGATTTGTATATTGTGTTTGATTTATATTATTTCAATCATGATTTATACTATATTATAGAGGGTATAGTCTTGCAATTATATTCCTTAGACCGTTATTGCTAGTCAGCAGCCTCTGGTATACAATGAGGCAATCTTGAGGTCATGTAGAAACCCATCTAGGTCACATGAGGGGGAACCAAATCAGGGATGTTACAAAGTGGTATCAAATGCTCATATTTTTTTTTCTATTTACTATATTCAGAAGGTAGACAGGAGACTAGGATATGTCAAGACTTGGTGATGAGCTTGTGCATAGGTGTAGCTAACCCATGTGTGGAAGAAAACCCAAGTTCCCAGGGATGAGATTTTTGTTCTTGATGTTCTCTTATTATAGTTGTGATATTATTTCATTTTGGTTGATGCACTTATTATGTGATATTTCTATTTTATAAGATTTTAATCATGGTATGGTATGAAATTATGTGAATTTTCGTACATCATGTTAGGAATGTAAGGAAATATATTGAAATTTATTGTTCATGTGAGATATATATTTACCACTTATGATATAACTACCTATCTAAATTGTGAAATGCAATCCCTAACATATCTGATAAATAGGAATAAATGGAATCATTATGACATGTCAATTCGCTTATTAATCCACGTTTTAGAGTAAACTTGTGCCAATGATTCTTAATTGTTGTCTTTTCCTTTTGAATTGATCTTGTTATAAATCATGTGATCTGAGGAGTGTGTTGAAAATTATAATGAAAATACCTCTATGTCATCTTTAGTTTGAGAATCAGGAGAGTAGTAATCATCATACACCTCGTGAAGATGATCTGAAACTTCCTATTTATTTTGTAAACCTAATGGATGACTATCTTGATGATAGTTTCCTATGGTTCATGCAATTCATAGAGATGGAGACTACTAATTTTGTTCTTTTGATGTTTGATATGACTAGAGAGTTTCAACTACAACACCTTTCCATGTTCACTGGGGAGGGTGGTCCCTATAAAGTCGATTCCTAGATTGAATCTATCCAGATGATATTCAAACACCTAGAGATTCCCAAAAATAGGTGCGTGAAGCTTACTACTTATATTCTACAAGGAACAGCCAAGTATCTATGAGACATTATGGAGAAATACGGATATAAATAGGGAATAACCTTGAAGGAATCATAGGTGAAGTTCCTAAGTTACTTTTATCCAGAGATGTTGAGGGATGAGAGGGCCCGAGAGTTCATGCACTTGAAGTAATGGAGTATGACATTGATGGACTATGTTGGAAATTTTACCTACTTGTAGAATTTTTCTACATCTTTGGTAACAGATAAGGTTGTCCAGGAAAAGTGATTCCAAGATGAGTTTCATTATGAGATCAAATCACATGTGAATATATTTCTACTAATAAACTTATCTAACGTGATGAATCAGGTTCTCATCATGAAATGGAACCTGAAGGAGGCCTTGAGTGGTGGATAGGTAGTCTCAACTAGACAATTAAGGATCTATTCTTCACAAAGAAAAAATCATTTTCATGAAAATTACCATCAGGGAAGTAACTGTTAGATAAGATAAGGGAGTGGATAAGAATATTAAGACTATAGCCATGGGGAGTGATTTCATTATGGTAGGGATGGCCACAGTATCATCAGTGTCCATTTCCTATAGTAGAGTTTTGTGATTATGGTAAGATGGGTTATCTACATAGGATATATAGGATCACTCAGCAATTGAGTAGTCTAAAAAATTAGGGCAAGCATCAAATTCTAGGAAGGACTCGTCTACCCCTCAGTAGACAAGTAGTTGGAGTTCCATCGATTGTTCAGACTAGGGTAGGTGATGTGGTACCCTAACATAGGATAAAGAGTACCTACATGAGAGAGTATCTAAAGGGAGTCAGATGGGATCCTGGGGCATATGGGTGAGTCATATGCACTTCATGTAGTCTACTCCAACTAGTATGGATGCAGGACCATCCACCATTAGATGTATGATTCTTGTGTCATCTACCATTGCCTTTTTTTATATAGGTGCATTACATTCCTTTATATCTTCCCAATTTTCACACATCTTGGGTTTGATTATAGAAATATTGGATGGGGTTATGAACATCGATACGTCATTGTTTCCTCTAGAAATGGGGATGACCTTGTTTATTTAAGGTTCAAACATTCCAATCAGTTTCTAATGGGTTTGTTCATAGAACCGGAAAAATACAATGATTCTATATCCATTTGGACCTACTTTCCAAAGGTAGGTTCTCATTAGTTGTGGACTGATGAGGCTTAAGAATTTACATTGGTAGATAGGATGGGAGGTCAGACTCATCACACCTTTTTGGGGGGAATTATTGTCTACTCCAGGACTCTCTTTATAGATTTGAGTTATGTTAATGAATCCTTATTAAATTACCAAGTATGAAAATGAGTTTTCCTTTAGATCTGACAATCAATGATTAATATGTATGAGATTTAGAGAATCTTTTATATGTATTTGAGGTTCTTCATCGATATAGAATCATATGTATTCATTAGAGACTCTTAGTCAATGGTATCCTTCAATACATTATATAGAGATCTCTTGGTCATTATGATAACCATACTGGTTTTAAAGACACTCAGCGGGGCACTTGAAGTTTATTGTCGTTCAAAGGACATCGATTATTTCAGAGTTGGGATTGTACCCACAGATGGGCTACCTACGTATCCTTGTTTAGATAAGGAATCAGAACCCATATAGTTTGAGTAAATAAGTATGAGTTTTATGCATGATTTATGGCTCAAATAAAGATTTCATAATTAATTTTACGCTCTAAGCTCATGTGAGTCATGCTCAGTGTGAGAAACAAGAGGTATCAGTAAAACCTGACGATTGTGCCACGAAATATGCAATTATAAGAAATGATGTGGGGCTTATATATGTATGACTACCCAGATAGATGAAGATCAGGACTTACTTCGGAGAAGAAGCCTGGGAACAAGGTTCATAAAGGTATGTGTGATTTATGGAGATTTGGATACTTAACTTAGGACTTAATCCTGAGAAGGATGCCGAAAATATAGGGGACTTATGATTGGGTTTTATTCTTGAGAAGGAATCCCAGATCAAGAGAAATTAAGACAAGGGGCTTACTCCTAAAGAGGAGGCCCAGGTTAAGGGGAATTATTACTAGGTCTTACTCCTAAAAAGGAGGCCCAGGTTAAGAGGACTTGAGTCTTTGGGGCTTACTCCTGAGAAGGAGTCCCAAGTTTAATTAAAATTATGATTCGGGCTTACTCCTAAAGTGGATTTCCATATTAAGGGAACTTGTACTGGGGCTTACTCCTTAAAAGGAGGCCCAGGTAAGGGAACTTGGGGCTTACTCCTAAGGAGTATGCCCAGATTAAAGATCTTCTCATCTTAAAAGATGAGGTTGAATGAATGAAATTTATAACCTTAGTGACCTAAAGATATGTAAATCACTAGGTTTTGAGAGATGTTCCATAGAATTCCTTTCAGATAAGGAATCCAACAAAGGAACCATGCCAAAAATGGATTTGAATAGGTTTTTGAAGGCTAAATCTTAAAGAGGATAGGTGTATTCTAAGAAAAGAGTTGAATAAGTAGGAGGGGCACCCAAAAAGAGGTAGGCGAGCAAGTCCTGTTGGGGATCGCAAGTATTGGTCGAGCAAGTATACTTGCACAACACATGTGTACTTGAGTGATGGTTAACCCATAGGTTAATACATGGGCGAGACTTGGCTCAAGGCCTTAGTATTATCCCTAAAGGCTTCCAAAAGTGTGGCATGCAAGTTTTTTTGAAGGGATAAGGTGGCACGCAAGTGTCTTCATTTCCCTTAAGGGTTAGACACTTAGGCGTGCAAGTGTTGGTGAATTTCAATCTAGGTAAGAAACTGCCTTAGAAGTGTTCAGAAGACTTCATGTAGAGACTAGAGTGCCTAGAGATTAAATCTAATTTTTGGAATTTTCCGTCTCTGAAATGGGGGGCCCACAAGGGGTATTTATAGGCTACTTAATACCTTGGGTGAAAATAAAATAGGGTGCACAAGTAACCTGCATGACCAATATGTGGCGCACAAGTATACTTGTGCGACCATGATGAAACTTGTGTGGCCCATTCTTAAACAAATCCTTGTTCATGCCTTTGTCAATTTTCGATGTTTCTTCAAAGGATGAATCTATTTATACTAAGGTATTCCCTTTTTCTAGTCGTTAGAATCTATGAAGAAAAGGAGCATCAACAAAATTCCCCCCTCAGAGTTGGATCCAAAAGGAAGGAGGATTTGACTCTGAGGTAAAGGAGAAAACCAAGGAACTACGGCGCGCAAGTTTTGAGCGCGCAAGTGGAGGCAAGCAGGTGAGTGTCGCGCAGGGTACGGCGTGCTTGGTATAGCCTTGTCCTATAAATATGTTTCTATTATCGTGCAAAGAAACCAACTTTTAAACCTTCCCACTCTCACCGCACAGGTTTCTCTCGTCGCGCAAGTGACTTTTTTTATGTTTTTCATTGCTTCTGTTCATGTCGCGCTTCTACAGAGGTAGTTTGACTTGCATAGTGATACCTGTGTGCCCAAACTTGTGTGACATAATTACACTTGCGCACCAACATTTAACTTACACGCCTTAATTAATTATCCATTTTTTTCACTTTTATTCACAAATTTTATGAAAAATCAACTTACTTAAGTGTTAATTATTCAACCTTTGTGCAGATTAAATGGATCCTAGAAGAATTGGAACAGCTGATGAGCTGAACAGTAAGCAGATTGATGATATGATGAACGTTGTTGGCCATGATTACTATAATATCTGTGGCAGCACTCTCCTAGATCTGGCCAAGTATTTGAATAAGTATCATCTTAATTTCCCAGAAAGTATTTACATGCCTCTGTATGGGCATGGTCATCTGCAATAAGTCAACATTCCAGATCCAAAGAACTATCTCCCGAATTCTTGGTTTTTGACTTACACCAATTTTTCTTCAACGAATGTTTCAATTGGAGGATCATTTGTAAATACTGGAACAGTGGAGAAGGCCTACATAATATATCATAGCCCTTGTGCCCTAGATCTGAAACCTCACAAGCCTGAGCTGTAACCACATTATTATCCTTCAATATTCCGAAATTCTCAGATGGATCAATCCAAAGGATAGAAGAAGAGTTGGGACTTCCATCCTAGAGGAGCTGTGAAGCCGACTTGGATGTGGGAATATTGGGTGTGACAAACCTGCATAGAATTTATTGAGGATCTGAAAGGATCTGCAATATATGAAGCTGTTTGGGCTGGGAAAACATACGTTTATAGGAATGATAACTTTGTGTGGGAGATAATCAGCCGTTGGAGCCCAGAAACCAATTATTTCGACCTAACTCATGGATAAGTAGGCACCAATTTGTGGGATGTATACAATATATCAGGGGCTCCCATTTTGGGTGATATGTATGATGAATTAATCCCTCCCAAGGTGACTTGGAATGATTCGAATAAGACTCCGGCTTTGGCTCGAGAATTATTAAAAATTTTATACAAGCTCAAGAATTAAAAGACCTCCAAAACTCCTTCTAAAAAGGATATTCATCCATATGAGTGGATGGATATGTTTCTTACCAGGAAGGAGGTGAAGGGGCCCACCTGTACTCGTCCTACTACCTGCCCCTGAACAGAGAAGAGGGGTGCTTCTGGCACATTCTGGTTGACTCTAGAAGCGGGAGAATTTGAGAAGTGGGGGTACAAAGTAGATCTGAGAATCCTAAAAAAGACCTAACTAGCGGGCTTCTTAAACTTATGGCTCAGTGTTTATATTCTTCCAGTCAGGGATTCGAAGGGAGGAGTTAGGCCAGGGACCTTCGTTGTGGCGGCCAAGTTGGATGAGAGGAAAATTGTTGGGTTGGACACCCCCATTTTGGAGAAGATTCACAGGAGCTTAATCCATGTCTTTATGGGTAAGTATCCTTTTAGAATATTGGGACCATTCCAAGTTTTGTGAGGATGGATCGCCACTCATTTCAGGACATATGCTGTATAGAATAGTGTATAGGTTCCTAGAAGTTATTTCAGGCCATCAGTGCAGGCAGTTTCTGGAATTGCTCTGTTAGCTCTCAACATCTATGATATGAAGGTGAGGTTGAGCATGTTCAGAGAATTCCATTTCATTCCTTATAGAAACCCGCCAACCAGGCAGTTTGTTGATGATGAAATAGCCGGCCTAGAACTGAGGTCATACATGGTGGCTTGTAGAGATGGTGTATTGGCCACCAGGATTGAAGGAGAGATTATATGTGAGGCCTATGCTCCATACATATTTTCATTCCAATTAAAGTATCTGTAGTAGACTGTTTTATCCCCTCCTGTGCATGTCGGGTCAGAGCAGCGTCTGATGATTTACTGAAAACTATGGTTGTTGACATATGTGGAGAAGACTGGGGTAGTGTTTGATCTACCAGTTGCTGGTGCGGTGAGTAATTTGACTACATGGTATGCTGAGAACTGGATAGCATCATACCCTGAAGGTGTACTGAATCATCTGGTTCATCGGGTGGGGAAAAAGAAAAGAACTGTAGAGAAAGAAACCCTTTATTTAGAAGGTGACTCTTCTACACCCAAAGCTGATTCACCGGGTTCCTCACCCAGGGCTGACTCGCTGGATTCTCAGGATGGGGATGATGAGGCATGGCATGTGTAAAAGTGGCCTCGTGCCAGATATAATCCTACTATCAGAATCTAGATACCCAACCCATAGACTCGTAGTGAGTTACTTCATTGAGTCAATTTAATCGCCATTACTTTATAGAGCAATAAGTTACATTTTCTTATTCTCGATCTGTGATTGCTTGAGCTAGGAAGAAGATGAAGTCCAATATTTTAGGACCTTCCTCATAGCCTTCTGGTATACATGCTGAATATCTATGATCAGAGCCTGTCCAGACATGGAATAGTTTATATTGCGATGCTGAAACTACCTGTCTGGATCTGTAAGAGGGGCTACACATCCCTGGAATAGGGAATCTTCGGGCCTCTACCGATATCCATTTCGAGGATAACCTTGATGAACTGTGGGATTACATTAGAGATCTGTAGATGCTCATATATGCCACCGATGATTCCATTCCTATCACCAAGTGGGTGAAGGAAATGATAGATTGTGGTACCATTGAGGGGACCGGTGCTTCTGGAGATGAGGAGTGGCACAATTACGTTGCTCCTAAAGATGTAAGTCTTTTTCCTTATTTACTTTGCAACTTGATTTTAGTTAAAGCTTTGTTACTCAAGGAAATTACTTTCTTCATCATGTAGCTTGCAAAGAAAGGAACTGCTAAGGTTCCTTCACCACAGTATAGCCCTGGTGGTACTACCATCGGGGCTAATGAATCTCCCCACAAGCCGGGTGAGGTATCTCTGGGCCAGAAAGCCATGGAGGAGGATTTAGACATGGCACTTCATTCTCCAATTCCTGTATTTGGATATGATGATTTCATTACTCCCAAAACGCCAAAGAAACAAAGACATCGAAGGAAGAATTCGATAGCTCAATACTTCATCAGTAGTGGTAAGTCCTTCAAATAGTCATGAGTCTTAACCTATACAAAGATTTCTCATACTTCTTGGGATTGTAGGAGCTTCTTCAATTTCCCCTTTGAGGGAGAGGACTGACCCTCCTCTCAGAACAATAGAGGGTGCTGGTGAATAGTTGCAAATTCATGTTGAATTGGCTGCTCCTGAAGAAGAGCCAACATTTGTTCCCAGTACTTCTCTTGTTGCTTCTACAAGGAGAAAAGAGCCTACTTCTAGTAATTTAACAGTGATTCATAAAATGTTGAATGAAAACATCAACTAAATTCCATTCTGTGATACTTTTGGTTCAAGACTTGCATGAGAACATTTGGCAGCCACTGCAACTGATGTCGTAATTTCATCTAAAGAAACTATACGGGGTCAGAGGCTGGAAGGTGAGGGTCACCAAGAAGATACATAGAATTCTCCCACTGGTGAGAATAACCAGGAATCTGAGATATCTTTGGATGAATTGATGAAACTTGTCACATATTTTGAAGACATTTTAGATCATGTTAAATTACCTTGTAATTTAGAAGATTTTTTATGTGAGTTTTATCCTTCATCCTATTAAAATAACTTATTATTACATCTCTAACCATGATTGGTTAAAATGTGCAGTTCCATCTGAGCAAGTTGCTGAACTGACAATGCTTGAAGGGGGTATGGACAACCCTACAATTGCAGAGACACTAGCTCAAGTGGAGATGAACCCGGTAGAGCTTCCTAAAACTCATTCTGAAAATCCTGTTGAAGCTAGTAAAGATGTGGAGGAGCCTTCTCATGTTGTTGATCTACCGTCGGGTAAGAGATAAAAATATTTTTGGTTGTACATAATTTGCAAGACAACTTAATCAACTTTTGTTATCCTTTGAAATTAACCAAAACTTTCAATTGACTATGCAGGGCCATCAATTTCAGTGGCAGGATCTGGAGGTGAAACCTCATCCTCCACTCTAACGGGAATAGAAAGTGAAGTAACAAGGGTCAGGGGGAAGGAGAAGAATGGTTCACTTCTCTAAGTGCATTAATCCTGGATTATATTACCCCTGTGATAGTGATGCTGAATTAGACCCAGAGGTACAAAAGGCGCTCTAGTTTTCACGATGCAAGGCATGGCAGAGCATATGGAAGATCATATCTGAAGTGCCTCTAGAAGATCTATCTTTGAAGATCTCGTGATTGTCATCCCTTTTCGTCATGTTGGGACTTGATGGCTTTGGATATCAAGAGATCCATGCCGTGGTGAAACAAGTAATTTTAAGGAGGGAGCAGGAGCATAGGTTATGTCAAGACCTGACCAGAGTGAGGTTGTTGGCCAATATCAGTGAATTTGAGGTTGCGGTATCCCGAGCTAAGGCTGATCAAGCTGTCAAGTTGAAGGAGCTGAAGCATAAGATCAAGGAGAAAGTTGTCCAGCAGATTCACCTTCAGCAACAGTTAGATGTTGTTACTGGGGAACTTGACCAGCTTAAAAATTCACTGGAAGGAGTTTAAACAAATGGTATGAAAGTTGTCGCTGAAGCCAAGAAAGCACTCCATCAAGCTGAAAATAGTGAAGTTGGTCGAGTGCATGAACTTCAAGTGGCTGCTGATGATGCCCGGGATACAGTAAATCAAATGAAGAGTTATGTTGAAAGTCTCTTGTAATCCTTGAAAAAGAGAAGAGACTCCAGTCTTTGGATGTCCTTATAACTCTTGTGCATCAATGAAAAACACTTTCATCTTCAATCATTTTTTCCTGCATTCTTTTGCTACCTGCTTAAAATTTTTACCTAAGACAATGAGTCTAGTAAGCATAGTTTGAATTTTTCTAGGATTATTATAAATAACCCTACAAACTTTGAATCTTTTTATTGATCAATATTACCTAAGTCATACAAAATGTATGTTTAGTGAGCTGGGGCTTGACTTTTTTTTATAGTTCCCTTGTATTTTGTGGGCAGTTTAAAGTCATGCATGTTGGACATAAAAAGGCTAATGTTTAAGGTCGAAATATCTTTGACTGAATGGATTAAAATTGAATCAATTACTTGATAATTTATCTGAAAACATACTACCACACTCAAGTATGGGGGAAAACATGTAAACTATGACTTAAGAAATTTTGAATCCGAGGAATGATATGAAAAAAGGGATAAGAGGCATTAGAAGAAGTATTTCCTAAGAGTGAAGTTACCATTATTTAACAAACCCGTTAGGGGGTTTAATTATACAAGGCCACCTAAGGGAATTGGTTGCATAGTCAAATAATAGCATCTTTTGGCTGGTAGGTCCGTTATGTAGACTACTTATGCAAGGCCGCCTAAGGGCACATGCTGCATAGTCAGGCAAAAGAACTCTTAGAAATTTTACTTTTTTATTGCTAAAAAGCCAGTGAAAGTTTATGGGAATTCAAATTTTTCAAAGTATAGAGTCTTCTGTATAGAGAGAGGTACTTGAATATGGAGAAGATATTTCCAATCAAGATTGTCTAAGAATTGGATGAATGTCACTCCTACAAAGGTCTGACCCAAACGTAGGGAAGGGAAATATAAACCATTTACTTAAATACTTTTAGATCGTGTAAAATATTATGGGACAAATATATTAAGGGTGGCTATTTTTGTGGATCCCTACATATTGTCATTAAGAAAAATAAGGACAAAAGAGGTTTTCTTCCCAAGAATGAAGTTACCACTATTTGAAAAACCCGTTAGGGGGTTAAATTATGAAAGGCCACCTAAGGGCATTAGTTGCATAGTCAAATAATAGCATCTTTTGCCTGACAGGTCTGTTATGTAGACTATTTATGCAAGGCCACCTAAGGGAACATGCTGCATAGTTAGGCAAAAGAACTCTCAGGTATCAGACATTTTGTGACCAGGAGTCAAGAAAAGGGTTATGGAGATCTGGAAGTATTTAAGGTTAGGAGTATAATACATCAAAATGGGCATTGTTCAATGCATGTAGAGATACACAGACCAATGCTAACCATAATCATGTTGTGGATGGGTCCTGAATTGAGGTGTTGGACTTCACTACGTATCCCATAAGTATGGGAATCAATCCATACATAGTTATTGAAATACAGTTTAATGTCATGTGGGATGAGAGTGTAGGAGATTTTAGTTTAGGGTCATAGAGCTCCGACCAAGGGGGACTTTTCAGCCAAGGGACTGAAAGTGGAATTTGGGGTTAGGCCCAAAGACTTGGGGCTGGATTCGAGGGATGCTCGAACGTTCCTACATATCCCATAAGGATGGGAATCAAGCCACACGTATTTCTTGAAATAACCTTTGTAAAAATTTGGTTCTTACAAGTGAAGGGTGAAAGGGGAATTTAGTGCAATGATGGTTTGAACCAAAATTAAGGTTCAGGCATTTCCATGTATGCATGTAGTCTTTGGAATATGACATGATTGGAGATCAATGTAAATAATGATTCCCTCTCAGGTGAGGGGGTCAAAGAATTTTGTATTTTATTTTCATACAGGACAAAAGTGCAAATAGTTTAACGTCACATAGCAAGGATGATGGTGAACCAATGTAAAAAATATTGGTTCTAGGGGCAGCTTCATGAATAAACATCATATGAGATGGAGGTGAACCGATGTGAAGACATTGGTTTTGGGCTTGAACCTCAGGAGGTTTCCTATGTACCCAGCCTAGAAGGCAAGGATCAAAGTCTGCGTAGTTCAATTGAAGAATGAATTGGTGATCAAGTTGTTCTTGAGTACAATGATCTACAAAATGGTGTTGGGACTTACGCATGGTTAGCGGACCAGAGAGGGTGTTATGGTATAAGTTTACTCTAAGCTCATGTGATTCAAACTCACTGTGAGAAACAAGAGGTAGAAACAACCCTAATGATACACAGTTTGATTTAATGTTGGACATATAATGGACTAAACATAGTTTAACGTCATGTTGGACAATGGGGTGACTATGCAGTTTAAAGTCATGCAGTAAGGACATGGGGGGGACTATGTAGTTTAATGTCATGCAGTAAGGACAAAAGAGAAGATTATGTAGTTTAAATTTTTGAAGTAGGGACTTTGGGGACTGTGCATTTTAATGTAATTCAGTAAGGACAACATATTTTAACGACATGCTGGATGAAAGGGGGATAATAAAGTTTAACATCATGTTGGATGATGGAGTGTTGTACAGTTTAGCGTCATGTAGCTAGGACTTATTAGGGACTTTTTCACAGTTTAACGTCATGTAGGACGAAGAGGTGTACAGTTTAATGTTGTATAGCTAGGACGATGGTTATGCAGTTTAACATCTTATTGGATGTATTTTATTTGTGTTACAAAAAATAGTTCTTCAAAAATATTTCATTGGTTGGAGTCGTGATGAGTTCTCCATCCATTGAGATTAAAGAATAAGCTCCATTGGAGTAGACCTTATGTATTGAGTAAGTTCCTTCCCACTTTGGCTCAAGCTTGGGAGGTTTCTTTCCTGGTATCATTGGAGTTCTAAGAACCAATACCAATTCTCCTTGAATGAATGAATAAAGAATAACTTTTTTGTTGAAATCTCGTGATATTTGATTCTGATAGACTTCCAAGTGATGTAGGGTGCACAATATTTTTTCATCTAATTGTTCCAATTCATCCAATCACTTTTTATATTGTTCATCTATAGATGACTGATCACAAATGGATACTCTAAGTGAAGGTAATTGAACTTTAATGGTCAAGACTACTTCTATTCCATATACTAATGAATATGGATTTGACTACGTAGCAGTGCGGGTGGTGGTTCGATAAGCCCATAAAGCATGAAAAAGTTTATCAGGCCATGATTTCTTATCTTTATCCACTATCTTTTTCAATATGTTTAAAAGAGTCTTATTGAAGGCTTCTATTTGGTTATTGGCCACTGCATGATACCGAGATGAATGGTTGGATTTGATGTTGTATTCTTGATACAACTTCCTTACCTCAGATGAACAGAATTTGGTGCCATTGTCCATCAATATGGTATGAGGGACACCAAATCTGGTAATGATGTTAGACTTGATAAAGCTAACAATGATTTTAGAACTAACTTCTTTGAGAGGTATTTCCTCTGCCCATTTGGAAAAGAAGTCAGTAGTAGTAAGAATATACTTAAACCGCTTGGATGTAGTCGAAGGATAAGGTCATACTACATCCATTCCCCATGTAGAAAATGGCCACGAGTATTTACCTGTATGAAGAAACTCTGGGGGTTAATGAATAAAGTTTGCACATACTTGGCATGAATGAAACTTCTTCGTGAAATCAACACAATCTTGTATCATTGAAGGCCAAAAGTATCCAAGCCTTCAAATTTGATCAGATAGTCTATGTTCAGACTGGTGGGCACTACAGACTCCTGCATGTACTTATTTCATGACATCCATTGTCTCTTCACCATCAATGAATCTGAAGAGAATTCCTTCAAAATCATTTTTGTAGATAATTTTTTCTAGGTGATCAGGGCCATCATAAAGAGTAAAATTGACCACACGTCGCCAAACTTGTTCTTTGTCGGCTCTATCAGGTGGGAGCGTTCCATTTTGAAGGTATTCCCTGATAGTTGTCATCCATCCTATAGTATGACCATATGGTTTAGAAATGGGACTAATTTCATTGATTCCCTCTGTTCTGATTTGAATGTAAGGTGAAACTGTACGATGGTGGGCAATACTAATGATTGTATCGTCCCAATTTGGATCTGCCAGAGCTGTGGCTATATTAGCCAATGCATCAGCTTGGGAATTATGTGATCGTGGGACATAAGAAAATGTCGGTTCTGAAGGAAATTCCACCATTAACTCTCTGATGTAATCATATAAAGGGATTAACTCTTCTTTTCTGATGGCATAATCCCCATTGAATTGTTTGATTACCAGGTCTGAATCACCTTTAACCTTTAAGTGATTCACTTGTGCCTGAAGCGCCAACTCCAATCCTGCGATGAGAGATTGATATTTTGCTTCATTATTTGTACCGCCTTCCCATAATAAGAAGGAATAGGGTAGCACTGCCTTTTCCAGATAAATGATAAAATTTCCTAATCCAACTTTGTTGAATTTGGGATCTTTCATTTTCTTCCCTGTTGGACTTCTGGAATCACCATCAAAGTACATTTCCCATGTTTGAAGATTATCTTGAATATAAAAGACTTCCTCATCAGGAAGTTCAATATCTAAAGATGTATCTTCTACTAAAGGGTGTTCAGCAAGGAAATAAGCCAGAGCTTGTCCCTTTATTGCCTTTTGAGACACATACTGGATATCAAATTTTTGTAAAATAACTGCCCACCTTGCCATAAATCCAGTAAGCATTGGATGAATAAGGATGAATTTGAGCGGGTTATTGCGAGATACTAATTGGACCTCATGATGTTGCAAGTAGTGTCTCAATTTCTGAATTGCAAAGATTAATGCTAGGTAGCACTTTTCAATACTGGAATATCGGGTTTCTGCTTCAAGCATAGTCCGACTGAGATAGTAAAGGTTGTTTTCATTCCCAACATCATTCTTTTGGGCAAGGAATGCATCCAATGATCGCTCTAAAGTTGTCACATAAAGAATAAGTGGTCTTCCTTCAACAGGTGGAATTAATACCAGTGGAATCAAAAGATATTTCTTGAGAATATTGAATGCTTCTTGACATTCTTCAGTCCACTGGTAAGTGACTCCCTTCTTCATCAATTTGGTGAAGGGTAAACTTTTTCCTGCCAGATTAGCGATGAAACGCAGAATATAGGCCAAGTGTCCTTGAATTTCTCTCAATTCCTTCAAATTTTGAGGAGGTGACATACCAAGGATTAACTTTGACTTGTTAGGATCGACTTCGATACCATGATGGCGTACAACATATCTGAGAAATTTTCCTGAGGTTACCCCAAAAGCACATTTTAAGGGGTTCATTTTCAAATTGTGTTGTCGAAGTTTTTGGAATATGATTTCCAAATCATCTAAGTGATTATAATGTTTTCTGGGTTTAACCACCAAATCGTCCACATAACATTCAACAAATTTCCCTTAAAATGGTTTGAAGATACAATCCATGGCACGTTGATATGTTGTGCCTGCATTCTTTAGGCCAAAAGGCATTACCCGGTAGCAAAACACAGCCTGAGGGGCTCTGAAGGTTGTAGATTCTTCATATTATGGACCCATTCGGATTTGATTATACCTTAAATATCCATCCATGAAGGAAAGTGCTTCATAGCCAGCTGTTGCATCAATTAAGAGTTCTGCGATCGGAACTGGAAAATCATCCTTAGGACAATTCCAATTAAGATCTCTGAAATCAATGAAAACTCTAATTTGTCCATTCTTTTTTTCACAGGGAAAATATTAGCCAACCATTTGGGATGTTGAACTTCTCTGAAAAAGTTATCTTTGATAAGCTTATACACTTCAACTTAAATTTTGGAAGCATAAGTTGGGTGTGTTCTTCTTACAGATTTCTTGAATCCTCGATGTTCATCTAGCAAACCCAAACGATGAGTAGCAACATCGGGATCAAGCCCTAGAATTTCCGTATAGTTCTAAGAAAATATATCTCAATTTTGCTTCAAAAATTAAATATACATTTCCTGTCATTCAAGAGTCATGGCCGTACTAATTAAAGTGGGGCGTGGATCTTCTTTTGTACCCAGATTTATTTATCTGAGTTCATCCACAGTGGTAGAGATACCCTCTTCAAAATCTGGAGGAGCATCCCTGAGATCTTCCTATTCTTCTTCAACACGTGTTATTTCTTCTGTTTCTACTTGCATAGTAGATGATGAAGCAGAATTTTCATGATTAGGAGAGATGTTAAAATTTGATCATATTGAAGAAGAGGCTACCATTTCTGACTCTATTGATGATGAAGGGTCTTCCTTGGGTAATAAAGAGGAGATGATGGATTGAGAATCGACATCATCATTCATATCTGACACTGCTATAACTTCTTCTGGCCTGGTTGATGAAGTATAGAATTGCGGGATTTCATCAGATGAAATGAAGACATCTCCATTTGAGCTTTTATCATTGATTGGTGAATCACCAATTTCTCCCGTGTTGTCTGGCTTGATTGTTGTAATTGACATTATGGAAGTTTCTATAAGAGTATTTGGATTTGGGTCTATCCTGTCAATTTGACTAATAGGCAACACATAATATGTACTCACATTTATGAATGGGTTTACTAGAATCTTTTCCAAACCATATGGAGCATTAACTTTGGTAACCTCCCTTGTCGTAGATACCTCATTTCCCTCCATGTGGTATAATTATGCCTCAATGTATTGAGATTCACATGTTTTTAATGGGAATTTATCACCATACAATGTCCCAATTTGACCATTGAAACAATATTTGAGACATTGATGGTATGATGAAGGGATAGCCGCATGTTGATGTAGACAAGGTCTTCCAAGAAAAATGTTGAAAGTTGTGTCATGATGAACAACCATGAAATCTGAATTAGATACAAGATCTCCAAACTGATTTCTGAGTGTGATCTCACCCAGAGGTTCTTGTTCATTTTTATCATATCCTTGAAACATCAAAGTAGAAGGAGATAAATCAGATTTGGTGAGGCTCAATCGATAAAGTGTACGAATGGGGATGAGGTTGACTCCTGAACCATTATCAATGAAATCTCTTCGGATTTCTACATCATTGACCTTTATAGATAAATACAAAGGTCTAATATGTCCATGAACAACATCATATTCATATTCATCTATAAAATATATCAATGCATGGAATTATTCAGGATCATTCTCTACATGGTAAACTTCAGCCGCAACAATTTTAGTTTTGAATTCTCGAGGACTTGATAAAGCCTCAATGTGTGCCTCCCGAAGATCCTTTGATATATTTAAAGAATCCAAAATTGATAACTTGGCCAGTACTTAGGCCAAATGCTTTAAGACATCATAATTTTGGTTCAAAGGTCTGTGTTTCCCAACAGGAACATGTGGCTTCGCAGGTGCCTTAGAAGTTGATGTTTGGAAGTAGATGCTTCTTGTATTGGGTTAGGAGTTGGAAATGCTCCTGGATTTGGAGGATTAGACCAACTAGTCTATTTACTTGCTGAAAGGAAGAAGGTGTAACTTCTAACCGATCTTCCAAAATAACTGTGTCAGGACTGAATCTGCCATGCATGGAAGAACTTTCTTGTTCTTTTTGAGCTCGTTGAAGGGCTCTTCCACGAGTTTCTACTGCATATACAGTTCTAGCAGGGGTAGAATTGGAATAGTGGCTTCTGGGATATCCATGTCTTCTTCTGTATCCCAGACCTCTTGAACTCCCTCTAATTCCTATTTTTGATACAGGGAACTCAGGCTCATCAAGATCGAAACTATAACTGGCATAAGGATCTATTAATTGAATCATGTTAACAGAACCAAATATCAACTCTCCATCTGATGAAGACTCTGCCTGATTAGCCGATTAAGGTTGTGCCGTTTGGTGGGGCGGTGCCTGTGGATTTTAAGTAGATGGCATAAAATATTCTAGAGTCAAAGAAAACTTGGGATTTGACACAATGTCATCTTCTTCTAACTGCTCTTCTTTCTTTGAATTATGTCGTTTCTTTGAGGATTTTCCTTCTGATGAAAGCGTTTTTGCTGTGGCATTCATAGTAGAAGACACAATTTGTTTCTTCAATTGCGTTCGTAAAATTTCATTAGTTCAGTTGATTGTTTTTCTGACCATCCATTCATCATATTTCTGCACATTTTTTATTTTGACTTCTTGACACTCATCTTCTTCCTCTAGATCTGTAGTAGTAACACATGATACCTAGGCTGAATAACCTTTCAATCTTACCTTTCCTGAGTCCACAATTTTTTGCAGGAGGTCTTTGAAGACAAAACATTCCTGAATGGGATGCCCCAACATCTGATGAAATGGGAAATAGTTGGGATAGTCTTCATCTCCTTCCTTGTTCGGTCTTTTAGACCTTGTCAACTGAACCAAGTTATTTTCCAGAGCCGAAATGAAGTAACCAGGAACCTGTTCATTTCGGAAAGAGTAAACTTTGATTTTCAACTCCTCAAATTGTTTCTGTCTTTGATCTCTTTGATCATCTTGACGAAATGGCATCTTTTATTGATGATTAGAATGTGGATCCCTTCGGTAAGATGAAGGTTTTTAATTAGAAGCTGGTACAGGTGCTTGTTTAAGCGTAACTGTAGCAGTCTCTGCTCTACCCATTCTCCTTCGTAGAACTGATGGAATTACATGAGTTTTATCCTTCGTCTTTGTAAGATATTCTTCAATCTATTAATTGATTTATTTAAGGTCTTGAAACCCCCTTGTGTATTTTACAGGGATCAACGGTGTGCGTAATTCATCACGTAAATTTTCCACACAGATTGGCAACAATTCTTCTTAAGGAAGTGATAAGCTTAGGGAATATGCTAATCCCTTCCAGCGAGCAATGAAATTTGAAACCCTTTCATTCTCCCTTTGCTTACAATTTTTAAGATCAAAAACTATTGTCTTTGGCAAATTTGAGATGAATTGAAGTAATCATTGGAGGAGATCTTCCCATCCGGTAATTGACTGGGATTGCAAGCTTATATACCAGACAAAAGAAGGCCCTTGTAATGACTGTACAAAACACCTGAGCTTTACTACTTCTTGTTGTTTATGGGTTCCCATCATAGGATCACAACGATAAACAAAATGTGTTAAGTGTTTCTCTAGGTCTCCCTAACCATTAAAGATTGGGAATGTGGTACTTACAAAATTTTATGGGGGAGGAATTGCATCAACCCATTCAGGGTAAGCTCTCTTTTCTGGTTGAATTTTTTCATGTTTCCCCTCCATAGATTCTAACCAAGATGTTAATGAATCAATGGTAGTTATTAATTTTTGAGAAACATCCGGTTGAGCTTGGACCTGAGCAGGTGAAATAACTGAAGCTTGGACAGGTGTGGTGACTGGTACTGTAACTGATGGTAGCACTACCGGTTGTTGTTGCATCTGAACCATAGGATTAGACATGTGATGGTGTACTGGTAAAGGAGGATATTCTTGATACATCTCAATATCCACAACAAATTCCCTTGACTGACTGACTCCAGCACGCTTAGGAGGAATACTACCTTGAAGTAGTTATTCATTCAACCTTCTTAATTCCTTTATTTCTTCCTCTTGTTGTGAGAACCTTTGCACTAGTGAGAATGATTGGCCTTCTCTAGAGGAAGGCTATGTAAACTGATTCTTTCCTTTCCCCTTATTGGATGCCTTTCGGAGAGGGGGAGTTAATTATTTGAAGGAATACCTATATTCTGAGTAATCCTTTGATCTCGTGTACGCACACCTTCTTCATTTTCCTCTATGTGCACATCCTCTTGAGCAGGAACTTCTTCATCTGAACTCTCTGAGTGAGCCTCATGTTCTGGAGAATCGTCAACAATGGCATTGATGACATTTATTGATTCATAATGCATTGCATCCCTTCTATCGGCATTTCTGTGATACTGCCTTCTTCCATGTCCTTGATGAGACATTGCCTTTTGTTGATTTGATCCCTCAGGAACTTCTTTATGAACTGTAATTTGGAGGGAATCTCCTGATAATTCGGCTCTACGTTCCTATTGTGGCTTATTCCCTAATCGAGAGAAAACTGAATTTCTATGAGGAATAGATTGAGGATTTGAAAAAGTCACCAGTCCGGTGGACTGGGGATATTCCTGCTCAAATCCCTGAATCCTATTTGTTGATTCTGAGGGTTGGGTTAAAAGAGTCACTAGTCTGGAAAGCTGGGGTGGTTCTTGAGCTACTACATCTGAGACTTTCTTAAAATCTCTCCTAATCTTGCAGACTTTAGTCTGAAAATTGGTTGGATGCATTAACCTACATCCACTCAAATCACCTGGCTCAAATGACCGTTGGATGATTTCTAACACTTCTTTCACCTGATGATGCGCCCGCTCTAAACGAGAAGCACGTTCGATATTCTCATTTACCTGATGCAAGAGTAATTCAAAAACTTTTTCTTTGTATTCCTGACTTTGGGAAGAACTAGTTGAGGCATGTTCCTGAGCAAGCCTTTGATTACAATCAAAACAAATTGGATGTGGCCGGCCATGGGCAATAACATTTCATGAGACCATTTTTTGTGGTCTTTGTTGACTAGAGAGTACAGTGAAATGCATTTCTCCATGAACACTCCATCCTCTGATATGAATACCATATGGGGCATTGGAAATTAACGAGAACAATCTTTTTAGCATGCCAAGGCATGAACACTGAAGGGCTCTCTACTGCTTTTCAGCCTTCGGATATCGAGAAACTGAGAGAGATGCCAAATCAATTTGGCATTGTAACCCTTCTATTATCTTGACATGATTTTCATATTCATCATAAGATAATATTTTATCTTGAAATTGACAAAGATTTTTCCACATGTTGAGACGAATATCGTGAATAAAATCTTCCATGAACATCTCTGGAATGTCATACTGTGAGTCAGCCAAAGTCCAAAACATGACTGGAACTTCACCTTTCTCCAGTTGTTTTCTCATATTCAGCACTTACTCTTTATCATTCAATGAAGATTATTCTACCTGATTAGACCAGAGATGGTGATTCATTGTTGCTTCATCAGATTCAACAACATTGGTAGAGAATTCATTTATCAAACTAGAAGATGAATGACCCATGGGTGGTTTGGAGAATGACCTACACCCCAAGCTATCTTCTGATTGAGAAAGTATTTAACTTTCTAGAGGTAAAGCATCAGACATGACTGGATTCACATTTCCAAGTGCCTCAAGATAAGAGGTCTTTCTCATTACTGCATTTTCCTTTGAATAATTTTCTAGTCAATGTGAATTACTACTATGGAGAGGACTTTTGTAGCTAAATTCATCATCATGGGGAGGACCACCATGGTGGGTTACAGTAAAAGATAAAACCTTTTGCTCCTTGATCTTATGGCCACACAGAGGGTTCTTGTGTCTCTCGTCTGAAGATGATACTTCGATATCGACTGAATTGTCATGAATCAAGCCTTTTTGAGAAATTTTCTGATGAAGACCTTCAGAATTAATATTCCCACTATTGGGAAATGAGAGAGTATAATCTTGAGTTCCAACAGATAATTGTCTGAGGGCTTCAAGAACTCAAGCATTGAGCAAGGCCTTATTACAAATTGGCTCTTGATTTCTTGACTTTGATGAATGGGTCTTTTTCTTAGAAGCCTTCTTACTCACTTTGGGAACCACTTGTTGACGAAAGTGGTCATTATAGGAAGGTGTATGTGCCTGCTCAGGAGAAATAGTCAGGTTAGGCTGATTATCTCCATTCAAATCAGGTGTATGTGCCTGACTTGATTGTCCGTATGACATGGGGGAGTATTCCCCACAACCCTCTTGGACTGGAACAGAGGTGTGTATCTGTTCTGAAGTGATATGATGATGTGTCACTCCACTGGTAGGGACATATTTTCATTTCTTTCCCTGTGATGTTGTTGAAGCTGTTATAATATTCTGACAGGCATCTAGAATATGAGTAGGGATTTTCTTCTGCTCTTTCACCATCGTCAGAATGTGCTTGGTGACTTCAGCTACTGGAACAGGAATATACATCCATTCCATGATTAGAGTAGGTTTGTATTCCTACTCCTTTCCTCCTTTTCCTGTCAGTGAATTTTGACAGTACTCATGTATGGGGGTAGAGAGTTGAGTCTGCTCCAAATTTGTCATCGGAGCTTTCTGAATGACTTCTTCAAGTGCTACTAAACGAGACTGTTGGCAGGCTTGATGAATATTGGTAAGTGTGTGTGCCTGCTTTGTATTATTCATCAAGTATGGTTGATGACTTTCCTTCAATACTAGAAGGCGAGACTGCTGACAGAATTATTGATTGTAAATAGGTGTATGTCCCTGCTTAACAGTTGCCACCATATTAGATTGGTGAGATTCTTTGGTTGTATTCAGACAAGCCTGCTAACTAGCTGATGAATTATTAATAGTTGTATATGCCTGCCTATAATACTCTGCTAGAATTTCCTGGCGGTATTAGCATGTTACTTCCAGACGAGTCTGCTGGGCAGTAACATCAGGACGAACGAGTGTATATTCCCACTCATTGCTTTCCATCAGGTTGGCTTGATGGAATTCTATGGAGGTGTTATAAGTAAGAACCTGCTCCTTGTTGACCATATTTCACCTCTGGTGGTTCTTCTTGCAGACTCGGGTATGAGGAACCTGAGCTGAACCCCTAAAAGTGGTACCCTCATCATGGTGAGGGCGCACTGTCGCACGAGTCTGGCAGCTATTGTTGATGGGAGCCCTCGATAAGGACTCATGTCCCCTTGAATTAAGTCCTTGAGTGACCTTCTCATTCACCTCACCATAATATGGGAGGGACTGGTGATTGCATTCTAGGGATAACGACCCTAAAAGGTTGGATATGGTGGTTGGCACTACCTGCTTCTTGATCGTTGGTCGTCGCTGTCCGGACAACCAGGGTGAATTATTGACTTGGAGGGCTTGTCGAGCGGCCTCCAGAGTCATAATGGTACCATGTTGATGGTATTCCTTAACCAGTGTATTTGATACCCAGCGTTGAAGATGCTGAGTAGGTGATTTCGTCCTTAGAGCAGACAAAGATCCAATAGGAGTAGCAGCAGATGCATTCACAGGTGTGAACTTTAGAGAAGCCATTTCTGTAACGCAGAGAGATCTTGGAAATGAGTGTCTATTTGATATAACAGACATAATCAAGATAAGTTTGGACACTACATCTTTTGGATGAGCACATATGTTATTTATTATTTTGTTGGCCCTCTCATTGAGTTTAAATAGGGTCCTAACAAATAAGTAAAACATCATTTTAACTCGGTTAAGGATTCACATCGGGTTCACCATTTTTTGTTTCCTCTGGAAATGGGGATGACCTTGTTTGTTTAAGGTTCAAACATTCTAATCAGTTTCTAACAGGTTTGTTCATAAAACTAGAAACATCCAATGATTCTATGTCCATTTAGACATACTTTCCAAAGGTAGGTGCTCATTAGTTGTGGACCGATGAGGCTAAAGAATTTGCATTGGTCGAGAGGATGGTAGGTCAGACTCATCACACCTTTTTGTGGGGAATTATTGTCTACTCTAGGACTCTATTTATAGATTTGAGTTATTATCGTGAATCCTTATTCAATTACCAAGTATGAAAATGAGTTTTTCTTTAGATCTAACAATCAATGATTAATATGTATGAGATTTAGAGAATCTTTTATATGTATTTGAGGTTCTTCATTGATAGAGAATCATCTATATTTTTTAGAGATTCTTATTCAATGGTATCCTTCAATACATTATATAGAGATCTCTTGGGAATTATGATAACCATACTAGTTTTAAATCCACTCAGCGGGGCACTTGATGTTTATTGTCGTTTAGAAGGACATGGATTATTTCAGAGTTGGGATCTTACCTGCAGATGGGATACCTACATATCCTTGTTTAGATAAGGAATCATAACCCACGTAGTTCGAGTAAAGAAGCATGAAGTTTATGCATGATTGATGTCTCAAAGAAAGATGTCATAATTACTTTTATGCTTTAATCTCACGTTAGTCATGCTTGGTGTGAGAAACAAGAGGTATCAGTAAAACCTGACGATTGTGCCACGAAAGATGCAATTATAAGAAATGATGTGGGGCTTATATATGTATGACTACCCGGATAGATGAAGATCAGGACTTACTTCGGAGAAGAATCCCGGGAACAAGGTTCATAAAGGTATGTGTGATTTATGGAGATTTGGATACTTAACTTAGGACTTAATCCTGAGAAGGATGCCGAAATTATAGGGGACTTATGATTGGGTTTTATTCTTGAGAAGGAATCCCAGATCAAGAGAAATTAAGACTGGGGATTACTCCTTAAGAGGAGTCCCAGGTTAAGGGGGATTATGACTGGGGCTTACTCCTAAAAAGGAGGCCCAAGTTAAGAGGACTTGAGACTTTGGGGCTTACTCCTGAGAAGGATGCCCAAGTTTAAGGAAAATTATGATTGGGTCTTACTCCTAAAGAGGATGCCCATATTAAGGGAACTTTTATTGGGGCTTACTCCTGCAAAGGAGGCCCAGGTTAGGGAACATGGGGCTTAATCCTAATGAGGATTCCCAGATTAAAGATCTTATCATCTTAAAGGATGAGGTTGAATGAATGAAATATCTAACCTTAGTGACATAAAGATATGTAAATCAATAGGTTTTGAGAGATGTTCCACAGAATTCCTTTCAGATAAGGAATACAACAAAGGAACCATGCCAAAAATGGCTTTAAGAGGGTTTTGAAGGATAAATCTTGAATAGGAGAGGTGTATTTGAAGAAAAGAGTTGAATAAGCAGAAGGGGCACCCAAAAAGAGGTAGGTGCACAAGTCCTGTTGGGGCGCGCAAGTATTGGTCGCGCAAGTATACTTGCACGACACATGTGTACTTGAACAATGGTTAACCCATAGGGTAATACTTGGGCGAGACTTGGCTCTAGCCCTTAGTATTATCCCTAAAGGCTTCCAAAAGTGTGGCGCGCAAGTTTTGATGAAGAAATAAGGTGGCGCGCAAGTTTCTTCATTTCCCTTAAGGTTTAGACACTTAGGTGCGCAAGTGTTGGTGAATTCCAACACTTAGGCCTTTTACCCCTCTTTAGATCTTCCATTCTAGGTAAGAAACTACCTTAGAAGTGTTCGGAAGACTTCAAGTAGAGACTAGGGCACCGAGAGCTTAAATATGATTTTTGGAATTTTCCGTCCCTGAAATGGGGGGCCCACAATGGGTATTTATAGGCTACTAAAGAACTTGGGTGAAAATCAAACAGGGCGTGCAAGTCACCTGTGCGTCCAATATGTGGCACGCAAGTATACTTGTGCGACCATGATGAAACTTGTGCGGCCCATTCTTAAACAAATCCGTGTTCATGCCTTTGTCAATTTTTGATGTTTCTTCAAAGGATGAATCTCTTTATGCTAAGGTATTCCCCTTTTTTAGTAATTAGACTCGGTGATGTAAATGAGCATAAACAATCATTAAGGGTGTGATTAGAGGGTGTCTGATGATGTAATAAGTGTTATCTCAAAATTAGTGGTTACCATTTCCTCTAGGAGTTGTTTTTACTAGAAATGATAGGATTTGATTTGATTATAGTTATGGATTAGCTAGTTTTGTACCAGTCTCACTTCAACTATTATTGGAGTAGGGTTACTTTTCTATCTGAATAAGGGGGAATCTATATCCATTGGGGTGAATGTGATATTCAGGATAGCCATGCAGGACCAATTCAGTGAAGATAACATTTTCTCATGGCCTAGATAGCCATCATTATTCTGGATGATGGTAGGTTATAGCAGAGTACTTTTCCTATAGTAGTGTATCACTTTTAGTATGTATTTATTGAATATTTCTCTAGATAGCCACCCAAGTGGGAGATCTAGTTAACTATAGAGTTGGTTCTATGAGTTGAACCTATTTCTATCCCACCTTACAGGATGGCACTAGTGGAGCTTTAGGAGTTAAAAGTACAATTAAAATATTTGTAATCTAAGGGACTCATGCAGCCTATTACTTCACTGTGGTTTTATCCTAAGAATGATAATGGGACCTTTCACTTATCTATTAATTACTAGATATTGTACCAGAAGAAGATAAAGAACCGGTATCCCCTTATACACATCAATGATCTCTTTGATCAGTTGATAAGTGTTCAGAGTTCCTCCAAGATTGACTTGAGGTCAGGATACCATCAGTTGATGGTGATACCATCTGACATTCCTTGGGATACTTTTAAGATCATGTATGGATTATAAGAGTATTTGGTGATGCTTTTTTTCTAACAAACTCATCAGTGGTATTTATGGCCTTTATTAATATGATATTTCATCATTTCTAGATCATTTTGTAGAGGTTTTCATCAATGATATATTGGTGTACTTCTAGTTGAGAGGTGATAATTCCCAACATCTTGACATTTTTCTTGAGTATGCTAAGAGAGAATCTTCTATATGACAATTTATATAAATGCCACCTCTATATTGACAAATTGAACTTATTGGGTTACATTATCTCAAATAATAGAGTGTCAGTGGACCTAGAGAAGGTATCAGTCATGGTATCTTATGAATAAACCAACAGTTTATTCTAAATTTGGATTTTTTTAGGTATTGTAGGATATTTTCATTGTTTCATCCAATAATTATCGCATCTAGCATCACTGACAATCGATCTGACCAAGAAAGGGGTGAAGTTTGTTTGATCTGATGCTTGCAAGGAGGCTTTCTAAGAATTGAGGTGCAGGTTGACCTTAGCATCAATCCTCATCTTACCTTAGTTATTTAAGGAGTATACCATGTTTTTTGATGTATCAGGGGTTAATTTCAGAGTAGTTGTAATGTAATAGGATCAATTGGTTGTTTATGGATCCAAAAAGTTGAGGTCATATAAGAGGAATTACTCTACTTGTGATCTGGAGTTAGCTATAGTGGTACACACCTTGAGATTCTGGAATCATTATCTATTGGGTGAGAGGTTTGTATTATGCATGGATCGTAAGATCCTCAAGTATATCTTTTCATAGTAGGACTTGAATCTTTGGTAGAGGTGGTGGGTCGAGTATCTTCATTATTTCAACTTCGAGTTGGCATGTACTCTAGGAATGGGAAACATCATCGTCGATTCCTTGAATTGAAAGATGAAATTAGAGGCAGTTCATGAATCTTTTTATGAGTGGAAGGTGATGGTGCTCTTTTCAAATATTTATCTAGATGTTCAAGAGTCCCAAGGGTGATCAACTTTGATACTAATATTTTTTATTTCTATGCTTCTAGACCAAAACAAGAGAGGGAATTTATATGATTTAGAGGAATTAGCTCTAAGGGATAACATATATGGTGGGGAGAAACCATTAGTTTTCTCTATTAGAAACGATAATTTTCTTCTTATCCATGTATATTTATAGATTTATATGGTATTGTGTGAGGATCTGATGAGGGAATTCCATGATTCTAAATGGGTGGTATATCCTAGGTTGACAAAGACTTATCATGATCTCTATAGGAAATACTAGTTGATAGGGATAAAGAAGGAAGTAGTGAGATTTATGGCATAATGCTTCACCTATCAGTAGGTGAATTTTGGGCAACATAGGATTTTTGGGTTACTTTAGCCTTTTCCCATTCCAAAATTGAAGTGGGGTGATGTCACTATAGACTTTAGGATAGGTTTACCCAAGACACCTAACAGCCCACAGGGCATCGTTAAATCCTACAGGGCTACAAAAATTTAATAATATATAAAACTTATACAACCTAACCAAAAATTTATTATTTGGAAATCCCAAGTGTCAAACCCATAGGGATGATCCATGTGTTCTAGATTAATTAAATAAATTTTAATTGCAATTGTTTGATTATTTAAATAAAGAGAAAGAAAGTGAAAAAAAAAATTGGGTTTGATATCAGGAGAGGTGACATGCCATATTTAGTGATATTTAGGGTATTTTTCTATATATTCTACTGATTATGGGTTTAATCAAGCTTTGTGTCATAATTGAGTCAGCAGGGATCCTTGGTCTGGGTACCCTATACTAATCCTATGATTGCACCATTGGAATAGTAATCTACTAGGTGCAATCGTAAAACTAGGTGAACCAAAAGCCTATTTAAACTTAACTAACCTATATTTAATAATTTTAATACAAAAAATAGTCCAATTAATTGAATAAATTAAATTAAACACCTAAAATCGCAAGCAATGGTCATGTAATTTCAAAAGGAAGATGAATTGGAATTGATAAATGGTGTTGCAGCAATCCAAAACATGAATAATAAAAAAGAAACAATCATTAACAGATCTTCCCTATAAAATCGTATCACTCAAAACAAATTAAACTACTCATTCATGTTAGGAATGATGAGAACGAGTGGCATGGATACCTGATGAAGAATGGTGGTGAAGAATGGTGGCAAAGCAGGGCTCTGGATCGGTGCATGTCACTCCAATAGTCATCCATCAGCTCCCTCATTCTAAGACACCTCATGTTTTATGGTTGAGTGGGTATTTTATAACCCCTCCTATCAAACCCTCATAAATGTGATATTTATTTTTCGATTTATTGAAACATTCATGACGTGTAATGTTTTACACGACATATAATCCATGTAAGCAATGGCTTTCTCAAATCTTTCTATGTCTCTAACTTTCAGGTTGTGTATAGTGTACATGACGTGTAATGGATTTTCATATCATGTAATGAATTCATGACTTTTCCTGATGGTGGATGCTTCTCCTGATGAAATCATGATATGTAAATTAAATACACAACATTTAAATTTTCTCCTCTAGATTTGTAGCTCAACTGCATCCTCAAAAATTTGGTGTCACTCCATGAGTGAATATTGCGATGTGAAGTGCCTTTTATCTCCTAAATATTTCTATTTTTGTTCCTTTTCAAAATACCTATTTTATCCTTCCATAAAACATAAATCAAGTCAAACCAATCACAAATTGTCAAGATTAATCAATTAAATATATAAATAAATACATTAAAATACCATAAATTGTATGCATGAAATACATATATCAACACCATAAAAAATGATGTTGTATGGGCGTTCATGGATTGATTATTGAATGTGTACCACTTATTACCTATTAGAGAGACCTTCACCATTGATGATTTGGATAATCTCTATGTGTGGAAGATAGTTCGATTGTTTGGTGTTCTGAGGAGAATCATTTCAGAGTAAGATCCATATTTCACATCACATTTTTGTTTGGGCCTTCAAAAGGCATTAATATTATGAGCTCTTTTGAGCACAACCTACCATCTTTAGACTAATAGGAATTTTCAGTAGATGATTCAGGTTCTAGGGGATATGTTACGATCCTGTGTTTTAGATTTAGGTTTTTCTTGGGAGCAGCATCTGACACTTATAGATTTCGCTTAAAATAATAGCTTTCGAGCATGGAACTAGATTGATTATTTCAAGGCCTTATATGGAAGGTTATTCTATTCTCCTTTTCACTAGTTAAATGTGGGTGAGTTAGTGCTCATTGGACCAAGTCTCATGTAGGAGACATCTAAGTAGGTTTTTTTAACATAAACTGGTTGGTGATCATGTAGAGTGGGAATAAATTATACATTTTCCATTAGAGATGACCACTGGAGTTTGATCGCGTTGTCGATCACGTCAAATTAATTGTTTAATTTTGGCTAGAATTTCTGCAGTATAGCAGCAACCCTAGGTCATCTCTCGATGGCGCCTTATATCATTAATTTAAAAATAGGGTTTTGATTATGAAAGTATATGGTGAATGAGGTTTTTTAAAACATGGGTTTTTATGATTAATGATGAAAATAGAAAATGAAAGTGATAAAACAAAGTAGAAATGAACAATATTGATTAAACGTGATCAACCCGGGGAAGTCTCGTGATTCTCATCCTTCATCGCTTCAAGGGATGAGGTTATGATCTTTTAATACCTGGTTTGTAACACATATTAACATATTGTTACTGATTTTATTCTAGGATACCTCCTAGGTTTCAGTCGAAAACACACAATATTTCACCGGACACCGCCGATGATTGAGTGATTTGTGTTCGACATCATAACCGAAACTCACCAAGGAAACACACGATGAACTCGATGTGTTATCCAGGTTTGTATGTTACTTCTTTGTGATACAATGACATAAATTTTCATGATCTTAACAATGCTTATGTGAGTTCAATTGACCAATATGAACCACATAAACACCGCAATTGAATGAGAGAAGAAAAGGGGATGAACGGTGTATGAAACATCACATGAAAGGGTACCCCCAAACATGATGATTTAAGTTGAGTATAACATACCAGTATATAAATAAATTAAATAAAAATAGTGGATGATGAAAAACAACATAAAACCTGTAATTAAAAAGATCATTCAAAATAATACAACTTTGAAGCTCGGGATTACATCATATTCCTCCCCGGGTGATCACAAGGGGTTTAGAAACTCATGGGAGGGGAAGAAGAAGAAGATGTTGAAGTATCACTTCCCAAAGCCTCCAGAACTGCTAGGGATGTTGAGAAAACTTCTTGGGGACTCCAAAATGGCAGCACCTTTCCTCCTATCCGAACTTGCAAATGAGGTTCCCTTGGTTCCCTTTTATAGGAAAATTGGAAGGTGGTTTTAGGCACACAGATTTCATCAATCCACTTGTACCACGTGTTTCGGTCTTCAGAAAGCCTTATATCTCTTTGGAGAAAATAGAAACGTTGTATCCCTACCTCTTGACTATCTCCACCGAACTTTTTGGCACCATTTGGAGAACTACAGCTCAATATATTGATAAAATATAGAACACCGCACTTGACTTGGTCCAAATTCGATGGCTTGGACATATCAGTTCGGATGGGCCTTATAGAAGTCGAATCAGGATTGGGTTCCTTAATATGAAATGCAGCCTATTAAATTTTGGACATTCCCGCAAAATATCATTATATTTGGATGCACGGATTTCGTGTACTATGCAAAACAGTAGACAGATGTCCAAGCCAAAAAGAGATAAAAACAAGTAACATTTCCCATTATAATGTTGATTAACATTAATTAAATGATTCAAACATAAAGTGAAATTTATTATTATATTTGGAATATTCATTACAAAACTAGATTAAAACAGTGATGTAAGGGTGGAATAAAACAGTGAATCGTGGTACGATCAGAGTTCAAGGTCAGTCACTGAGTTTTTCTTCAGGTTTCTCTTAAGATAAGGAAACACTGTATCTGGAAGCATGGAAACCTAGTTCCTAGGTTTTTTGGGTTGTTTAAGATATTTCGGAGGGTCATTCTAGTAGTTTGCCTATTTCCCCATCCATAGTGTTATTTTTTCATGCATGATGTGTTTCACATATCATGGCTTCATAGATATCACCCTAAACCTTCACATGTGATGGATGTTGATGTTGATGAGATTAATACCAATGCATCATTTAAGGATCATACAATATGTATCAAGGAACAATGTGAGAAGAATCTATGAGGAAAGACAGTTCCCCTCATGGGAGTACAATGGTGGTATGGGAGAGTTCAGGAGGATATCTAAGAGAGGGAGTCAGATATAGATGAACAGTGTCCTGACTTATTCATCAATACACCATAGTGATGCATGGGATCACAACTTGGTGATAGTTTTTAATATGGTGGGGAGGTTGTAAGAGATCATCTTTTTCTAGGTCTGTTCCTCTTTAAGACTTTGGTTGAACCTATTTATTTTTTGTTAAACCATCTAACCCTTGGTAAAAAAATCCTTGTTCTTGGCTTAAAGAGTTGTTTTAGAGGTGTTTAGGGGCTCAAAGAAGCTAGTATAGAAAAATGATAGGGGTGGCTTGTAGTTTTGGGGTTACTACAGAGCCATCGGCCAGTTAGTGGGGTCTGCAACTGTATAGGTGAACAGGTAGACACCATCGGCTGGCCAGTGGTGCTCGTCAACCCACCAATGGCATTAAGTTGGTCCAGATTAAGAAGGGGAAATCATCCCCCCACTATAAACCACCACTACTGCAAAACACGCTTTTAACAGCACTGGTATTTATCGATGCTATAAAAAAACACTCATAAATGGCATATTTATCAGTGCTAAATAAAACATTGATAAATTTAACCTTTTATTAGTGCATTTTTTTAGCGTTGATAATGGAAACATTTATCGTCGCTTTATTTTTAGCACTGATAAAGGGTATCCTTTATCAGCACTTTATTTTTAGCACTGATACAGGGTATCCTTTATCAGCACTTTAATTTTAGCGCTGATAAAGGGTATCTTTTATCAGCGCTTTATTTTTAGTTCTGATTAATATTTATATAAATAAAAAGAAATAATTAAATAAATTAAAAATAAAAAATCTGTTTATTAAAAAATATTAAAATTTTTATTAATTAAATAAGTATTGATAAAGTTGAATAGATTTATTATACATTATTAATTATTAAGCATTTTATTAATTAGATAATTATGATAATTAATGTTATTAAATTTTATATATTAAATATATAGATATATATTAATGTATATAAATATGATTTATATATTACAAAATATTTATGCGCTTTATATTAAATCATCATATGTTTATTGAATGATGGATTATAATTAAAAATTAATATGAATTAAAAATATTGACTATAATTGCAAAGTACATGACATATAATTGAATGTCATTTGATTTTTCAATTTAACATAGATCAAATTTGTGTTATATTGATTTTACATATACGTAATTAATGTATTTTTATATACAATGCACAAACACCAAACTTATCCATTTTTTTCAATATTTCTAAAGTGCACTTATTCTTAATTTATTAAATTTCACTCAATTTTAACATATATGCATGTACTTAAAAGGAGTAATTAATTAATAATGTTAAAAATATATTTTTAAATAAAATATTTATTTATAAATATGTTTATAAATGTACAATCACTATATTTATACAATTATATATTTATAATTATAAATAAATGAATATTTTTTAGAATTATTTATATAATTATGAATAAATAATTATGTATATTTAAATAATTATTAAATTTATAATAAATTTACTTAAATAATGAATATATATATTATATTTATATTTATATATATTTATTAAATATATATGTATAATAATATAAATATATATAATGATATAAATGATGTTTTTTAAAAATATTTCTATAATTTGAAATAAATAATTATAAAATTATAAAAAATATATTTAAAAAGGAATATATTCACTATATTGATATTTATATATATTTATTACGTATTGATAAATTTTAATAATTTTTTATGTATATTTATAATTATAAATTCTTTAATAGCGCTTCAATAAGAAGCGCTGATAAAAGAATATTTATCAACACTTTTTCTGTGCTGGTAAAGATGAGGATTTATCAGTACTAAATAAAGCACTGATAAAATGAACAATTATCAACGCTGTAATTTTAGCGTTGATAAGTAGTCCTTTTATTAGTGCTTATGTTATAAGCACTGATAAAAGTGTCCCTATCTATTTTAAAAACCCTAAACATTTGAGAACTCATCGCGATATCAGGTAATTTCTATGGAAGCCACCCACTACTGGTGCTCCTTCTTGGTGAATCAAAGATCGAATCACATCACTCGACTGTTTTTGATGCTTCATGTCACGAACCAGCCCAAGTCTACCCTGAACCAGCCACCTAGGCCAGCCTGCAACAAGTCCCGAGAGGTGTTCCCAATCCTCTCGGGATGGTGAAAAGCACCAAGGGAATCAATAGAGTACACAAGGGAATGGTTTCTACCAAATATAAACAATCAAACAAACAACAAAAAGAAATGGACATCCCAAAATACATTTACATAAAAATTGAACTAAACATTATTAGTACAAGAAACTGAAAGTAAAACTAAATAAACAACTCAACTGACCAAACCTGATAACCAACTGACTCCATGTGACCCCACTGGTCACTATCCAACACAATGATCACATATTTCCCAAGGTGATTGAACTCAAGTTGAAACCTGCACAAGGGCTAAAAACAGAAGAAGACAATAGGCGTGGTTATTAAAACTCAGTAAGTTATCCTGATATTCTATTCCCAATGCACATCCATTAAAATAAAAGAAAAATAAATTTAAAGATTTAAATACAATATATAAATTTATTTTTTCCAAATGAGGTCCCATTCTATAAAAAAATTACTAGACAAAAACTTGTATGTTTTATAAATAAGAATGCTAGTAACAATTTTTGAAGAGGTGAAACTTAAAAATGAAAATATTTTTCAATAGGGATAATTTAAATAATGTAAACTTTTAAATAAATTACACACACTGTTGAATTTACTAACAAAACACATCGTATACCGATAGTGAGTACAAAATATCCAATGAGCACAAGTTCCGGGAACACCCCTGGGCACTAGTTAGTTGTAAGCCCTAGGTATCTCGTATCTCGGTGAACGTAACCATAACAAATATCTGTTCTTGTGCACATGAGACACTAGTAGGTAGAATACCCATAACCTAATGGTCCTCCAACAACATCACCATCATATTTTAGTTAGTGTTGTCATCGTCAAACTTGCTACGTGAAATAGGGGTCAAACCCCACGAGATCACTAGCATACTAGTACATGTCTTCCCACCTAGATACCCAGGTATTACCTTTTGTGCTCAAAAAATTTACACATATATAAAATACCATTTTCTCATGAATATAACATTTAAATATCATACACCCATAAAACAATACACACACATGTCTCACATTTCATTCACAGATCAATAAACCACCTAAATTTTAATAAAATAATTTCAAGAAGTATAACGAGGCCATGCAAATAAAATACATTAAAAAATGGTATTTTAAGGCCAAAAACTCATTAATAACATATCAAACCAGATTTTTAATCCCCAAAACCAATTAATAAATCAATTTTATGAACCATAAAATTGCCCCAAAAGATAGAACATGAAATACACATGGCAAGCATTTTTATAAGAAAAAAATATCGAATGGGCCTTTAAGCCATTCTCAAAACTAACATTTGACAAAGGTATTCATTTCAATTTTATTAAGGAGGTTTATAAAAACCATTTAAATCATCAAAACACTATCATAAATCCCTTAAAACACTCAAGTTGCATATTCAAAACACAACCATATTCTTAAGGTTGTGAAACGGACCATTTTTCGGCAACTCGGGCCAAAACATGTTGTAAACCAAAACCCATTTTTTGTAAAACCAAATACACATTATAAATCCATTTAAGGACCCAAAAATAAAAAATTTCATTCTTCCAATGCATTTATAAATCCAAACAAATAATTTTTCAATCACACTTAACACATAAAATCCAACCGGGCAATTTACCAAACACATGACATGCACTTTTAAACAAAACAATTTATTTTAAGAACTTGATAAGGAATAAAACACAAATTGCATGAAATATTTTATTAAAGATGCTAGAAAATGTTCAAAATACCATAAACGAGGTTCTAAACCTCACAAACCAGGTGAAAAAAATAATAGAACATTTAAACATACACTTGTTGTGCACTTTTATGACAAAACAACACTACCTTTCACAAAACAAAGCTTAAAACTGTTTTTCACAACAAGAAAATTATAAAAAGGCTGGAAAACAGTAATAAAAATATATATCAGGTGTTAAAAATAATAAAATGGTGAAACTTAAATAATAAAGGCAAGTGCAAGATATATCTTACCTCAAATCCTTGGCGTAATGGAAACGCACACCCAATATCACCATCTGAGGGTTTATAAACCCTAAACCTATGAAGACCAGCCCCAAACGAACAAAACCCCCATAAAAATCATGTTATAACATAAATCTAGGTCCATCATTACTATATGATAATATAAAACCAAGAAATAATGAAAGGAGGAAGAAGAGGGAGGAGAAATGAGAAGGAATCTCACCTTGGAAACCAGAAAACTCTTCATCTTCCCATATATCTGCACCCATAGAGAAAAGAGAATGGCTTAAAACTCATTGTAGAGCCTCTTAAGGTCTAGAAGAACCCTGGTAACAATATTTTTGGCAAAAAGAGAATTAATTTAATGATTTATGAATGAGACAAAATACCTTTTTCAAATATGGATGATTTGAGAACCATTGAGAATATTTTCCTTAATCCACAACAAGATGAGATCCAAAGAGATAAAATGGAACATGGGGGTTATTATAGGGTTCTTTTACTCTAGTGGGAGGTATAATCACCAAAAATTATAAAATAATAATAATATATAAAATAAAAAAATTAGTTTTTTAAAACTGGAAATGGTCCCTCAGGCTGGCCCAATACCTGAATAAATAACCCAAATTCACCATGATTATGAATTTATAAGGGGTCAAAATGATATTTTAGTTTTAATATGTCAGTGGAGGCCAATTTTGAAGTGGAATTAGTTAAAAATGTTGAAAAATGAAGGAGTTATAAAAGAAAAAAAATTGGTTTTTAAATCTGGAAATGGGCTCACGGTTCGCCCAAATCATGAAGTAACCACCCTTTCTCCAAAAACTCCTAAACAAGCAATGGGGAACCCAAATTAGGGTGATTAAACATAGATGAAACTTCAAAACTCAATATTCATCTCACCCAATACCCTAGAAAAGTATCAGTATTTCCAATGAACCGAATCAAAATAAATACTTGAAAAACAGGGTGTGACAATTCTCCCCACCATTAAAGTTTTATACCCCCGGAAAGCCACAACACATTCCAATTGATTGATCAACACCTAAGGGTTATTTATCAATATGGTCCAGCCACCAAATCCAATGACACACCATCCACCGTTAATGGAACTTAATCATCTTACCTCAACCAAAACACCAACTCTCAACCACTTCTTGATATTCAACCGAAAGATCGAGTCACTACCTCCATAACCAAACCAAGAACCCGGTTGTTAGGCCTTCTACCAAGGAACCCAACAATCACCCAAACCAAAGATAACTCACAAAAACCAAATATTACAAGGGAGTATGGAATGGATTCCCTGCCATTAATAAATAACTATCAATAGATAATTTCTTAGGTGGAAAAATCAACGAGACCCGTGGTGGTTCTCCCCACCATTAGAACCCAACTAGCAACGAACAAACAAGAATTAAATATTAACTAGAATTATTCCTCACTTTCACAAGTCCACCAAAAATATTCCACAAAAACCCAAAAACCTAATTTAAGAGGGTTATAACATGTACATTTAAACCAACCACTCCCAAACGGAGGGTACAAGAACTGGGCCAACACTTTTGGCACAGATAAAAACCCCCCACCACTCGGGGCAGGGAGGGAAGGGGACCTAATAATTAGGCCACTAAAACCAAAAAATAAATCGTTGAACCACCCAAAACTCTCCATCTATGAATAGGTAATACCAAGACCGCACCTGATTTACACAGGCGGTTCACATAGGGACATTGATCAGAAACCCACATCCATGAAGGCATAACCACAGACACTCTATGAGGGGTAAGTACACCACACTCGTTGTGACAATAGGAAATTCACAGTGATGAGGAACAATAATAGAGTAGAAACTACCTTACCTAAATGTTGTAGGAGGGAGCCTAGTCAATCACTCCACACCTTTGGAGATTTCCTGACTGCGTCAAAAGCTTCACTTTGAGGCCTATGGCTGGAGCCCTGATTCTTGAAGCATCTGTTACACCATAGTCAGGTGCTAAGGATAACACCACTCAAAAAAACTAACTTTATCAACAAAAAACCTTCATATAAATAGGAACTCATAGATACATATCAAAATTTTGTCTCACTCCGAACAAAGAACAGAATGGACAAGGAATACGGTGAAACACATCAACATCACCGAACACAACGGCTATGTCCAAAAGAATTATCACGACCTGGAAGCACTTTAAATCGATCCCAAACATCTCTCTATTACCAAAAACGGGATGAGGAATCATCTGAACAGGTGGATTTAACATTTTAAATGAATCCTTAGGTTGATCAATAGGAAATATTTCCAACAGAGAACTTTCCATGGCCACATCACAACATCCAACACATCTTTAGAAACCCAATGAACATTACTCCAAAACCGATCCACTAACAAAATCTCTTCTCAATATACAATAAGAGTATGACTTAAATATCACAAGGAAGCATACTGAATAAACAACTCTTCTAATGCATAGAATAAACTAGCCACATAACCATCAGTTTATAAACAAATGTCACAATTTTTCAACTCAAAACACTTTTGAAAAAAATACTAACTTGGTGGGTTTCCACATTCACCAATGGTGTTTCATCAAGTCTCACTCACATGCACATTTCAATGCCACCCCAGGAACCCTACCACCATTTCATATAGGCCATTCTTCTAGATATCAATAAAACCATGCATGTGAGCACCCATGAAAACACCAAAGGATAAAACAAAACAACATCATTCCAAAAATCATGTACCTTCAAAAGGAACACCAACCACCAGGTCAAAAAAAAACTTTTCATATTTTACAAAACAAACCATACTTCATCAAGAACCATTTTCTTAAAAACATACCCCTTTTTATTTTTATAACTTTAAAAACAACCAAGATACTTCAAACAACCCCTTCCCATTTTCTAAAATTCAGCAAGGTATCTTTTCATAATCTAATGGCCATTGAGACCAATATCATTTCTAGAAAAACACCAACTGCTAAAAACCAATTTCCAAAACCAATTCATCATATTCAAACACTTTTCAACATCCCAAAACACCCCATTTAAAACAAAGATTCAAAATCACCTTAAAATGATTCACACTTTTGAAACATTTTATTCCAATAAACCACAAGTTTAGATTAGGGATAATCCAATCCTGCTAAATCATTTCCACTTCCTCTTAAAAAATTTCACAAAAACACAACCTTCCAAAACCATTATTATATTTAATTTTTAAAACCCCTTTTTCCAATTTTCAAAATCTAATCCTTCCTTTAAACCCATTTCCACAGTTCTCACACAAGGATTTTCAAAACAAAAAATCAGAATTCAAGAAAGGTCTAATAGACCCAAAAAAAGGGAACTAGTGTTGGTGGGTGACTTGACCATATGGTTGGTAGACATATGTCAAACACAACACCGACACGGAGAGACTTATTAGGACCATGTTCTGGATCCACATGTCTCGTTAGGCCCTTCGAGCTCACGAAGGCCATTAGTCAGACTCCCCTTTTTATATCCCAACACCAAACAATCAGTAAGAACAAAGGGCACTAATAAAACTGGACTTCATGTGGAAACCCAAGGATCAGAACGAGCAAGATTTTGTGAAGCTCTTCCTGCACTTACCCCTAAAGTACCAAAAATACTACTCCATCTACCTTTACATCCCCCAAATAACAAGGATGATTTAAAAAGAAAGGTCTGCTAAGATCCAACCTCCTTTGATACGATTTTGTCACGAATCAGCCCGAGTCTTCCCTGAACCGGTCACCCAGGCCAGCCCACAACAAGTCCCAAGAGGCGTTCTTGATCCTCCAGAGATGATACAAGCACCAAGGGAATAAATAGAGTACACAAGGAAAATATTTCACCCAAATATAAATAATCAAACAAATAGAATAAAGAAATGGACAGACCAAAATAAATTTACATAAAAATTGAACTGAACATTATTTGTACAAGAAAATGAAAGTACAACTAAATAAAAAACTCAAATGACCAAACCTGATAACCAACTTACTCCATGTGACCCCTATAGTAACTCTCTAACACAATGATTACATGTCTCCCAAGGTGATTGAACTCAAGTTGAAACCTGCACAAGGGCTAAAAACAGAAGAAGACTATATGTGTGGGTATTAAAACTCAGTAAGTTAGCCTGATATTCTATTCCAAATGCACTTACTTTAAAATAAAAGAAACATCAACTTCAAGTTTTAAATACAAGATATAAATTTATGTTTTCTAAATGAGGTTTAATTCTATAAAAAAAATTACCAGAAAAAAACTTGCATGTTTTATAAACAATGATGCTAGTAACAATTTTCAAAGAGGTGCAACATAAAAATGAAAATAGTTTTCAAGTTGGATTCTTTAAAGAATGTAAACTTTTAAATAAATCACATGAATTGTTTGATTTACTAACCAAAAACACTATATTCTGATGGTTAGTACAAAATATCCAATGAGCAAAAGTCACGGAAACACCCCTAGGCACTAGTTAGTTGTGAGCCCCAGGTACCTCGTATCTCGGTGAAGGTAACCATAATAAATATTTGTTCTCATTCACATGAGCCACTAGTAGGGAGCACACTCATAACCTAGTGTTCCTCCAAAAACATCATCATCATAGTTTAGTTATTGTTGTCATATTTAAACTTTCTATGTGAAACAGGGGCCAAACCCCACGGGATCACTAGCATACTAGTACACGTCTGCCCACCTAGATACCTAGGTTTTCCATTTTTGTGATCAAAAAAGTTATACATATATAAAATACCATTTTCTCATAAATATTCCATTTAAAATTAATACATACATCAAAAAATCCACACACGTTCCTCACATTTCTTTCATGGATCAATAAACCACCTAAATTTTCATAAAACAATTTCAAGAATTATAACGAGGCATTTCAGATAAAATCAAGTCAAAATTGTATTTTAAGGAAAAAAACCCATAAATATCATATAAACCTAGATTTTGAATCCCCAAAAACAATTAATAAATCAATTTCATGAACCATGAAATGGACCCAAAATATAGAACATGAAATACACATGGAAACCATTTTTATAAGAAAAAAAATGTCAAACGGGCCTTTAAGCCTTTCTCAAAACTAACATTTGACAAAGGTATGAATTTCAATTTTATTAAGAATGTGTATACACACCATTTAAATCAGAAAAAACTTTCATAAATCCCTTAAAACACTCAGGTTACATATTCAAAACACAACCATATTCATAAGAATGTGAAATAGGCCATTTTTCGGCAACTCAGGCCAAAACATGTTGTAAACCAAAATCAATTTGTTTTTAAAACCAAATACACATGGTAAATAGATTGAAGGACCAAAAAATAAAAAAAATTATTCTTACAATTCATTTATAAATCCAAACAAATAATTTTTAAATCTAACTTAACACATAAAAGCCAACAGGGAAATTTACCGAACACATGACATGCACTTTTAAACAAAACAATTTATTTTAAGCACTTGACAAGGAATAAAACACAAATTTCATGACATATTTTATTCAAGATACTGGAACATGTTAAAAATACCATAAACCAGGTTCTAAACCTCACAAAAAAAAGTGAAAAAGATAACAAAACATTTAAACAAACACTTGGTGTGCACATTTATGACAAAACAACAATACCTTTCACAAAACAAAACTTTAAAAAACCATTTTTCACACCAATAAAATTATACAAAGTATTAAAACAGTAATAAAAATATATATCAGCTGTGAATAATAATAAAATTATGAAACTTAAATAATAAATGCAAGTGCAATGGATATCCTACCTCAAATCCTTGGTGTAATGGAAATGCACACCCAATATCACCATCTGAGGGTTTATGAACCCTAAATCAATGAATACCATCCCAAAACAAACAAAAAACCCATAAAAATAATGTTATAACATAACCCTAGGACTATCATGGCTAAAGGAAAATATAAAACCAAGAAATAATGAAAGGAGGAAGAAGAGGGAGGATAAATGAGAAGGAATCTCACCTTGGAAACCAGAAAACTCTTCGTATTCCCTTAGATCTGCACCCATAGAGGAAATTGAATGGCCTGAAACTCCTTGGAGAGGATCCTAAGGTCTGTAAGAACCAATTGAATAAGATTTGTGGCAAAAATTGAATGAATTTAATGATTTATGAATGAGACAAAATACCTTTGTAAAATATGGATGATTTGAGAACCATTGAGAATATTTGACCTAATACACGACAAGATGAGATTCAAAGTGATTAAATGGAACATGGGGGAGCTCCTAGGGTTATTGGTCTCTATTGGGAGGTGTAATCACCTAAAATTATAAAAACATAAATAATATATAAAAGAAACAATTTTTTTTAAACTGGAAATGGGCCCACGGGCTGGCCCAATACCTAAATAAATAACCAAAATTCACCATGCTTATGAATTTTTAAGGGGTAAAAAAGGACATGGTAGTTTTAATATGTCATTGGAGGCCAAGTGGGATGTTTAATTAGTGAAAATGTTTAAAAATTAAGGAGTTATAAAAGAAACAAATTTTGTTTTTAAATCTGGAAATGGGCTCACAGTTTCCCCAAATCATGAAGTAACCACCCTTTCACCAAAAACTCTTAAACAAGCAATGTGGAACCCAAATTAGGGTTATTATACATAGATGAAACTTCAAAATTAAACATTAATCTCACCTAAGACCCAATAAAAGTATTGTTATTTATAATGAACCGGATCAAAATAGAGACATGAAAAAATGGGCGTGACACTCCAATTGCACGAACATCTCATCCGACATCTGGTTTTTGATTGTGGTTGTGATGAAGATGGTTTTTTGAATAAATTTCCATCAATTTAAACTCTTTCATTAGGTGGTTCCATGCCCTAACAATTTTATATAATTTAATTTTCTCGCTTGGTTAATTTCTGCATGGTCTATAGTTTATTTTGGTGGTGCGAACATGTTTTGGAAATGCTTTGACATGCATTTGTGTTGAAAATAAATTTTATAAAGAGAAATTGTTATGTTTATATATAGGTCTTGTTGTGAAAAAATAGTGTAAGTGTTCAATTAATTGTTTGAGTAGTGAAAAATGTGTTTTTGTGGGTAATTAAGGTGCATGTGTGTTGAAAATGGATTTTTGATTGGAAATGGACCATTTTGGGCATGTTATCCTTATTGTGAACTTTTGAGTATGAGTTTTGAATTGTTTAAATAATGATAATTTTTTTTATAAATGAAATTTATGATGTGGAAATGGTTTATTAAATGGTGTGAGTGATGCGAAATGTGTTTTCAAATGGTTTTTCATGCTTTGTGTTGGGTTTTATTTTTGTAACGGAAAATGGTTATGTTGTGTGTGTGTGTTTTAGTGTTTTGTTCTGTGGAAGGGTTTTATGGGTTGTTTGAAATTTGAAAATCATGTTTTCAAAGTCTTATAATTTTGGATAGGTTCATAAGTAAGTTGTTAAAGTAAATTGAAATACTTTTCCATATTTAACATGTTTTACCTTTTTTAAATGTAAATTGTAAATTGTTTTAAAGGATGGAAGACATGTTTTGAAAATTATTTTGGGTTGTGTAAAAATTTGTAAAAAAAGGTATATTCTATGGAATTTTTTGTGAATTGGTGTAAACTATATTTTTTTTTAATTATAAGTGTTCTAAAAATTAGTTAATAGATTTATTAAATTATATAAGTGTTGCAAATTATGTTCGATGCGGTTGTGCGGTGAGTTTGATTTTAAAAGTAGAATTTTCATGTGAACTTGGGTTTGTTTTTTATGTAAATACTTGCAGTGCCTTTGAGGGTTATTTTATAAAACTTTTTAAATAAATTATTAAAATACATAATAGGTGTGAGGAATGTTTGTGAAATGATTTGGTGTGCATATATTTTCAAATGGGGTTTGGGTGTGCAAGTAGTGGCACACTATGTGTACTTTGATTGGCATGACTTATGTGTGTAAATTTTTTGTGTTAGTGACATGTGAATGTGAAACTTGATTGAGCGCAAATAAAAGGGAATCCTAGGTAACTGGGTAACTTGATTGTGTTGTGTTAGGGAATCTTGATGTTTGTACAGTAAAATCATTGTTCATAGAATTAATGTATTATTTCATATTTATATTTAATTCATTTCTTTTTAGTATTACTCACATAATAATTATTTTCTTATAAAGATCGATTATTTTGTTTGATTAATTGTTCTTTATCCAACTTTCATGCTTCTTATCCCTTAAAATCTGTTCACCCATGCAGTGATGCATTTATCACTTTCTTTCAAGGTACCTCCACTTCCTTTACAGGAAGAGCAATGACGCTGCTTATTCTCAATCAAAAAGGTAATATTGATGTTTTCAAAGTAAAATCATTATCCATAGAACTGATTTATTGATTAATATTTATTTTTAATTCATTTTTTTTAGTATTACTCACATAATAATTGTTTTTTATATAGGAAGATTCCTTTTTTCGAGTTGGGGTGCTCTGTCCAACTTTAATACTCCTCCCTTAAAATATTTTCACCCATGAAGTGGTTCATTTATCTCTTTCTTTCAAGTTACCTCCACTACCTTTACAAGAATAGCAATAACTCTACCTCTGCTCCATCACAGAGGTAATATTGATGTTTACACAGTAAAATCATTGTCCATAGAATTAATGTATCCCTTAATATTTATGTTTAATTTATTTATTTTTAGTATTACTCATATAATAATTGTTTTATTATATAAGTGGATTATTTTATTCAATTTGGGTTTCTCTATCCAAATTTCATTCTTCTTATCCCTTAAAATCATTTTACCCCAACAATGGTACATTTATCACTTTCTTTCAAGTTATCTCCACTACCTTTAGGAAGAGCAACGATATTGTCTCTGCTCAATAACATAGGTAATATTTATGTTTTCACAGTAAAATTATTGTCCACATAATTAATATATTGTTTCATATTTATGTTTAATTTATTTATTCTAATTATCACTCACATAATAATTGTTTTCTTATAAAGTTATATTTTTTTGTTCGAGTTGATGTGGTTTCTTCGAAGCTTCTCATGCAGTATTGGCAGTTCGATAAACAAAGTGAATAGAAATTGTGGTAACATTGACAGTTAGGATTATTTTTGAATGTATGTAATAATTTTTATTTATGTAATTATATAAATAAATGTTTGAAATGTCTATAATATAGTGTTTTTTTGGTATTTGAGTTTTAAATTTCATTTCATCTAAATTCTGTTTTGGGACTTATTTTTGTTGATATATCTTGTGTGTTTCTGGTACTTCATGTGCTTCTAGTGTTGCAGTGTGTTGTAATAGCACACTACAGTGGGGTTGAAGTGTGCTCTTACAGCATATTGTAGTATGGAATTTTATCAGCATTTTTGAAAGCACTGATAAAGAACATCTTTATCAATGCTTATAAAAGTGGTGATAAAGGTATACTTTACTAGTGCTTCTACTGCACTGATAAAGAATTATTTTAGCAGTGCTTTAAAAATCCTTGATAAATGTGTTCTTTATTAACACTTTTTAAAGTGCTGATAAATTTCCCCTTTATCATCACTTTTTCAATGCTAATAAAAGTCCTGGTGTTTTAACATCACTCACATTGTCAGTGCTTTTCTAGCACTGATAAAGGCCATTTCTAGCATTGTTAAAGGAATGTTTTGTAGAAGTGATATTTTAAACCCCTAATCACTCCTAATTCAATAAAAAAATTAGATTTTGAGAGTTCTTAAGGTTATACGAGTCTCATTTGGTATCTCCAACACCTCTCATTGGTCTATTGAGTCGCTCTTTGATTTAAACAACTTGAAATGGTGAGTTCTTCTTGGATTTGATGTATTCCTCTTGTATTCCTCTTGGATCCTATTCTTCTATCCTTGAAGGAGTGTGTTAATCTTTGTACATAGGGGATTGTGGTGTTTCACATTCATCTGATTCTTGATCATGGTTTCCTTCTTGTTTTTTTCTTGAGGCGGATGGTCTAAAACAACTTCCTAAAGTCTATTTTATTTCTCTAGTATGTGAAACCCATGATATAGCACTAGAACTCCATGTATACAAACTTTATTAATTGAAATTATTTAATTATTTAGTCCCAGACCTCCCATGGATCTCATTGGGTCTGTTCACATTGATACTAGAACTTTTAGCCACCATAGAGGTGTGTTGACCCTTAACCCCATGTTGGAACTTCGATTGATTGAACCCAGATCCCTATGTTGAATTGATAATTGATTGTGAAATGGATTAACAAAATGAATCAGCTTAGTATGTGAAATTATATGACCATCATGATAAATAATTACTTGAATTGATAGTGGTTAATTTTAATAAGAGTAGAATTTTCATAATGGCATGATGAAATATAGATATAATGACAAGTGAAACAGTAATTAGAATAAATGTAATTATTATAATTATTATGATAGTTGGTAACTTGGTATGTAAATGGTATTTGTCTTGTATTTATAAATTTGGCATGAAATGGTAAATGGAATCTAAGAATGATTGATCTATAATTGAGCAACTTGGCATAATGGAATCAATGAAGGACCTCGGAACACCCTAAGAGGGTAGGGGTGAATCAGGGTGTCAAATTTTTCTTAAAAAGTGATAGATCTTGTTCCCACATTGGTAGGAACTAACTTAACCTATATAAAGGGAATGTGCAGAATTCAAAAAACCACACATAAATAGATCGCACAACAATTTTACATGGTTCACCACTAAGGGATAGTCTAAGGATCACACACTGATAGTGTGTCGGTCATACCTAAATCTTATAATCTTCACTAGTTGTGGAAAAAAAGATTTCATACATAGTCACTATGTTCCAATCACACTACCTTTACAAGATTTTAGGGATAGAACATTGTGTCCCTCAAAATACTTCAATCAACTCCCCCTAGCTCACTGCTTTGAGAGAATTCTAACTCAGTTTATCAACTTGAAGGTCACTTTAATGGTTGGCACTAAAGTCATGATCCCTATCTAGAAAGAGACTCTTCTTCCACAACAGACCTGAGTTGATGTACTCTAAAATCATTGTTCACTAAAAAATAGATGTTAAAACTGCCTTTTGTGAAGATCCTTCGTGACACTCAACCCTTTGCAAAGATAACTAGATTTTCGGAATAAAATTTCTTTAAAAATATCACTGATTCAACATATAATACCCATCAACATGAATCACCCTTTACATAGAAGAATTGTAATCATTTAATACTAAAGTATTCTTTTCTAAATGCTCAATATAAGGACCGAGCCTTATTACATTACATAATATTGAATTTAGTCAATAAATCACTTTATTTTAAATTATGTATATTTTAAATTTTATAGCTTTAGATAATTGTGAAATAATAAATTCATAAAATTACACATTATTATAGAGTGGATACCATAAAAATAGTATTCATTTCTTGTAAAATATAAAATGTTTCACATAAAACATGATTTCTTTGACAAATCTTCAAACATTTAACATGAATTAATTATTTTTCTTACACATCCTTATAACCAATGAAAATAATTTAAAAACTTGGGATGATCACAAAAATCTCATTAAGGGATATAAAAAGAAGGAAAGAACACATTAGTCCATGAACACTTGTAATGTATGAAATCATTTTCAAAAGACATATTTGTCACCCATATATACTTACATTCTGAAACATGATATTTACACAAGATCCACACAAACATAAGAACATAAATATAACCATAAATTTATCTTTGGTAATTACTTACATAATCTTGTAACCCTCTTGGCTACCTTATCATTTGTAACTCTCACGGCTACCTTACAATTTGTGTAACCATCACAGTTACACTTGGAGGAACCATACGGCCGACCTAAAACTTACAAATACATAATGAATAGGAGGTAAATATAGGTCCCACCCTTCATCATAAATAATACTCAAGAACTATAACATAATCATACAACATGAATAATTTCATAAAAATATTAATTTGTGAATTTTGTAAAACAGAATTTTAAAAGAGGATTTTAAAAGAAAAACCCCTTATATAAATCATATAATTGAATAGAGAATTAATAGAGTGGATGGAAAATGTATATACACTGTAAATAAACATAATTAAACATAATATAAATAAAATTAATCAAACAAACAATCTTAATACCAGATAAATAATGAAGTAGAATGTTAACCCAAAGAATGGAAATCGGGTTATGAATTCCCTTACCTCAGGTTTGTCATATTTATAACTCATTTAAACCTCATGTATAATTGATAAAATAGTTTTATTAATATATTAAAAAAACATATACATATTTATAATACCTTATATGATCATTTCATTTCATCATTTCACCCTTTAATTGTTAGTATTTTGTTCCTTGCACTGTTTTGGGTAAGTTCATTAAATGATTTCCATGATTGGTTCATGATGGTTGTTCTCGTCAATTGGAAGTGAAACTCAAAAATTAGAATGGAGTGGTATTTATATATTCCCAGTACCATAAATTATACCATTTTTCATTTTTAATTCTTACATGATGATGATTCATAAGTTAAAACATTAATGATGTTCATTTAGATCATTTTAGTGGTTCTTTGATAATAACGACCTCATTTTGTTTTATAAATAAAAACCATGTGTACAAAATAATTCTAGAAAAATGGATGATACATAATAAATATATTATAACCTATTAAAACTATAAATATGGTTTCATGACCAGTATTTAAGTAAATAAAATAAATTGAAATCACATCGTCCATGATGTCGGTAAATCGACACATCACGGACGGTGTTTAAATTCCTAGAATAAGTGGAAGAGGAGAAGAAGAATGATGATGAATTTTCCATGAACATGAGAAAATATAGAATATACAATATTCTGGAGCATTCATGCCTCTTGGATAATAGGATCTGAGGAAAGAAGAAGAAAATAAAGGATCTCAAAATAAAAGAAGAGTTGAGAAATCCCTTATGAAATTTCGGCAGCCTAACGGTGTCGCTCAAAATTTCATAAAATATTTTGGTGAGAGAAAAGGGGTATCTCATCATTCTTACATAATATGGGAAGTAATGGGGATATGTAATGGAAAATATCAACATAATCCAAAGGTAATTAAAATAATAACATAAAATGAAGGAAAAGAAAAAAAAACAAAAGAGGATGTTTACCTCTCGATCTCTTCTCCTTGAGATCCTTCTTAAGGCCTTTGGTTTTTACCTTTTGGTGAAACCAGTAGCTATAGGACGTGGGAAAGAGTCTTGGGAGTATTTTTGGGCAAAACGTAGGTAAGTATCAAGGTTGAGAGGTGTAGGAGAAAGAGAGAAATGAGGGTGGTATTTATTGTGGAGGGGAGGGGGTATTTTTCATTATTTTAATCATTATTATAATATTTTTTCTCAAGACTATGAATAGTCTTAATTCATTTGACCAAAAATAGTAATAATGGTATGTGAGTTCTAAAAAAATGGTCTTACATCACTTATTATGTCATAAATAGTGTAATTAACTGATAATTTGAATATACGGTATTTTACCATATTTCACTATTCATCAAAAATTCAAGAATTTTAGAAAAATCCAAAAAATTCACCCTTACCATTTTTTGATGTGTATAATTCAAAAATGAAGTCCATTTTTTGAAAATAATTTTCTAAATATCATTAATTTAATTTTTAACTAAAATCATACTTAATTCAAAAATAAATAATTTTATAACTGTTTTTATATCACATTGAAAAATTAATCAAGATGTCATTATCTTAAATCCTTAATAAAGTAAAATAATAATACAATTTACTATTAACTAGGGTCATATTACTATTCATATTACTATTCATAAGGGGGTGTTACTATTCATCAAAAAATAAGTTGGTTCCATTCGACTCCAAATAACATACTGCACAAAATTGTAGATGGACATTTTTCAAAATTCTAAACATATAAGTGGAAATATTATTTTTAAAGGCTAGTTATAAATATCTACATAAAACAAAGCTTCATGAATTTCAAATTATTTTTAAAACCTTGGGGTGTTACATTATCCCCACCTTTTGGAAATTGTGTCCTCGTAATTTTATTTACTTATTAAACAAGTGAGGGTACATTTCTCTCATATCATTTTCAGACTCCCATGTTGCTTCTTCTACCATGTGGTTTCTCCACAAAAACTTTAACTAGTGGATTACCTTATTCCTCAATACCTATTCCCTTCGATCAATAATTTAAACTGGTTTCTATTCATAAGAAAGATTCTCTTACAGCTGAACAACTTCTAGGCTCAAGACATGTGATGAATCTGGCACATACTTCCTCAACATTAAAAAATGAAAAACATTATGTACCTGAGATAAAATCAGAGGAAAGATACTCAGTATACAATTGGTCTAACTTTTTCCAGGATTTCAAATGGACCGATGAACCTCATACATAGCTTCCCTTTCTTACCAAAATGCATCACACTTTTCCAATGAGATATTTTAAGGAAAACATGGCCATCTACCTCAAGAAAGAAGTCTTTTCTTCTGTTATCTACATAACTTTTTTGCCTGCTCTATGCTTCCCTCATGTGCTGTTGGATCATCTTCACTTTCTCAACCACATCCTCTACTAATTCTAACCCCATCAACTTTCTTTCACCGAATTCATCCCAAAACGCTGGAGTCTGACACCTCTTCCCATACAATGCCTCAAAAGGATCCATTTGTACTGGAATGAACACTATTATTATAAGAAAACTAAACTAAATAAATATGATGATCACAGCTTACTTGATAGTCCATTGAACAAGCTCTAAGAATATCCTCTAATGACTCAATCGTTCTTTCTAACTGCCCATCTAATTGAGGATAAAAAGCTATACTAAAATTTAATTCCATGCCCAATGACATCTGAAGTCTCTTCCAAAAGTTATAAGTGGACCTGGGATCCCGATCGGATACAATGGAAAGAGTAACTCAATGTAACCTAACAATTTTCTTGAGTTATAATTGAGAAATCTAATCCAAATACATTGTATCATGAATATAAAGAAAATTTGAAGATTTTTTTAGCTGATCAACAATAACCCAAATTGCATTATTACCTTGAGATGTCTTAGGTAGTCCCACCATGAAGTCTATGGATATATTCTCCCATTTACACTCTGGAATTGGAAAAGGATGAAGCATCCCCTTCGGTAACTGTCGATATGCTTTAACCTGTTGACATGTTAAGCATTTCATTATAAAATCAGCAATATCCCTTTTCATTCCATCCCACCAGTAATACTCTCGAAGGTCTCTATACATCTTAGTACTTCCAGGATGAACTAAAAATGGAGAACTATGAGATTCACACAACAAATCCCTCTTCAACTTAGAATCACAAGGCACACACAACCTTTTTTCAAATCATAAAACACAATCTTTATCAAGGTTAAATTCTGGAAACTTACCCATTTTAACCAATTCTACCTTTTTCTATAGCTCATGGTCTTCCTTCTGCGCTTTCTTAATTATGTCTAATAATGATGACTGCACTAAAACCTAAAACAAAACAGAGGTATTTCGTACACCAAAAACTTCTAAGCCAAAATTCATCAAATATTTAATCAAGGGATCATGTTCCAAACGTAACATGGTTAATGATGCATGATGTTTTTGACTCAAGGAATCTGCCACTTTGTTTGATTTTCCTAGATGGTAATTAATCATGAAATCATAATAATTTATTAGTTAAATACATCTTCTATGCCTCATGTTTAATTCATTCTGAGTGAATATATACTTCAGACTTTTATGGTAAGTATATATTTGACATTTGGCTCCGTATAAATGATGCCACCAAATTTTCAAAGAAAAAACCACAGCTGCCAATATCAAATCATGTGTGGGATAATTTAACTCATGAGGTTTAATTTTTATTTAAGCATAAGCAATTAAATAATCATTCGGCTTCAAAACACAACCAAGTCCCTTCAAATAAACATCATTGTAGATGAAAAACTCATCATTTCGAGAAGGCAAGGCCAAAACTAGATCATCCACCAATATATTCTTCAATTCTTAAAAACAAAAATCACATTATTCTATCCAAATAAATTTAACCCCTTTTTGTGTTAACATAGTTATCAAGTTAGATAACTGTGAAAATTTCTTAACAAACCGTCGGTAATAACCTACTAATCCAAGAAAACTATGAATCTCTGTAACATTTGTGAGTCTTGGCCATTCATCAACTGCATTTTTTTGGAAGGATAAACTATTATTATATCCTTATTTACAATGTGCCCAAGAAAAGAAATTTGTTGAAACGAAAAATCACACTTTCTGAATTTTACATACAATTTATTTTCTTTTAAGGTTTTTAAAACAACCCTTGGACGTTTTTCTTGATCCTCTTTATTTTTAGAAAATACAATAATGTCATAAATAAAAACAACAAAAAACTTATCCAATAACTCATGAAATATTATATTTATAAGATTAATTAATATAATAGGTGCATTAGTTAAACCAAATGGCATAACAACAAATTCATAATGCCCATATCTAGTACAAAATGCTATTTTCGGGATGTCATCCTCCTTAACCTTTAGTTGATGGTATCTAGATCTCAAGTCAATCTTGGAAAATTATTGAGCTCCCTCGAGCTGATCAAACAGGTCATCGATGTGAGGCAAAGGATACTTTTTTTTAATAGTGATGTTATTCAAAGCTCTATAATCAATGCAAAGTCTCATGAAACCATATTTATTTTTAACAAATAAAATAGAAGCACCCCATGGTGAAGTACTAGGACGAATGAAGCCTTTATCAAGAAAATACTACAACTGATTTTTCAATTCAAGAAATCTATTTGAGCCATACGATATGGGGGTTTTGAAATTGGCTTAGCATGAGGAACTAAGTCAATTGTGAATTTGACTTCGCGATTAGGTTTGACATCAGGTAACTCATCAAGAAAAATATCAAGGTATTCATTTACTACTGGCACATCATTAATCTGAAGAATTATCGTGTTTTCAACAATATGAGCAAGATAACTTTCATTTCCATCTTTCAATGGTTTATTAGATTCTTGATATGTTATCAATTGTATGGGTTCATTCATATATACAAACTGAAAATCTTTCTGAAAAACAACTTCTTTAGCCCTACTGTCAATCTTAGAGTGATAAATAGAAATCCAATCCATTCCCATAATAACATCAAACTTGAATAAGGGTAAAACAATAAGGTTTTCAGGTAAAGTATTTCCATATACCACAATATAAATATTCTTATAATTCCTATTTGCTATAATATTTCCCCCTTTCGTTTTAATAACAAGTTTCGGCCTCATTTGTTGAGGTGATATTTCCAATTTACCAGAAAATTTTTCAGGAATAAAGGAAAGTGTAGACCTCGTATCGAACAAAACTTTAGAAAAATATGAGTAAACAAACAAATTACCTAATACAACTTCATTGGATGGCCTGATATCTAGGATATAGTCACACAGGATTTCACTACACCTTTCTACTTATAGTCTGGCTTCTTTGCATCATTCAAATCTCTCTTTGGGTAGGAATTTGCATAATGACCCATCTCACCACATGTAAAACACTTTACAATTTTCTTATCAGGATTTTTCTTAGGATCATTTTCATTACAATCTTAGGCCATATTTCCAAACTTACCACATTTAAAACACTTCCCAGTTTTGGTAATACATTCCCCAGGGTGCTTCTTTCCACACTTTTAACAAATTGGAAACTGTATTTTTTTACCATCATATTTATTTTGTTGATTCTTACCCATCGTTGTCCATCTGGACCTCTTCTTCTCCTTGTTTCCAAAATGCACATGATCATCAGCAAACTCCATCTCTACCCTCTCAGCACATCAGACAATTTTTTCATAACTTTTTAATTCATGGAAGTCCAACACCCTTCGATACCTTGGCTTTAGTCCTGAGGAAAAGTGGTTGATTTTTCAATCAAGATCAAGAATGAGATTTTGAGTATACCTCACCAGTCAGGTGAAGTTCACTTCATATAAGGCCACCGAATCTTCCTTATTCTATTTCATTTCAAGGAATTTCTTCTCCATCATAAGTCTCACCACCTTAGGAAAATATTTTTCAAGGAAAAGACTTTTAAATTCCTCCCACTCTAAGGCATCAAAATCCTCTCTATCCTGGATATTCCATACCATTAACCACCACTGATCAGCTTCACCTTCAAAATGATAAATGGAAAGACTTACCTTTTGATTGTCTGAACATCCCATAACATCGAATATCTTTTTAAGGGATTTAATTCATACTTCAGCCACTACTGGGTCAGAATATCCATTGAAAACAGGAGGGTGTTGTCTCATAAAAGGTTCCATTATTGTCATGTTTTGTTGTAGTACCTCTAGTTATTCTCTTTCATGGATGACACCACCAATTATTTATTTCATTATCTGATCTATTACTGTTAAAAACTACTCGATTTTAATCCCTACCATTTTGGGCTATAGATTCGGAAGGATTTCATTATGTCGGTGCCTCTCCTCTTCAGTATCCATGTTTTGTCTATGGAAAACCATTTTGACCAAACATATCTTAGAATAAGCGTCATTATAATATTTAAATTATATAACATTTCAAATTAATCATAGAGTAAAAATCATTTATGGTATTATTTTAACATCATCCTAACCCCTAAAGTTATCTAAATCTTCCTCTGATACCAACTATAAGGACCCGGCCTTATTACATTACATAATCTTGAATTTAGTCAATAAATCACTTCATTTTACATTAAGGATCATTTCAAGTTTATATCTTTATAGAATTGAGACATAATACATTCATAAAATTACACATTATTAAAGATTGTATACTATAAAAATAGTATTCATTTCTTGCAAAATATAAAACTTTTCACATAAAACAAGATTTCTTGGAAAAATCCTCAAACATTTAACATGGATTCCTTATTTGTCTTACACATCCTTATAACCTATGAAAATTATTTAAAAACTTTGTATGAGCACAAAAAATATCATTAAGGGATATAAAAAGAAGGAAAGAACATATTAGTCCATAAACCCTTATAACGTATGAAATCATTTTCAAAAGACATAATTTTCACCCATATATACTTTGTGAAACATGATATTTACACAATATCCAAAAAAACATAAGAAAATAAATATAACCATAAAGGTATCTTGGGGAATTACTTACATAATCTTGTAACCCTCTCAACTACCTTATCCTTTGTAACCCTCACGGCTACCTTACAATTTGTGTAACCATCACAGTTACACTTAAAGTAACCATACGATCGACCTCCAAATTACACATACCCAATTAATTGGAGGGAAATATAGGTCCCACCCTTAATCAAAAACAATTCCAAAGAACTATAACATAATCATACAACATTAATAATTTCATAAAAACATTTCTTTTGAATTTTGTAAAATAGAATTTTAAAAGAGGATTTTAAAAGAAAATCCCATTACATAAATCATATAATTGAAGAAATAATTAATATAGTGGATGGAAAATGTATATAAAATGTAAATAAACATAATTCAACATAATATAAACAAAATTAATCACAAAAACAATCTTAACACCACATAAATAATGAAGTAGAATGTTAACCCAAAGAATGGAAATTGGGTTAAGAATTATCTTACCTCAGGTTTGTCTTAATTCCAACTCATTTAAACCTACTGTATAATGATTAATATAGTGTTATTAATATATTAAAAAAACTTATCCATCTTTATAATACCTTATATGATCATTTTATTACATCATTTCACCCTTTAATTGTTAGTATTTTGTTCCTTGCATTGTTTTGGGTGAGTTCTTTACATGATTGGTTCATGATGGTTGTTCTTGTCAATTGGAAGTGAAACTCCATAATTGTAATGGAGTGGTATTTAAATATTTATATTACAATAAATTATACCATTTATCATTTTTAATTATTACATGAGGATGATTCATAAGTTAAAACATTAATGATGTTTGTTTAGATCATTTTAGTGGTTCTTTGATAATAACGACCTCGTTTTGTTTTATAAATTAAAACCATGTGTAAAAAATAATTAAAGAACCATGTATGAGACATAATGCATATATTATAACCTGGTTCAACTATAAAAATTGTTTCATAACCAGTATTGAAGGAAATAAAAGAAATTGAAATCACATCGTCCAAGATGTCGGTAAATCGACTCATCGCGGACGGTGTTTAAATTCCTTGAATAAGTGGGAAAGGAGAAGAAGAATGACGATGAATTTTCAATAAAGATGAGAAAATACAAAATATATAATATTCTTGAGCTTTTATGCATCTTGGATAAGAGGAGGTGAGGAAAGAAGAAGAAAAGAAAGGAGCTCAAAATAAAAGAAGAGTTGAGAAATCCCTTATGAAATTTCAGTAGCCTAACAGCATCGCTAAAAATTTCATAAAATATTTTGATGAGAGAAAAGGGGTATCTCATCATACTTACATAATATGGGAATTAAGGGGGATATGGAATGGAATATCCCAACATAAGCCAAATTTAATTAAAATAATAACATAAAATGAAAGAAAAGAAATAAAACAAAATAGGATGTTTACCTCTCGATCTCTTCTCCTTTAGATCCTTCTTAAGGCCTTTGGTTTTGGACTTTTGGTGAGACCAAAAGATCTAGGACTTGGGTAAGAGTCTTGGGAGGTGTATTGGGCAGAACTTAGGTAATCCTCAAGGCTTTAGAGGTGTAAAAGGTAGTTGGAAATGAGGGTGGTATTTATAGTGGCAGGGAGGGGGTATTTTTCATTATTTTAACCATTATTATAATATTTTTACTCAATAATATGAATAGTATTAATTAATATCACCCAAAATTGTAATAATGTCATGTGATTTTGAACCAAGCGGGCTTGCATCACTTATGATGTCATAAATAGTGTATTTAACTGTTAATTTTAATATATGGTATTTTACAGTATTCCACTACTCATCAAAAATTCAATAATTTTAGAAAAAACCTAAAAATTCACCCTTACTATTTTGTGATGTGTAGAATTCAAAAATGAAGTCCATTTTTTGAAAATAATTTTCTAAATATCATTAATTTAATTTTTAAATAAAATCATACTTAATTCAAAAATTAATAATTTAAAAACTATAACACCTTTTATATCACATTGAAAAATTAATGAGGATGTCAATATCTTAGATCATTAAGAAAATAAAATAATAATACAATTTACTATTTATTAGGTTCATTTTTCTATTCATATTACTATTCATAAGGGTATGTTACTATTCACCAAAAAACAAGTTAGTTCCATTAGACTCCAAATAACATACTGAACACAATTGTAGATGACCATGTTTCAAAATTCAAATCATAGAAGTGGAAAGTTTATTTTTAAAGGAGAGTTATAAATATCTACTTAAAAAAATTTCATGCATTTCAAATTATTTTTAAAACCTTGGGGTGTTACATTATCTCCACCTTCTGGAAATTGCGTCCTCGCAATTTTATTTACTTATTAGACAAGTGAGGGTACCTTTCTCTCATAGCATTTTCAGACTCCCATGGTTCTTATTATACCATGTGGTTTCTCCAAAAAACCATTACCTGGTGGACTACCTTATTTCTCAATACCTATACCATTCGATCAATAATTTGAACTAGTTTCTCTTCATAACAAAGGTTCTCTTTCAGCTGAACTACTTCTGGGATCAAGACATGTGATGAATCTGGCACATACTTCCTCATTTTTGAAAGATGAAAAACATTATGTACCTAAGATAAACTCAGAGGCAAAGCTAATAAATATGAAACAGGTCCAACATTTTTTAGGATTTCAAATCTACTGATGAACCACGGACTTAGATTCTCTTTCTTACCAAAACGCATCACACTTTTCTAATGAGATATTTTAAGTAAAACATGGTCACCTACCTCGAGAGAGAAGTCTTTCATTATATTATAAGATTAACTTTTCTACCTGCTCTGAGCTTCCCTCATGTGTTACTCGATCATCTTCACTTTCTCATCCACTTCCTCTAATAATTCTGGCCCCATCAACTTTCTTTCACCAACCTCATCCCAATATGTTGGAATTAAACACTACTTCCCATACAATGCATCAAAAGGTTTCATCTGTACTGGAATGAAAACTATTATAATAAGAAAATTCAACTAAAAAAATATGATTATCCCAACTTCCCTGATAGTCCATTGAAAAAGCTCTAAGCATATCCTCAAATATCTGAATCGTTCATTATGACTGCCCATCTGATTGAGGATTAAAATCTCAATAGAAATTTAATTATGTACCCAAGGACTGCTGAAGTCCCTTCCAAAAGTTAGAAGTGATCTGGGATCCTGGTCAGATTCAATGGAAAGAGGAACTTCATGTAACCTAACAATCTCCTTGAGGTACAGTTGAGAAAGATGATCCAAATATATTATATCTCGAATAGAAAGAAAATGTGCAGATTTTGTCAGCCGATCAACAATAATTCAAATTGTATTGTTACCTTGAGATGTCTTAGGTATTCCCACCATGAAGTACATGGATATATTCTCCCATTTCCACTCTAGAACTAGCAAAGTCTGAAGCATCCACTTTGGTAACTTCCGCTCTGCTTTAACCTGTCAACATGTCAATAATTTCATTATAAAATCAGCAATATCCCTTTTTTATTCCATCCCAACAATAATACTCTTGAAGGTCTCTGTACATATTAGTACTGCCATGACAAACTGAAAATGGAGAACTATGAGCTTCACACAAAAAATCCTTCTTCAAATGAGAATCGCAAGGCACACACAACCTTTTATAAAATCTTTATCAAGATTATATTCTGGTAACTTACCCATTTTAACCAATTCTACCTTTTTCTGTAGCTCATAGGTCTTCCTTCTGCATTTTCTTAATTCTGTTTGATAACAAAAACTAAACTTAAACCTGAAACAAAACTGTGGTATTTCCTGCACTAACAACTTCTAAGAAAAAATTCATCAAATCGTTAATCAAGGGATTATTTTCCAAACGTAACATGGTTAATGATGCATGATGTTTTCAACTCAAAGAATATGCCACTTTGTTTTCTTTTCATGGATGGTAATTAATCATGAAATCATAATCCTTTATCAGTTCAAGCCATCTTCTATGCCTCATGTTTAATTCTTTCTGAGTGAATATATACTTCAGACTTTTATGGTAAGTATATATTTGACATTTGGATCCATATAAATGATGCCTCCAAATTTTGAAAGCAAAAAACAACATCTACCAATTCCAAATCATGTGTGGATTAATTTAACTCATTATGTTTAATTTTTCTTGAATCATAAGCAATTACCTGATCATTCTGCATCAAAACACAACCATGTCCCTTTAAAGAAGCATCACTGTAGATGAAAAACTCACCATTTCAAAACAGCACGTCCAAAACTGGATCATTCACTAATCACTTCTTTAGATCTTAAAAACAAACATTACATTCATCTTTACAAATAAATTTAACCCCTTTTCGTGTTGACTTAGTTATCAGGCTAGATAATCATGAAAAGTTCTTAACAAACTATCGGTAATAACCTACTAATCCAAGAAAACTATGAATCTCTGTAACATTTGTGGTTCTTGGCCATTCATCAACCACTTTTGTTTTGGCAGGATCAACTATTATTCCATCCTTATTTACAATGTTCCCAAGAAAAGAAATCTGTTGCAACAAAAAATCACACTTGCTGAATTTTCCATACAGATTATTTTCTTTTAAGGTTTGTAAAAAAACCCTTATATGTTTTTGATGCTCCTATTTATTTTTAGAAAATACAAGAATTTCATAAATAAACACAACCAAAAACTTATCCAAGAACTCATAAAATATTTGATTCATAAGATTCATGAATATAGAAGGTGCATTAGTTAACCCAAATGGAATAACAACAAATTCATAATGCCCATATTTAGTATAAAAGGATGTTTTAGGGATTTCATCCTATTTTTCCTTCATCTAATGGTATATAGATATCAAGTAAATATTGTAAAAGTACTGATCCCCAAAGAGATGATCAAAAAAGTCATTGATGTGAGGAAAAGGATACTTGTTTTTAACAGTGATGTTATTCAAAGCTCTATAATCAATACAAAGTCTCATGGAACCATCTTTCTTTTTAACAAACAAAACTAGATCACCCCATGGTGAAGTGCTAGGATGAATGAATCCTTTATCAAGAAAGTACTATAACTAATTTTTCAATTCAATATGTTCTATTTGAGCCATATGATATGGGGGTTTTGAAATTGTCTTAGCATCATGAATTAAGTCAATTGTGAATTAGAATTCTCAATCAGTTATGACATTGGGTAAATCATTAGCAAAAACATCAAGGTATTCATTAACCACTAGAACATCTTCAATCTGAACAGTTCCCTTGTTTTCAAAAATATGAGAAAGATAACTTTTATTTCCATCTTTAAATAATTTCTCAACTTCTCGATATGTTTTCAATTTTATGGGTTCATTCTTATATATAAACAGAAACTCTTTCTGAAAAACAACTTATTTATCTCTACAGTCAATCTTAGAATGATAAACAGAAATCCAATCTATTCCCACAAAAGCATCAAAATTGACTAAGGGTAATACAACAAGGTTTTCAGGTAAATTCTTTCCACATACCACAATAAAAATATTCTTATAATTCCTCTTTGCTATAATATTTCCCCTGGTGTTTTAACAACAAGTTCTGGTATCATTTTTTGAGGTGATATATCCAATTTACTAAAATTCACAAAAATGAAGGAATGTGTAGACCCCGTATCAAACAAAACTTTAGAAAAATATGAATAAATAAAAGAATTACCTGATACAACTTTTTTGGATGGCCCGACATCTGCTGATGTAGTTAAAAATGATCTCACTACACCTTTCTGGTTATATTATGGCTTCTTTGCATCATTTTGATCTATCTTTGGGTAGGCATTTTCATAATGACCCATCTGTTTCTGACGCTTTCTCTGGGGTGCGTGCATCCATCATGTAGAGGACGTGCTGCTGTTACCCCTCATTCCCACATTCCAAAGGCGGGTGGCATCCGCTCCTTATTTATGGGCCTATTCTCCTTGATCGAAACGGGATGATGGGATGTCAGTTCTTACTTATGTGGATTCCTCCTCAGAACTCGTCACCTAGTCCGGGTCTCCCTCGTAGATTTAAGACGTATTTCATGAAACTCTTCTCGGCGCCATATCTTCATGGACACCAGTTAATTACACTGCTTCTTTTAGGACGTTCCAAGGAGTTCAGTCAGGGAAGCAACCTTCAGTTAGGGAAGTAGTCACGTTGGGAACCATGGGAATGTCTTGACGCTGGGGGATTATCATGTTTGTCTTCTTTACCTTATTATAGGGCTTCTTGAGGGCGCGGAAGCCCGAGGCATCCCACATCGGACATGGGGAATCATATTTCATGGGCATGTAACTGAGGTTTTCCTCAGCTTCCCATGTTTAACATGGGATATGCTGTGATTTTAACATCCAGTAGAGATGGATCAGACTGATCAAAACGCTGATTAGAGTGGATTAGATTAAGAAACCCCCTGGAGGGAACACCGATATTGGGGCCAGCACGTGGGCGGCTTCCCGAATGCTGTGGAGGGGAATTGGGTGGCATGATCTCACTGAGATGTGGCAGCCTGGGTAAGAATCAGGATGTACGATGGTTTTGGGCTTGAGCCTCGAAGAGACTTCCTACGTATCCCCATGACGGGGAATCGAAGTTCATGTAGTTCGATGAAATGATGGGACACCTCAAGAGGAAACCCGGGAGAATTGACTCATGGATGGGACCCAGAGGAAGTGGAACCTCTAGGTTAGGTCATGAGCTTCCTGAGGCACATATGCTCGAGGGAGAGGTCAGGATGAGATATGAGTGATGGGGATTGAACCTTGTGGAGGTTTCCTACGTATCCCTGTGGTGGAGAATCAAATACCATGTACTTCAAATGGATAATTCGGGTTAACATCATGTGGGATGGGGGAGAACCGACATCAATGTGGTCAGAACGACGGGGTGGTGGGATTTAACCTCATGGAGACTTCCTACATACCATGCCTTGACATGGATCAAAGTCCTCGTAGTTTAGGATAAAGTGGGGCTTACACTCTGAGGTGGCCCAAGGTGTTTGAGTCGGTGAACCGATGTGAATAGGGACTTGGGATCCAGGTGGGGGTTGGGGCTTGAACCTCAAGGAGGCTTCCTACGTACCATGCCTTGTCATGGATCAAATTCCCCGTAGTTCGGGATGTTTTGTGGATTACACTCTGAGGTGGCCCAAGGTGGTGGGGCTTGAACCTCGTGGAGGCTTCCTACGTACCATGCCTTAACATGGATCAAAGTCCCCATAGTTCGGAATGGGTTGGGGATTACACTCTGAGGTGGACCAAGGTGGTAGGGCTTGAACCTCATGGAGGCTTCCTATGTACCATGCCTTGACATGGATCAAAGTCCTCGTAGTTCAAGATGGATTGGGGCTTACACTCTGAGGTGACCCAAGGTGTTTATCATGGTTGGTGTTTTCTCGAAGCTCACATGAGTCATGCTCAGTGTGAGAAACAAGATACAGCAGAGTCCTGATGATCACGTCATGAAAGATGCTTCTGTGGGGAGTGAATAGGGGCTTATGTACGGGGCGGCCCAAAGAGGAAATAGGGGCTTATGCGTGGTTAGCAGCCCAGGAAGTTGGGGCTTACTCCAGGATGGAGGCCCGAGGGCGACAAAGTGTAGCGGTAGAGGGATTTGGGACCGAAGATAGGAGGATATATGTTTCCTATCATGCCCTCTGCTGGCCTTGTGGTCCGAAGATGAAAGGAGGAGTAGGGATGGTGCCTCCTGGAAGGAAAACTAGGGGCTTACACCAAGGTGGTTGCCCTTCCCTGCGGGCAAACACCGCTCCAATAAGGAGGATATCATCCCCTGTGAGGGGTGATCCCATCCCCGTGGAGACAAGTGCGCGTGGAGGATGTCCAAGGCGGGGGGACCCTGCGTGCGAGGCATGGGGATAGGTCACATATTAACGTCATGTGCTGAGGAAGATGGTGCTTGGAAGTCTAACATCCTACAGCTCGGACAAGGTGGGTTTTCTCTGCACCCCTAGGACTTACATAACTGGTAACCTCTGCTCCTTGTGGGATTGAAGGCATCGGCAACACCATAGTGAGGGGGTGTCGCAGAGTGAACCATCGAGGGGTCCAGATTATCCTAGCTATGGTAAAAAAGCAATAGTCGTTAGTGTGCCTATGCGAAGAAGAATGAGGCAAAGCAACGCAACTGGCGGTATCATCCAAGGGACTTTATAGTTACTTTGTATGAGCCTAGAAGGTCGCACGGGAAAACGGTGCATGATGTGGATGCCCGAGGTGTGGGAAACACCCACAAATGGAATCCAGAAGAAGGGAATCGGGTGGCCACGCAAGGAGGTTCCCAGGGAGCACCGAAGTGAGGGGGTCCCAGGGAGATTGTACGCAACCTTTGAGGATTGCACATGAAATAATAGACCCACACGAAAAACACCAGGCTAGCGTGAAATCGGTGATGCTGGCGCGTAATTGGAGAAGAGGTTTTGCATGCGACTAGAAGAATTGCATGCAAGGAGTATGAATTGCATGCAAGGGGGAGAGGTTGTGCGCAAGGACAGGGGTGCACACAATTTGGAGGAATTGTGCACAATTGGCAGGGGTGTACACAATAGAAGGAATTTCATGAAATTGGTCGGCCTGCGCACAATGGAAGGGATTACGTGCAAGGGGCGGACCCTAAAGTTCCGTCTAAGCCATGGGGATCGCGTGCGAGGGCAGACCCCAGGGCGGCTGGGCGCAAAAAGAACCATACCGAAAGGCCATATTGCGTGCGTGGAAGAAGGATTTCGTGCATGAGAGCCAGTTCAGATTCTTCAGCCCTAAAATGTAAGGGGGTCGACTTCTATTTATAGGCTCCTGGGGGCATAGAAAACTACTCGGTGTGAAATAATTGCGCACTGAGGTCGGCGGCGTGAAATATCAACCACGTGGGGCAGGGCGCAAAATTATTTCGCGCCTGGGATGAGGCCTTTTCACGAAACCCATATCTTTCCGAACATGACACATTTCTCCTAGGAATATATTTCACGCGACCCCTCCGGGCCCCCAGGATGGGGTCCCCAGGTCCGAATATGACTTCGCTTTGTTGTTTTGAAATCTTCTTTAGCACTTGAGCACTTTTCAACATCTACAAATGTCCCCCTCAGAATTGGATCGGCGAGGGGTCACAACGGTCATATTCCTAGGGAAATGTCAAAATGCAAGGCTCCATGGAGTCCATGCGTTCAAAAATCTAAAGCGAAGCGCAAAACTCAGAAAGGCGCAGAATTCTCTTTTTGCGCGGGTGCGAAATTTTCCTTTCGTACGGTGAGGAACCCAGGCTTAGCCTATAAAAGCTACCGTAGGTCCCATGCTCCATATGAAGTTTCTCACGCGACAGGCTTCAAAATCTCATGGGTGAAATTTTCTACTCTCGGGAGTGAAATTTTCTCTTGCCCTGCGCAAAAAACCGCTCTGGCTGCGCGTAATTCCACCAATATCAGGCGTCATTTTACGTTCAAACCCGGGGTTTTTCGCACCGTAGTTTGAAATTTTGAGACACCCACTGGTTTTATACGCCATCCTCCCAGATTTCATGCCAGCTACTAAAACACTTGGTCGGAAGAAGATGGTCGCAAACCAGATTGATGAGGAAGAAGCCACTAGACGTAGGGCTGAAATGGATACAAACCCAGAAGTTTATGGCACAAAAAGGATTGTCTCCAACAACCATACCCTCTTCAATTTGCTAACCCCCACCCAAAAGGAGTATGCCTTGTTCAATAATCTTCCACTGTGGGACTTTGGTATTCTGGAGGAGGTCCTTTTGTCGGGCTTTGAGGTGGATACGCAGCAGTCATGGGTAACCCGTGAGGATGACCTTCCTCGATACAACATCACTAAAAACAGTCATCCTTCCAGAGAAACCAGGAACATGGATGTATATGTCCTGAATCCTAGGACTAGGACCATTGCTGGTGGTGACCCAGTTACGGAGAGCTCCCCGGCCCTCTATGCAAGCACTTTTCATCAGAGCATCACTGATGAGACCAAAGGTTGGCTGCAGGACTGGGACCTATGGTCCGAAGGAAACTTCACCAGCAAGTAGGCCTGAGCATACTAGTTTCACCATACATGCGACCAATTTGGGGCCGATCTATGGCATATTGGTTTATTTGAGGCGATGTGGACATCGCAATTCCACTTCTACCGCCAGCACGAGCTCGGGCCAGAGCTGTTCACCCAGTGGTCCCCTAATACTTACACATTCCATCTCCATCATGGGGAAGTTGGTATCAGTCTCTGGGACATCCACTACATAAGGGGTATCCCATTGGAGATCCATCAATATGACAAATTTGTTCCACCGATGAACACCTGGGGAGATAGATCACGAACCCCCATACTAACGTGGAACCTACTAGAGTTGGCCAAGGAGAAGCTAGGGGTCAAGGACTTCCTGAAGGATATCACCTACAAGGACTGGTTCAGCCTGTTCCTGGAGAGGGATCTGGAAATCAAGATGTCAGGGCGAGGGAGACAGTGTCTAACCGCGGAATAAAGAAGCAAGAGTGGATCATACTGTAGGATCCTAGAGGCGGGGCACTACCGGTTGTGGGGTTACATCATGAATGAGAGTCAGGATCTGAATGTTCGATACGTTGGATTTCTCACTACATTCCTGAGTGGGTGGCTCCTTCCGGTGAGGTACGCAAGGATAGGTGTCCGTCTAGTGACCCTGGTGATGGCTGGCATCATGGCTGCCAACAAGAGGTTCAATATGGGGGTCCTTGTGTTGTCTCGGTTGTATGCCATCTTGGGATGCATCTCGAGAGGAGGATCGCCTAGGAGAGTATGTGTCCCCTTCCATATTTTTCATGGTTGGGTTGCTGCTCATTGTTGCGGATACACTTTCATGAATGCCATCTGTTCTCCAGGAAATGTCCTTCGACCCTCTCTGCTGAACATTGTAGGGGTCACACTGATGATGATTAATGAGGATGGAGTACGGATCAGAACTAGTAACCATGCCAACTTCACCTTCAGCTCATTCCCCACCCCAACTGGTTAGCTGATAGACAATGGGAAAGGATCACTGGAGCAGAAGGAGTACTTCCAGTGCATCAGAGGCGGGGTGCTCATTGCCCAGATTGATGGTAAGATATTCTATGAGCCTTATGTGTCATCCAGGTTCCCTAGGAGGTTTGGGTGCCTCTAGTGAATGTCTAAAAAGGTATATATAGATGTCCGGGAGGAGAGGCATCCCTGTGTTCTTCGTCCGTTATGGCTAATGTTCACGACCTATGGCTCTGAATACATCATCACCTTATCTCCCACTGGGGTCGACGCTGGTCTTTCAACCAAGTATGTCGAACATTGGGCCATAGCATACCCTGAGGGGATTTTTCATAAGTGAGTTCGGTAGCTCAAAGTCACCAGTGTGGAACCCGGGCGACGAGAGAGCAGGCAGGGTGTCGCTAAAGGGGGGAGATCATAAGCGCGTCAGGAAATGGGGCCCACATAGGCCAGAACCTCAGTAGTGGAGGTGTCGCATGGCGTGGTCATGCCCTTACCACCTAGAGGAGGAGGGTCCCACAGAGCATCCAGATAACTTCCCGGGAAGTAAATAAGACACCTGCTTCAACCTTCTCAATATGTCATTTTCCCTGCGCTATGGTCGGTTTGGCTAACCCTGCAGCAGTTTGTGAGTACTGAAACCCTCTGGCAGAAGATAGTGTGAGATGGGATCCTGCTGTCAGAATTTGGGCTCATTTGGGTTGTCGAAAGAGTGAACTTCCATCAGCGAAACACTTATCTAACAGCCATGGACATGTACGCATGTCAACAGGGTCGGTTTGTGGAGCCACCTCTCTTGGTGGAAGTGATGCTCGGCTAGGATCATGATCCGGAAATGATGTCGCTGGAGGAAGATGATAGAAATGATGAGTCAGAGGGTGGAAAAATAGGAGAGGAGGTAAAAAAAGAAGGGGAAGGTGAAGGTGAAGGAGAAGAGGATCCCGAAGGTGAAGGTTCTCAGGGGGCTTCCCACCAAGGGAGTCTCTAGGAGAGCAGAGAGAACGTTGGCTCCGATATAGATGTGACTGAGCTACTCGAGGTATGCTTAGACCCTTATACACACTCCTCCTTTTCTCCGATTTCCTTCGAAATCCTTAATCCACCTCCCTTATCTTACTCAGGAGCATATTGGTGCCGATCAAGTATCTCCAGCCCAAGGAGGGGAGGAAGCTCCAATGGAACAAGGTGGGGCACTGATGCTCATTATCGAGCTGATGAGAACTGAGGGATCCCATGCTATGACAGATCCTGTAGTGGCTAGAACACTGGAGGTTGGTGTCTTGGGTTCCTGTAAGTTCCTTGTTTTGATACCGGTACTCGTTGTTGGAGGACTCAACTGATTAGGGTTCTCCTTGTCTGTACAGTGATCACGGCATTGGAGGCTCGTCAGGCCGCTGAGCCCGAATCATCTGTGGGAGAGTCAATGGAAAACTTACCGCCCCATCCATAACATGACTCCCAAACTGAGTCAGCCCTGGAAATTGGTGAGCAGGGAGCAGCGGACACCAGTGGCGCTACTGTCGGGGCAGGGCCAGAAGTTGACGAAGTCACCACTAGGGTCAAGGTGAGAGAGGAAGGTCGCTCAGACACTGAGGAGCCTATTCCCATGGGAAGAATCTCTAAGAAAGACCCTACTACTAGCCTGTTGGTTGTCTTCCCTATCTATAGGCCCGCTGATCCCAAATAAATTGATGATACAGATTCAGAAGCGGCCGAGGAGAGCCGGATGATGCGACGTAAGGGATGGAAGTGCATCCAGTGTTTTCTTAGTCAGCCTCAGGTGGAATGGCTGAAGCGGATGGGGTCACTCTACACCTAGATACATTTCCTATGTGCTGGAGGGGAAGATGCTCAATGCCTTTACCTGATGGTTCGTGATTGCATGGCTGAGAAGATGCATGAGAGCATCCGGTGCTCCAACGTCACCCAGTGTCGGGAGGAGTCAGGGAGTACCCCAAGCATTTCTAAGGGCATAGAAGGAGGTTCAAAACCTCTAGGAACAGGCGAAAGAATAGGAGATATTCCTCGAAAACTACTCTAAGCTCATAGAGCAGTTGAGAGCCCAGCTGGCGGACGTCCAAGAACAACTAGTGGAAGTAAGTCACTAGATGGTTGAGCTCCAAGATGAACAGGTGTGAGCACGGGCTATAGTCAGCGAACTGCACTCCACGGTCACCGATGAAGAAATAGTCCTCAGGGGGAGGGAGGCAGTCTTGGAGGCCACCAGCCAAATGGTGGCGGCATTGGAGAGATCTATCCAAGAAGCCGACCCTTAAGGGCCCTATTTTGGCCAAACCCATAAACTTACCTCGCCTTACTACTTCTTGTTTTCTTTTTGAACTGTATGTATGGAAAAATTTACTTACTTTCCCCTTTGGTTTAACATGCTCAACCATAATCCTGATATAAATAGCAATCCCTTCCTAAGCTCACATGGGTCGTACCCGACGTGAGAAACATGGGAGGCTCGTACTATCACTTCGTTTGATTGTGGGAACGTCAACCAAACTTTGGGCATTAGAAATTCAAACCTGGATTTCCGAGGAGAAGAGGGAGGCCCAATAAAAGGAAGAGGACCTCATATCAATCGATGTATTGTCTTCTCAATGTGCTCTAGTGCACGGGCGGGGCAATGCCAAGGGCATTGGAATCAGTCTGAACATAGGGAAATGAAAAATGTGAATCATGTTAACCATATTTGGAACACTATGGGAGGGGTGTGGAAATAAAGGATGACGGTTGACCGTGTTTGAAACACATCATCCCTATTGCATTAGCCTGAAATGGGGACAAAAAATTAGGGTCAACCGCTGACCGTGTTCGCAACACAGGACCTAACTCAAATATCGTCCATTAGTCTTCTGGAACGTTGGCCCAGGATAGTAGTCGGACCATAGGTCGATCATCCATACTGTTAGGGGGTCCCTTAAAATAGGATCAGTCTTCCGAAACATTGGCCCAGGATATTAGGCGGACCATAGGTCGAGCATCCATACTGTTAGGGGGTCCCTTCAAATGTGAAAGAGGATGAGGGTTCAAATAAAGGGGCACGAAAAGCGTGGAAAGTGAAGTGGTGGTTTGTTCCAAAAAAATCCAACGCTCATGAAATTATGCCACCGTGGTGGAATCACATTAGGTAGGCGCATTAATCTGATAATGGATCATCCCTAATTTTAGACATGACCTCTCTGGTGAGGGAACTGTCACTTCCCAATGTCATTATGGGGCATCCTGAACTTGTTCAGGGAAAATGCTGCAGTTACACAACTCCCCAGGGGGTCAGTCCAAGGGGCTGATTCTGGGGGAAAGGATGGGATTTGTGATTCCCATGGCTAAACCCGAGACGAAATGTATGGGTGTTCCTACGTATCCCATGAGGATGGGAATCAATCCATACGTTGTTCTGGAAAGGGTCTTTGTTTAAGTTCTTATAACTCGGACCAGGGATCGGTAAGGAATGCAAGAGGCACATGGTAAGGTGATTATAAAACCCGACGTGAATGAAGACATGAGTCCAAATTACCATGTGTTCCTTGGAGAAGTTTTTAGGTCAAGGGACCGAACACGAAAATTAGGATGGCCCTGTGGGGAAGTGCCTGGGTGTTCCTATGTATCTCGTGAGAATGAGAATCAATCCATATGTAGTTCTTGGAAGTAGCACGGTAAGGTACCTGTTCAAAGGATGAAAGTGGCGTGCAGGTCTGACCCTTGCACCAAAAGAAGCGGTATTTGATGTATCTTGTTTTTCCTTTAAGGTGAATGGTTTTTTGTTGTGAAGCGACAGGCCTAGGGTAGAAATTCCCAGCATCGCCACAAGATCAAGTCGTATAAAGGTGTTAACAAATTGTATGGTGGATGACCGATACCCAACATGATTTCCTCTATGATGAGGTCATCATAATGTAGTGTCGTTTTTCGTCGTGCGGTCGAGACGATACTATCACAGTTTAGGGTCAAGTGATTGTACCCGATAGCACAGTTTAAGGTCTTATGGCTTGGACCTGAAGGAATGTGCATGACGCGATAAATCATACCCAACGTGAATGAGGACAAGGTCCACATCATCACCATGTGTGATTCCAGGAGAGGAGCCTTGGGCTAAGAGGCAAGTGAGGGCCAGAGGATAAGGGGCCATAGGAGCTAACTTCCAGCTGAGTTGGACCCGATATGCAATGTCTGGTTGATCCCACGTGTCCCATGAGGACGAGGATCAAGCTGAACATAGATCTTAGAGAAGATCCCAGTTTATGGTCTTAGTGATCGAATCGCGAGAGCCCCGAGGGATGTCGTATTGCAGCTTTGTCCGCTTGACGTGTGGAGGTTCACTGAGAGATAGTTCCAAGAGTGTCAAGATTCCACCTGGATATGACGGGGTGGAACATAATGTGAATCATGTAACCAAAATTCAAGGCCTGAAGGGGCTAGCGTGACAACGGAGGATTACTGCTGACCATGTTCGCAACACAGCATCCTATCGCGTTAGCCTGAAATGGGGACAAAAAAATGAGCATCGACTGCTGACCATGTTCGAAACGTGAGATTTGTATCAATTTGTTGTATGAAACCCTCAGGGGCATTGTCCCGTAACAGTAAGAGATCCCTTAGGCCTAGTATCCATGCCGTTTTGGGGGTCCCTTTGGGTGTGAAAGATATTGGGGGCCCAAATAAAGGGGAACATAAAGCTTAACAAGTGGATGGAAACTTTCCCCAGTTGAATCTGACACTCCAGTTCCTAGACCAGAGTACTCTTAGACACATCTATGACCCACTGCAAAGGGTTGAGGGGCTCAACTTGAGAGAGGCCAAGTGATGGAGAATTCCCAGGATAAGGGGGGAATGATGCCAAAAACCCAACGTGAAGGAGGGAACAACCATGTATCACACCTATATATCCCCCTCGTGGAGAGGAACAGGCCAAGGGGCCTAGGTGACCAGGAGATCAGGAGTTCTCTAAGAGATGGGGATGGACCCGAAATCCAAATGTTCAGGTGGTCCTACGTATCCCTTAAGTATGGGAATCAAGCCACGCATAGTTCTTAAATATATAGTTTAACTTCATGCAGGATGAAATACATTTTAACTTCATGCAGGACGAGTGTGCAGTTTAACATTGTGCGGGACGGTATACAGTTTAACGTCATGTGGGATGAGCGTGCAGTTTTTGGGTCATGTGGGACCGATAGTTTAAGGTCGTGCGGGACCATAATCCAGTTTAAGTTCATGGAGGACCCAGGAAGGGTCAGGCAAATTATTGTTTAAGGGACTTGGAATTGGTGGGATGAGTAATATGCTCATCATCCATGGTCACCAGGGAGTACGCACCATTGGGATAAACCTTATGAACAATGAAAGGTCCTTCCCATTTGGGCTCCAACTTGGGTGGTTTCCTACCCGGGATCATTGGCGCTCTAAGGGTTAGTACCAAGTCACCCTGCAGGAAAGAGCGAAGTTGAACCTTCTTGTTGAAAGATTGAGCCATCCTGATCTGATGCCTTTCTAGGTTGTGCAAGGCACGAAGCCTATTCTCATACAGTGCTTCCAATTCTGCTAGATGGATTTTAGCCACTATATCTGGCGCTTTCTGGTCATTGACCATTGTGCACAATGAGGTCAATTGAATCTCTATGGGCAGGACAACCTCAGTTTCGTACACCAAGGAATATGGGGTCACCTTGGTGGAATTACGAGTCGTCGTCTAATATGCCCAGAGGGCGTCGGAGAGCTTATCCGGCCAAATCTTCTTGTTATAACCAACCATTTTTTGTAGAATGTTAGAGAGGGTTTTATTCAACACCTCAATCAATCCATTTTCCTGCACGTGATAGCGGGAGGTATGGTTAGAGCGGATGTTGTACTTGGAGTATAACTTTTTCAACTCGACTGCTCGAAATTTGGTGTCGTTATCAGTGAGGACAGCATGAGTAACCCCAAACTAATGGATGATATTGGAACTCACAAAGTCAATGATAGAATGGGACTTGAATTCCTTGAGCGAAATTGCCTCTGCCCACTTGGAAAAGAAATCCGTAGTGGTCAGAATGAATCGGCATTAGCGAGCTGTTGCCAGTGGGTATGATTCTACAACATCTAATCCCCGGACTGAAAAGGGCCAAGAGTACTTGGTAGTGTGGAGAAGCTCTAGTGTCTGATGCACAAAGTTAGCATGAACTTGAAACGTGTGACATCTCTTGGAAAACTTGATGCAGTCATGGATCATGGAGGGCCAAAAATACCCTAATCTCCAGATCTGGTGAGACAGTTTTGACCCAGCCTGATGGGCACCTCAGGAACCGGCATGAACCTCCTACATGACCTGAGAAATCTCAACCCCCTTAATGCAACAAAGGAGGACGCCATAAAACCCACGCTTACAGAAGATCGGATCAAGGCTAGGACCAATCTAGAGGGTAAATTGTAGCACACGGTGTCAGATTCGCTCGCGCTCAGACCGGTCTGACAGGAGATTACCATGTTGGAGGTATTCAACTAAAGGTGTCCTCCAATCATTAATCATTTCGATCACTACATTCAGATGACTCGGGGGTCCTAACGTAGAGGAGCCAATGATTATATGTCTTACCTATGGGTCGTCATCGCCATTCGGGGTAACAGAAGCTATGACCCTCCAATGAGCCATGTGGATAATTAGATCATCCTGTTTGGTCTCTACAAGCGATGCAGCCAAGCTGGCCAGAGTATCTTCTCGACCGTTATGTGACTGAGGGACATGGATAACCTCTGGCCGAGAAGGGAACTATGCCATTAGCTAGATAGTGCATTCTAAAAATGGTATGATCTCTGGCTTCCTGACAACATAGTTTCCATTGACATGCTTAATAACTAGCTCGGAGTCCCTTTTCACATGCAAGTGGAGCACGACGATCTCAAGGGCCAGCTCGAGACCAGTAATTAGGTCTTGATACTCTGCCTCGTTGTTAGTGCATCCTTCCGATGGTAGGAATGAGTATAGCAGAATGTCTTGCATCGGGGTAATAAAAACGATTCCCAAACCTACTCTATTGAGCCTAGGATCATTGATCCTCCTACCGGTGGGGCTCCTGGAGGCACCATCAAAGTGAATTTTCCAACATGGAATAGCTTGATCGACTGAGAGGATTTCCTCATCAGGAAAATCTAGGTCCAGGGACTAATCCGCAGAGGTTGGATGGGTAGCTAGAAAGTCTTCCAACGCCTACCCCTTAATAGCCTTCTGAGGCACGAACCTGATGTCAAACTGCTGGAGGATTACCGCCCATCGCACTAGTCGGCCAGTCAATATGGGGAGGCTTAGGATTTACTTCAACGGGTATACTCGAGACACCAGTTGTACCTCGTGGTGCTGTAGGTAATGCCTCAATTTCTGTACGGCGAATACGAGTACAAGGCAGCTCTTCTCGATGGGGGAGTACCAGGTCTCTGTATCAAGAAGAATGCATATGAGGTAGTAGAGGTTGTTCTCTATCCCCCCATTGTTCTTCTAGGCGAGAAGGGTTCCAAGGGACCATTCCAAGGTGGTGACATAGAGGATCAGCGGCTTCTCAGAGACAGGTGGAATCAAGATCGGAGGCTGGAGAAAATATTGTTTGATTTCCTCAAAGGTGGTCTAGCACTCCTCATCCCACTCATAAGAGGTTCCCTTCTTCATGATCCAAGAAAAGGGCTTACACTTTCCAGCCATATTTGCAATAAATTGGCGTATGTAGGCCAAGTGGCCTTGGAGACCTCAAAGCTCCCAAATATTACTTGGGGGAGGCATCTAGATGATGGCCTTGATCTTCTCCAGGTCAATCTCGATGCCCCAATATCTGAAAAAAAATCCAAGGAACTTTTCAGAGGTGACCCCCGAAGGCACACTTCATTGGATTCATCTTCAGGTGGCGGGAACGGAGGAATCCAAACAATTTCTCAACATCCTTGAGATGGTCCTGGAGCTGGAAATATTTGACTACCATATCATCCATATAACACTCCACCAATGTACCGAGTATTGGCTTGAATATATGATGCATGGCCTGCTGATAGGTGGCACCTGCATTCTTCAAGACGAATGGCATAACCTGGTAACAGAAAGTACCCTGGGGTGCCCTGAAATCCATAGACTCTTCATCCTTGGGGGCCATCCGGATATGATTATATCCATATTAACCATCCATGAAGAAGAGGTCATGGCACCCCTCCATAGCGTTGATCAACAATTCTGTCACTAGAAGGGGAAAATCATCCTTCGTAAAATGGCGATTGAGTTCCCGGAAGTCGATACAGACTCTGATCTGTCCTTTCTTCTTCCTGACTGGTACAATGTTAGTCATCCACTTGGGGTACTAGACCTCCTTGATTAAGTTTTCCCTGATGATCTTGTCAACTTCGGCCTCAACCATGGCACTGTGAGAAGGGTTCATCTTCCTTGGAGGCTACTTGAACCCGCGATGATTTGCTAGAAGACCGAGGCGGTGGATGGCTACCTAAGGATCTAGTCCCAGCATCTCATCGTAACTCCAAGAGAATACATCACGGTGCTGCCTAAGGAAGCCTACATACCACTGCTACTCCTCGGGGGACATATTGGTGTTAATCAATGTGGGTCTTGGGTCCGCCTCACTTTCGAGGTTCACCTGTACCAACTCATCGACTGTGACAGAGACGCCTTCCGCAAAGGAAGGGGCATCCTCTATATCCTCTTCTCCACTTATGGAGGGATCCTCTGTGGGGGGATCTTCTTCTGAGCTACCAGATCCCGATGGGAGGCTGGTACCAGCTTGTGTGACGGTGGTTATTGCATCGGGGAACTCTGGCGCTGCTGAGAGCATGGTGACGAAGTCTATCGACCAAATCCCATCTGGTCTCTGGCCCGAGGGGCCACGCTTGACAATATCAAAGAAGTAGTGGTGCGTCGTCTGGAGCCGAATTATTCCAGCCTGGTGAAACAGATAAGTATTATGTACTGTCGTTGCCATGAGTCGAACGTCCCGATACCTGATGGGAGTGGGAGGCTCTGGGATCACTAGAGCTTGATTCTTATAAGAATACTAAGTGATCTTTCAACAGGGCCCAGATTTGGGAGAATGGTTCCCCCTTGTCCCGGAAATGACAAAACATTGCCCCATATTGGGGCTTGTGGCCTCCAACTGATGGATCGGTAAGACGTAGGCATCATTCAGGCCTGCCCAAGGGTCAGTCTTAGTGGCTCAACTCCACTTTCCTGAACTTGTTTATCATTGTTCTTGTAATAGCCAGCATCCAAATAGTAGGCTTCGCAAGATGCGAAAGGAGATGCATCACCTTGGAGTACACCCACTTGACCATTAAGGGATTACTTGAGGCATTGGTGATACGATGAGGGGACCGCCACGTGCAGGTGGAGCCATGTCCTACCCATCAATTCATTATACATAGTGTCTTGGGAGACAACCATGAACTCGATGCTGGAAACTAGGCCACCGAACTGGGTCTTCAGACGGATCTTTCCAAACAAGGTCTTCCATGTCCTGTCATATCCCTGGATTCTTAAATCAGAGGGAATCAAGTCATCTTCAAATAACCCTAGCTTCCGTAGTGTCCGCATCGAGATAAGGTTGATCTCGGAGCTGGTGTCAACGAGACAACGGTGAACCTCCACGTCATTAAATTGGCTAGTGATATACAGAGGGTGGATTTTCCCCTATATGGGGGAGCATTCATCCTCTCCAGATAATTAAATGATGGTATAACATTCATCATCCTCAATCGTTTCAGCATGGAAAGCTTCTGCAGCTGCTACCTCCATCTCAAATTGGAGGGGGCTCCTTAAAGCCTCAGCGAGTGCTTCGCGCATATCAGGCGACAAGCAAAGGGATTCAAGGATGGAAAGCCTCGCTGGGATACCGGTGAGGTTCTTTAGAACATCGTACTTCTGTTTCAGGTGAAAACTTTTGCTTACAGGGATCCGCTCTGTGATGGAAGGCATGGTGGGCCCTGCCGGCTGGACCGGCGGCTGACTGGTACTGGGAATATCCCACTGCCCACTAGTCAAAGCCTGGAGAGTAGCTGTCAAATGAAGACCAACCAACTGAGATCATCATATAGTGGTGTGAGGTTGGTCGCGGCATGGCCGAAGTGGTTCTTCCTGATCCAGTAGCACAAACGGTGGTGGAGGCAGACTTGTTGACACAGGATGAAGAGGCTGTGCGTGCTAAGTTTTGTGATGGGCCTGCTGTCTGGTCTCAGCGGCATGCACAGACTGGCAGTGGGTACCACCTAACATGCCTCAATGACCCATGTGGTCATGGATCCACTGACATTATCTTTAGCTGGGGACATTGGGGAGGTTCTCCTGGCGTTCCCCCTCATCAGGAATCATATAGGGGTTTACCAACTCAACGATGTTAATCGAAGCGTACCCTCAACTATCACTTAAAGAATCTTCCACCATTGGGAAGATCTTAGGGGGAATCCCCATCTCTGAGGGAATAAATTTTCCGAGAGTGTGGGATGATGATGGCATTGGCAGGGCACGGTTCTTTTTCTTGCACCGTCGATGCTTGCTCTTCTGGGAAGAGGTTGGCTGAGATGATGACGCAGAAGTGGTGGCCACAGCTTCTGAAGGCTCCGGCTGATTCATTCATTCCTATATGATTCCATGGGTGCAGGCGACTGTCTTTTGATCCATCTAGTCATTATACTTCTGGGACCCACGGTCAGAAACCTACTTCCACTCACCTTTGTCGTCACTACTGCTATCTGACCTCACAAAGACACCTGCCACTTGTGTCGGGGTCGGGCCCAACCTGACTATGTTATTTTCAATTTGGTCTTGGAGCCAGTCCTTGAACACATAGCATTTCTTGATGGTGTGCCCCAGGATCTGGTGATAAGGGAAGTAGTTGGGGTCATCAGTGAGATGCACCTCTTCTGGATTTCGGTACTCAGGTAATCATACAATCCTCTACTCGAAGGCACTACGGAAGTAACCGGGGACCTGAGCCTCATCGAATGAGTAGGTCTGATTCCTTCTGTCCAGAAAATGGGGCTCTAGGAGCCTGACCCTGACGAGGGGAAAGGATCATGTCGAGGAGGCAGAACTTGATTATCTCGCCTAGGTGGTGGCAGCGCATTATGCAGAGGCGCCTGCCGGTTTCAGGGCGGACTCTGCTGGGCTAGAAACTATGCCCATGGTGGACCTCTGCGGGGCTACAGAGCTGGTTCCACTGGTAGCAATTCTAGCTACCTAGGGTCCTCTATATGGGCCACTGTGGCGGGCTCAGCTCTGGCATCCCTCCTTGTTGGGATTACAAGGGTCAGCAGACATGCCTGTCTAGCTTGTTGTAGAGCTTCTTTGAGGTTATGGGCCTTATATAAGAAGTCTTGGAACCCTCTGGGATAGTTTTGAGTGATCAGAGAGGTAACCAGTTCTGTCTTTACATTCCCTACACACATCGTCAGTAATTTCTCCTGAGTCGGTGGCTTGTCAAGGGAGTATGCGATCCCCTTCCACTGGGTGACAAAGTCTGTGAATCTCTCATTAGGACTTTTATTGCACTTAAAGAGGTCTATGATGTTCGTTTTCTGGGTGGTAGAGCAGAACTGGTAAAGTAACTGCCTACGAAGGTCCTCCCAGCTAGTCACGGATCCGATAGGGAGCTGGCTATACCAAATGAATGTCGGCCCTTCTAGTGTCTGAACAAAATAGTGGATCTTGGTGGCCTCCTGCTATACTGGGGTCCCTAACATAGGCTCACACCTAGAATTGAAGGGGGGCAGGTGCTACGTAGGGTCCCCCGTCCCATTAAAGGGGGAGAAGGTGGGGTTTTCGAATCTCGGGGGTGTCGTTATTTCATCCACCCATGCCGGACATGGATTTCCATCAGGTGGTATGGCCACCTGTCATGTTTCCAAAGCCTCTAGGTGGGTGATGAGTGTCACCATTATATCGTCTGTATGGGGGTCCCTATCCTGACGGGTATCCCTAACCACGAGCGCGTTGTTGGGATCTTCAATGCGGTAGACAAGCTCAGCAGATCATGGAGAAGCTCGTGGAGCGACCCTTGGGGTTGTCGGAGGAGCCCGAGTGGGGTTCCTAGGATTGCCGCGCCATTCAGGAGGGTTTGGCAAGACATACCATGCCCTCTTTCCATGATCTCCGGCTTCCGACCTGTCAGCGAATGCGGCATGATCAGGGTTGCCTGGGGGAATCTCATCGAGGAATAGTTGTTCTTGCCCCTACTTCCCCTTCCTAGGATCACTGTAGTCAGGTCTTCGCTCCACAATGCATTCTTCCAGAAGTTCATCGACTAACTTCTTCTGCTCAGCAAGTTGTTAGCATCTCACGGCATTCTCAGGGTCCTCTTCCGTCTTTTTCACTGAGGCGGACGGGTCGGGGTGCTTTACATCTCTGATGTGCTCCTTGACGTTACTGGAATTCCGGCTAACAACTAGTGCCTCATTGGGCGGAGGGAGACCTAGGAGGCTCCTCTTCTAATGGGTGATCCTACCCGATTGGTCCAGTAGTAGTGGAACATCCTCAGGGAGGATGTTCCCATCAATAAGTTCCAACTCATTTTCCCCTCCTGAAAGATCAGTCATGTCGACCGCAACTCTTCTCGGGGGATGTACTCAATGTCTCCTAGCGAGTAGAGCTACTGGTTAATTGCACTGAAGAGGGGGGGCAGCGTACTACCCCCATCCACAGACTTCCGCATGGGGGTATCCTCCTTAATAACTTTTTGGAGTACTTGTAAACTCTAGATGCATTGCTATTGGAGGGCCCTGCGGTGACCAAGTGACTTGGGGTGCTGGACCACGGGGAGTGTGGCCAGGTCAACTAGACGAAATTGTTCGCCAATGTCTTCAAGGTTCTCTTGGCTCCCAGGATAAGACACTCTCTGGTGGAAAATATGGAAGTGATTCACCTAGAGGGTCTGGCAGAAACATTCAAAGTCCTCTAGGGTGAGAGATTTTGGTGTACCAAAATTTGGTCCTATGACCAGCCAAAACTTCTCAGGGAAGTGGCCCACTGCGAGGATGGTCCAAAATCTCCTCGGCTCAGATTCAGGGTATGGCCTTTGATTTCCCCACTCGTCAACTAGGGGTGGATGAGGAACTGGTAGCACTGAGGTAGGCCGGTGGGCTGGCTGGAAGAGAATACGGAGAGCGGGCTGATTGGCCACCGAATCTTGGGTCATCCTCTAAGGATTGTAGTGACCTGGCCACTATATCACTATAGGATGGACCGGTGACCAAAGCCCCTGACATAGCATCAGCATCTAAAGAGAATGTTCTATGTCATGGCTCTCCTGCCATTGACCCCCAAAATAACTCTTCGTAGTCTCTAGAAAAGACAGAAGGCGCCTCCGGAGATGGCGGCGGTGACTGTGTGTTCAGTCCCTGGGGACACACCAGGTTCTCATCCTCTTGGATATACCTTCGGAGGGAGGAAGGGATCATATGGATCTCGAATTCCAGGAGTACGAGGCTGAAGCGCCTCGTTCCTGCCCCAGCCCTTGACCAGGAGGGCTGAAAAGAGGGCTCCAGCGTCGAGTCGTACTCCACCTCGGAGTCCAAGAATTAGAATGTTCTGATTCTTGTTCGGCCTTCCCCGGAATTCCTCTTATGGCAGTGACAACCCGCATTCCTGCCCCTGGGTGGCTCCTCAGGACAGGGCTGATTTCCGACATATGGTCCTTTGGCCGCAATGGTGTTGGGGTGGAGAGGGTTTCCAGTCGAGAAATCCGAGGTGCGAGGAGCACCGGGACAAATGTCGAAAGGGACATAGGGAGGACCTCTGTGATGGGAGTTGAAGTGAATTTTGCCTCCACCACTCTGACCTCTGGGGCGAGGAGGACCTTCATCGATTGGCATAGGGACATGGGGAGGACCTCCATGCTGGTAAGTGACCAGACATGCAATTTCTCCATACCTGCGGTCTATGGTAGGGGGAGTGACTTCGTACCTAGTGTAGCGAGCGTGGGAGAGACCCCCATACGGAGTGTTTCTGTCATGGGGAAGACCCTCGCTTGGGTTGAAGGTGGCGTGGGGTAGACCTCTAAGACAAGGTTGGAAACATGGAGGGCTTTCACCCACCATAGTGGCGATATGGAGTAGGCCTCCACATGGGGTGTCATTTCTAAGTATTGGTCCACAGCAGCCATCTCCTGTTCCGGCAACCGGGAGAGTCGACTAAACCTACCCATGGGGCTGTTGGGGCCTCGATCAAGGTCAGGCACATAACTGCCCCTGCTCAACGTATGCGGGGAGTTGGTGATATGAGTCAGCGGTGGCTCAGGCCACATTAGTCGCTGACGTTGACGCCCCATGGCGAGTGCCCTCTTCCATTTGCGCCCGACGCTGGTGTCAGGTCAGATGTACTGGAGCCGGTTGTGCAAGCGCATGGCTTACCAGCTCCTTGGCTCGGGAAACCGGACGGCGGTGCTAACACGACCTGGTGGGAGCCCTCACCAGGAGCCCTTGAAGCGGGGCTCTGATTGGGCCAACCCGAACATCCCCTACCTCATCGGCGTAGGGGAGGGAGTTGTCAAGACGTTCTGGGGACAAGCTCCCGAAACGATTGAATGTTGGGGTGGGGAGCAGCAGCTCCCTGCGTAGCCCTATGGGGCAGTGTTGATGGCGAGGAGCAGCTGCCTCGAGATCCAAGCAGGCCATATCCCTAGTGGGGATGATCCCCTCTTCCTAATACTTGCTTACAAGGTCATTAATTACCCATTTCTGGATAATTTCTGATGGGGAGAGGGGGCATGGGTGCCCAACAGTCGTGGAAGTTGAAGCCGTCATGGAAGAGGCAGAACTGTGTGGGGTAGTCGGGTCGATATTTCCCCAGCCCCTGTGCAGGTGGGCAGGTGATTAGGCTCCGGATGCAACAACTTGGTTCCGGAAAGTAAGGAGATGAACTCATTAACACTTCTAGGAAAATAATCGACAACCAGTTCCCCATCTTCGTTCTGTCTTCCATGTCCGGTAAGAGGGATCCATGCTAACAACATCGCAGAATGAAATGCTCAACGTCCTGACTATCCCAACTTATAGCGAGTTTCACGTTAGGCCCGCTGTTTGCTTGGGGACCTAGTGCCGGGTGACTAGATCTGATGACAAGTTAATCCATTGATGCCTCAAATGATACTAGTCTCCATGATGAGGAGAATATTTTCACGTCGAGTTCACCGTTTCTGTTTCCGACACTTTTATTGGGGCGCGTGCATCCGTCACGTAGAGGATGCGCTGCTGTTACCCCACATTCCCTCTTTCCAAAGGCAGGCGACATCCACTCCTTATTCAGGCATGTTTTCTCCTCGATCGAAACAGGATGATGGGATGTCAGTTCTTCCTTCTGTGGATTCATCCTCAGAACTCGTCACCTAGTCCAGGTCTCCCTCATATATTTAAGACGTAGTTTGTGAAACTCTTCCCATCACCATATCTTCATGGACACTAGTTAATTACATTGCTTCTGTTAGGATGTTCCAAGGAGTTCGGTCAGGGCAGCAACCTTTGGTTTGGGGAGTAGTCACGTTGGGCATCACTGGCATGTCTTGACATTGGGGGATTGGCATGTCTGTCTTTTGTCCCTTCTTATAGGGCTTCTCAAGGGCTCGGAAGCCTGAGGCATCCCACATCGGATGCGGGGAATCATATTCCATGGGCATGTATTTGAGGTTTTCCTCAACTTCCCATGTTTAATGTGGGGTATTACGTGAGTTTAACGTCCAGCAGAGATAGATCAGACTGATCAGAACACTGATTAGAGTGGATCAGATTGAGGAACCCCCTGAAGGGAACACTGATATTGGGTCCAGCACGTGGGCGGCTTCCCGAATGATATGGAGGGGAATGGGGTGGCATGATATCACCAGTATGTGGTGGCCCGAGTAAGAATCGGTATGGACAATGGTTTTGGTCTTGAGCCTTGAAGGGACTTCCTACATATCCCCATGGTGGGGAATCAAAGTCTGCATAGTTCGATGAAATGATGGGACACCTGAGGAGGAAACCTGGGATAATGGACGTATGGATGGGACCCAGTGGAAGTGGAACCTTCGGGTTAGGGCATGAGCTTCCTGAGGCACATATGCTCAAGGGAGAGGTTAGGATGAGACATGATTGATGGGGCTTGAACCTTGTGGAGGCTTCCTACGTATCCTCGTGGTGGAGAATCAAAGACCACATAGTTCAAATGGTGAATACAGTTTAACATCATGTGGGACGGGGGAGAACTGGCGTGAAGGTGGTCGGAACGACCAGGTGGTGGGATTGAACCTCATGGAGGCTTCCTACGTACCATGCCTTGACATGGATCAAAGTCCCCGTAGTTCAGGATAAAATGGGTCTTACACTATGAGGTGGCCCAAGGTGTTTGAGTTGGTGAACCGATGTGAATAGGGACCTGGGGTCTAGGTGGGTGTTGGGGCTTGAACCTCATGGAGGATTCCTACATACCATGCCTTGACATGGATCAAAGTCTCTGTAGTTCAGGATGGTGTGGGGATTACACTCTGAGGAGGCCCAAGGTGGAGGGGCTTGAACCTCGTGAAGGCTTCCTACGTACCAGGCCTTAACATGGATTAAAGTCCCCATAGTTTGGGATGGGTTGTGGATTACACTCTGAGGCGGCCCAAGGTGGTGGGGCTTGAACCTCATGGAGGCTTCCTATGTACCATGCCTTGACATGGATCAAAGTCCCCATAGTTCGGGATGGATTGGGCCTTACACTCTGAGGCGACCCAAGGTGGTGGGGCTTGAACCTCATGGAGGCTTCCTGCGTACCGTGCCTTGACATGGATCAAAGTCCCCGTAGTTCAGAATGGGTTGGGGCTTACACTCTTAGGCAGACCAAGGTGTTTTTCATGGTCGGTGCTTGCTCTAAGCTCACGTGAGTCATGATCAGTGTGATAAACAAGAGATAGTAGAGACCTGACGATTATGTCACGAAAGATGCATCCATGCAGAGTGAAGAGGTGCTTACGTGCGGGGTGGCCCAAAGAGGAAATAGGGGATTATGCATGGTTAGTAGCCCGTAATGTCGGGGATTACTCCTGGATGGAGGCCCAAGGGTGAAAAAGTGCAGCAGGAGAGGGATTTGGGACCGAAGAAAGGAGGATCCCCATTCCCTATCACACCCTCCACTGGCCTTGGGGGCCGAAGATAAAAGGAGGAGCAGGGATGCTGCCTCCTGAAAGGAAAAATAGGGGATTACACCAAGGCGGTTGCCCTTCCCTGTGGACAAACGCCACTCTGATAAGAAGGATATCATCTCCTATGAGGGTTGATCCCATCCCCGTGGAGACGAGTGGGCGTGGAGGATGTCCAAGGTGGGGGGACCCTGCGTGCGAGGAACAGGTCCAAGTCCCAGTTTAACGTTATGTGCTGAGGACGATAGTGCTTGGCAGTTTAACATCCTGTAGCTCGGATGTAGTGGGTTTTCTCCACACCCCTAGGACTTATATAACTGGGACCCTCTGCTCCTTGTGGGAGGGAAGGTATCAGCAACGTCATAGCAAGGGGGTGTCACGGAGTGAACCATCGAGGGGTCCACGTTAGCATGGCTATGAGAAGAAGAAATATCCATTAGCGTGCCTATGTGAAGAAGCATGAGGCAAAGCAACGCAATAGGCGGTATCATCCAAGGGACTTTGAAGTTACTTCGTACGATCCTAGAAGGTTTCACGGGAAAATAGTGCATGATGTGGGTGCTCGGGGCGTGGGAAACACCCGTGAATGGCATCCAGAAGAAGAGCATCGGGCGGCCACCCAAGGAGGAGCTCGGGGAGCACCGAAGTGAGGGGGTCCCGGGGGGATTGCACGCAACCTTTGAGGCTTGTGCGTGAAATAATAGACATGTACAATAAACACTGGGATGGCATGAAATCGGTGTTGCTGGCACGTAATTGGAGAATAGGTTTTGCGCGCGACTAGAAGAATTGTGCTCAAGGAGTGTGAATTGCATGCAAGGGGGAGAGGTTGTGCGCAAGGACAGGGGTGTGCGCAATTTGGAGGAATTGTATGCAATTGGAAGGGGGTGCGCGCAATGGAAGGAATTGCGCGCAATTGGCTAGCTTGCACGCAATGGAAGGGATTACGGGAAAGGGGCGGACCCCGAAGTTTTGTCTAAGACATGGGGATCGTGCGCGAAGGCGGACTCCAGGGTGTCTGGGCGCAAAAAGAACCATACTTGAAGGCCATATTGCGCGCGCAGAAGACGGATTTCACGCATGAGAGCCAGTTCAGATTCTTCAGCCCTGAAATGGAAGGGGGTCGCCTTCTATTTATAGGCCCACGGGGGCGCAGAAAAGAGCTCAGCGTGAAATAATTGTGTGCCAAGGTCGACAGCGCGAAATGTCAACCGCGCGGGGTGGGGCGTGAAATTATTTCGTGCCTAGGCCGAGGCCTTTTCATGAAACCCATAACTTTCTGTATAGGACACGTTATTTTCGCGCGCCTAGAAATATATTTCGCGCGGCCCTTTTGGGCCCCCCGGACGAGGTCCCTGGGTCTGAATATGAATTCACTTTGTCATTTTGAAACCTTCTTCAACACTTGATCACTTTTCAGCGTCTACACCATCTGACCACATTTAAAACACTTTACAGTTTTCTTATCAGGATTAGTATTAGGATCGTTTTCATTACAATCTCGGTCCATATGTCCAAACCTTCCACATTTAAAACACTTCCCAATTTTGGTAAGACATTCTCCAGGGTGCTTCTAACCATACTTTTCACAAACTGGAAACTGTATTTTCTTAACATCATATTTCTTTTTTTGATTCTTACCCATCTCTTTCCATCTGGACCTCTTATTCTCCTTGTTTCCAAAATGCACGTGATCATCAGAAAACTCCATCTCCACCCTCTCAACACATCGGAAAAGTTTCTCATAACTTCTGAATTCACGGGAGGCCAATGCCCTTTGATACCTTGGATTCAGTCTTGAGTAAAAGCAGTTGATTTTTCTATCAAGATCCAGAATGAAATTTGGAGCATACCTCACCAGTAGAGTGAAGTTTGCTTCATACACAGCCACTTAATCTTCCTCTTTATGTTTCAGTTCAAGTAATTTCTTCTCTATCCTAAGTCACACCACCTTAGGAAAATATTTTTCAAGGAAAATAATTTTAAATTCATCCCACTCTAAGGCATCAAAATCCTCTTTATCCCTGATATTCCTTACCATTGACCACCACTGATCAGCTTCACCTTCAAAATGATAAATGGAAATACTTACCTTTTTATTATCTGAACATCCCATAATATTGAATATCTTTTCAAGGGATTTAATTCATCCTTCATCCGCTATTGGGTCTGAAGATCCATTGAAAACAGGAGGGTGTTGTCTCATAAAATGTTCCACTATTGTCATGTTCCATTGTGGTACCTCTAGTTTTTATCTTTCATGGATTCCACTGCCATTTATTTTTTGTGTTTTCTGATCCATTACTATCACAAAATGCTCAATTCCAATCCCTACCATTCCGAGCTGCAGATTCGGAAGGATGTTGTTCTGTTGGTACCTCTCCTCTTCATCTTCCCTATTTCTTCTGCGGACAACCATTCTGAACAAACATATCTTAGATGAAGCAACATGGTAATATTTAAATGCTATAAAATTTCAAATTAATCATAGAGTAAAAATCATTTATGGTATTCTTTTAACATCATCCTAACCCCTAAAGTTATTTAACCCTCCCTCTAATACCAACTATAAGGACCCAACCTTATTACATTACATAATCTTGAATTTAGTTAAGAAATAACTTCATTTTACATTAAGGATATTTTCAAGTTTATAGATTTAGATAATTGAGACATAATAAATTCATAAAATTACACATTATTACAGAGTAGATGCCATAAAAACAGTCTTCATTTCTTACAAAATATAAAACTTTTCACATAAAACATGATTTCTTTAAAAAATATTCAAAAATTTAACATGGCCTCCTTCATTGTATTAAACATCCTTATAACCTGTGAAAATAATTTAAAAACTTGGTATGAGCACAAAAACCTTAGTAAGGTATATAAAAAGAAGGAAAGAACACATTAGTCCATGAACACTTGTAATGTATGAAATCATTTTCAAAAGACATACTTGTCACCCATATATACTTAATTTGTGAAACATGAAATTTAAACAAGATCAAAAAAAACATAAGAACATAAATATAACCATAAAGGTATCTTGGGGCATTACTTACATAATCTTGTAACCCTCTTGGCTACCTTATCATTTGTAACCCTCACGGCTACCTTACAATTTGTGTAACCATCACAGTTACACTTGGTGTAACCATACGACCAACCTCTAACTTACACATACCCAATGTATTGGAGGAAAATATAGGTCCCACCCTTCATCATAAATAATTCCCAATAACCAAAACATAATCATACAACATAAATAATTGCATAAAAACATTGCTTTTGAATTTGGTAAAACAGAATTTTAAAAGAGGATTTTAAAAGAAAATCCCCTTACATAAATAATATAATTGAAGCAAGACTTAATAGAGTGGATGGAAAATGTATATAAACTATAAATAAACATAATTTAACATAATTTAAACAAAATTCATCACACAAACAATCTTAACACCACATAAATAATGAAGTATAATGTTAACCCAAAGAATGGAAATCGGGTTACCTTACCTCAGGTTTTTCTTACTTCCAAATCATTTAATCCTCCTGTATAATGGTTAAAATAGTGTTATTAATATCTTAAATAAATTTATCCATCTTTATAATACCTTATATGATCATTTTATTACCTCATTTTACCCTTTAATTGTTAGTATTTTGTTCCTTGCGCTATTTTGGGTGAGTTTTTTACATGATTTCCATGATTGGTTCATGATGGTTGTTATTGTCAATTGGAAGTGAAACTATAGAATTGGAATGGAGTGGTATTAAAATATTTCTAGTACCATAAATTATAACATTTATCATTTTGAATTATTATATTAGAATGATTCATAATTTAAAACATTATTGATGTTCGTTTAGATCATTTTAGTGGTTCTTTGATAATAATGACTTCATTTTGTTTTATAAATTAAAACCACGAGTAAAAAAAAGAATTCTAGAAACATCTATGAGAAATAATACATATATTATAACTTGTTTCAACCATAAAAATAGTTTCATGACCAGTCTTGAAGTAAATAAAATAAATTGAAATCACATCGTCCACGATGTTGGTAAATCGAGACATCACGGACGGTGTTTAAATTCCTTGAATAAGTGGGAGAGGAGAAGAAGAATAATGATGAATTTTCCATGAACATGAGAACATCCAGAATATACAAGATTCTGGAGCTTTCATTCCTCTTTTATAAGAGGAGTTGAGGAAACAAGAATAAAATAAAGGAGCTCAAAATGAAAGAAGAGTTGAGAAATCCCTTATGAAATTTCGGCAGCCTAACGGCGTCACTCAAAATTTCATAAAATATTTTGATGAGATAAAAAGGGTATCTCATCATTATTACATAATATGGGAAGCAAGCGGGATATTGAATTGTATATCCCAACATAATCCAAATGGAATTAAAAGAATAACATAAAATGAAAGAAAATAAACAAAACAAGAGGATGTTTACCTCTCGATCTCTTCTCCTTGAGATCCTTCTTAAGGCCTTCGGTTTTGGCCTTTTGGTGAGAACAAAAGATCTAGGACATGGGGAAGAGTCTTGGGAGGATTATTGGTCAGAACTTAAGTAAGGCTCAAGGCATGAGAGGTGTGGGAGGAAGAGGGAAATGAGGGTGGTATTTATAGTGGAGGGAAGGGGTATTTTCATTATTTTAATCATTATTATAATATTTTTGCTCAAGACTATGAATAGTATTAATTCATGTGACCCAAAATAGTAATAATGGAATTTGAGTCCGAACAAAGTAGACTTAAATCACTTATGTTATCCTAAATAGTGTATTTAACTGATAATTTGAATATATAGTATTTTATCGTATTTCACTATTCATCGAAAATTCAAGAATTTCAGAAAAATCCCAAAAATTCACCCTTACCATTTTTCAATGTATAGAATTCAAAAATTAAGTCCATTTTTTGAAAATAAATTTCTAAATATTATTAATTTAATTTTTAAATAAAATCATACTTATTTAAAAAATTAATAATTTAAAAACTATAACTGCTTTTATATCACATTGAAAAATTAATCAAGATGTCATTATCTTAAAACCTTAAGAAAATAAAATAATAATATAATTTACTATTCATTAGGTTCATATTAATATTCATATTACTATTTATAAGGGTATGCTACTATTCACCAAAACACAAGTTGGTTCCATTAGACTCCAAATAACATACTGAACAAAATTATAGATGACTATTTTTTGAAATTAAAAACATAGAAGTGGAAAATTTATTTTAAAAGGCTAGTTATAAATATCTACTTAAAACAATGTTTCATGCATTTAAAACTATTTTTAAAACCTTGGGGTGTTACACTCAAGCTCCCATGGAATATCAGATTTACGAATCTCCCCTAGCTTCGCAAAATAAGAGTGATTATTGATTTTCCTTGGAAAATTTCATGTAAAATGAAGAGGTCCAGCCTTATATTTATAGGATCATCCATTTATTATGATCCTTATCATTCAAAACATTATTTTGGATCTTTCAAAAACACACTTTTGGAACTTTTTCCTCTAAGATGATCCACTCAAGTTTGATGTAATCATGGAGATCACCATCAACACATCACGCAGTCGTGATTCTCCACTTCTCATAATCGTGGAGATCACCGTCTCCATTCGTGATGCTCCACATCTTCATGATCCTTAAACCAGTCTTCATGAAACCCATGCCTTTTTCATATTTAATAAGATTTGATCCCATAAAACAAACTTTCGTTATGTTATCCCTTTATCTATATTTTGAGCCCAAAAATTTAGCAAATGCTGGGAAACAACACCACTTTCAACACTATTGTCAGCCTATATTGTAAGATCACTTGTCTTGAAAGCTCCTTGATCAAACCAGTGTGGACTGAAAACAAATAAAAACAAAAATTCATTTCCATAAAATAATATCCTTGGTTCCAATAATCTCCTCCTTTGGGTTTCTTGTAAATCTATTAATAAATTCAATAAAGTAGCATCCACTATCAAAACCCGATATGCAAGAAACAACTCAGTCAGCACTCTATGTTTATGTGAGAAATGCTTGGTGTAGAAAACAAGAGGGGAAGAATTAATTGGGTTCTTATGTCCTGGAATACTGAATGATGTTCAAGAAAATATTTGAACATGTCACAGAAGCATTACATTCCCAAGATACACTCTGATCGTGTCATAGAAGCATTACATTCTATTTCCTGCAACCTCATAGCATTGAATTTATCCATTCTCCCCCATTGGAAATAAACCCAAATAACATGTTATTATATGTGTGGAGCTCAAAAACACACTCCCCCTAGATCATATCTCCCCCATAAACCTGAATTACTTCCACAAATAGATTAAAACAATTGAAACAACTGGGGAGTGGGGAATATTTGTAAACTCCTTGTGCACTGGGATGTGGATGAACATTGAGGTTAAACCGATGTTTCTCAAACACATGTTCTACCAATGGATTAGTCAGAATGTTAGTCACTTGGTCATCAGTTCTAACATGATGCATTTTAATCACGCCTTGTTCAACTCTTTCCTTGATGAAGTGATATCTTATTTCAATATGTTTTATATGAGAATTATAAATAGGATTATTCATAAGATTGGTCTTTCTCTTGTTATCACAATGAATTACCATTGGTTATTTCACCTCATCACTAATATCAGTCATGTGTTGCTTCATCCACAATAGTTGAGTGCAAGACTTTGTAGCAGAAATATACTCTGCTTCAATGGTACTAAGATAAGTACTTTCATTTTTCTTACTCAACCATCCCACACATTTATTTCTAATAAAGAATTCTCCACGAATTTTATAATTTTATATACCACATCGCCATCCCATTCTACATCAGAAAATGTCGATAGTTTATTGTCTCTTCGTACAGCAATGTATAAGCCATAAATGTGAGTTCCTTGAATGTACCTCGTGATTCTTTTAATAGACACCATGTGTTCTTCCTTTAGATTACTTTGAAAGCGGGTCGCTAATCATGTTTCAAATATGATATTTGGCCATGTTGTAATCAAGTAAAATAGGCTTTCAATGATTCTCCTGTACATGGTAGGATCTACAGAAGTCTCATCCTCATGATTTCCAGGTTTTGTCCCAACTGCAATTGGAGTTAAAATTGGTTTGGAGTAATGCATATTGAATTTCTTCAATAATTATTTTTGCATACTTTTCCTAATAAATGAAAGTGTAATCTCTCTTCTGAATCACCTAAACCCCCAAGAAGTGTGTGAGTTCACCAATCATAGACATTTAAAATTTTGATTTCATGTGATTGGAAAATTCTTCCATTGATCTCTTCTTGTTTCTACCAGATATAATATCATCAACATACATCATCACAATAAATCAATCTTCGTTAGAATTATTCACATATAGATTATGATCCACTCCTCCTCTTTTAAATTCTATCCTCTTTAGATAATAATCTAGTTGAGTGTACCAAACTCATGGTTCCTACTCCAGACCATAGAGCATCTTCTTTAATATGTTAACCTTAATTTCATCATTACCAATTAGAAAACCCACTGGTTGTTAAATATATACTTCTTCTTCAAGAACACCATTTAAGAAAGATATTTAGACATCCATTTGATACACTTTTTATCCTATTTGAATTTACATGGAAAGAAAAGGTATGATTAACTCCAATCTATCCACTGGAGCAAATGTTTCTTCAACATCAATGCCTTTAATATCTGAATATCCTTTACATGCCAATCTAGCCTTATTTATGATCACATTACCATTCTCATCAAATTTATTCTTAAAAATTCAATTTGAACTAATCAAATTATGATGTTTAGAACTATTAACAAAATCCCATGTCTGGTTTTTTGTCAATTTGATATAACTCTTCATTCATGGCTTTAACACATGATTAATCCTTTGCAGCTTCTTCAAATGAGGATGGTTCCAAAACTGATAGGAAGTAATATTGTGAATTATTCCTCATTATCCTTGTATATGTGGGTTTTTTCCAATACCCAGTAATTTTTTATTCATCAATTTATTCTCTTTGATTTCTCCTATGAGGTTAAGTATAGTTTTATTCAACCAAGGTTTCCTCTTATGATTCATCTTCAGAATCAATACCATTTTGTGACCCCTGACTATTTCTCATGGATTCCTTTACTTTTATATTTTCATTTATTGCACATCCACATTCATCATCCTCATATATCATATCATAATAAGAATTCCTTGAGGCATTTGTGGTCTTATCTTTAATGAACTTCACATCAATGCTTTTCAAATTGCTTCCAAGATGATTATTGAAACATTTGTAGGCTTTACACTATATTGAATATCCAAGTAATATTTCTACATCTTTAGCATCACCATAATTCCATTGATTTATTTTTTTGTTTCAAATGTAAAATTTACTTTTAAAGACACAAAAATACTTCAAAGAGGGCTTCCTTACATGCCACAACTCATATGGGGTCTTCATTTCTCCCATATAAAGCCCTGTTCAATTTTGAGTATACACTACAGCTTGAATAGCCTCTTTCTAATAATGGAGAGAGATACGACTCTCAATCAGCATAGTTCTATCCATATTGTTCACTTGTCAATTCCTACGCTCAACAACTCCATTTTATTATGAATTTCTCATAGTAGACACCTCATTTTGTATTTCATATTTCCCTAGGTAATTTTCAAATTTAATGTATTTTTATTCCCCTCTATTGTCAGACCGTAGAACTTTATTGTTCATCCAGTATCATTCTCAACTATTCGACGGTAAGTTCTCGTTCAATCAAGAACATGTCATTTCCTGTGTATAACCAGTTACAAGATATTAAACTAAAATCATCATTGAAAAAAACAAATTATATTTTTCTATATGTTCTAGAGACATTTATTGGACCATATACATCTTTATGGATGAGATCAAGAATATTTGATGCCTTTTTCATCTTTGGCCAATATAAACTGCAAAATAACTTCCCTCATATACAAGCATCACAAGACTTTTCCTATTCACGCTTCATATTGGGAATATCCATGACTATATTTAGCTTAGATATTTTTTCCATGTCTTGTTGATTAATGTGACCCAACCTTCAGTTCCACAAGTCATTTTCATATTCAATAGTTAAGTATCAAATTTTCTCTCTACTATCAACCTGGTAAAACTTGTCATTAATTCTGTAACCTTTCATGAGTGAATTCATTATCTTTCATTTTATAGTGCACCCCTTTTGATTGAATGTAACTATAATTTCTAAGTCATAGAGTTGACTCAAACTAAGGATATTGTGATGCAAACCATCCACATAAAGAACTTCAATTTTCTTAAGCTCATCGCTTTCCTATTCTGTACTCCCACTACCATTGGTTTTTAAAGAAACATCATTGCTGAACCTAACTGTTCCATAAACCCTTGTATTTACATTTCTAAAAAAATCCCATCATATGGGATGAGAATCCTCTATCAAGAATCTAGGTGCTGCTATTCTTTGTAGCTTTGAGAATGACTTCTGCAAGATTGGATTTCTTGACTTTCTTCTTTTCCTTCCATAAAATATTTGATTGAGTGGAAGATAAATATGGAATTTCCAATCTATTTTCTATGTGTGTTGATTCATAATACTCATATTGTTATTCCAAAGGAGAAAACATGTTTTTAATAGCAACACTATATTGTTGGAAAGTATTGACTTGTCTCTAAGTCTTGTATATATTGTTCTTACCTTTCCTCTATCTGCAATAAACAGATTTATATCCAGAGTAAGACCAATGAAAAGATTATTCATATAAACTATTTCTTATATAAGATGAAGGATGTTAATTATTTATCCTTTATTGAATTCCTAGATCTTTACCATTAAAATAGATCCTAACCTCTTCATAGTATGACATGGTAAGGCTCAGATAGACATAGAATTGATATTTCATCAGAGGAAATGTATTATCATTTCTATTCCTCATCATGTCTCCTTCATTACAAAAATACTTTGAATGCCAATCATTTTTGGAATATTGAGGATAGTTTTCAGTTCTCCTTTTATATTTATTTGAGTATTTCCTTATTAGGGCTTCAGGTCACAATGTGATATGTATAACTTTCAGCTTTCCTTTATTTTGGCCCATTTTATTTCTAGCATTTGATGTCTCGACATCATAACCAATTCCAATATTTCCCATTAATGTGGATCTTTGATCATTAAAAACCTTTACTACTCCATAAAAACCATGCTTAACTCTCTCCATTAGCTCAGCATCTAAGAATATTCCAAACAATATTTTATTCTTTATTTCTTTTGAGTTTTATTCACTTTAATGTTTACTTCTAAGAGTAACAACTTCTTCTTAAATTACCTCAACAGTCTTGGACTTATCCTCTAGTCTGGATGTAAGTTTATTGATGAAATTTTACTATTCTTATATTCTGAGATTAAGTTATACTATATCTTCATGATATTTTAAAAGATATTGAATGTTTTTTACTACTTATTCTAGTGGATTAATTTTAGCTTCCATTTGATCAACATATTCTGATGACTCTTCCACAATTTCTCTCCACTATTTTCTTTTGTTTCTTTGATTCACAAGCTCACCAAGAGCATCCTCAAGTTTCATCTTGAGATCAGTATTAGAGATCAACTGATTATCTATAGCTTTATCTTTTGATAGTTCTAAATTTTCAACTATATCCATCATAGATGCTTGGGTTCAAGATTTAAACTTTGTTTCTTCTTCATCAAAAAAATAATTGTCATCATCTTCTTCTTTATAGACAACACTCTTTATCTATAATTTCATTCCAAATTTGAAGTATCCATTTTTCAAAAAAAAATTAAGGATTTTTTGAGTTTCATGCTTCACTTTCTTCATCATTGAACATATTTGAGCACCGAGAGACAGTTTTACAACTCTACCACAATGAAAACATACAAAGGGTAGATTTCATTCAAATATCCCTTTTCTTCTCTTGAATTTCTTGGAAAATATTGAATGGAGTTTGTCTTCCTCATTAACTTCATTAACACTATCACCTAAAATCTAAATTTTTTACATGGATTTGAATGTCATCTCCTTGTTAACACGACTTGTTGCATCCTTTGGTTTGACTCTGATTTCATATGCCACTATATTTCTTAGCATATCATCCAAAGAAAGTTTTGAACAATATCTTTATTTAAGGGATGAAAATTTTGGATTTTAAAGAGGTGAAAGTATTCTCAATATTTTCATTACAATTTCAATGTCTTTAATTTATTAACCAAGCCCTTGAATTGATCCTAAGACTACAGTAATTTGATTGAAAAGGGTATCTTCATTTTCATCAGGATGTATCTCCATATCATCAAACCTCTTGTGAAAAACTTGAAGTTTTACCTCCTTTACTTTGTTATAACCTTCATATATATTTTCAAGATTTTTCCACATAGACTTGTTTAATGTGAAACTCATTTCCTTTTTATATATTTGATCATATAGTGATTCTTTAAGTGCATTTTTTCACTTTGGTATCTGCATCAAGCATTTTCCATTCTGTTTTAGTCATTGAAAGTCTTGTTGCATCAGTTACCTGAATACATTGTGTAGTAGTAAAGAGTATATCCATTACAAGAGATATTAGATGAGATATTATACTATTCTTCCAAATCTATATATTTCTTCCATCAAAGAGGGGGACTCCATAAACATTTACTTAGTTCTCTATGACAACAAAGAAGGAAAGATTTAACACCAGCAACTTGTAGGCTTTGATACCACTTGAAGGACCTCATAACACCCTGAGAAGGGAGGGGTGAATTAGGGTGATGAATTTTTTTTAATAAGTGATGGATATTGTTCCCGTGTTGGTAGGAACTAATTAAACCTATCTAAAGAGAATGTATATAATTCAAAAAACCATATCTAAAGGATCACACTGTAATTTTACCTGGTTCTCCACTAAGGGATAGTCCAAGGAGCATATACCGAAAGTGTGTTGGTCATACCAAAATAGACTAATATTCACTAGTTATGGAAAATATTAGTTTATAAATAGTCGTTATGTTCTAGGAACACAACCTTTAAAATATTTTAGGGATAGCACACTGCATCCCTCAGAACACTTCTGTTGACTCCCCCTAGCTCACTGCTTTGGAAGAAGTCTAACTTAGTTTATCGACTTGAAGGTTACTTCAATGGATTTACATTAAAGTCTTTGTCCCTATATAGCAAGGGAATTTTCTTGCACCATATACCTGAGTTGATTCACTCTGAAAGAACTTTTCACTTAAAACTGATGTTCAAAACTACCTTTCACGAAGCTCAACCCTTCACAAATCTAACTACCTTCATAGAATAACCTGCCTTCAAAAATCTTATTGAGTTAATGTAAAATACCTTATAATAATAAATCACCCTTTACTTAGAATAATTTTCATCAGTAAAGTCTTTTTCATGATGCTCAAGCTCGCATGGAATTTCTAGTTCACGGAGCTCCCCTGGCTTCACAAAATCAGAGCGATTCCATATTTTCCTTGGAAAATTTAATGTAAAATAGAGAGGGGTAGACTTATATTTATAGGATTGGATTTTTGTGGTGCTCCTCCACCTTCAATTAATTTTTCCAATCTTTCAAAAACATCTTTGAGGTTCTCCTTCCTTCACGATGCTCCACTCAGATTTGACATAGTTGTGGAGATCGCCATCAACACATCGCACAGTCATGATGCTTCACTTCTTGTAGTCACAAAGAACACTATATCCATTCAAAATGCTCCACATCTTCACGATCCTCAACCCAGTCTTCTAAAAAAATTCCTTTACCATATTTAAGAAGAGTGGATTCCATAAAACAACCTTTCACGATGCTATCCCTTTCTCTGGATTTTAAGCCCAAAAATTTGGAAAACACTAGGAAATGAATCCACCTTCAACACTATTGTCAGCATGTACTATAAGATCACCTGTCTTGAAATCTTCTTGATAAAACTAGTTTGGATTGACAACAAACACAACCAAACTCCATTTCTATAAAAGACCAACCTTGGTTACAATAATCTCCCTCTTTGAGTTTGTTGGAAATCTGTAAATAAATTCAATGAAGTACCAACCACTATCAAAACCTAATATATAAGAAACAACTCAAAAAACAATATAAGTCTACGTGAGCAATGATCATTATAGAAAACAAGAGGGGAATCATGAATTGGGTTCTCATGTATTTTAATTCTTAAATATGTCCAAGAAAATCTCTTACCATGTCACAGAAGCATTACATTCCCAAGATATGCTCTGACCATGTCACAGAATCATTAAATTCCCTGAACTATTTCCTACAACCTCATATCATTGAATTTATCCATTATCCCCCATTGTAAATAAACCCAAATAACCTATAATTGAATGTGTGGAGCTCAAAAACACACTCCACCTAGATTTTATCTCCCTAATAAACCTGCATCACTTCCATAAACAGATTAAAACAGTTAACACAACTGGAGAGGGGAATATTTGTAACCTCGTCATGCACTGGGAGGTGGCTGAACATCGTGGTTCAACCAATGTTTCTCAAACACATGTGCTACTAATAGATTAGTTATAATGTCAATCACTTGTTCATCAGTTCCAATATGATGCATTTTAATCACACCTTGTTCAACTCTTTCCTTGATGAAGTGGTATCTTATTTCAATATATTTCATATGAGAATGTTGAATAGGATTATTTATAAGATCAATCTTACTCTTGTTATCATAGTGAATTTCCATTGATTATTTCACCTCATCACCAATATCATTTAGTTGTTGCTTCATCCATAATAGTTGAGTCTAGGACTTTGTAATAGAAATATACTCTACTTCAGTGGTACTAAGAGAAGTTCTTTATGGTTTCATACTAAATCATACCACGCATTTATTTATAATAAATAATGCTCCACTAATTTAGGAATTTCTATATACCACATCTCCATCCTAATTAGCATAAAAAAATGTTGATAGTTTATTTTATCTTCCTACGGTAAAGTATAATCCATAATTGTGAGTACCTTGAATGTACCTCATGATTCTCTTAATTGTTGCCATATGTTCTTCCTTCATATTATTTTGAAAGTGGGTTGTTAAGAATGTTTCAAATATGATATTTGGCCATGTTACAGTCAAGTACAATAGTCTTCCAATGATTCTCAAGTACATGGTGGGATCCATAGAAGTCTCATCCTCAAAATTTACAAGTTTTTTCTCAACTGCAATCAAAGTCCACATTGGTTTGGAGTCATTCATATTGAATTTATTTAGTAATTATTTTTCATAATTTTCTTAATAAATGAAAGTGTAATCTATCTTATGAATCACTTGAAACCCCAAGAAGTATGTGATTTTACCAATCATAGACATTTCAAATTTTGATTTCATTTGATTGGAAAGTTCTTTCACTAATCTCTGCATGCTTCAGCCAAATATAATATCATCAATGTACACCAGCACCATAAATTGATCATACTTAGAATTATTCACATAGAGATTGTAATACACTCTTACCCTTTTAAATTCTAGCATCTTTAGATAAGAATCCATCTGATAGTACCACCCTCGATGTTCCTACTTTAGAACATAGAGTACCTTCTTTAATCTGTAAAACATTTATTTCATCATTAACAAGTATAAAACTCACTATTTGTTCAATGTAGAATTCTTATTCAAGAACACCATTTAAGAAAGATGTTTTAACATCCATTTGATACACTTTTTATCCTATTTGAATTTCCATGGTAAGAAAAAGTCTGATTGACTCTAGTCTAGCCACCAGAGTAAATGGTTCTTCAACATCAACACCGTCAATTTTTTAATATCCTTTACACAACAATCACACCTTATTTATGATCACATTACCATGATAATCAAATTTATTCTTAAAAATCCACTTTATACCAATAAAATTGTGTCATTCAGGTCTCTTAACAAGATCCCATATCTAGTTTTTATAAATTTGATCTAACTCTTCATTCATGGATTTAACCCATGAATCATCCTTTTCATATTCTTCAAATAAGGATGGTTCCACAACTTATAGGAAGAAAAATTGTGCATTATTCCTCATTATCTTTGTCTGTGTGGGTGTTGTCCAATCCCCAATGATGTTTTATTGATTGATTTCTACTATTAAATTTCTCCTGTGAGTTTCAGTAGAATTTTATTCATCTAAATTTTCCTCTTCTAATTATTTTTCAAAATAAACATTGTGTTGTGACTCCTAACTATTTTTCAACCCTTCCTTTACTTTTTTATTTTCTTATATTCCACATCCACATTTATCCTCGTCATCTATAATATCAAAATAAGAATTCCTTGAGGAATTTTTTGTCTTAAATTCAATGATATTCACATAAAGACTTTCCAAATTTATTCCAATATGATTATTTAAACATTTTTAGTATTTTATCTACATTGAATATCAAAGGAATAATCCTTATTCTATAGCATCACCATACTTCCCTTGATTTCCTTCTTTGTTTCAGATGAAACGTTTATCTTCAAAGACATGAAAATACTTCAAAGAGGGCTTACTTCTATGCCACAACTCATATTGGGTCCTCACTTATCCCATATAATGCTCAATTAAATTTTGAGGATACACTACAGCTTGAACAACCTATTTCTAGTAATGGAGAGATAAATGAATCTCAATTAGTATAGCTTTATCCATATTGTTCACTTATCGATTCTTATGCTCAAAAAATCCATTTTGTTGTGGAGTTATCACAACATCTACCTCATGTTGTATTCCATGTTTCTATAGGTAATTTTCAAATTCAATGGATGTGTATTTCTATCCATTTTCATATTGTAGAAATTTGATTGTCCGTCCAGTATCATTCTCGACTATTCAGTGATAAGTTCTCATGAAATCAAGTACTTGTCATTTTTTGTATATAACCATCACACAATACATTCTACTATAATAATTAATGAAAAGAACAAAGTACCTTTATCCATATGTTCCAGCAACATTTATCAGATCACATGAGTCTGTATGGATGAGATCAAGAAGATTTAATGTTCTTTTCTTCTTTGGTTGATATGAACCGCAGACTAGCTTCCCTCATATGCAAGCATCACAAGACTTTTACCATTCATGCTTCATATTGTGGATATCCATGAGTATCTTTAGCTTAGATATATTTTCCATGTATTGTTGATTAATGTTTCCCAACCTCTAGTTCCATTATTTGTTTTCTTCTTTAATAGTTAAGTAGAAAATATTCTCTCTACTATCAACCTGGTATAATTTGTCATCTTTTCTGTAACCTTTCATGAATTAATTCCCTATCTTTCCTTTTATAGTGCACCCATTTTGATAGAATGTCACTATAAGTCCTGAGTCACGGAGTTGACCCACAATAAGGATATTGTGATGCAAACCGTCCACATAAAGAACTTTGGTTTTCTTAAGCTCGTTGCTCGCCAGTTCTATACTCCCAGTGCCTTTGATTTTTAAAGCATCGTAATTGTTGAACTTGACTATTCCATCAACTCTTGTCTTTATATTTTACAATAAATCTGAATTTCCCATTATATGGTATGAGAATCTATTATCAATAATCCAAGTTTTGTTATTCTTTATAGCTTTCAGAGTGAATTCTATAAGATTATATTTCTAAACCTTCTTCTTTTCCTTCTGTGCAATATTTGATTGAGTGGAATATAAATATAGACTTTAAAATCTCTTTTCCATGTGTATTGATTCATCATAATCATATTTTTCTTCTAAAGGAGAAAACCTTTTTGTAAGATAAACATCATCTGGTTGGAAAGTATTGACTTGTCTCTAAGTTTTGTATGTATTGTTCCTACCTTTCCTCTTTCTTCAATAAATAGATTTATGTCCAAAGTTAGAAAAATGAAAACATTATCCATAGAAACTATTTCTTCTATGAGATAAAGGACATGAATTTTTTCTCCTTTGTTGACTTCCTATCTCTTCCCCAATCAAATAACTCCTAGAATCTTCGTATTATGACATAGTATGACCCAGATAGCCACAAAATTAACATTTCATCAGAGGAAATGTCTTATTATATTTATTCCTCCTCATGTCCCCTTCCTTGGGAAAATAATTTGACTATTGATCATTTTTGTAATATTGAGGATAGTTTTCAGTTATCCTTTTAGTTTTATTTGAGTATTTTCTTATTAATACTTTAGGTGAATTTGTGATATATCTAAATTTTTTCTTGCCTTTATTTTGTCCCATTTTATTTCCAGCATTTGATGTCTCAGCATCACAACCAATTCCACTATTTCCCATTCATGTGGGTATTTGATCATTAAAAACCTTTTATACTCCATTAAAACCATGATTAGATCACTCTAGAAACTCATCATTTGAGAATCTTCCCAATTGTATTTTCTTCTTTGTTTATTAATTTTTTATTCACTTTCACGTTTACTCATAGAAGTAACAACATATTCTTCAAGTCCCTCAATAGTCTTGGACTTATCCTTCAGTATGGATGTAAGGTCATTGATGATATTTTACTATTCTTCAATTATAATATTAAGTTCTGCTATATCTTTTGAGATTTCAAAATATGTTTAATTTTCTTCTACTACTTCTTCCAATTGATTAATTTTAGCTTCCATTCAATCAACATATTCTGATGACTCTTCCACAACTTCTCTCCACTTTTTTCTTATGTTTCTTTGATTATCAAGATCAGAAAGAGAATCCTAAAGTTTTATCATGATATAAATAGCAAAGATCAACTAATTATCTTTGGATTTATCTTTTTTATGGTTCTAACTTTAAATTATGTCCATCATAGATGCTTGGATTCCAGATTTAAACTATGGTTCTTCTTCCTCAAAAAATTCATTGTCATCATCTTCTTCTTTATAGAAAAAACTCTTTATCTATAATTTTTTTCTATATTTTAAGTATCCCTTTTGAGAAAACCTTTTATAAGGCTTTTGCGAGTTTCCTACTTCACTTTCTTCATCATTGAACTTCCTTCATCACCAAGAGAGGAAATGTTCCCAAATCTACCACAATGAAAACATGCCAATGGTATCTTTATTTCAAATCTCTCATTTCCTATCATGAATTTATTAGAAAAGATGGAAATGAGTTCTTCTTCCCCATTACCTTCATTAACACTATTACCTAAAATCTCACGTTTTTCCATGGCTTATAATGTCATCTCCTTGCTAACATGGCTTGTTGTATCCTCTGGTTTGAATCTCATTTCATATGCTACTAGACTTCTCATAAAATTATCCAAAGAAAGTTTTGAAAGATCCCTTTCCTCAAGGGTTTAAATTTTTTGATTGTAAATAGTTGGAAGTCTTCTCAAGATTTTCTTTAAAATTTCAATGTCTTTAATTTCTTCACCAAGCCCTTGAATTTCTCATACAACTTTAGTAATTTTATTGAAAAAGGAATCTTCATTTTCATGAGGATGCATCTTCAGTTCATTAAAATTGTTGTGAAAAACATGAAGTTTGGTATCCTTTATTTTTTATCACCTTCATATATATTTTAAAGATTTTTTCATATAGACTTGTCTTAATTTAAACTCATTACCTTTAGATATATTTGATCATACAATGTTGTAGTAAGTGGATTTTTCATAGTTACCTGAATACCTTGTGCAGTAGTGAAGAATAATTCCATTCCAAGAGACATTAGATGAGATCTCATCCTATTCTTATGAATCTGAAATTTTCTTCCATTAAAGATGGGTACTCCCCTAACATTTACTGAGTTCTCTATGACAAAAAATAAGGATATATTTAACACTAGGAACATGTAGTCTTTGATGCCACTTGAAGGGCCCTAGAACACCCTGAGAGGGGAGGGGTGAATTAGGGTGTCAAATTTTTCTCCAAAGTGACAGATCTTGTTCCCACTTTGGTAAGAACCAATTAAACTTGTCTAAATGGAATGTGAAGAATTCAAAAAACAACTTGTAAAGAGATCACACAATAATTTTACTTGGTTAACCACTAAGGGCTAGTCCACAGAGCATATGTCGATAGTGTGTTGTTTATACCTAAATCCACTAATCTTCACTATTTGTGGAAAAAAAGAGTTCATATACAGTCACTCTATTCCAGGCATACTGACTTTACAAGATTTTAGGGATAGAACACCGAATCCCTTAGAACACTTCTATCGACTCCCCCTAGCTCACTACTTTGAGAGAATTCTAACTTAGTTTATTGACATTAAGGTTGCTTTAATGGATTGGCATTGAAGTCTTGGTCCCTATCTAGAAAGATACTTTTCTTTCATCACAGACATGAGTTGATGAACTTTGAAAGAACTATTCACTTAAAAAACTGATGTTCAAAACTGCCTTTCATGAAGCTCCTTCATGAAACTCAACCCTTCACGAAGCTAACTGCCTTTGTGGAACAACCTGCCTTTGCAAAGCTCACTGAGTCAACACGGAATACACCATCATCACAAAACACCCTTTACTTAGAATCATTAGAATCAGTCAAGACTAAAGTAGTATATTCATGATGCTAAAGATCACATGGAATGTCAGATTCATGGATCCCACCTAGCTTCATGAAATCAGAGTGATTCCATATTTTCTTTGGAAAATTTCATGTAAAATAAAGAGAGTATCCTTATATTTATAGGCTCATTCATTCACAACTTTCCTCTACCTTCAACTCATTTTTTTATTCTTTCAAACACATCATTTAGGTTCTCCTCCCTTTATTATTCTCCACTTAGATTTGACATAGTTGTGGAGATCACCATCAACACATCGTGCAGTCGTAATGCTCCACTTCTTGTAATCATGGAGATCACCATATCCATTTGTGATGCTCCACATCTTTATGATACTTAACCCATTCTTCATGAAACCCATGACTTTAATATATTTAATAAGATTTTATTCCATAAAACAACCTTTCATGATGTTATCCATTTTTATAGATTTTGAGACCAAAAATTTGGAAAACACTAGGAAACGACACCACCTTCAACACTGTTATCAGCCTGTACTGTAAGATAACTTATCTTGAAAACTCCTTGATTAACCCAATATGGATTGACAACAAACACAAACTAAACTCCATTTCTAGAAATTAATAGCCTTGGTTCCAACAATCTCCCCCTTTGGGTTTGTTGCAAATCTATAAGTAAATTCAATAAAGTACCAGCCACTATCAAAACCTGGTATGAAAGAAACAACTCAGCCATCACTATAAGTCTACGTGATCAATGATCAGTGTAGAAAATAATATGGGAATCATTAATTGAGTTCTCATGTCTTGGAATTCTTAAAGATGTCCAATAAAATCTCTGACCATGTCACAGAAGCATTACATGCCCAAGTTGTGCTCTGATCGTTTCATAAAAGCATTACATTCCCTGAACTCTTTCCTTCAACTTCATAAAATTGAATTTATACATTCTCTATAATTGGAAATAAACCTAAAGAACCTATTATTGAACATTTGGAGATCAAAAAAACACTCCCCCTATATCGTGTCTCCCCCATAAACCTTCATCACTTCCACAAATAGATTAAAATTGTTAACACAACTAAGGAGAGGAGAATATTCGTAACCTCCTCATGCACTAGGAGGTGGATGAACATCAAGGTTCAAATGATGTTTATCAAACACATGTTCTACTAATTTTTTGGTTATAATGCTAGTAAATTTCTCATCAATTCCAACATGATGCATTTTAATCATGCCTTGTTCAACTCTTTCCTCGATGAATTGATATTTAGTTTCAATATGTTTTGTATGAGAATGCTGAACAGGATTCTTCATAAGATTGATCATGCTCTTATTATCATAGTGGATTACAATTGGTTGTTTCATCACATCACTAATAATAGTAAATTATTTCTTTATCCATAATAACTGAGTGCAAGCATTTGTAGCAGAAATATACTTTGCTTCAGCGGTACTAAGAGAATTACTCTCCTATTTCTTAATCAACTAGACCACACATTTATTTCCAATAAATAATGATCCACCACTTGAGGAATTTCTATCCACAACATCTCCATCACAATCAGCATTAAAAAATATTGATAGTTCATTGTCTCTTCCTATAGAAAAGTATAATCCATAATTGTGAGTACCTTGAATGTACCTCATGATTCTTTTAACTATTTCCATATGGTCTTCCTTCAGATTAATTTGAAAGTGGGTCACTAATCATGTTGTAAGGATGATATCTGGTTGTGTTTTAGTCAAGTACAATAGGCTTCCAATGATTCTCTTGTACATGGTGGGATCCACAGAAGTCTCATCCTCATACTTTCCATGTTTTTTCCCAACCGAAATCAGATAAGACATTTGTTTGGAGTCATGGATATTTAATTTATTCAGTAATTATTTTTCATAATTTTTCTAATAAATGAAAGTGTAATCTCTCTTCTGAATCACCTACAACCCCAAGAAGTATGTGAGTTCAAAAATCATAGACATTTCAAATTCTGATTTCATGTGATTAGAAAATTCTTCCATTGATCTCTACCTTCTTTTTCCAAATATAATATCATCAAAGTATACCAGCACTATAAATCGATATTTCTTAAAATTATTCACATAGAGATTATGATCCACTCCTCCTATTTTAAATTCCAGCATCTTTAGATAAGAATCTAGCTGACAGTACTACACTTTTGGTTCCTTTTTTAGACCATAGAGCACATTATATAATATATAAACCTTAATTTCATCATTACTAAGAAGAAAAACCATAGTGTGTTCAATGTAAACTTCTTCTTCAAGAACGCCATTTTAGAGATCTATTTTGACATACATTTGATACACTTTTATCCTCTTTGAATTTCCATGGAAAGAAAAGGTATGATTGACTCCATTCTATCCACCAGAGAAAATGTTTCTTCAATATAAACACCTTCAATATGTGAATATCCTTTACAAATTGTGCCTTATTTTCAATCACATTACCATTATCATAGAATTTATTCTTAAAAATCCACTTCTTACCAATCAAATTGTGATGTTCAGGTATCTTCACAAGATCTCATGTCTGGTTTTTTTTAATTTGATCTAACTCTGCATTCATGGCTTTAACCCATGATTCATCCTTTGGAGCTTCTTCAAATGAGGATATTTCCACAATTTATAGGAAGGAATATTGTGCATTAATCATCATTCTCCTTGTCTATGTGGGTTTTATACAATCCCTAATGATATTGGATTGATCGATTTATCCTCTTCAATTTATCCTATGAGGTTTGTTATAATTTTATTGAACCAAGGTTTTGTCTTATGATTCTTCCTCTGAATCAAAATCATGTTGTGACCCCTGACTATTTTTCAAATCTTCCACTACTTTTGTATTTTTATCTGTTCCACATCCAAATTCATCCTCATCATCTATCATATTATTATAATAATTCCTTGAGGAATTTGTGTTCTTATCTTAAATTATCTTCACATTGATACTTTCCACAATTCTTCCAAGATTATTATTTAAGTATTTCTATGCTTTGATTTGAATTTAATATCGAAAGAATATTCCTTCGTCTGCAGCATCACCATACTTTCCTTGATTTCCATCTTTATTTATGATGAAACATTTACTTTTGAAGACACAAAAATACTTGAAATAGGGATTCCTTCCATACCATAACTCATATGGGGTATTTATTTCTCCCATATAAATTATTATTCAATTTTGTGTACACACTATAGCTTTAACAGCCTCTTCCCAGTAATGGAGATAGATACGAATCTCAATCAGTATTATTGTGGCCATATTGTTCACTTGTCATTTCATGTGATCAATAACTCCATTTTTCTATGGATTTCTCACATCAGACACCTCATGTTGTATTCCATGTTTCTCTAGGTAATTTTCAAATTCAATTGATGTGTATTCCCCTACATTTTCAAACAGAAAAACCTTTATTGTCTATCCAGTATCATTCTCGACTATTCGACGATAAGTTTTCATGCAATCAAGTACTTATCGTTTCCTATGTATAACTATCATACAATCCATTATACTATAATCATAAATGAAAAGAATAAGGTACCTTTATCCATATGTTCTAGGATTATTTATTGGACCACATACATCTATATGGATGAGATTAAAATATTTGATTCCCTTTTCTTCTTTGGTCGACATGAACTGCAAACCAACTTCCGTCATATGAAAGCATCACAATTATTTTCTGGTTCACACTTCATATTGGGAACATAAATTATTATATTCATCTTATATATCTTTTCCATGTCTTTTTTATTAATGTTCCTCAAGATTCAATGTCAAAATTCATTTTCTTCTTCAATAGTTAAGTATAAAATATTCTCTCTACTATCAACTGGGTATAAGTTTCCATATATTATGTAAACTTTCATGAGTGAATTATTTTTATTTCCTTTTATAGTGCACCCCTTTTTATTGAATTTCACTATAAGTCCTTAGTCATGTATTTGACCCACACTAAGAAGATTGTGATGCAAACTTTCCACATCAAGAACTTTGGTTTTCTTAAGCCCGTCGCTCTCTAGTTTTGTACTCCCATTGCCTTTAATTTTTAAAGCACCATCATTGATGAACTTGACTATTCGATCAATTATTATCATTACATTTTTCAATAAATCTTCATTTCCCATTATATGGTATGAGAATCCACTATTAAGAATCCAAGTGTTTCTATTCTTTGTAGCTTTGGGAGAGACTTTTATAAAATTGGATTTCTCAACTTTCTTTTTTTCCTTCCATGAAATATTTGATTGAGTGGAAGATAAAGATGTAATTTCCAATATATTTTCCATGTGTATTGATTCATCATACTCATATTGTATGTCCATAGGAGAAAACTTGTTTTTAAGATAAAAACCATCTGTTTGGTGAGTATTGACTTGTATCTAAGTTCTGTATGTATTGTTCTTTCCTTTCCTCTGTCTACAATAAACCTCTTTATGTCCAAAGTTAGAACAATGAAAAAAAATTCCATAGAAACTATTTCTCCCATAAGATGAATGATATGAACTTTTTATCCTTTTTTGACTTCATAGATCTTCCCCCATTCAAATATCTCCTAGCCTCTTCATAGTATGACATGGTATGGCTCAGATAGCCATAGAATTGACATGTCATCATAGGAAATGTCTTCTCATTTATATTCCTCCCCATGTCCCATTACTTAGAAAAATAATTTAACTGTCAATTATTTTTGGAATCATGAGGATATTTTTTATTTCTCCTTTCAGTTTGATTTGAGGATTTCTTTATTAATACTTTAGGTGACTTTGTGATATGTACAACTTTCAGGTTGCCTTTATTTTGGCCCATTTTATTTCCATCATTTTATGTATTAGAATCATAACCAATTCCATGGTTTCCCATGCATGTGGATCTTTGATCATTCAAAAACTTTTCTACTCCATCAGAACCACACCTAGATCGCTCCAGTTAGTCATCATCTGATAATATTTCAAACTATATTTTCTTTTTTTTATTTTGAGTTTGATTCACTTTCAAGTTTACTCCTAAGAGTAATAACTTATTATTCAATTCCCTCAATAGTCTTAGAATTATCCTTCATTATGGATGTAAGGTCATTGATGACCTTTTCTTGTTCTTAAATTATGAGATTAAGTTCTACTATATCTTCTAAGATTTTAAAATATGTTAAGTGTTATTTTACTACTTCTAGAAGATTAATTTCAGCTTCTAGTCAATTAACATATTCTGATAACTCTTACACAATTGATATCCACTTTTTTCTTCTATTTCTTTGATTCTCAATCTCACCAAGAGAATCCTCAAGTTTCATCTTGAGATCAGCATCAGATATCATTTGATTGTCTCTCACTTTATCTTTTGATGGTTCTGACTTTTCAACTATAGTCATCATAGATACTGGAGTTCTTGATTTAAACTTTATTTCTTCTTACTCAAAAAAATTCATTTCCATCATCTTATTCTTTATAAACAAAACTTTTTATCTTTAATTTCTTTCTAGATTTAAGTCTCTCTTTTGAGAAAACCTTTTCTAAGGATTTTTCCAGTTTCCTACTTCACTTTCTTCATCATTGAACTTCCTTGAGCACCAAGAGTAAATGTTCCCAACTATACCCCAATGAAAACATGCTAAGGGTAGATTTCCTTAAAATCTCTCAGTTCCTCTCTTGAATTTATTAGAAAATATAGAAAGTATTTTGTCTTCCTCATTAACTTTATTAACACTATCGCCTAAAATCTCAAGTTTTCCATGGCTTTGAATACCATCTCCTGGCTAACATGACTTGTTGCATCCTTTGGTTTGAATCTAATTTCATATGCTACCAGACTTCTTATAAGATCATCCAAATAAAGTTTTGAAATATCCCTTTCCTCAAGGGTTGAAACTTTTGGATTGTTAAAAGGTGGAAGTCTTCCCAATATTTTCTTTACAATGTCAATGCCTTTAATTTTTTCACTAATCCCTTTAATTAATCCTACAACTTTAGTAATTTGATTGAAAAATGTATATGAATTTTCATCAAGATGCATATTAAGAACATAAAACATGATGTGAAAAACTTGAAGTTTGGCCTCCTTCACTTTGTTATCACCCTCATAATTATTTTCATCTTTTACCACATAGAATTTTATGAATTTTAACTCATTACTCTTAGATATATTTGATCAAATGACGCTATATTAAGTTCATTTTGTGATTTAGAATTTGTATCAAGTATTTTGCTTTCTGTTTTAATCATAGATGATCATGTTTCATTAGTTACTTGAATACCTTGTGCATTAGAAAATATTACTTCTATTCTAAGATATATTAGATGATATATCATCATGTTCTTCCAAATTTGAAAGCTTCTTCCATCAAAGAGGGGGACTCCCCTAATATTTACTAAGTTATCCATGACAGAAAAGAAGGAAAATTTTAACACCAACAACATGTAGGCTCTGATACCACTTGAAGGACCCCAGAACACCCTAAGAGGGGATGGGTAATCAGGGTATCAACTTTTTCTTCAAAATTAATAGATCTTGTTCCCACATTGGTAGGAACCAATTAAATCTGTATGAAGGGAATGTGTAGAATTCAAACAACCACGTCTAAAGAGATCACATAGAAATTTTACATGCTTCACCACTAAGGGATAGTCCAAGGAGAATATGTCGACAATGTGTTGGTCATACCTAAATCCACTAATCTTCACTAGTTATGGAAAACAAGAGTTTAAACATAGTCACTCTATTCCAAGAACACTACCTTTACATTATTTTAGGGATATCACATTGTATCCCTTGGAACACTTCCATCAAATCCCCCTAGATCACTGATTTGAGAGAAGTATAACTCAATTTATTGACTTGAAGTTAACTTCATTGGATTGAAATTAATGTCTTGGTCCCTTTCTATAAAGAGACTTTGTTTGTGCCATATACTTGAGTTGATTCACTTTGAAATCACTATTCAATTAAAAAATTGATGTTCAAAACTGCCTTTCATGAAGCTCCTTTACAAAGCTCAACCCTTCACAGAGCTAATTGCCTTCATGGAACGACCTACCTTTGTGAATCTCACTAAGTAAACATTGAATACCCCATCATCACAAAGCACCTTTTACTTAAAATCATTGGAATTATTCAAGACTAAAGTAGTCTTTTCATGATGCTCAATCTTGCATGGAATGTCAAATTCACAGAGCTCCCATGGCTTTATGAAATCAGAGCGATTGCGGATTTTATTTAAAAATTTTCACGTAAAATGAAGAGGGGTATCCTTATATTTATAGTCTCGGCTATTCGCAATGCTCTTCCACCTTCAATGCATTTTTTGGATATTTCAAAAATATCTTTGTGTTTCTCCTTCCTTATCGATGCTCCACTCAGATTTGACATAGTCACGGAGATCATCGGCAATGCATCTTGCAGTCATGATGCTCCACTTCTTTTAATTGTGGAGATCACTATCACCATTCACGATGCTCCACATCTTCATGATCCTCAATCCAGTCTTCACAAAACCCATGACTTTACAATATTTAAGAAGATTTGATTCCATCAAACAAACTTTCACAATGTTATCCATTTCTCTAGATTTTGAGCCCAAAATTTTGGAAAACACTGGGAAACGATGCCACCTTCAACACTATTGTCAGTTTGTATAGTAAGATCACTTGTCTTGAAAAATCCTTGATCAACCCAGTGTGTATTGAAAAAAACACAAACTAAACTAAATTTCTAGAAAATAATAGCCTTGTTTACAATAATAAATGGAATAATAATTGGTAATTTGGATAAATTGACCAATATGGAATATGTTAACATGTTTGCAATGTCTTGTAATTGGAATGCCTTAGCTCTTATTTCTTCTATTTTTGAATTGATAAATCAGCTCTAGAAAGGGAATTTAAATAGGTTATGATGTCCTCTCAACACATAAGTGTCTCTAGAATGGTAATTCTCACTAGTTCCAATGATACTTTCTCCCTTATCATGGTCTTACACCCTGGGAACACGTAAGTGGTGCTAGCATGGGAATTCATATAAAGTCCAATATTACTCTGTTAATTTTTCCCTTAGCATGGTATTGTTCCCTAAGAACACATAAGTGAATATATCAAGAGAATTCACATAGATCTCGATATTTATTGGTTACTTGATTGGTCAAGAGAGATATTATTGGTTACTTGTTTACCTAAGGGTGAGATATAGTGTTTTTTGATATGAGGTATGGGAGATTCATCCTAGGTAGAGGAATCCACCAATGGACCAAGATGTATGTCATCATGCCGAAGAAGGTTTAGTTGATCCCGAGTATCAACCTAGAGCTCTAGGGTCAAAGGGTTTATTTGATAATCTGTATTAATTTATGAATTAATAATTCTATTTATTATACTATTTCATGAACTATATATTCAGAATGGATTGTTTAGACACTGTGGGTGTTGGCATACTAAGATTTACTCACACCGTTTTTTGACCACCGTTTAGTACTCAAACAGACTTCATGGATACAGGTATGGAAAAGGTCAAGGGGACCAATGCTTTATTGATTGATTTCTATATGGTATTAGAGCATGGAGATGTGATCAATCATGGGGTTTGGGATTGGGTTTTAGAGTCTTTATTGTGGGGTCTATTTTAGTTATTTACTTATATGACTCTAAACATGACATTTAGTTTGGCATACAGTATGGCATGACATGATTTATTATTATTATTTAGTTTTTTGTTATTATTTTGTTATATTCTTGAGTTGTATGAAATGTTTGATTTATATTATTTATATTGTGATTGAAACTCTATTCTAAATGGTATAGTCTCTCAACTATATTTCTTATACTCTCACTACTAGTCGATAGTATCTAACATATAGGGAGGCACGCTTGAGGTCACGTAGTGACCCGTCTTGGTCATATGAGGGAGAACCGGTCCAAGGAATTTACATAATCAATCTGGTTATTTACTCATGGAGGTTGTGTTGATTCTTAGGTGAACACAAAACAAACATATATTTCACATTCAATCATAGAGTTTGAAATAATAACTTCAATGACATGTGAAAAAATAAAATGAATAGGAATAACAATTTATTGTTAGACATTAAATTGTGATCGAGTCTAATTTCTTATATTTATATCAATTTTGATGTTGAATCTAATCTTATAATTTCATATAGAATGGAAATTCTAGATGTAATATTTTGAGACATGATTATATAAGAGAATTATTACAAGATGGTATCATAACATTTGTTTATGTGGGATCATGTAAAAACCTTGCTAAACTATTTATAAAATATCTAATGATAGATATTATATGCATGAATAATAATTATATGGGGTTAAAACCCATATAATACATCATTTAGTAATGGAAACCCAACTCTTTCATTTTTTATATCCTAATTAAAGTATTAAATAGGTAAAAACAAGTTACTAAATTGATTATTGATGTCAAATATTATAACCTCGATTACTTGGTGTCAATATCATTTGTTAGGATTAGATGTTGTGTTATAAACTCTTAATGAAATATTATTACTCAATGATTTTCATGCTCTAATAATGAAAACACATTGTAATATTTTACCTATATGAACTTAAAAGTGGTGTCACTTCTTACAAAAATTATTGGGTTTAATCCTTAAATATTTCATAAAAAGGATATAAGCACTTGACCATAACAGAGATACAAAATGATATAATGTATGGATGAATCATTATATGCATGATATCTTTGGTTTAACATATAGTTTAAAAAATTTAATGTTTTAGTAACTTATAAATTTTATAATAATTTGAGACATTGATACTAAGTTAATGGTTAAATTGAAAGATTTATTTATTGTTTATAATGATTTGAATTGTGATATGGAGAGTTGTTATTTAATGAAAAAAATTGGGGGGATTCGTATATTTTATTTTATTTATTAAATAAAAAAATAAAGTGGTCCCATATGAGTCTCCCACATTGATAGATGGAGGGGGAAATTTTGTGAGGAAACATTAGTTTTTTGGGAATCCCACAATGGAAATGGGGATGAAATTTCTAAGCTCTATCCATTATAAATATGGACTTTGGAAATTGTAATTTTCATAAAAACACACACAAATATATATATACATATATATATATATATATATATTTGAAAATTTAATTTTAAATGTGTTTTAAATGTATATATCAGTAAAATATTTATATATATATATACACACACATAGAAAAAATATATATTTTAAAACCAATTAATAATGATATTAGTAGTAATTAATGGAATTTGTTGTTTAAAATATAAACATTTCCCTATTTTTAAAATTTTATAATGTTTTGATTGAAACTAAGCATATATTGATTCAAATAATGGGACCAAAATGGTATGAATCATATTGATTTTGATCTATAAATATGTGGGATCTTAGAATCATTAAGGTTAATATGAATATCCAAAATTCTCCACATAATTATTTTAGCATTTCTATATAGGGGCTTCTGAAAATTGGCATTCTCTACTCCTTACAGCCTTGTTGAATCCTCAAGGGAGATCCCCACCAAGAATAATATAGTAATAAGTGGGGGTGGATCAAACCCTTTTAGATAATAAACCTTATTCACACATCACAGCTTCTTAATCTTAGTTATCCTAGATAATAGTTCCTTAAAATTATTAACAATCATTCACAAGCATCAAAAACACTTTTTTGATGAACAAAAACATAGTCTCTTAAATTAATCTCTTGTCTCCAATGCTTATTTAAGGGTTACCCCCAACTAATTATTAGTATCTAGTAATGAGTAATCATTTAATTATAAAAAAATATTTTCTTGCAACTTATAGTATTAATGATTTGGTGGGGATGAATTTAATCTTAAGGATAACAACATCACAATGTGCCAAAATATTCTCCATCGTCTATTATCTAAATTCATGTTTTCTATTCTATCATTATCAACAAAAATCCCCAACTTACTTTACATGAAAATAATGTGGCTTGTATATTAAAATTAAAGGGTGGATATATCAGAGGTGATAGGATAAAACATAGCTCACCAAAACTCATTTTATACACATTAGGTTCAAAATAATGATGAGATTTATATCCAATAAAAGTGGTTATGTAATAATAATGAAAAATTATTCACAAATGCATTATCAACTAAAACTTTTTAGAATCTAATTTATATAATTGGGTTGAAAAGACAACAATTTCTATCATGATTTGATGAGGAAGTTGAAATTGATATATCATTTCCCCTTTCTTTTGGGAAAAAATCCCTCAAGGTAACATTGCAGTATTTTTGGGTTGATTGTGTTTGTTGACAAAGCAGGTTTCCATGGAGAATTGTCGAGTTCCCGAGAATTTGTTGACAATCCTTGTTGACAAAGAACGATGACAAAGGAAAGGACGATCTGGAGGCGGTAAAAAAGAGCAGTACAAGGTGGCGCCGTTTCCCAGTGTTTTCCAAATTTTTGGGGTCCAAAATTTGGAGTTTGGTGAGCATCGCAAAAATAAGATTTCCAGGAAGATCATAATTTAATATGGAAAAGGCATGAATTTCGTGAAGATAGGATGCATGGTTTGGAAATCACGAAGACCAGAAGAATGGAGGCGTTGATGCTTCGCGATTACGTCAAGCTTCACGAATGGCAGAGGCTGAAGCGCATCGCGGCGGTGAAGGTCTTTGTGAGGGAGCTTCGCAGTGAAGGCGCGAAGGAATGTTGGGATTCGCGAGGGAGCTTCGCGGCGAAGTCGCGAAGGTATGTAGACGGTGATTCTTTGCGACTACGTCAAGCTTCGCGAACGGCAAAGTGTCATGGTGCATTGCGATTTGGACAGAATTCCGGCAAAAACTTTGGAGCTTCGCGATTTTAGATGACGTGGCGTTGACTTCGTGCGGAAGGGCCGAGGGTCAGGGGAATCGCCTATAAATAGAGTTCGACCCCCTCAGGAGAAGTAGAAATATTTTTCAGAGAAGTTCATTTGCTCTCGCTTTGCGAAGGTAGTTCGCGGAGCCAGTGTGCTTCGCGAAAGAGGAGCTTCGCGGCGGCTATTGTAGCTCCACAAAAGTTGTGTGCTCCACGTTGGCTCAATGAGCTTTGCGAGAGAAGTTTCTTTGAAATGAGTTGAGATTCACGAGAGTTCTTCACGATAGAGCATCGCGAGAGAGCTTCGCGAAAAGGCAGGAGCTTCGCGAAGGCTTGTTTGAGCTTTGCGAAATTGGGAGCTTCGCGAAGTAGGGTGCTTTGTGAAGGTGTTTCCAAAAGGAATTGCCCAGTGTTCAGAGGCAAAGAGGTATTCATCAGTGGATGAAAGTTGAACTTCAACAGAGCATCTACATACAGAGAAAGATTCATTCCTTAATGGAAATTAAAATACCTACAGGTCTATAAACTATGAGTGAATCCCTTCACAGAGCAGTGAGCTTAGGAAGAGGAAAAAGGTGATCCTCTCCACCGGAAGTGAGCCAGAGAGAGAGAAACAGGGAGTGACCCTTGGGAAAGCAGTGAGCTGACCCTAAACATTGTAAAGGCAGTGAGCCTGGGCATAGAAGTGATCTAGCCCGAACATTGTAATCCACAGCTAGTTAAGTTTAGTGGAATTGGTACGCACAGTAACTTGTCGGCGTATGCTCATTGAACGTAGCCCAGTGAGGGTGAACCAAGTAAAAATCTTTGTGTCTGCCTGCTAATTTGTCTGCATTGCATTTGAAGCATCATCATCAGATAAAGAATAAAGTAAGTTATCATAACATACACACAAGTGCAAACAAAGTGACCCTTGTAACAAAGAGGTCAAGATCCAGTGGGGCGGGAAGAACTTTGAAAAAGAATATCCATACCCTGATTCACCCCCCCTCTCAGGGTATATAGGCCCCTATTGGTCCTAACAATTGGTATCAGAGGGATAGGTTTCTTTTATCAGATTTGTTTGCTTCAACTTGGTGTAGTCGATCTGTGTGGTTGAAGATTCAGTTTTCTCTTATCACAATCTGCCATGGGAAAAGGAAAAGCATCGAAGAAGAATCAGAAGTCTGGTAATTTCCCCCAGTGTGGAAGTGTTTTTGGAAAAAGTGTGATTCAACTAAAACAATCAAACGTCTTACTGAAGGAAGGTCTTGATGAATCTGATAGGGAAAATATTGATTCACTCAATCATGATGTTGGAATGAGTGAAGTACATGAGCCTCAGAGTGATACTGAAACAGAAGAAGAAATTGAAGGAAGAATAGATATGCGAGCTGAGTTAGAGGCTTCTCTTGAGGAGATAGATGTTTGGAGAGATAAAACAAAGAAATCTAACAAAGTTGTTCACGATGCCAAACTCTATATGCAGCAGCAGGAAGAAGAGAAGTCTGAGTTGATGGATGAAATTTAGAAACTCAAGTTATCAACACGAGAGAACTTAGAATCAGTTAGTGAGTATAAGATTAAGATTGAAGAAAAGAAAAGGGAGATTGATGGCTTGAATAGAAAAGTGAAATATCAAGTCAAGTGTATCGAAGAACCTGATATTTCAAGTGATGTTAGAAACACTGATGAAATTAAATCTAAAGATATTCTGATCCAAGCACTGAGAACTGAGATCAACAAGCTAAGAGGCTTGAATCAAAGGCTTATTGATGTATCTACTGATCTGAGGGAGAAAAATGATTCTCAAGATGAAGAAATGCGAAAGAGATCAAAAAAGGTTGAAAAATCAAAAGCTGATGTCAAGGGAAAGAATCTAAACACAGATGAAATTCAGAATCTCAAAGTCATAAATGATGATCTAGCTACACAGTTGTCTGAACAAGTTCAAAAGAATCAAAGGCTCCAACAAGAGAATGAATCTATCTCTGAATCTGTTTATCAAGAAAAATTGAAATTAAAGGAGCAAGGTGGTATGGTAGAAAAGCTCACACAAGAATTGGCAGATGAGATGAGTCGTGGAAAGAATCACAGAAGGGAATTAAATGCCCAACGTGAATCAAGTGATATGAAGATTCAAAAGTTGGAAGAGGAGCTAGAATCAGTAAAGAAGGAAGTGGATAAATCCAATGCTAAAGGAATTCCAAAAATGAAGGATGCCTTACACTTGCTATTTGATCATACTTCGACAAGTGATGATAAAATGAAGAACAGATATGCCATTTCTGAAGAGAAACAAAAAAATATTTTCTCATCTCAAAGACAAGCAAGTTTCGGAAAAGTTGGTATTGGATTTGATGAATCACCTCCCATGCATGATAAGAAGAGATCCGTGAACAGTTCCAGGAGTGGAGAAAACCCTGAAGGTGCTGGAGATAGGCCAAAGAGGTCAGTTACAAAAAAGAAGTGACGACATGTGCTATTTCTGCGGGATTCATGGTCACACGTCAAGCTTCTGTTCAGAGGCTCTGGAATACATTTCAGGCTGTGAAAATAGAAACCTTACTAAATATGAGAATAATAAGAAGCATCATGATAAATCAGAGAGAAGAGTTTCTTAGAGGAGAACATTCATCAGATGTTATTACTGTGGAAGGATGGGACACACCATGAGTATGTGTCAGGAACCTCAGGAGATCGATGCCAGAAGAAGAAAACAAGTTGCATCAACATCTCAGCAGAGAAGTGATGAAATGAGGTATGCCTTTAATATAAAATGTTTCATATGTTCTGATCATGGGCATTTGGCCATAGAGTGCAGCAAGAAGAAAGCAGGGAAGGAAAAGGAACCCAGAAGAAGATTACCAACTCCAATGATGCATAATGAGAAATTCTACACTAGGAGACAAAGTGGTAAGGTAAAGAATAGGCCTAGAGCCTCAGGGGAACCACAAGGAGCTGGGCGAAAGGTTTATCAGTCACCTCCTCTGTCACGCTTGAAACATATCTCTCAGAGGGAACATGAACAAATCTGGAAGAAAAAGGGTGGATATGCTACAATTGTGAGAAAGAATAATGAACATTCAATAGAAGACTCACCACTGGTGAAAAAGAGTGTGGTGACTCAGATATCTGATAAAAGAAATATGAATAAAGAATGCATTGAAAAATCTGCATGTCTTGTTTCTCAGCGAGAAGTGGAGGAAAGGGAAAGACACCTAAAATGGGAGAAGAATAAATGGAAGATGCCAAACAAAGATATTCCTGCTCCGAGAAATAATCAAGGAAAATGGTATTTTGGTAGAAACACAAAGAAGGAAATGTGTACTAGTGGGTTTATACCCCAAGCGGTGAGAAAGGCTGAGCCTACCAAATCTACATATCAGAAAAAGGCTCAGAATGTATGCAATGAATGCCTAGTCATATGGCCAGAACAGTTGAAGTTGGCTAGGCAGTTGGAGGAAGAAAGAAAGGAGTGTGATGCCCTCTAAGAAAAAATCAAAGGGTTGACCCGTCAGGATCAACCACTATCCTCGTTTTGATAATTCGAGAAACATCCCCTCTCCCTATGTATAAAAATGCTATTAACTGGTGATGCATGTGTTTCAGGTTCTAGGGAGATACGATCCAAGGGGAAGTGGCATCTAAGGATGCGAAGTGGAGAAGTGATATGATCTAGAGATTCTATTGATTCAAATCAGGTACTAGAGTTGAAGAAGAAAGGGAGCAACAGAGCACAATAGGAAGTGATTGTGTTATTAACTTTATCTCTTGTTTCCTACACCGATTTTCAACTCAGTAGGATTAGAGATTTTGTTAATGGCTCAAATCTGAGTGGAAGATGAGAAAAAATGATGCAGGAGGAAAAGACGTGTTATGGGTCTAAACTGTTGGGCCTAACAACTGGAAGAGTTGCATAACACAGGGGGAGCATTCTATATCCTAATCAGATGCATGATCTCAATATGATATGAAGGATGAATGTTTATGCTCATAAAGAATGATTGGTGTAAAAGTAGCAACACATGGGTTTTCATGATTATCTATTTTGTTCTAACAATGTGGTATCAACTGACTGCTTTTAGGATACCAAGAAGCTACAAGAGAAAATCCAAGGTGTGTCAACAAAATCCTGAAGGAAGATGTTCAATGAAATGGAATCATTGAACAATGACACAGTGAAAAGTTATCTGTTAAAAATGATTCAGTGAACAATTTCCTGATGAAAGTGTTGAGGAAGAAAGAAACACAGGGGGAGAAGAAGTGGATGATACTGATTCAGAAGAAGACACTGATGATTAACATGAAAGTTTCAAGTGTGTGTCTACAAGGATTCCAAAAAGATGAGCTGAAATTGATAGACAGAATATCATTGGTGATCAGGCAGCTCCAGTTCAGACAAGAGAAATGAAATCACTGCAGCATTCATCTTTTCTATCTTAGGTTGAGATTAAATGCATTGCTGATGCAGCTAATGATGAAAACTGGGTTCATCCATGAACGAAGAGATAGATCAGATTGAGAAGAATCAGAAGTGGAAGTTTGTTTCGAGGCTAGTAGATAAGAACGTCATCGAGACTAAATGGTTCTTTCACAATAAGATGAACGAAGATAGCATAATGATTCGAAACGAAGCACAACTGGTGTGCAAAGCATACTCCCCAAGAGCATGGTACTGAAGGCTATATCAGTATTTGAAGAAGATTGGTTTTCAGCATGGGGGATTTGATTACAATCTTTATTTCAACAACAATAGTAATCAAAGGATGGTGAGGCTGGTCAAGGAAGAAGACATAATATTTGGAAGATCAGATGAAGCATAGTTACACAAGGCAGGAATGGAACATTCATTTCTCAATCTGAGTATGTCAAGGATGCTTTGGAATGATTTGGAATGGAAAATTCCAAGGAGATGAAGACTTCGGTTTCTACCCGGACGAAATCATCAAAAGATGATAGTGGCAAGGCAGTTAATTTCACTGAAAATAGGCAGATTATTGGAAGTTTGTTGTACTTGACTGCAACAAGGCCTGATATTGTTTTCGCCACATGCCAAGCAGCGAGATATCAGTGCAATCCCAAGGAAACCCACATGCTTGTAGTGAAAAGAATACTTCGGTATATCCAGGGCATAGTGGATTTCGGCTTGACATATACTGATAAATCTCAGACAGAGTTATTGGGCTATACTGATGCAAAATGGTCCGGTTCAGCGGATGATAGGAAATCAACGTCATGTGGTGCTTTCTATCTTGGTGGATTGTGTATTTCTTGGCTAAGAAAGAAACAAGATTGCATTTCGTTGAGCACCGTAGAAGCTGAGTATATTGTGGCCACTCAAGCATGCACACAGTTATTGTGGATGAAGAAGCAGCTTGAAGATATGGGAGTTGAAGTGAAGTCTCCGATCGGAATTCAGTGCGATAACTAAAGTGCTATAAATCTCAGCAAAAATCCCTTCCATCACTCTAGGACAAAGCACATTGAGATTAAGTATCATTTTATCAAGGAGAAGGTTGAGCAGGGAATCGTGAAGTTGGAGTATGTGCCTACAGAGCTACAGGTTGCAGACATTCTAACAAAGGCCTTACCCAAGGAAGATTTTGAGAGGCCCACCCCCCCTCTCCCTGAGGTATGATGTGTTTTCCCTACTGTGCTAATGTGTTCTCTACTCTGTTACAGACTGCAAAGGAATGACCTTTGGGTTCATTGACAAAGGGGGAGAAAATAGTGATTGTTCAAGGGGGAGACAGTGCGGAGAGTTGATAAATCATAATTGATACGGGGAGAAGCTGACAGGTGGATCATCCAGAAAGGGGGAGCAATGAGAAAGGGGGAGAGTATTTTAAAATCTGACGATGCTAGAAGTTATCGTTCAAAGCATAGAAATCACGACAGCTGAGGATTGTGATAAAAGCAGTACAGTGGTGTTGGAATGGTGTGAGACGGTGTCCAGCTATCAAAAATTGGTATCAACATAAGAATTCACCAATTGGTATCAGTGTGGTTCAACAATTGGTTTTAATTTAAGAATTGGTATCAGGGTGGAATCGACAATTGGGGTCTGAAATGAAGTGATTCATTGATGAACTTTTCATACTACTCTTGTTTCTCACGCCGAGCAATGCTCATGTGGGCTTAGAGTACGTGTTAAGTGAATCCTTGAATGCTATCAGAATCGCAATAGGCGAATGGTGGTAGCGACTGGAAGCAGACTCAGTGAGGTATCAAAGTGCAGAAAATCATCCTGAGCAGAGTTGTGAAGAGTTGTCAACAAACCCAAAGGTGGAGATTGTTGGGAAAAAATCCCTCAAGCTAACATTGCAGTACTTTTGGGTTGATTGTGTTTGTTGACAAAGCAGGTTTCCATGGAGAATTGTCGAGTTCCTGAGAATTTTTTGACAATCCTTGTTGACAAAGAACGATGACAAAGGAAAGGACGATCTGGATAAGGTACAAAAGAGCAGTACAAGGTGGCGCCATTTCCCAGTGTTTGCCAAATTTTTGGGGTCCAAAATTTGGAGTTTGGTGAGCATCGCGAAAATAGGATTTCCATGAAGATCATAATTTAATATGGCAAAGGCATTAATTTCGTGAAGATAGGATGCATGGTTTGGAAATCGCGAAGACCAGAAGAATGGAGGCGGTGATGCTTCGCGATTACGTCAAGCTTTGCGAACGGCAGAGGCTGAAGTGCATCGCGGTGGTGAAGGGTTTTTCGAGGGAGCTTCGTGGCGAAGGCGCGAAGAAATGTTGGGCTTTGCGAGGGAGCTTCGTGGCGAAGTCGCGAAGGTATGTTGAAGGTGATTCTTCACGACTACGTCAAGCTTCGCGAACGGCAAAGTGCCGTGGTGCTTTGCGATTTGGACAGAATTCTGGCGAAAAATTTGGAGCTTCGCGATTTTAGATGACGTGGCGTTCACTTCGCGCGGAAGGGCCGAGGGTCAGTGGAATCTCCTATAAATAGAGGCTGACCCCCTCAGAAGAAGTAGAGAGATTTTTCAGAGAAGATCATTTTCTCTCGCTTTGCAAAGGTAGTTCGCGGAGCCAGTGTGCTTCGCGAAAGAGGAGCTTCGCGGCGGCTATTGTAGCTCCTCAAAAGTTGTGTGCTCCACGTTGGCTCAGTGAGCTTCGCGAGAGAAGTTTCTTTGCAACGAGTTGAGCTTCGTGGGACTTCTTCACAAGAGAGCATCGCGAGAGAGCTTCGCGAAAAGGCAGTAGCTTCGCGAAGGCTTGTCTGAGCTTCGCAAAATTGGGAGCTTCGCGAAGTAGGGTGCTTTGCGAAGGTGTTTCCAAAAGGAATTGCCCAGTGTTCAGAGGCAAAGAGGTATTCATCAGTGGATGAAAGTTGAACTTCAACAGAGCATCTACATACAGAGAAAGATGCATTCCTTAATGGAAATGAAGAGACCTACAGGTCTATAAAATGTGAGTGAATCCCTTCACAGAGCAGTGAGCTTAGGAAGAGGAAAAAGGTGATCCTCTCCACCGAAAGTGAGCCAGAGAGAGAGAAACAGGGAGTGACCCTTGGGAAAGCAGTGAGCTGACCCTAAACATTGTAAAGGCAGTGAGCCTAGGCATAGAAGTGATCTAGCCCGAACATTGTAATCCACAGCTAGTGAAGTTTAGTGAAATTGGTACGCACGGCAACTTGTCGGCGTATGCTCCTTGGACGTAGCCCAGTGAGGGTGAACCAAGTAAAAATCTTTGTGTCTGCCTGCTAATTTGTCTGCATTGCATTTGAAGCATCATCATCAGATAAAGAAGAAAGTAAGTTATCATAACATACACACAAGTGAAAACAAAGTGACCCTTGTAACAAAGAGGTCAAGATCCAGTGGGGCAGGAAGAACTTTGAAAAAGAATATCCATACCCTGATTCACCCCCCCTCTCAGGGTATATAGGCCCCTATTAGTCCTAACACTTTCATTAGATTTTTTCTCATTAGATTTTATGATAATATTTTTAATGAGATGATATAAAAATGGTATTAGATTCAATCATATTGATTTTGATTATGTTTTTACATAGAGTTTATTCTGGTAAAGGTTAAAAAATATTTCATGGAATTTATGATATCCAAGTGGAGATGGTATAAGTTCATACTAAAGGTATATTTCATAAGAAAAAAAAGATGCATAATAGAAATCCAAAAATAGATGCAAACCACTGGAGGTGATTGCTAGAAGAAAAATAGGGGCAATAGGAAATCATATTTTTATTTATTATCTAAAATTAAATTAAAATGTATACAACATACCTTATTTATAGGGATACAAATGTACAAAAAAATAAATGAAGAAAAAACAAAATAGAAATAGAAATCCAAAAATTTGGTGTAATATGCGCCGCCCAAGACTTCAGCACCAAATGATTCAAGCTATAATCTTTGAATTTTTCCATCCTTCATCGCAGTAGTGAAGTTTGGTGCTGACCAAGAGGAAAACCAAGTTTATTTTTCCAACATCCCCCATTAAACTTATTTTCTTCACAAACCAGAAATTTTCATTGTATCCAGTTGGATGACCAATGGGTATAATGACTTCACGATAGCCAATGCCTTCCTTTTTCTTATTCTCATGGATTATAATTTTGATATCCATGATCTCATTGATTTGGGATTCTTCTACCTCATGATCCTCTTCTTGGATCAGATTATTATCCATAGAATCTTCTGCCTTGGTGTCTTAAAAATGTCCCCTTACTCCTGGGCTTAACCGGGACTCAGACGCACTAGAAGGAGATGTCATTGTTCTTCATTTGGAGAACCAACATAGATTTATGACATTTTAGAAAGCCTAAACCAATGGATGGTCTACTAGATAGAATGATGACAAAGGTCGCGAATTTTAGAAAGATGTCTGTATTGGATAGCCTCTCTAGTCTTCAATGGATTTAGGTGTATATGTTTGATTCAGCTTTGGGAGAAGAGACACAAAGAAGGAAGATGAAGGCAGGATCCTCCAGTTACCACGTCCATCATCGTTAATGTCCAAATAGAAGTCTAGGATACCATCAAAGAAATGGAATTTACTATCCAAGAAATCCATTTGTTCAGATTGTGCAGATTGCAATTATTTTTTCAGAATCATGGGCTTTTTTAAGAATTGAAGACCGATATTTTTTAAGAATTGAAAACCGATATTTTTTAATAATTGAAGATGATTTTTTTAATTGTGACTGGTATTATTTTTCATTAATGAATTAGAATTTTTCAGGAGATATGGATGTGGGGGTATGGTGTGAGAGGCTCAAAAAATTCCAAAGTTTTTTTTTGGGGATAGTATATGTATGGAGGCTTGATGGTGGGAGGAGAGGGGGGAGACAACCCCAAATAATGAGAAACGTGGGGAATAAATTTCAATAAACTTTTGATAAATAGAGAGTCAAATAAGAAAAATGGGAGTTATAAAAAAAATGGAAAACTCATTCCATGGAATATGGTGTAACAATGTTCAGCTTCTTATTCCCTCTCCACTACTAAGTGGGTATCTAGTCCCATATATCTCTCATATAAGAATTAGAATCACCTTAAAATTACTCTAATACCACTCAAGGTGTAATTATCAGCAACAAAAGTGGAATTAGATTACTGGAGGTGATCACAATTAAAAAATAATTTCAGCAAGAAAAAAAAATTATTCTATCAAATTAAATTAAAATACATACAACATACCAAAAAATAATAATTAGTCTAGGTCATTTTTTTATAATTATAGTGGAAAGGCAGAAAAATCCCTATCACCATTTAGTTAAGTGGAATCGTGGCAGGGCCTCTGCCGTCTTTTAGCAAAAATATTTTTTTTAATATACATGTTTGTATATTTAAAAATATATATGTTTGTATACTATGATATATATATCATATTTATTTATTTTTTTTATAATTATTTAATTATTATTTTAAAGTGAAAATGTTATGTTTTAAGTAATAAATTTTATGCATGTAAATTTTCTTTTACTTATTATATTTATGATTTTGTTTATTTTCAATTATGTTTTATATATTGAGTCACTTTCTCAAATATGTATTAGATTGTAATTATATTTTTTTATGCCATATACTTTCAAAGTTACCTACATGAAACATAATAATGTTTTATGTTGGTGTATTTGAAAGTCTATAACTTATAAAATATAAATAAAATCTAAATGATATTTAAAACACTTACTGAACATATAAAAACTAATTCAAAATAACAAGAATTTATTAAAAATAATTAATGAAAAGTAATTTTAGTGGGAAAATATATTGTTGTTTTAAACCATTACAATTGTATTTATAATATTTTTTTACATTACTTTAATTTTCAATTATTTATTATATTTATGAAATTATTTTTATTTTTAATAACTTTTTAGATGATTAAGAAATGTTTTAAGTTTTATTTATATTATTTTTATAATTTATAATTTATATTTTTTAAAAGATACCTACTTGAAATTTAATAATTTTTCCTATGTTTCAAATAGTTGACTTTGAAAGTTTATAAAATATGAACTGTAACTAAAATATAAATGAAAATTGAAATAGTGGAGAAACATGTAAAAATAGTTAATAGTAAAAAATAATTTCATCATTTTAATAGAAAAAAACTATATACATGAATGAGTATAGTCACTCTATATGGTGAGGTCTCATCCCACATGGTGGTGTGTGAATGGGATACACATATCGAGATCATCGACCTTTTTACTGGGGTGAAGTATGATGGCCTAGAGAGGGATGATCCTTGGGCACTACAACCTCAACTGTCGGATGCTCTACCTATGTCTCAATGGGAAGAGTTTTCAACTGGATTTTGTTTTGTGCACCCAATCCTTCTCTCACTAGCTGAGTATAAGGACTTGTCCTCATCGCCATGGGGAACCATACAGCCTATGAAGTCTCTGGTATTAAATCTGGAGGCATGGGAAATGAACCTTAATAAAAGATCAAATAATTTTTACCCAAAGAAAATTGTGGATATACTGCTAACATAGATAGATCCCATGCCTCTAAATGTGCATCCCCAATCATCTAGGACTGGACTGCTAGAGGGTTGACCTCTGCCTATAGAATAGGTGAGGCCTCACATGAATCATGGCGCGGTATACGTTATCATCATCATGGCTCCTCAGCATCAGCAGTTGTTGGATGAGGTTCTTGAGTAGGAACCTACACTCCCTAGGAAAGAACTTAATCTACCTTGGGTGGATGATTGATGATACTATCGTGAACCTCATTATAAGTTTTTATCATCCCCTGTGTTGCAGCATAGATCGCTACTAGGCTTGCAACCTCCTCCTCCTCTGGATCAGATATGTGGATAATATTTTGTATTTGAGTATTCTTTAAAGAGATTCAAAATGAATTATAAAATAGTAAAATAAAAAAATAATGTAAATTTATATATTTACCAAATATTGAAGCCATCTATTATGTAGAGTAAGATACAGTATAGGCTTTAGTCTATACCAATGTCTCATACTCAACCTATTGTGATAGATGGAACTGCGTCATAGGTACACCCTTGATATGAAGTGATGCTCGTCTACTAGAGAGGTCAAGATACTTGGTATGTCATCAGCACCAATCAACATCTTTCCTCCCTATCAGCTTCATATAATTAAGCTCTGATGACTATCTCGGTTGAAATGGAATGCATTGAACATAGCCAAATTGGTGCATGACTCTATTAGGCTGGTGTCACTCAATAATATGAAAGTAAATGAGAGGAGCTACATCTATAGAATCATGAATTTTAGCAGTGTATTATGCAAGAAATAGGTCCAATAAAGCCCAGTACGGCATCCCTATAATCTGAAATGACATGTGAGACTTTTCAAAAAAAATTGTTACTAAAAACCAAAAATGATGATATTATGAAATTGGTTAGTCAATGAAATAGTGTATATACTTACATTGATGGGTAGTAGAATGTCCAAAATGAGACAGTATGAACCCAAATGGTTTTTCAGATCACTGATGAAGTGGTGTTCCTGACTTCACCTATAAAACACAACATCGAAAGTGATAAATAATAAAAAAAATAACTCCTACTAGCATCAGAAACTAATATAGACAAGTTATCGTATCAACATCCATGCAAATAATCACACAACACATTTATAGGTATCTATTGACCAGAAATAATAGGGGAGAGAGGAGGGATTCACTCCCATTCCCACATTTAAATAAAGATGACACATTCCCCGAGATCCATGCAATCTGAGTGGCATGGCATGCATAATTCTATGTAAGTGTAATCCAAGCACATAGATCCTCAACTGTACCTCTTGGATTAATCAAAATCCTCCAATATCCCCAGATATATTATGTTCACATGTATACCAAAGTTATTAATGAATTTCACCTCCAATGAGCTGCCAAATATATACACGGGCATGACACATGATAGTTTGATTGCCAGCATCATCAGGTAACTCTGAAAAATGCATTTCTATCCACCTCATAGATATAGACCCACCATCTATAGTAGCATCAATAGCCAAAATGTTGATGCCTATAAATCTTTGTACAAGCTTAGTACAGTCTCCATGGGTGGGTCCAATAATTGCATCCTCTTAGATAGGAAGACTGAGCATAACCGCCACATCCTCAATGGTGATAGTCGTCTCTCCCTCAGGTAGGTAGAATGTGGGTGTCTCTGGTCTTTATATCTCAAGGAGGGAAGAAAGTAGGTGATGATCAATGAATATTAAATTGTATATAGTAATGTTGTAGAATCCAAAATGGTGTAGGTATGGTATAATGGCAGTTGGAAGCAACATTTAATGATAATGGTGTGCTCAACTCACCCTATTGAATCTCATCTGAGGCTAGTTTTTTTCTATCAACAAAGTACTTCTTGTAATGATAAAATGTCTCCTAAACTAGGGTAATTATAGGTTACTTGATAATTCCCTTGAAGACACCATTGATGCACTTCACAATGTTTGTGGTCATGTGTCCATACCTATGCCCCCCTCATATACCAATGTCTATTTTTCTTTTGAAATATGTATCATATAATCATACACTACTTGATTAGTCTTGCAGATTTCATTGAAATGTTCTTCAACCCTTCATTTATTTGAATCATATGCTATAAAAAAGTGATCATATTTCACATAAATTAATTTTATCCTTATGGTGAAATAGTAAAAAATAATTAATACATTGCATATCAAGCCTTATGATTTCCTTATTAATAGGTTCATTATGGAATTTTTTTTCACACATTTCTAGCAATGTGTCTAATATAGTAATGATGATGTGATTTTGTGGGTCTCCATGTATCAGGATTTTCAGTGATTTCCACATTGATTTCCCAATACTGATCAAATATCAAACAGACACCCTAAATTTAGTTGAAATTGTTACTGATACATACCAAAAATAAACTCAATGATTCATAGTTTTACTTCTATACAATGGTAAATGTAAGAGGAAGAGGTGAATAGTTTCCATCTTATATTTCCACAATCAATAATACACCCTTGTATTTTCTATATTGAAATGTACCATCAATCTGTATGAACTGTTTTCTTAAATGAAATGTGGAAATATAGGGCAAGAATGCCTAAAAAACTGATGAAATTGAACACTATATTGATCAAGTCAGTTATCTTGATAAAAATGTTCATTCATATAAATATGTAAGACAACTTGGTCATTATGTATCAGTATGGATAATAATTTTAGCAACACCTAATACGATTCATCCCAATCACCACGGACCTTCATAATTTTCTTATATTTCACCATCCATGCCTTATTATAAGAAATATTATAACCAAAATTTTGATGTATACTCTCTTAAACAAGGGATACAGGAACATCTTGTTAGGCCCTAATCATCTCAAAGATAATAGATGACACAAATTATGCATCTAATGAAGTATGATATTTTGTCAGGTTTGTCTGAACGCAAGTATGATCTGACTCAATCTTCAAAATTCTCCAACCTCTAAATGAAATGTCAGGAATCGCCCTTAAGAAGAATCTACAATCATCCCCATATTTATCACACCATATTATATATTTTTTATTTCATGATTTCTGAACTAAATAAATACAGTATATCTCAATATAAAATCTTTTTAGTATGATTTTCAATGCATATTTACTTATAAAATTTCTTCTAACATATAATGTTTTATCCATCTCACTAAACCTATGCACTAAAAATCCAGGAAACTCAGTTTTAGGTGTGATAACATTGCAGTCAAATTTAGGAAAACATGACATTTCTTTCGACCAAGATTTAAAGAGTCGTGGATTATTTATTGTGGGTTGAATATATTTTACAACTTCTACATTTCTAGAAACTTCCTCCCCAACTTCTGCTACTCCCTCCTCATCAGAATTGTTGTCTCCATATGTTCCATCATTAAAAAAATAATCACTAGAAGTCAAATTTACATGTATAACTAGGATATCATCTAGGTTTTCCTCTTACACTTCATAGGGAGGAGCCTTAATTTCTTGGGATGGACCTTCTTAAACCACTCTTGTAAGTATACATCATTTTACAATTGGACATTTTTGTTGTACAGTAGAAAACTAAACATATAACTCCATCATGGAACCATCTGAATGCTGGGAAAATGAATTTATTGCTTGGACTCATTGCTCATCAACAACCAATGGACAATATAGATGTCATAGTGTAATCGAGAATTAAAAATTTCTACATCTAATAAACAGCATCTCTTGATTAGGTCATAGTTGTAAGAAACCATGAATTCTATCGTGAAGTTCACTTAGGGTTACAAAATCATATTTCCTAACCATTATTGTTGTTTGTGTGGTATACTAATCTCTCTACTCAGTTTGAATAACCTCCCCATAATAGTAGACATAAGCAAACATGACTCTCTACAAAAAAAATGTTTTTTGATAAAGATTCTTATAGTGTAATAATATTGACAATGAGGGTTTCCATATAATCTTTATGATACTAAAATTTTATAATTTCATTTTATATCCTAAAATATTATACTAATGTTTCATTATATAATATTTTATTATAAAATAAGTCACAGAATATTTTGGAAACTGAGGTAAAAAGAGTAAAAAACATAAAATCGGTTTATTTATCCATGATAAAATTATAATTATGACCATATAAAGTGAAATGGACAAGAACAAACTCATTAAGATCCTATCTTTTTATAGATATGTTCCTCTTTAAGACTTTGGTTAAACTTATCTAAGTTTTGTTAAACCATTTTAACCTTGGTAAATGAGCCATGTTCTTGGATTAAAGAGTTGTTTCAAAGGTGTTTGGGGACTCAAAGAAAATGAGTTGCTAGAAGGTTATAGGTGGATTATAGTTTTGGGCTTACTACAGATCCACCAGCTAGTCGATGGGGGTTTTAGCCATATAGTTGAACATGAAAATGCTACCAACTAGTCATTGGTGCCCTCCCTCCTGTCAGTGGCATCAGTATAGATCATATTAAGAAGGGGGGAAATTATATTCCCCCCTATAAACCACTTTTAAACCCCTAATCACACCTAATTCAACCTTAATTTTTGTTTTGTGAATTGGGAAGGTTCTCCAAGGATCATTTGGCTTCTCTAACACCTCTCATTGATCTCTTGAGACATTATTCAATTTAGACAACTTGAAAAAGTGAGTTATTCTTAAATTTGAGGTATTCCTCTTGTCTTCCTCTTTGATCCTCTTTTTTTCCTTGATGGGGTGTTTCAATCATTGTCCACAGGGGATTGTGGTGTTGCATGTTGATCTGATGCTCGATATTGGTTTCTTTCTTGTTCGTTTCTTGAGGTGGATAGTCTAAAACAACTCCCTGAAGTCTATTTTGTTTCTCTAGTATGTTAAACCTATGCTATAACGTTATAACACCATGTGTGTGACCTTTCTTAATTGGAATTGTTGAATTATTTATTCCTAGAACTCCCATGGATCTCATTGGGTCTATTTTAATTGAGACCGGGACTTGCGGCCACCCGATAGGTGTGCCAACCCTTGACCTTAGGTTGTAACTTTGATTGATTGAACCTAGATCCCTATGTTGAATTGAGAATTTATTATGGAATGAATTAAAAATGAATCAACTTAGTATGTGAAATGATGTAATCAACATAATAAAGAATCACTTGGATTGAAAGTGGTTGATTGAAATGAAAGTGGAATTAGAATAATGGAATGATGAAATACAGATATAATCACAATTGAAATAGTAATTGGCATAAATGTAATGTAAAATGGAATTGGTACAATTATTATAGTAATCGGTAACTTAGAATATAAATGGTATTTAGATTTTATTTATCACTTTGGCATGAAATGGTAAATGGAAACTAAACATGATTGATCTTTAATTAATCAATATGGAATAATGTAATCAATGTCATAATAATTGGTAATTTGGATAAATTGACCAACATGGCATATGTTAACATGTTTGGCATGTATTGTAATTGAAATTATTTGGGTCTTGTTTCTCTTGTTTTTGAATTAATAAATCAGATCTATCATGGGAATTCACATAGAGTCTGATGTCCTCTCACCACATAAGTGGCCCTATCAGGGGAATTCACACTAGGTTTCAGTGATACTTTCACCCTTGGGATATTCTTGTTCCCTAGGAACATGTAAGTGGATCTAAAATGGGAATTCGTATAAATTCCAATATTACATGGTTAATTTTTTTCCTGAGCATGGTCTAGTGCCTATGAAACACAAAAGTGGATATAGCATGAGAATTTTCATAGAAACCCCTATCGCTTGGTTACTTGATGGATGAGGTAGAGATACTTGGTTACTTATTTTCCTGAGGGTGAGATACACTTGTTTGATATACGATATGGGTGATTCATCTTAGGAAGAAGAATTCACCAATAGATAGAGATATATGGCATCGTACTGAACAACATTTAGTTGAACTCGAGTGTCAACTCGGTGCTCTAGGGTTGGTAGGTTTATTTGATGTTCTGTATTAATTTATGAATTAATGCCTCTTTTATTGTACTATTGCATGCACTATATATTCAGACTAGATTTTTAAACACTATGGGTGTCAGTCTATGAATCTTTACTCAAACCTTATTCATATCACCGTTTGGTACCCAAAAGGCTTCATGGATGAAGGTATAGAAAAGGTCAATGGGTCTATGCTTGATTGATTGATTTTTGGATGGGATTGGAGCATGAATATGGGACTGAGCATGGGGATTGGGACTGGGTTTTATAGTCTTTATTATGGATTCTATTTTTGTTTTTTACTTGTATGACTCTCAACATGACATTTATTTTGACATAGACTATGGAATGAAATGATTTATTATTATTATTTGGATTTTTTTTATTCTTCTGCTATCTACTCGAGTATCATTTCTTGTTTGATTTATATTATCTATATTGTGATTGCTACTCTGTTCTAAATGGTATAGTCTCCCCACAATATTTCTTATACTCTCGATGTTATTAGATAACCTTTTTCATATGGGGAGGCTCGCTTGAGGTCACGTAGAGACCTTTCTTGGTCGCATGATAGAGAAATAGGTAGAGGATGTTACATAATCAATTAATATCAAGATGGTTATTTATTTTTAGAGGTTGTGTTGTTTCTTAGGCAAGCATGAAACAAACATATTTTTTAGATTAGATCATGGAGTCTGAATGTATTACCTCAATGACATGTGGAAAATAAAGTTAATATAAATAAGAATTTATTATTAGACATTAAATTGTGATATAGTATAATTACTTATATTTATATCAATTGTAATGGTGAAGATAAGATTATACTTTCATATAGAAAGTAAAGACTTGATGTAATATTTTGAGACCTGGTTATGTGAGACAATTATTACAAGATGGTATCATAACAATTGTTTATGTGGGATCATGTAAAAACCTTGCAGACCTATTTATAGAATCTCTACTAAGAGATATTATACGAATGAATAATAATGGGATGGGGTCAAAACCCTTAGAATAAATCATTTATTAATGGAAACACAACCCTTTAATTTGGTAGATCCTAATTAAAGTATTTAATGAATAAAAAATTTTACTAAAATGATTGTTGATGTTGGCTATTATAACCTCGATTACTTGGTGTCAATATTGTTTGTTAGGATTATAAGTTGTGTTATAAACTCTTAATGAAAGATTAATACTCAATTATTTGTGTGCTATAATAATAAAAACACACTGTAATATTTCACCTATATGAACTTAAAATTGGCACCACATATTATAAGAACTATTGGGTTTACTCCTTAAATATTTCATGAAAGTGATATAAGCACATGACCATAAAAGCAATATAAAATGAGATAATGGATGGATGAATCATTGTATGCATGATATCTTTAGTTTATTATATAGTTTAAAAAAATCAATGTTTCGATAACTTATAAATCTGATAATACTTTACAACATTGATACTAAGTAAATGGTTAAATTTAAATATGCCTTTATTGTATATAATGATTTCAATTGTGATATGGAGAGTTATTGTTTAATGAATAAAATTGGGGGTAGTCATAGATTTTATTTTATTCTTTAAATAAAAAAATAAAGTGTTCACACATGAGCTTCCCACTTTGATTGATGGAGGGGGAAATTTTGTGAGGAAACTTTAGTTTTTTGGGAATCTCATATTGAAAATGGGGATGATATTCCTAAGGTCTCTCCCTTATAAATAGGGACTTTGAAAATTTTTATTTTTATAAATACACACACACATATATATTTGAAAATTTCTTTTAAAAGTATTATATATATATATATTAGTAAAAATTTTATATATACACACATACTTAAAAACAAAAAATAATAAAAAAATTTAAAACCAATTAGTATTGATATTAGTCACGATGCATGGAATTTTTTGTTTAAACTCCAAATGGTGCCCTCTTTTCAAAATGTTATAATGTTTTGATTGAAATAAGTGTATTTTGATCAAAATAATGGGACTAAAATGGTGTGAATTTCATTGATTATGATCAATAATTGGGATATTTGAATCATTAAGTTTAATTTGAATATCCAAAATTCTCCACATAATTATTTTAGCATCACTATGGAGCGAATTTTGAAAATTGGTGTTTGTTACTACCTACGTCCTTGTTAACTCCTCAAGGGAGATTTCCACCATGAATCCTACACCAATAAGTGGGGGTGGATCAAACCCTTTTGGACATTAAACTTTATTCACCCATTACGACTTCCTCATCTTGATCATCTTCTATCATTATGCCCTAAAATTATCAATAATAATTCACAAGCATCAAAAAAAAATTTATCACTGCTACACATATAGCCTTTAACAGTACACAAAATGCCTTTTAATAGTGCTAAAAAAACATTGTTAATCATGGCATTGATAAAGGTCCCCCCCTTTATTAGTGTTGTTTTAGCTTGGATAAAGGACCCCCTTATCAGTGCTTTAAATAGCACTGGTAAAGGGGGGATTTATTAGCACTCGAAATAGCATTGATAAAGGCCTAGTTGGATGCAATGTGTTTTTAATATAATAGCACACCCAATAGAAACCTAAAGGTATATACAAAACACCCAAAAAATGATATATATATTTAATTGACATCATGAATACAAAAAATATCCACCCATGGTATATACAAAAAACACTGCTATATACATTTCAAACAATGTTTTATATAATTACATTTACAATTATCCAACAAACACTTAAAAACATTAATGTTTCATCTTTTTACATCCATGATATCCTCTCAAAAATGTCCACCCATGGTATCAGTTTCCAAAAAAATCATCCCAACTCAATAAAAATATTCCACCTATATAAGAAAATAAATATTATATTAGTAATACTATAAAGAAATAAATTAAACATTGATATGAAAGAATACATTAATAAAATTTCAATTTTTAATTAATAAAAAGAAAACATTTGGATTTATACTAGTCACATTGTGCACCATATTAATGGGGTATTGATTCCTACGCATCAAAAATTAGTTAAGGATCATTGTCCTAAAATATCAAAACAATCCAAATGCGTTTTCTTGGTTTTGAGTATGTCAGTTGTTCTTTTACTAAAATTAATATCAAATTTAAATAATGACACATTTGGATTTATACTGGTTACACCATGCATTGGATTGAGGTGAGGCTGATTCCTACCTATCAAAAATTACTCATGGATCATTTCCCTAAAGTATCAAAACAATATGAATGTGTTTTTTGGTTTTCAGTATGTCAGTTTTATTTTTTACTAAAATTACATTTCAAACTAGAAACATGTATTTTCATTCATAATGGTTGTGTCATGCATCGTATTAACATGAGACTACTTCATACATGTCAAAAATTACTTATTAATCATTTTCCTAAATTATGAAATCAATCGGAGTATGTTTTCTTGGTTTTTAGTGAGTGACACATTTTGAGCTAAAATGTCAATTTTAAACTGAAAACGGACACTTTTAGTCATACCAGTCAGACCATGAATTGTATTAAGGTGTGGTTGATTCCTACACATCAAAAATTATTTATGGATCATTTTACTAAAATATCAAAATAATCTGAATGTGTTTTCTCAGTTTTCAGTATGTCACTTTTTCTTTTTACTTAAATTAATGTCATTTTTAAATAAAAAGACACATTTAGAGTTATACCGGTCACACCATGCATTTTATTGAGGTAGGGTTGATTCCTAAAAATCAAAAACTACTCATGGATATTTTTCCTAAATTATGAAAAATAATACAAATGTGCTTTTTTGGTTTTCATTATGTCACTTTTTCTTTTTACTAAAATTAATGTCGATTTTAAATAAAAAGAGACACTTTGAGTTATACCGGCTACACCGTGTATCATATTGAGGTTTGTTTGACTTCTATATATCACAAATGACTTATAGATAATTTTAATAAAGTATCAAAACAATCTAAATGTGTTTTCTTATTTTTTAGTATGTCAATTGTGTTTTTTTACTAAAATGTCATTTCAAACTGGAAAGATGCATTTTGAGTCGTACCAGTCACATAATGAATCGGTTTGATGTGAGACTTCTTCATACACATCACAAAGGACTTATGAATCACTTTCCTAAATTTTGAATATAATCATAGTGTGTTTTCTTGGTTTTCAGTGAATGGAATGTTTTGAGCTAAAATGTCAATTTTAAACTAATAATGGACACTTTTAGTCACACCAATCACACTGTGCATCGAATTGAGGTTTGGTTGATTACTATAGATAAAAAATTAATGATGGATTATTTTCCTTAAGTATCAAAATAATCCAAATTTTTTTTCTTGGTTTTCAGTATTTCACTTGTTCTTTTTACTTAAATTAATGTTAATTTTAAATAAAAAGATGCATTTGGAGTTATACCGGTCACACCTTGCGTTGTATTGATGTGGGGTTGATTCCTATACATTAAAAATTATTCATGGATCATTTAAGTAAATTATCACAACAACATGAATGTGTCTTCTTAGTTTTCAGTATGTCACTTTTTCTTTTTACTAAAATTAATGTCAATTTTAAATAAAAAGAGACACTTTGAGTTATATCATCCACACCGTACATCATATTAAGGAGAGGATGATTCGTACACATAAAAAATGACTTATATATTGTTTTCATAAATTATTAAAACAATCCAAACACAATTTATTAGTTATCAGTATGCTAGTTTTTGTTTTTACTAAGTTGTTATTTCAAACTGGAAACACGTATTTTGAGTCATATCGGTCGCATCATGAATCAGTTTGATGTGAGACTACTTTATACCCATAAAAAATGACTTATGAATCACTTTCCTAAATTATAAAGACAATCGAATGTTGTTTTCTTGGTTTTCAATGAGTGACATGTTTTGAGCTAAAATGTCAATTTTAAACTAATAACATACAATTTTAGTCATACCGGTCACACCGTGAGTTGAATTGAGGTGTGGTTGATTTCTACACATCACAAATGACTCATGAATTTTTTTTCTAAAGTATCAAAATAATATAAATATGTTTTATCAGTTTTTGGTATGTCACTTGTTATTTTCAATTAAATTAATGTCAATTTTAAATAAAAGGACACATTTGGAGTTATACTAGTCACATCGTGCATCGTATTGAGGTGGGGTTGATTCCTACACATCAAAAATGACTTATGGATCATTTTCCTAAATTATAAAAACAATATGAATGTATTTTCTTAGTTTTCAGTATGTCACTTGTTCTTTTTAATAAAAATAATGTCAATTTTAAATAAAAATATACGCTTTGAGTCATACCAGTCACATCATGCATCATATTAAGATGGGGTTTACTCATACACATCTCAAATGACTTATAGATCATTCTCTTAAAGTATCAAAATATCTAAATATGTTTTCTTAGTTTTAAGTAGGTCAATTTCTCTTATACCAACTATATTAACCCAGACATTTCATACATAGATATCACATATTATTATATTAATATTTATTACATAACATAATTATTTATGCCAGAATATTTTAGTTCTAGTGCTTTTGGAAATATGGAAACATAAAGAAATAGTTCATAAGAGTCTCTCATTAAGTTATTATTTACTAGAAACCTTCTTAGACATATCATTTCTAAAATTGTTATTCATAACCTAAGGATATAAAACATAATAAAGGGTGATCATAGATGCTTAATAAGTGTAAAAAAGGGAGATATCAATGATTATATAAGGATAACATGAGCATAAAATGTTATAAGGTGATATTAACATTAGAAATTCACACCCTGCATATCATAAATCATAATCATGAGTCATAGATTAAATCATGGTAGTTCATAATACATGAATCTTAAAGGATCAAATAATATTATAAACTAAAAGCATACACTTTGAGTCATATCGATCACATTGTGTATCAGATTGAGGTGTGGCTGATTGATCTATGGTTGATTACTACACTGTTCAGAAAATTGTTCATGATAGATCTTTTGGGAAGTCATACTTTGCATTCAACTACTAAGAAATACCTTGGTATATGCATCCTTATGATACACTTCATTAGGACTGCTAAAAAATGATTTCAATGTCTCAATGAAAGGTCCATCCTCATTTGAATTTTCATCTGACCCTTCAGTGGTTTTGTTCAAAAATAGAACAACTGACCACTTTCAGTTTGCAGGATTTGGAACATACTGCATGTGATGCCGTTTTAAATGGTTCGTCTTTGTACCCTTCCTTACTGAAATCAACTTTCATGAATCCCAATTTATCTATTTTAATAGCGCTCCTATTATCAATCCACTTTCATTGAAAAATAATCACTTAGAATGTTGTATAATCCAACTCCCATATTTTTTTGATGATGTCAAAGTATGACATATTTTCGTAAATTGGATTTTTATCCTTAGTACCAGAAACATGAATCACTTCAGCCATAAGTGTAACTCCACTATTTTTCATGGTACTGTCTTCATCATGTTCATTTTTATATAACGTATAAACATTAATTACATAACCATTTTAAGATAATACATACACATTTGGTCCTAAGACTAACCATTGAAGTCATTATAAAATTGAATCTTGATTTTCATCTAACTCCTTAAAAATATGGTCTCAAAACCATTTGATAAACTATTGATTATGTGAATTTTATATCCATATTTCAACCCTTGATGGATTCAAATGCCTAATAATTTCTTTGTGGGTTTCAACATATGGGGAAACCTCTAAACTGTTATGAAAAACATAAAGGTTGGTTTTCTCCAGATTTGTAATATTGATTGTGACAACATCTCTTCCAAAAATTCCTTCATCTTCAAGCCACCTAATGTGATGAGATTTCAGTAGACCACTACTTTCCACAAGAGATAGGTATTTGGTACATAATTCAATAGCTTGCTCAATAATATATCACTCCGCAATACAACCCTTTGGATGACTTTGATTTTTGACATACCCTTTCAAAATCTTCATATATCATTTAATGGGGTACATCCATCTATAGTGTACATGACCACATAGTCTAATCTCTCTCACCAATTGAACCATCAAATAAAACATTATATCAAATAATTTTAGTGGGAATAACATTTCTAGTTCACATAATATGACATCAATTTCTTTTTCTATAGTAGGTAATTTAACTAGGTCTGTGACTTTGTTTCATATAGATTTGAAGAAGAAATAGATCTTGGTTAATGTGTGATGGAAATTCTTGGCAAAATGCAATGTGAATCTATAGAAATTAGATATTTCATCAAAACATAGAAATCATGTGATTTCAGACCCTTTAACTTTAAATTGGCCATTGACACGATGTTCTTGATATTTGATGAATACCCCTATGGAACCTTTACATTATTCAAGAAGTTGTAAAACTAATATCTCTCTTGCCTAGAAAAAGTGTAAACAGCTGGAGGAAAAAAAGTTTATTTTCACCTTTCACTGGCACCAACTCTTCTCATGTTCCCATGTCAACCATGTCCAACCTAGCCTTAATTTAATCCTTTGTTTTGATAGATACATTTAGCAATGTGTCGATGACACTATCACATACATTTTTCTCAACATGTATAACATTAAGAAAATTTATAACATACAAAAAATTCCAATATTGTAATTCAAAAAAAATGATTACTTTTTCCAACTGGTTTTCATAAGGTTTTCAAAAATGGTTAACCAAAAATAGTGTCCACATATTTTACTTTCTCAAATATTTGATCACTTGTTAGTGGATATGGTGTTGTATGTTCTTCTGAACTTCCATCAAATGGTGTCATCCAAGATCAATACTTATGTCATCAGGGTAGAAATATACGATGTCCTAGAAACATGGTTTTCGATGAATGTTTCAACCTAATTTATTGTGTACCTTGTTTACAAATGGTACACCATTGAGTTCCTTTAATTTTATATCCTAAAAAATTTCTATAAGAAGGAAAGTTATTTATCATCCCTTAAAACATGGCTCTCAATGTGAAATCTTCATTTCTGTAAGCATCATACAACATAACACCTGAATCCCACAATAATTTCAAATACTCAATAAATTGAGCCAAATAAACATCAATATCATTACCTAATTTTTTTGGTCTTGATATAAGTATAGATAACATGATTTATTTTCATTTCATGCATAACCATATTGGTAATTTATAATTTACCAACATAAATGACCATGTACTGTGAGTGCTGCTTTGAAAACCAAAAGGATTCACTCCATCTATAGATAATGCAAGATGAAGGTTTTTTGGCTCATTTCCAAATTTAGGATACTCATGATCAATTCTATTTTACTAAGGAGATTCTATTTGGTGGCATAGTTTCCCATATTTAATTCTTATGTCAACGTTCCATGTCAATTTTCCTATAGTCTCCTCACTCCCATATAGGCTCTTAAACCTTAGAATGATTGGAAAGTACCATATAAATTTCATTGGACTAGATTAATATTTCTTGTATCGAGAAGAACCAAACTTTGGGAATTTTTAAGTGATTTTTGGTCCTTACAAAATAATATACAGTTATTTGGGAAGGCGTGTATTCTTTCAGAGATCATACCCATCGAGTGTAGAATTTTTTTGGTGTCATATGTTTGGATTGGGAGCTCATTATCTTCTAGGATAATGTCATTCAAGAGAGAAATTAGTTCCGTAAAACTAGTGTCACTCTATTCATTGTCTTCTTTCAAATTATACAATATCATTATAGCTGAAAATGTTATATATTTAGTGCAACCAACATACAATGGTGTCTTTGAAAAACTCTTTAACTTCTCAAACAATTTTGGGCAATCAAAAAGTTCATCTTTAACTTTCCTTGTTATTTCTTATATATGATCTTCATCATCATTCACATCTATAATCACATCCTCGATACAGTATTCTTTTTTGTACACACTTGTAATCATATCATATGATTCATAAAACACAATGTTATCTTGTCCACTAGCTACATTCTCCTTTTCCCCATGTTTATTCCAACAGTTATAACTTTGATCTATTTCATGATAGATAAATTGTTCTTCTAACTCCTATGGACTAATTAGTCTTGAATAAAAATAGTGTAAACATGGATAAAGGTTTGGAGAAGGTTCATATGCATGATCTTTTGCAAACTTGATGAACTCTTTCACTCCATCTTCATACTCTTTTGTCAGGCGATTGGAATACATCCATTATTTATTCATATACATCTTATTTGATTCAGTAATATTAATATTTTACTAAATAAATACAAAAAAATGTTGATATAAAAATTAACCAAGGCTAAAAAAATGGTTTTAAATATAGACCATAAGGGTTAACTAGCCACTTTAAAAATAAAGCAACATTTTCCAACATTTTTAACACTTTCAAATCACCCAAACTCTTGGTTTGAAATCCAATTAACATAAGAATAATTTTTAAAACATCAAGTCGGTGATTACCACTTATTATTCTTGGTTAGCACTCTTCTACAATGAGTCTTTATATCATATAAAGTTCAAATTCAAAACCCCATTTAATGGATAATCCATTTTGAAATAGAGTTATAGCTCTACTAAACCACTGAGATATCAAAAAAACTAATTAACAACCTTCTAGTGCTCCTTCCCTAGATTCACTGTTAATCTTTTAACTAAAACAACCTCATAAATGATATCAAGTCTTATACACACCATGATTTACATCAGACATGCTATAACTAATTCATATATAACCTTTTCTATTAACTTTAACTTGTCATCTATTTTAGGTGACTCCTCCTTTGAATATTTTAAATGTCCAAATAAGGGATTTATCATAGGTTTTAACTCGCTCATTTTGAATATTTTCAACACCTTCTGGGTATACTTCAACTAATTCAGGAAAAAAGTTATAAATTTTAAGTCACTTTAAATATTTATCCCCAATATCCACTTTCTAGAACCAAGGTCCTTCAGTTGGGATCTTATAGATAAATCAATATTTAGCTCTTTCAGTCTTTCCTTCATCAGTCCAACTAAGAGAAATTCATAGACATAAAGAAGTAAAATGAAAAAAAATACCATCATAATACACCTTCATATGGTAGAAATTATTTACATTACACTGCATGAACATTAATTCTACCATGAAAGAATTGAAATTCTATTTACACTATCTTGGTGCCTACTTAATCCCACTAAAACTCCATTTGATACTGGAACTGAACCTTCTATTCCATTTATCATGAAACCTTGTAGTTGATCTATATAGATTTCTTCCTCTGAATTTCTGTGAAGGGATATAATCATGACATCCATTTATTCTAGAAATAAACCTTTAATGGAAACCAAGCTGATAACTATCTGAGTTATTATATGCTTTATATTAAGAGATAAAATCTAACTAAAATCTAATTATTCTAATTATTTAAATACATTTACAACTAGATACACCTTGCATTATTTCTTGTCATCCACTTTCTCCTTTAGATGATAAATATAATTTTTTATATAGATCCCTATTTCCTATTTCCAATTATATTATCTATGATATATAAAAATCATAGAGGGAATTCAATTATTCCTTCATTTTGTACTCACACTACAATGAGGCTAACAGTCAGCCTATGTTGAATCCTAAATGAATAGAAAATCCACCCGACTTACTCATACATGCCTCATTAGGGAAACTCTTATAGACTAAGAAAACCATAAAACTAGGGGAAACTATCTAATATGTGAGCTAACTAGTGTGGTATAAATCTTGACCTATTTTTTAATTCCTAGGGTTCCTATGTATCCAAACAAGTGGACGTTAGAAACAAGAAGCCAATGATCATCACATGAATAAATATAATATAAGTGGTGAATCACATCTCAACTCTAACACCCTGATAAGAAATATACCATTTTCACAAACATGAATAATCATGAATCATTTCATATTAACAATCAATCACACCCCTCTGAGGGAAAATACCTAAATAAACATATCAAACAAGGGGGCCAATTTTGAGGGTTTGACAAAAATCAATTTAAATTTCTTTTTAGAAGTGAAAAATGATCTTTAGAAATATATCTTGGGATACCAAATTATAAGATTGAGATTTAAATATATATTTCTTTAAAATGTACTTTAAAATAAATTTTAGAAATGAAAACCTCCCATGTAAATCATTTCAAACACAAAAACCACTTTGAAATCAAGAATCTTCCCCATTGAAGGGTCATTCAAAAACCAAACCTCACTTTAATTTTTTAAAACAACTTCCAAATAAACTCACACTGGTTTCAAACAACCCTTTAAAATTCTATATTCATTTTAAAAAATCCTATGGAATTTACATATTTACTTGGTATTCTAAAACAAACAATTTTAATATTTAAAACATAAAACCATAGATAACCATATGTTCCAAGTGATAAATTCCATGAAAAACATTTAAAACTCATCAAGGGCACAATATATAGTTATAATTTTATAGGAAATGATTTTAAATAAACTCAAACATCCAATACATGTCAAAAAAATGGATTACATAGAAACATAATGAATAGGAACTAATCTCTTATAACATGAGGATCCCAAACAATGGTGAGGATGATGTCCATCCATACAATGGCCTGAAGGCCTTCATTTTTTTATTGATTTTGATAATCCACCTTTCAAGGGGTGAGGTGGAACCCTTACAATGCCCGTAGGTGTAAGTATTATATGGCTTGTAGGCCTTAGAGGAATTCATTGCCCGTAGGCTTTAAACATTACATACAACCCAGACTAACTACTTGGAATTGTTCCTCCCCAGCATATTTATCGTGAAATCAGCTCTCCACCTTCGCATGGATGTTCGGCTAGGCTATCCCATGCATGCATTGGCTTGTCCTGATGGTAGGTGTCATACCCTCTCATTCTTGCAATCCATGTAGCTTCTTCTATGGTGAAAGCTCCTTGCTCATCCTCCGATAGAGCTTGTTCCTTATAGGTTGTCTCATTTGCATCTGCACTTAAGGTGGCCCGAAGGCCTTGAGGTGGATCGAAGGCCTTACTAGCCTGAAGGCTTGGGTGGCCTGAAGATATTAAAGGACTCGGGTACCAAATCGGTGGCCCGAAGGCCCAAACGGGGGAAAATTACCGACTGCTATAGTGCCAAATAGTGCCTGCTACAGTACCTGCTGCAGTACTACACAACCCCTGCTACAGTACCTGCTATAGAGCCATAAATTGTGCCTCCACCTAGATTTGATCTCAGGTCTCCGAGATGCACTTAAGAGTCCTCACCAACTAGGCTGAGGCTCTTGTGCGAGGATGATGTCTATAATCCCTAGACATCAAAATCCACAAGAAAGGGGGGATACCTTAACTTGGAGGGGTTCAGCGACAGTGGTAGGGTTCGATAGCAATGGAGCGGTCAACAGTGGCAGCGGTAGTAGGGGAAGGGTTCGACGGTGAAGGTGGGGTTTGTGGCGACAGAGGAGGGCTTCAATGATGATAGTGGGTTTATGGCGAAGAGGGGTTCACGGCGGAGGTGGGGTTCAAAGAGGTGGTGGGGTTCATGGCGGCAGAGGAGGGGTCGGTGGTGATAGAGGAGGGGTCGGGGCAGAGAAGGGGTCAACCGCAAAGGAGGGGTCAGTGGTGATAGGGGTCGACTTCCGCAAGAGCTTGAGGCGTGCGAGAGAAGAAGTCAACTGTTAGGGTTCATTTATAAAATTGGGTAAAGCTTTTATCAGTGTTAGTTAAAAAGTGTCGATAGAGGTCTATTTTATCAACGCTAAAATAGAAAGTGCTGATAAAACGTGCATTCATCAACGGCTTTTTAGTACTGATAAAAGGAGTCTTTATCAGCACTCAAATTATAGCGTTGATAAAGACATAATTTATCAGCGCTGATAAAGGCGTATCTTTATCAGTTTTAAAAAACACTGATAAAGTTATAATGATAATAATTTATTTATATTAATATATATATTTATAAAATTATATTTATAAAATTATATATATATATATATATGTATATATATATATATAATTATTTATAATTATAACTATAAATAAATATTTATTTATTAATATTTATATATATAATAAATATATTTATAAAATTATAAATATTATAAATATATTTATTTAATTGTATATATTTTTAACATTATAACTATAATGAATATATTTATTATAATTTTATAATTATTTAATTATGTATATTTATTTATTTATTTATAATTATAAGTATAAATAAATATATATTTATTTATAATTAAAAAATATATAATAAATATATAGTTATTTATAGTTATAATTATAAATATATATATATATATGTATATATACAATTATAAAATTATAACAAATATATTTCTTGTAAATATAATTTTATTAATATATATAATTAATATATTTATTATAATTTTATAATTATTTAAATATATATATATATATTTATTTATAATTATAATTATAAATATTTGTATTTATTTATAAATATGTTTATTTAATTATATATGTTTATAAAATTAGAAGAATAATAAACATATTTTTATGATTTTATAATTATTTAAATAAATTTATATTTATTTATAATTATAACTATAAATAAATATTTATTTATTTATAGTTATAATTTTAAATAAATATAAATTTATTTAAATAATTGTAAAATTATAAAAAAATATCTTTATTATATTTATAATTTTATAAATATATATAATTAATATATTTATTATAATTTTATAATTATTTAAATATTTCTATATTTATTTAGAATTATAATTATAAATATTTGTATATATTTATAAATATTTGTATATATTTATAAATATATATTTTTAATTATATATATTTATAACTTTATAAGTATAATAAATATATTTATTATAATTTTATAATTATTTACATATATATATATTTATAATTATAACTATAAGTAAATATTTTTATAAATATTTTTATATAATTATAAATATATTTATAATTATTTATTTATAAAATTATAATATATGTATCTATTGTAATTTTATAATTATTTAAATAAATATATATATAGTTATAATTATAATTATAAATAAATATATTTATTATTTAAATATATTTATTGTAATTTTATAAGTATTTATGAGAATAGATTCACGATTGTGGGTCTATGGGCCATGGTATTTGTGTTTGTTTACTTTTCCTTTTTCAATAAGAATTTGCGGGATCATGGATTTGGGTTACCAAATCCAGGATCAACCTGCCTTTGTATATAGAAAATAAAAAATGAGCCATCACATATGGACAACATGAATAATAATAAATATGTAATGTATAAATAAACATTAATTCATTATGAATACATAACATATGCACGTCAATTAAACTCATGCGTCAATATATTTATTGACCAAAATTATTAGAAACATATATTGATTTAAATATATATATATAGTTATTTATAATTATAATTATAATTATATATATTTAAAAAGTATTTATAAATAATTATAAATATATAATTATAAATATAATAAACATATTTATTATTTAATAAAATTTATTATAATCTTATAATTATTTAAATATTTTTTTATAATCTTATAAATATTTTTTTAAACGTTATATATATTTTTTAATTATTAAAAAGTATATATTAATTATAAACATGCATTTTTTTAATGTGTATAAATAAACATTATTTTTTAATATAAATATAATAATTTTATATAAATTAATAATATTTTTTATTAAAAACTTTTATCAGCGCTTTTAGCTAGTGCTGATAAAAGCCCCCCTTTTATCAGTGCATTTTTCTTAGCACTGATAAAGGTCGGTGCTGCCCTTGCGCCGATTTGTGGTAGTGGATGCACAACAACACACCCTCTTAAATTACACTCTTGTTTCCAAATCTCATTTAAGGGTTACCCACAACTAAGTATTGGTATCGAGTGACAAGTCATTGTTGCATCCTAAAGTGGATTCGTTTGCAACTTATAGTACTACTAATTTGGTGGAGACGAATTTACTCTCAAGAAGAATGACATTGCAACATGACTCAACGGTCTCTATCTTCTTTTATCTAAATTCATGTTATCTATTCCATCATATCCACACAAATCCCCGACATACTTTACATAAAAATAATGTGGATTGCATAGTGAAATTAAAAGATGGATATATCAGAGGTGATAGGATGAAACATAGCTCATCAAAACTTCTTTTTTTACTCATGAGGTTCAAAATAATGATGAGATTTATATCTAATAAAAATTATTATGTAATGATCATGTAGATTTATTCATAAATGTATTATCAACTGCAAATTTCTAGAATCTAATTTATAAAATTGGGTTGCAACAACTACAATTTCTATTATGATTTGATGAGGAAGTTGAAATTGATATATCATTTTCCCCTTCATTATATTTTATGATAATTTTTTTAATGAGATGACTTAAAAGTGGTATGATATTCAATCATATTGATTTTTCTTGTGTTTTTCCACAGAGTTACAAAAAATATTTCATGTAATTGATGATATCCAAGTGGAGATGATATAAGTTAATACAATTATGGATGTCATAATTTCCTATATTTGACGATTCTTTAAGGCATGAGGAGATATAATCATCAGATTTATTTAGAGGATACAAAATTATCCAAATTTTGGATTATATTTTTATGTAGTATATAAATATGATGATATGTTATTAAAAAATGGAATTTTGACAGGTCACTCATGGAAATGAACAATTAATTGATTTGGTACTATGTAAACATGATTATTAAAAAATTGATTCATTATAATTAAATGGTGGCGGTGTCAGTTTGATATAAAGTTTTAGTACAACCAAAAATGTAGCACACGACGGCACAAATAAAATTGAAAAATAAACCAATGACCTAAGAACTTGACCCCACAACCACACCCCAAACCCTGACTGACCCCATGTGGGATGTACAAGTTTACATATATTTTGGTTCACATGGATTGTGGTGAGATTTATGCATAAAAAATGAGAACAACTATTTTAAATGAATATAAATTTTACGTATATTTTGGTTCACATGGATTGTGGTGGGATTCATCACAGATGATTTGAGTAAGAAACTTATCATGAATCATCCCAAGTTGACCCTAAACTAGTCACCTGAGTCAGCCCACGACATGGCCCGAGGGGAATTCCCGATCCCCACAGGTTGGAAACTAGTGTCGGTCATCAAACATACAACCAATGGGAATGATTTCGGCCCAAAACCAGGATCAAATAAACCAAATAGATAAACAGATAAATAAAGACTGACGATAAAAACAATAACCGGCAGCGAAAAGAAAAAAAACTACACATACCTCTATATAACCTTCTAGGTCATGAACCAACTCAGAACCAAGTTCAATCCAAGAGTGATCCAGCACTAATGAAACCTGAAACTAAAAATATAACATAGGGGTGGGAATTTAAATGATCAGTAGGAAAACACTACAGAATCCATACCTTTCCTTTCACAAAACAGTCCATTAATGCTAGTTTGAAATATATATATAAAAATAGGGTTTTTCACATTTTAATAAAATAAAAATCATTTCCCCATTTTAAATTCCAACAAAAAGACAAATCATTTTCCAAAACCAACTACCAATTTGAAAATGAAAACCAAAACAAGTGATACCAAAGTTGTTCAAAAATAAAATAGGTAAACAGTGTGAGATGGAAATAAACATAGTACAACAGAAAGTAAACAAGCAATATAAATGACCAAGTAACCATGGGTGATCCTAAAAATCCCTAGAAGACCCCTGGACATACTCAGTTCAGAACCATCTGACGGCGTATGGTGAAGCTCTTAAGTCTATAACCAACTAGCCACCCTAAAACTGACCAAATCCAATGGAAAAGCCCTCCTGGCCTAACAAACAATCCAAGGGGTACCAACCCATCTAATCGGGGTTGATCAATAACCATCACTCAATCATCTAAAAGATTCCCAAGAAACCATGGTGGTAGTAATACTGTGTAAGTAGGAGGCCCTCGCATGCGTGACTCATCTTACCTACCGCCACTGCACTTGCCTACCCCAGACACAGACACTCTATACAATAACCCATAATAGGATATCCCTCCTATAGTGGTTCCCACTACATATATATATATAGATACAAACATGTATACACCACATCATTCAAGGTTCCAACTCGGCCGACATACATACAACTATTTAAAACTTTTCACAAAACCTTGAGGTTTCCAAACAGTCACCCAATCTCCAAAACACAATCATTTCAAAGAATCAACGTGAACATTACACTAGAGTTAGAATTTCCAAACGGGCCCTTAGGTTTACATGTCTAATTCATTTACTAAGAACATTTTAAAAACATATCTTTTATATTTACAAAGCCAAATGGGACCTTAAGTTGCAAAACACACACAAAATCTCTTCACAGTTACCAAATGGAATTTACTCTTTTAACTCGTGTCAAATTATGATTTACATCTAGATGGGCTAGACCCAAGGAATGCCTTTAAAGTCATTTCTTAGAACCCACACAATGACCCAACCTCATTTAAAAAAATAAATACCCTTTATAAAACCAATCTTTCAAGAAAACCCCAACTTAAGGCATCACCATCATTTGTTGACACATCCATGTGTGCACCTAGTTCACCCACGGATGCACCAACATCTAGTGATACACCAACAACCAATAAGACACTTAAAAACCATTTCCATAAAACACTCACTACCTTGAAAACTATGTATAACCACCGACCTTATTTAGAAAACATAAAACCATCCCCTTGGGAATCATTAAACACTTCTTAAAACATTTTAACACATTTAACAAACCATACCATTTCAAAATGGACCAAACTTTAAATAATTCATTCAAAATTAAATGACACACCGCACACATGGCTTTTCAATATTAAAGTGCCATTTGAGAAACTAAGTTGCAAGAAGAGGATTGTTCTAAAGTGTCATCTTCACTTGAATGCACATCTATGCGTGCACCTAGTGCACCCATCGATGTGATGTCATCCAATGACACCCACCAAATTACATGAAAGACAAAAAAACATTTTTATTTTCAAACCAGCACTTTTCACCAAACCCATCAATTTCACATAATCTCAAAAGGTGAAAATGAACTTTTTTTTAAGATAAGGGAATCTTTACAAAACAACTTACAATCCATGCCACAAAAACACCACATTTTACATAAAATCCCAAATCAAAATCCAAACATCTTAACATAACAATTCAAAGGGGAAATACTAAACAAATCATCTAATTTCACTATCAAAACCCAATTTACATTTAACTAGGCACATTCGACACCTACGGACATAAGCATAATTGAAGATTTACTTCGAAAACTATTTTTAACAAATTATAATATTGAGAAAACACCACAATAAATTTACTAAGTGTGTTACCAGGGTGAAAAACATATGAAAATATTTTATTTAACAAGATTTACCACTTAATCAAACACATTGAGCTTAAGCATGCATAAACATAAACAGGGAACACTTCAAGAGCTATTTTTAACCAGTTCTAAAAATATATAAACACCATAATAGAATAATTAGCTATACCAAGAATAAGTGAATCAAGTAAAAATAATAATTAAAGTAACATAAGCACTAATTGATCTCTTTGGAATGGAAAGGGATGGAGATGCCTACCTCAAACTAAGAGAGGACGTGACGAAACCTCAATGGAAAGAGGAACGATTCCCCGCGGATGAATTTCACACATAAAACAATGAAAAAAATGTGTGAATTGAAATTAGTTCCATTAGGTTGTGGTTAAATTTAATGAAAACCCCTAAAAATAAGGGAGAAAAATATCGGGGGGTTGTCGGACAAGGCGGATTCATCGGAGAAAGCCGTAGTTGGCTGGAGTGGGAGAGGAAGGTCGTTGGGGGTCAGGTGCACTGCTAGCCAGAGCAAAGGAGAGGGAGGGAGTTGAATGGCTGGAAAAAAGAGAGGAAGGGGTCGGCTAGTTGGAACAAAGGAGAGGGAGGGGGTTTGGCCGGTACAGGTTACAAGAGGGATTAGGGGTGGAGTATACATCGCTAGGAAGAGAGGACCAGGAGGGTAAGGGGATTAGGAGGGCGGGGTGACGAGGATGGGCAGAGGGGACCGAGGGAGGTCGGATGGATGGTGATACGGAAGGGTGATGCTGAGAGTGTGGCAAGGGGGGTGGTCGTGTGAGGGGAGACGGGTATGGAGGGGCGGCATAGCATGAAGGAGGGGTTGTGTAGGGGATGCGAAGCAGGCCACCACCAGAGGGAATGGGGTGGTGGGAGAGCACCATAAATCAGGGTTAGGGGGAGCTAGGTTTGGTTTATTTTCATAATAATGATAATAATAAGTATAATAATAATAATAATAAAACCAATAATAATAATAATAATAATAACCAATAATAATAATAATAATAATAATAATAATAATTAGAAGAAAAAATGCATTTGAATATTAAGAAAAATAATTACAATTATACTGATAATGATAATTTCATGCATTTCATTTTAAATAATAAATATATTAATAATAATTTATTAATAATTATATTAATAACAATTGTAAATAATGATAATATTATTAAAAATTCTTAATAATAACAATATTATTATCTACACAATAATATTATTATTATTACATTTTAAACATTTGACTTATTTCATTTACATAAAAATTTATTTATTTTGAATGATAGACATCTGCACGGGCACTTGGGATGACCGCGTGGTTATCGCCAACCGTGCGGTGCCCGCGCACTAGTCTGAAACTCTCTGAAGTCATCAAATATCAAAAAAATTAAACCGGAACCCAGCCCGAACCTTGATGTGAGTAACCAAAGAAAAGAAATAATAAAATAAATTTAAATTTAAAAGTCAGGGTGTGACAATTCTCTCCACCACAGACACTTTCTGCCCCCAAAAATTCACCCAACCGAACGATAGATGGAACTTGAATCCATGCCCAATTGAAACTAAAAGGAACCACAACACAAGATAATGGTAGAACACGATAGGGTTATCTACACCATAATAACTCAACTAGCGTGAAAATTTAACACCCAAATATACCACCCTAGGAAGGGGGGTGACACGAGAACTCCCAACCGATCCAAACTAACTTTTATAGCATGAGCGAAACAACACCTCCATTGAAACTTAGAACTCTCAACCCAGACCAAAAACCCCCAATATAAGAGAAAAAACTATGAGCAGAACTTAACCCAAGCAGTGAACCTGAGCATAACTAAAAACATCGATTTTTTCATAGGCACTTACATCTCTAAACGAACAAAACTAAATCGAGATCAACACATACAAGGTCTAAACACACCTTTAAGAAAAACACAAGATTCAAAAAACCACATCCACACAAATAGGGATACTTGGATTATAATAAAATGAGTCCATCATAACTTCATGACAAAACAATTAACATACAATAATGTCAAAACTTTAACAGTAGAAAAACAAGAATGAAAAGATGTTAAATGTTCCACTGCCAACACGGAACAAAAAACCCGAACCGGGGCTTCACACCCCCTACAACTCCTGATTGCATGCGAGATTCACCCCAAGGCATGTGGCTAGGACTCTGATGGATGAAGCATCTCCTGTCTCATAGTCAGGTATTGGAATGCTCTGGTCATAGTGTCTTATTTAGGAAACGCTTCCTACATAACTTCTCCAGATGACCCAGACACCCGCAACGATGGCACGTCTGCAGAGGGATGCAACATGATGGCTTCAAGTGCCCTAAACATCCACACTGATGGAACACCATTGAATGTTCCAGTGAACTAGAAGCCACAACCACTGTAGAGGACTCATTAGAAACAGGTCCCTCTGGCACACCCTGCTTTCCAGATGAGGAACCTTCACAAGAAACTGGATACGCTGGATTGCCAACCATCTGTGCTCCGAAGACCAACTCAGTTAGGAATGCCTCATCCACCAGCTTCTCGAAACGATGGTCCTTATAAGATATGACCTGTTACTTGATCACTGGAGGAATACCCCTGATTAAGATAGAAGTCTTCATTAAATCCTACAATGCTAACTCCAAAGAAAAGGACACAAGTTCCTTGAAATGATCAACATATTCCTTCACCATCTATGGGACTTGTTGAATGCACACAAGTTCTTCCCTTTTATTCATCTTCACCTCTTCAGGTATGAACCATCAGATGAAGAAGGATTTAAAGAAATCCCACATCATCCCAAATTTCATTTATGGTGGGTAAAACAACTCCCATTCATCCAGAGTGAGACCTTTAAATAGACCCAAAACAGCAAGCACTATGAAAGCTTCGGGAGTTCCCAATACCCTAAAGACACCCTCAACCTCTTCAAGCCACTCTTCTGCCTATAACAGACCCTGATCACCATAAAGGACAAGAAATGTTTGAGAAGGACCAAAAACTGGGCATGACTTATTAGAAACCTTGGGTACCTTTCTGGGTGACATTTTCTAAAAAGCATATAAAACACAGAGCCAAAACCAATATCAAGATGAAGCAACATCAATGAAAGCGCCTTTATCCAAAAACAACCATCTCAAAAACCAAACAAATATAAACACATCCAAAAATCATCCCTTTTAAAAACCACCTTTAGAAAACAAGTTCAATCCTTTAATTTTAAATAAACACCCATGGCATCCCACGAACTATCACATATGTGTCCATCCATTCCATTTATTCACCCATTTCAAACAATTACCAAATTGTCAAGCCAAAAAAATTCCTTTAAAACCAATTTTACCAATACCAAGACCATTTAAAAGAGAACATCATCATTTACAAAATCGTTTTCATATTAAAAATCACACTTACACCAAACTATCAGAGAGTGACTAGTGTTTATGCCCAACTCAGTGACATGGTAGTGAGTCATTCCCAAGGTAGGTAATAACACTAAGAGAAACTTGAACTGAGCACTTGGTTATCACATGGGTCACTACTCCATGTAAAATTAAAACATGACACCAACTCACCTCCATTTTCATCCCTCAATCTAAAACAAACCAGAACACGATAAGGAATCAATTCCCAAACTACCCCTGGTGACTCAAGGTTTGGAACGAGTGATGGTTCATGATTCCCTTCCTGCACCTACCTCCTGAGTCCCGACAGTCCTAATATCCATCTACCAGACACCCAAAATAACAAGAACCACCTATGATGCCATTTTTTCATGAACCATCCCGGCTTGGGTGACCGGTTCAGGGTCAACCCGGGATGGTTCTTGACAAAACTTCTAACCCAGGCTGTGAAAGAATCATCAGAAGGTTGGAACTTGATGGCTCTTTTTGCATAGTTGTATCTTGGAGTTCAGTAATCAGGGGTTGCGATTTCCTTTTCCAATATTCATTTGACATACACTATCCTCAAAATGATTATTCAGGAGTGGCAGATTAATGATGAGTTTTGTAACATTAGATACTCTTTTTATGGTGGGGAGACCATACCTGACTAGTCATTCTCCACTAAGGGCATTCTATGCTATCGAAACTGCTTTGTTGTGCTTTTAGTGGTAAGGAAATCTGTGATGGAGGATTTACATAACTCCACATGGCTAGTTCACCTAGGAAATGTGAATATGTTCTATGACATGTAGTGGAAATTATGGTGTCTATGTATGAGATAGGGCATCACTGAGTTTGTCTCTCATTTTTTGTACATGCCAATAGGTCAAGGTCGAGCATCATAAACCTTCGGGTTTGCTTCATACACGTACAATTATAATTTGGAACTGGGATGTGATCTTTATGGAATTTTTGGGTGGGTTTCTAGGTACCTAGAGAAAGAATAATGTGATATGGGTTGTGATTGATGGGCTGACTAAGTCTACTCACTTTATATCCATTCACAATATTACCAAATTTGAGGAGTTGGAAAATCTCTATGTGAAACAGATTGTTCATTTGTAAGGAGTTACATATACTATAGTATCTGATAGGGATCCTCAGTTCACTTATCATCTTTGTAGAGGCCTTTAAGAGGCACTAGGATCTCAAGTCCATATGAGAATGACATAGCATCTACAGTCGGATGGCAAGATAGAGAAAGCTATAAAAATTATTGAGGATATTCTTTGTGCCTTTGTTCTTAATATTATTTGGGCTTGGGATGAACATATGGGGATGGTTGTGTTTTCTTATAACAATATTTATCATTTTGAAATCAGAATGGCTCCTTTTGAGGTCTTTTATGGCTGGACTTGTTGATCTCTATTGTGTTGGTCAAAGATTGGTGAAAGTTCCTTGGTTGGACCAAGATTGGTTCAAGAGACAATATATCCAGTTGGTTAATCAAAAAATGTTGAAGGTGAAAAGTCAGTACAAATATTGTGTTAATCATTGTTTTAGACTATTTTAATTGTCAATTTGTGGCTAGGTTTTCTTGAAAGTTTCACCTCAGTTGGGTCATTGATGGCTTGGGAGGCAAGGGGAATTTTCTCCTCTTTTTGTGGGACCTTTTTAGGTTATTGAGAATGTGGGGATGTGGATTATAATTTATAAATTCCTCCAAATATTATGTCGATATATAACATGTTTTGTGTGCCTTATCTATGAAAGTATCAATTTGATCCATCTCATGTTCTGAGCTGGAGTGATCTTGAGGTTGAACCTGATTTATATGTGACTGAACTTCTAGTCAGGATAGTTGATTCTAAAACCAATATACTTTATATGAGGATGATACCATTTCTTTGTGTGTTATGGTAGCATGGTTATTATTCTCATGCGATTTGCGAGAGAGATGCATTTATGAGAGAGTAGTGGCCTCATCTTTTTGACATTGAAGCTTCTTGTAGTATTTACGGGGACAAAAATTTTCTATGGTGGGGAGGTTGTAACATCATGTTACTATTTTCAGGTATTACTAAACCTAATTTTTTCCATGATTTTTTTGGGTTTTTTAAGGGATTTTTAGGTGAAATTTTGAAAAAATTTAAGGGTTTTTGGGTCATGTACGTTTGGCGCACGGTTTTCCCAAACTGTGCACCCTACTAGTGTAAATTGTGAAAACCCAGGCAATGAGGGTTTGCATAGTTGGCGCACAATTTTAAAAATCATGTTCCCACCAAGGAGAAACCATGAAACCCCATTATCAAGGGTGCATGGCTAGGGAACATGATTTTTATAAATGTGAAACCCTACCCATCTAATCGTATGTATGATATTTTTTAATCCGAAAATTATTTTTAAAAGTAATAAAACCCTCGTTTAAGATGCTTGATGGACTTATTTTGACCTTGTATTATTTCTTCTTCCATGGTAGCTCCTAAGATTTGATTTTATCTCTTCTAACCCCTTTCATAAGTGGATAGAAGCTAGGAGAATAATGTTTGATCTATACCTAGTGGGTTTCCTCTTCCTATTCTCTTTCTCCTGCTCTCTCTTCTTTTCTCCCTAGGGATTTTTAGATCTCTATGTGTTGTTAGAGGATATAATATCTATTTTTTCAGATCTTGGATCTAGTTTTGAGTCATGGATATTTGTTTCTGGCTTTATTCATTGGATTTTCCCAAATAGGTCTTGAGTTGTGAGATCCCACGATCCCGTAGTAGGTGGTTCCGTTATGATGGCCAATTTTTATTAACCATAAATTGCTTGATTTAAATTCAATTGTTCGATTTAAATTTAATTTCTTGATATAAATGAAATTTATTTTGATTGGTTGATTAAAAACCCAATTCCATTAAATTTGGGTTTTAAAATTGGATTTTGGCATGAATTTGGGGAAAAACCCCAAATTCCATTGAATTGGGGTGTATTTGTGAAATTGATGTAATTTTGTAAAATTTAAATTGTCAAATTGAAATTGTGAAATTTATTTAATGGAATTTATTTCAAAATGGTATTTGGGAAAATTGGTTAAAATGATTTTGATAGAAACTTATTGGTTTTATCTTGGAAAAGGCATGATTTGATTAAAAAACCCATTTGGTTTTTAAATGGAAATTTGGTATATTGAAAAGGGAGAATTAGATGAATTTTATTTTAAGCATCCTTAAAATAAATTTCTCATCATTGATTTGAATTATAGAAAATTAAATCCTAGGTTTTTAGTGAGTTATTAGGGACCACACTCTATGATTTACAACACTAATAATACATAAATGTAGCATGTCACATCCCCGATGGGATGGTGATGTGTCCTCCTTATTCAGTATCGAGAAGGACGTGTGTATACACATATCATTGTGATAACTATTTGAGTGTGAGGTAGTCCCATAGACTAGAACTATTATACCTTTTGGCACATGACCTTGTTTCTCATTTGTTTGTATTTGAAATATATTTCTTTGTTTTCGTAAACTATTTTACATGCCTTATGAATTTATATAAATTGTTTTATATAAAACGTTTAATAATCCATTTTTTTAGAGATTTTTACATCATTTGAAATATAAATCATGATTTTTTCTAAATATTCTTTTGAAATTCCATACCTATTTATTTAAAATTGGAAACTGTATTTGGTTAATTAAATGTTTGCATCTTATTATGGAATCCTTGGTGAGACCATACTGATCTTTTAGCTCACACCCTATATGAGCCTTCTAGTGTTTATATATTATCTCATTCCAAGTTCAATCATGGTAAAATCCTCAATTGGATGTGGTTATTTTTAGTGATTCTTAGGTTTGGAGAGTTGTGTTTGTTGGGACTTAGGTTGTTTACCTTCCTATTTTTTAGTACTTTGTTATATTACGTTGGGTTTTCATACCTATTTGACTTATGGTACACTTATCCCTATAAAGTTTTCCTTTTATTAATATTGACTTGTTTATCTTGATTCCATTGTGTTTGTGGAAAAAAATTCCCACTTTGATATTGTCTGCTATCAGGTGCTTGTCGTCAACCCATGGGGATTGTGAATGCCCTTCAAGCCATGCTAGAGTCGGATTGGTTATCAGGTTACCAGGGTACCCAATATGGTTTGTGACATTAATTTATTGATTACTATATGTTATTGGAGCATAGATACGGGACCAAGAATGGGGTACAGTATTGGTTTTGGAGTCGTTATGGTGGAGTCTATTTTAGTTGTTTACATGTATGACTCTCAACATGACATTTAGTTCAGCATACAGTATGGAATGACATAATTTTTCAGTATTATTTATATTTTTGTTATTATTTTGTTATCTTCTTGAGTTATATGTCTTGTTTAATTTATATTATTTCTATTGTGATTGTTACTCTGTTCTAAATGGAATAGTCTCCCCGCTATATTTCTTATATTGTCGTTGCTAGTTGATAACCTCTGACATATGAGGAGACGCGCTTGAGGTCATGTAGTGACCTATCTCAGTCATGTGAGGGAGAACCAAGCCAAGGAAGTTACATAATCAATCCATATCTAGGTGTTTATTTACTTATGGAGTTTTTTTGTTTCTTAAGAGAGCGTGAAATAAATATATATTTCACATTCGATCATAGAGTCTAAATTTATTACCTCATTGACATGTGGGAAAGAAACTGAATGGAAATAAGAATTTATTGTTAGATATTAAATTTTGTTCTAGTCTGATGCCTTATATTTATATCAATTGTGATGGTGAATATAAACTTACACTTGCATGTAGAATGGAAAGTCTAGACATAATAGTTTTAGACATGATTATGTAAGACCGTTATTACAAGATGGTATCAAAACAATTTTTTTGTGAGGTCATTTAAAAAACTTGGTGACCTATTTATAAAATCTAAACTAAGAGATATTATACACATGACTAATAATGATATGGGGTTAAAACCCTTATAATAAATAATTTATTAATGGAAACCCAACTCTTTTATTTGGTAGATCCTAATTAAAGTATTTAATGGGTAAAAACATGTTACTAAAATGATTATTGATGTTGACTATTATAAACTCGATTACTTGGTTTCAATATCGTTTGTTAGGATTAGATGTTGTGTTATAAACTCTTAATGAAATATTAATACTCAATGAGTTTCATTCCCTATAATGGAAACATATTTTAATATTTCACCTATATGAACTTAAAAGTGATGCCACTTCTTATAAGAATTATTAGGTTTACAGCTTAAAGATTTCATGAAAAGGATATAATCACATGACCATAAAATTGATACAAAATAAGATAATGGACATATGAATCATTGTATGCATGATATATTTGGTTTAACATGTAGTATAAAAAAATTACTATTTCAGTAACTTATAAATTTGATAATAATTTGGAACATTGATACTAAGTTAATGATTCAATTGAAATATTCCTTTATTTTCTATAATGATTTGAATTGTGATATGAAGAGTTATTATTTAATGAATAAAATTTGGGGGGTGATAGATTTTATTTTATTCATTAAATAAAAAAATAAAGTTGTCCCACATGAGTCTTCCACTTTGATAGATGGAGGGGGGAATTTTGTGAGGAAATGTTAGATTTTTGGGAATCCCACATTGGAAATGGGGATGAGATTCATAAGGTATCTCCCTTATAAATAGGGACTTTGGATATTGTTGTTTTTATAAACACACATACACACACACACACACACACACATATATATATTTGAAAACTTATTTTAAAATTATTTTAAATATATATATTAATAAAATATTTATATATACACACACATAAAAACAAAAAATAAAATAAACTATTTTAAAACTAATTAATAATGATATTAGTCGTAATTCATTGAATTTATTGTTTAAAATTCAAGAAGTTCCCTCTTTTTAAAATTGTATAATGTTTCGAATGAAACAAAGCATATTTTGATCGAAACAATGGGACCAAAATGTTGTGAATCACATTGATTTTGATCTATGAATAAGTGGGATATTCGAATCACTAAGGTTATTCTGAATATCCAAAATTCTCCAAATAATTATTTTAGTATTTTGGTGGAGGGACTTTCGAAAATAGTTGTTCGCTACTCCTTGAAGCCATGTTAAATCCTCATGGGTGATTCCCACCAGGAATCCAATTGCAATAAGCAGAGGCATATCAAACCTTTTTGGATAGTGATCCTTATTCATGCATCACAACTTACTCATATCGGTCATCTTATATCATTGTTCTTTAAATTCTCAATAATAATTCACAACCATCAAAACATTTCATTGATGCACAGCAACACAGTCTCTTAAATTACTCTCTTATTTCCAAAACATATTTAAGGGCTACCCACCACTAAGTATTAGTATCGAGTAATGAGTCATTGTTTCATTCTAAAATGTATTCTCTTAAAACTTATAATAGTATTGATTTGGTGGGGAGGAATTTAATCATAAGGAGAACAACATCACAATGTTCCAAAATAGTCTCCATCTTCTATTATCTAAATTCATGTTGTTTATTCCATCATTATCAACACAAACCCCCAACATAATTTGCAATAAGATAATGTGGATTGTATAGTGAAATTAAAGGGTGTATATATCAAAGGTGATAGGATGAAACATATCTCACCAAAAACCCCTTTTTATACTCGTGAGGTTCAAAATAATGATGATATTTATATCAAATAAAATTGATTCTATAATAATCATGAAAATTTATTCAAAAATGCATTGTCAACTATAACTTTCGACTATGTGATTTATAAAATTGTGTTGTAAAGACTACAATGTCTATCATGATTTGATGAGGAAGTTGAAATTGATATATCAGATTTTTTCTTATTGGATTTTATGATAATTTTTTTAATGAATTGACTTAAAATTGGTATGAGATTCAATCATATTGATTCTGCTTGTGTTTTTTCACAGAGTTTATTTTATTAAAGGTTAAAAAATATTCCATGAAATTGATGATATCCAAGTGGAAATTATTAAGTTAATACAATTATGGATGTCATAATTTTCAATATTTGATGATTCTTCCAGGTATGAGAAGATAATTATAATCATTAGAATTATTTAGGGGATAAAAAATTATCCAAATTGTGGATTATATTTTTATGTAGTCTATACATATGATGATATGTTAATAAAAATAAAATAATTTTGGCCCACACAAGTAATTCATATGAATGAACAAATAATTGATTTGGTATTGCGGAAAAAAAATAATAAATCATCAAAATGATTATTAAAAAAATCTAAACAACTATTTTAAAAAAATATAAATTTAATAAATTTAACAATCGGGCCCCTTCCCATTAGAGAATTATTCCCTCATGAGAACCTTTGTAATGTTGTGGACCTTACCCCCTGGTATGTGGACATTGTGAATTTTCTAGAAGCATCTAGGGTACCTAATTATTTCATCACTTCATAATCCTAGAGACTTAAGCATGATTCCCAGTGGTACATTTGGGATAACCCATACTTTTAGAGAATTTTTAGTGTCCAATTGGTTCGTCGGTGTGTCCCTGACCATGAGTTCACCTCTGTTTTGACCTTCTTCCACACTTTGGCTTATTGATGCCACTTTGTCTCTCAACGTACAGCTCAAAAGGTCCTTGACTCGGGACTTTATTGTCCAACTTTGTATAGGTATGCCCATAGATTTTTCAAGTCATGTATTCATTTTTAATTCATAGGGAATATCTACAAGAGGAAGGAAATGCCCCAATAGCCCATGTTATTCTATGAAATATTTGATGCATGGGGCATTGAATTCATGGGGATTTTTTCAAATTCATTTGGATTCATGTACATCTTGTTATCTATTGACTATGTGTTTAAATGGGTGGAAGAAAACGCTACAAGGACCAATGATTCTTGAGTTGTTGATTTTTTAAGGTCCCAGGTTTTCAGTAGGTTTGGTTTGCCTAGGTTCATCATTAGTGATCAGGGTTCACATTTTTTACAATCACAACATGAAAAATTTTCTTCGTAAGTATGGGGTTGATCATAAAGTCTCCACTGCATATCACCCCCAGACTAAAAAACAAGTATAAATCTAAAATAGGGAAGTTAAGAGAATATTGGAAGAAATGGTACAACCTAATAGGAAATATTGGAGTTTGCACTTGGATGATGCACTTTGGGCATACTGTACAGCTTTTAATACCCCAATCTAGATGTCACCATATAGAATTGTATTTGGAAAGGCTTTTCGCCTCTCGATATAGGTAGAACACAATGAATATTGGGATATTAAACAATGTAATGTGACTCTTTCAAATGCAGGTGAGCATAGGAAGCTTCAGATTCAAGAGTTTGAATAAATTCGATATGATGCATATGAGAACTCCCGAATTTATAAAGTGAATAAAAAGGCTATCCATGATAGCATGATTCATCAGTGCAAATTACATATTGGTGAGAAGGTCCTCGTGTATAATTTTAGTCTCAAGCTCCACCCAGGTAAGCTTCATTCCCAATGGCTCGATCCTTATACTATTACTAATGTTTACCCTTTTGGTGCTATACAGGTTTTTCATGAGAAGAGTGTACAGAGGTTTACTATCAATGGGAAGAGGATCAAACACTTCTATGAGGATTTTCCAAAGCATCTCGTGAAGTAAATTCAATTGATGGATGCCACATATGACACCACTTAGCAGGACTCCCCTTATCCCTACCTTTATTTACTTGTTTATTTATTTAAAATAATTAAATTGAGGAAAATTTAATTTTTAGGTGTGGGGGAGGGTACATGTCATAGTTAGGATTTACAAAAAATAAAAAAAAACACAAAAAATGTGTTTTCATTTTTGATTTATTTTTCTTTATTGTGTGTTTTTAGATAAACATTGATCATGAAAAGAATATCCAAAATCATTTTTCATGCTTGAGTCGATTGTGTGGAAAATTACACTATTTTTGGACAAATGTTTTTCAAATGAATGTTGATATGGAATCTTTTTCTAGAATTTGTATTTTCAAATCATTCTTTTGTGTTTAATGTATTTTTGAAACCCATGAATCATTAGAACTAACCAATATTTTAATCTCTTACCCGAGATACATTCTATGACCTTTAATGAAAATTCTTCCTTTTAATCACTTTCTTTAGAGTCTCAGGTCATGTAGAGAAACTAGAACTTGCCTTGATTCTGTTTGAATCCATAAGATTCAAAGTGTGCTACACTCATGATAGAGGTCATCATTCATTGAAAATCCCTTTGTACAATTAACCTTTATTTTTAGAAACCTTGACATTTTACCCTTCTTAAGCCTTAGAGACCATGAAATGCCTATTAGGTAGCCACATTACAAGCCAATTTATCCCTATCTACCCATATCTAGTGTACTTTCTTGTTTTATTTTTAGCAAGAGTGAGGGAGAGGGTGTTTCCATGGGAATTATCAAGAAATAATCATTGTTATGGGTTGATAGAAATGGTTCCTACATTTTTTTTTGGAAAATGGGTCCACAAACCATATTGTATCATTGTGTTATAAATGCTTCCCTCTTTATCTCCAAAAAAAAATTGTATATAAAAAAATATAGTTCTGTACTCTGAAAAAAAACATAACAAAAGAAAAAATAGAGAAAAGAAGATGTTTATTCATTTTTATTCACTACTTGGTTGTGACCCATACAAATAGAACTAAGAGGAGAGTGAGTTGTAAGTGATGCACTCTATGAGGAGTTGAGTGAGTAAATTCATTGTGAACACTTGCTGAATTTTGACAAGTTTTGTACTTAAGAGATTAAACACTCCTCTTCTGCCTCAGATTTTTATACATTAAATCCTACCAACCCTTGAATCTCGGAACAACCTATTGGAAGTACTCTTGAGTAGAACACTATTTTCTTCTAGTATATAACTTAGAATCTTGGAAAGAATATGGAAGATCACATGAACTCATAGAAAAGAGCATAACTCCACTTTCATACGTTCCTTGAGTGGAGAGGTAAAATTTCTAGGTGAGGTAGGTTGCGATATGTTTCATGGGTGAAAAAAATAATTTGGACAAATTTAAATGTGTGGGAAGAAAAATTATAGGAAAATTGATTCCATAAATGAGACATGGTGAATTTTGTTTCAAAGTAATCTTGGGATTTTTCACGGCTTTGATTTAGGAATGGGACATGATTAGGATATTACACTTTGCCCAAGAGTACAAAGGTTTAGGTGTGGGGGTGTGATCGCACAATGATATAATGTATTTTATCATACTTATAATTTTTTATTACATCTTTTATGTATTTAAGGATCCCATTATTAAAGCCTTTTGCACTCAATATTTTTTTTGAATTAATTTGTTAAAAACATGCTTAAAAGATGCAATTTCAAAATGGACCAATTTGATAGCAGTTCATTGTTCCTATAATAAAATTAATTAAACTAATAAAAATGTTAAAATTCATTTTTTTTAGGATTCTATAGTCATGGGGCTTCAATTAATCTAACTGGTCCAAAATCTGAATGCGAGAAGAAGGGTCCCAAACATGGCCTATAATTGAAGACATTTTGGGTGGGCTAGATTGGATGACCCCTCTGTACTTGGGGCATAACGTGTCCCTAGAAGATCCAATTGGGATGATTCTGCCTCTCTTGTATAGATAACTCTAAGGGTCACCTATCCAAATAATTTCATGACAATTGAACACGTTTTGGTCAGTCAACCATCCGAATAAAGAAGGATTAAAAAGTATTCCTTGAATAGTGACCTAGTCCCTTAGGTACTTGACTTATTTTGTGAAAAATGTGATGTATTTTTCCATAAAACAACCTAACCCTCATTATATCATTTTTAAAGACCAAGGGTTAAGGTTAGTCTAATTTTAGAGCTCTCTTTATCCATTTTAGTTCTCTCCCCCCTCATGTACTTCTAAGTCTATTAGTAGTCAATTTGGGGGGGTGTCCTTTATTGTAATCTTGAGCTCAACGCATTGAATATTTGTAAGGTAATTGATTTTTAGGTTTATTGTCAATTGTTATTAATTTATACCTTATAAAATTTTGTTTATTCTGGTATGATAAAATACAAATCAAAGGAAAAAAATAATCCCCATGCTTCCATGCATAACCTAGATCTTGTGATGATTTTAGTGTGGTTGCCTCTTTTCTCACCTCTTCCCAATCATGAGTGTGCAAATGGATTTTGTCCGTTGATAAATTCTAGGAGATTGAACCCATGAATATTCATGTTCTTGTCTTGTTTAATATTTTATAATTGACACAAATCTGGTTATCTTATCACGTATTTTATGTGATGCCTTGATTGAGTTTTGTTTTTACATCGATTCAATTTTGTTGATTTTGGGCGGTCGTCGATAATCAATATCATTGGTCAATCAAATCCTAGGAGGTGTCCTAGTAAAAACTCTCATAACACACTAGTTTCAGTGTTTATAAATCAAGGAATCAGTGATCCTTCCCATTCCCTTGAGAGCGATGATGGATTGAGAATCAAGGGACAGTTACCCGGGTTGATCATGATTTGTCCATCTTGTTTCTCTCACTTAGTAGTATAGTTTCAATTTATGTTTTAAAATAAAAAAAAACATAAGTTTTATAAATCCTCATTCCTATTTTATTTTCATAATCAAAACCTTCTTTTTAAGTTAATGATCTAATGCTCCACTAAGATATGACCTAGGGTTGCTGCTATACTGTAGAAATTCTAGTTAAAAATAAACATCTAATTTGATAGGCTCGACAACGCGATCAAGTACACCCAGTAAAAACCTACAGGTATATACAGAACACCCAGAAAACAATGTTATATACATTTCATTGAAATCATGAATACAAAAATATCCACTCATGTTATATACAAAAAAACACTATTATATAAATGTTAAACAATGTTTTATATAATTATATTTATAATTATCTAACAAACAGTTAAAAACATTAATGTTTCATCTTTTGACTTCCATGAACCCCTCTCAAAAATTTCCACCCATGGTATCATTTTCTGAACAAATAACACCAACTCAAGAAAAATATTCCACCTATATAAGAAAACAAATATTACGTTAGTAATATGATAAAGAAATAAATTAAACATTAATATGAAAGAATGCATTAATAAAATGTCAATTTTTAATAAAAAGGAAACATTTGGAATTATACTAGTCACATAATGCATCATATTGATATGGGGTTTATTATTACATGTCACAAATGATTTATGGATCGTTTTCCTTAAATATCAAAACAATCTGAATGTGTTCGCTCAGTTTTGAGTATATCACTTGTTCTTTTACTAAAATTAATATCAAATTTAAATAATGACACATTTGGATTTATCCCGATCACACCATGAGTTGGATTGAGGTGAGGATGATTCCTACCTATCATAAATTACTAATGGATTTTTTCCTAAAGTATCAAAACAATCTGAATTCATTTTTTTGGTTTTCAGTATGTCAGTTTTGTTTTTTACTAAAATGTCATTTCAAACTGGAAACAAGCATTTTGAGTCATACTGGTCGCACCATGCTTCGGTTTGACATGACACTGCTTCATAAATGTCACAAATTACTTATTAATCATTTTACTAAATTGGTAATACAAACCGAGCATGTTTTCTTCATTTTTAGCGAGTGACATATTTTGAGCTAAAATGTCGATTTTATACTGATAACGGACACTTTTAGTCATATCGGTTAGATTGTGAATTGGATTGAGGTGTGGTTGAATCTTACATGTCAAAAATTATTGATGGATCATTTTAATAAAGTATCAAAATAATAAAAATTCATTTTCTTAGTTTTCAGTATGTCACTTGAACTTTTTAATTAAATTAATGTAAATTTTAAATAAAAAGACACATTTGGAGTTATACCAGTCACACCATGCATTGTATTGAGGTGGGTTTGAGTCCTATAAATCAAAAATTACTCGTGTATTTTTTTCCTAAATTATCAAAATAATATGAATGTGTTTTCTTAGTTTTTAGTATGTCACTTTTTCTTTTTACTAAAATTAATGTCGATTTTAAATAAAAAGAGACACTTTGAGTTATACTGGCCACACCGTGCATCATATTGAGGTTTGGTTGAAATATAAATGTCAAAAATGACTTACATATCATTTTAATAAAGTATCAAAATAATCCTAATGTTTTTTCTTTGTTTTCAGTATGTTAGTTTTGGTTTTTTACTAAAATATCATTTCAAACTCGAAACATGCATTTTGAGTCATACTGGTCGCATCGTGCATCAGTTTGATGTGAGACTATTTCATGCACATCACAAAGGACTTATGAATCCCTTTTCTAAATTATGAATATAATCCTAGTGTGTTTTTTTAGTTTTCAGTGAATGACATGTTTTGAGCTAAAATATCAATTTTCAATTGATAACAAACACTTTTAGTCATACCAGTCACACTATGCATAGAATTGAGGTTTGATTGATTCCTACACACCAAAAATGATTGATGGATCGTTTTCCTAAAGTATCAAAATAATCCTAATGCATTTTCTCAGTTTTCAATATGTCACTTGTTCTTTTTACATAAATTAATGTCAATTTTAAATACAAAGACACATTTGGAGTTATACCAGTCACACAGTGCATCGTATTGAGATAGGTTTGATTACTACATGTCAAAAATGACTCATGGATCATTTTCCTAAATTATCAAAACAATCTAAATGTGTTTTATTGGTTTTTCTTATGTCACTTTTTCTTTTTACTAAAATTAATGTCAATTTTAAATAAAAAGAGACACTTTGAGTTATACTGGAAACATTGTGCATCATATTGAGGTGATGCTAATTATTACATGTCACAAATGACTTATAGATTGTTTTCCTAAAGTATCAAAACAATATGAATACATTTTCTTGGTTATCAGTATGCTAGTTTTTTTACTAAGTTGTTATTTCAAACTGGAAACATGCATTTTGAGTCATATTGATCGTAACGTTTATTGGTTTGATGTTAGACTACTTTATACACGTCAAAAATAACTTATTAATCATTGTCCTAAATTATGAATATAACCGGAGTGTGTTTTCTTGGTTTTTAGTGAGTGACACATTTGAGCTAAAATGTCAATTTTAAACTGATAACATGAACTTTTAGTAATACTGGTCACACCATGCATCATATTGATGTTCGGTTGATTCCTAAACATCAAAAATGACTCATGGATCGTTTTCTTAAAGTATCAAAACAATCCAATGCATTTTATCTGTTTTCAATATGTCACTTGTTCTTTTTACTTAAATTAATGTCAATTTTAAATAAAAAGACGCATTTGGAGTTATATAGGTCACATCATGCATCGTATTGAGGTGGGGTTGATTCCTACACATCACAAATGAATTATGGATTTTTTCCAAAATTATCAAAACAATATGAATGAATTTTCTCAGTTTTAAATATGTCACTTGTACTTTTTAATAAAAATAATGTCAATTTTAAATAAAAAAGACACTTTGAGTCATGTTGGTTGCATCTTGCATCGTATTGAGGTGCGGTTCATTCATACACATCTCAAATGACTTATGGATCATTTCCCTAAAGTATCAAAATATATGAATGTGTTTGCTCAGTTTTGAGTAGGTCAGTTGCTCTTATGCCAATTATATTGACCCAGACATTTCATAAATAGATATCACATATTTGTATATTAATCTTCCTTATATAAAATAATGATCCCTACCATAATAGTTTAGGTCTAGTGCTTTTGGAAACATGGAAATATAAATAACTAGTTCATAAGAGTCTCTCATTAAGTTATTCTTTACTAGAAACCTTTTTATACATATCATTTCTAAAACCATTCTTCATAACCTAAGGACATGAAACATAATAAAGGGTGATCATAGATGCTCAATAAGTGTAAACAGGGGATATATCAATGATCATATAAGGATAACATGATCATAAAGATGTTATAAGGTGATATTAACATTATAAATTCACACTTTTCATATCATAAATTGTAATCATGAGTCATGGATTAAATCATGGTATTTCAGAAAGCATGAATCTTAAAGGATCAAAAAATATTATAAACTAAAAATATACACTTCAAGTCATACCGAGCACACTGTGTATCATATTGAGGTGTGGTTGATTAATCTATGGCTGATTACTATGTTGTTCAGGAAATTGTTTAATGACAGATCTTTTGGGAAGTTGTACTTTGCATTCAACTATTGAGAAATACCTTGGAAAATTCATCCTTATGATTCACTTAATTAGGACCACTATGAAATTATTGTGACGTCTTAATGAAAGGGTCATCCTCATTTGAATTTTCATCTGACCCTTCAGTGGTTTTGGTCAATAACAGAACAATTGACCACTTTTGATTTACGGGATCTAGAACACACTACATGTGATTCCATTATAAATGGTTTGTCTTTATACCCTTCCTTACTGAAATATACTTTCATGAATCCAAATTCATTTATTTTAACATCACTCCTGTTATCAACCCACTTTCATTGAAAAATCAGCACTTGGAATTCTATATAATCCAACTCTCATATTTGTTTGATGATGCCAAAGTATAACATATTCTCTTAAATTGGATTTTTGTTCTTAGTACTAGAAACATGAATCGCTTTAAGCACAAGTGTAACTCTAATATTTTTTATGGTACTATCTTTATCATGTACATTTATATAGAACATATAACCATTAATTATATAACCATTTTAAGATAATACATACACACTTGGTTCTCCAGCTAGACATCAAAGTCATTATGAAATTGAATTTTTATTTTCATATAACTACTTAAAAATATGGTCTCTAAACCATCATATAAACTATTTATTATGTGTATTTGATATCTATATTTCATCCCTTGATGGATTAAAATTCCTAAGAATTTCTTTGTGGGTTTCAATATATGGGGATACCTCTAAACTGTTATGCAAAATATAAAGGTGGGTTTGCTTACGATCTGTAATATTGATTGTGACAACATCTCTTATAGAAATTACTTTATCCAAAATCCACCCAGTTTGATGTGATTTCAATAGAACAATTATTTTCGCACCGGATAGGTATTCGGTATATAATTCAATGGATTCCTCAACAATATATCACTCTATAGTACAACCCTCTAGCCGACTTTTATTTTTGACATACCCTTTCAAAATCTTCATATATCATTCAATGTGGTAAATCCATCTATAGTGTACATGATCACATAGTCTAATCTCACTCACCAAATGAACCATCAAATAAACCATCATATCAATGAATGTTGGCTAGAAGAACATTTCTAGTTCACATAATATGACGGAAATTTCCCTTTCCATAGTCAGTAATTTCATCGGGTCTATAACTTCATTGCATATAGATTTAAATGAGAAATAGAGATTGGTTAATATATTATGGGAATCCTTGGGAAAAATGCAATGTGAGGCTATATAAATTAGATCTTGAATCAAAACATGGAAGTCATGTGATTTCTGACCCTTTAACTTTAAATCAGTCATTGACACAATGTTCTTGATATTCGATGAATACCCCTATAGAACCTTTACATTATTCAAGAAGTTAAAAAACTAATATCTCTACTTCTTGTAAATAGTGTAAGAATCTAGAGGAATAAAAGTTCATTTTTCACCCTTCATTGGCACCAACTCTTCTAGTATTCCCATGTCAACCATGTCCAACCAAGCCTTAATTACATCCTTTGTTTTGTCAGGTTCATTTAGTAATGTGTCGATGATGCTATAACATACATTTTTTTCAACATGAATAACATCAATAAAATGTCTAACATACAAAAAATTCTAGTATGGTAATTAAAAAAATAGATCTCTTTTTCCAACTGGTTTTCATAAGGTTTTTCGAAAATGGTTTACCAAAAGCAGTGTCCACGTCTTTTACTTCCTCAAATAGTTGATATCTTATTAGTGGAGATAGTGTTTTATGTTCTTGTAAAATTTCATTGCATGATGTCATCCAAGATCAGTACTTATGCCATCAGGGTAGAAATCTGTGATATCCTAGAAACATGGTTTTCGATGAATGTTTCAACATAATTGATTGTGTACCTTGTTCATAAATGAGACACCCCTATATCCTAAAATTTTTCCATAAGAATGAAATTCATTTATCATCCCTTACAACATGGGTCTCAATGTGAAATCTATGTTTCTGTAAGAATCATACAACATAACACTTGAATCCCACAATAATTTGAAATCCTCAATCAATTGATCCAAATAAACATCAATATCATTACCTGATTGTTTTGGTCCTAATATAATCATATATAACATGATTTATTTTCATTTCATGCATAACCACAATGGTAATTTGTAATTTACCAATATAACTGACCATGTACTGTGAGTGCTACTTTGAAAACCAAAAGGATTCACTCCATCTGTAGATAACACAAGATGAAGGTTTCTCAGCTCGTTTCCAAATTCAGGATACTGGTGATCAATTCTCTTCCAATGAGGAGATTATGTCAGGTGGCATGGTTTCCCGTATTTAATTATTATATATATATTCCTTTTCAATTTCCCTACAGTATCCTCACTTCTATATAGGTGATTAAACCTTGGAATGATTGGAAAGTACCATACAATTTTCATAGGACCGGATTAATATTTCTTATATTGAGAAGAACCACACTTTGGGAATTCTGTAAGTGATTTTTGGTCATTATGAAATAGTATATAGTCATTCAAGAAGATGTGTATTCTTTTATAGATCATTCCCATTGAGTGTAACATTCATTTGGCATTGTATGTTTGGCTTGTGAGCTCATTATCTATTGGGAGCATGTCATTCAAGAGAGAAAGTAGTTATGTAATACCGGAGTCACTCCATCAGTTTCCTACTTTCAAATTATATAGTTTTAGTAAATCTAAAAATGTTGTATATTTAGTGCAACCAGTATAAAATGGCGTCTTTGAACAACTCTTTAACTTCTCAAACAATTTTGGGTAATCACGAAGTTCATCTTCAACTATCCTTATCATTTCCTCAATACGATCTTCATCATAATTCACATCTGTAATCACATCCTCGATATGGTCTTATTCATTTTCCACACTTGTAATCATATCAGATGATCCATAAAACATAGTGTTATCCTAGCCACTAGCTACATTCACTTTTTCCCTATGTTTATTCCAACATTTATAACTTCGATCTATTCTATGACAGATCAAGTGTTCTTCTAACTCCTATGGACTAATTAGTCTTGAATAATAACAGCATAAACATGTACAAATCATTTGAGAAGGGTCATATGCATGATATTTTGCAAACTTGATGAACTCTTTCACTCCATCTTCATACTCTTTTGTCAGATGATTGGCATTCATCCATTCATTATTCATATCCATCCAATTTGATTTGGTAATATTAATATTTAAAAAAAAATAAATACACAAAACATTAATATAAAAATTAAACAAGGCTAAAAAAAATTGGTTTTAAATATAGATCACAGGGGTTAACTCACCACTTTAAAAATAAAGAAAAATTTTCCAACATTTTTAACACTTTCAAATCATCCAAACTCTTGGTTTGAAATCGAATTAACATAATAATAATTTTTAAAACATCAAGTCAGTGATTACCAATTATTTCTATTGGTTAGTATTTCTCTACAATGTGTCTTTATATCATCCAATTTCAAAATCCAAAAACCCCTTTAATTGATCATCAATTTTTAAATAGAGTTCTAACTCTAATAAACCATTGAGATATTAAAAAAACTAATTAACAACCTTCCAGTGCTCCTTCCCTAGATTTACCATTAATTATTTAACTAAAACAACCTCATAAATGATATCAGGTCTTATACACACCATGATGTATATCATACATGCTATAACTAATTCATATAGAACCTTTTATATTAACTTGAACTCATCATATATTTTAGGTGACTCCTCCTATGAATATTTTAAATGTCTAGTTAAGGGAGTTATCATAGGTTTTACCTCACTCATTCTGAATATTTTCAACACCTTCTGGATATACTCCAACTAAGTCAGGAAAAAAGTTATAGACTTTAAGTCTCTTTAAATATTTATCCCCAATATCCACTTTCTAGAACCATGGTTCTTCAGTTGGGATCTTCCAGATAAATCAATCTTCAGATCTTCAATGTTTTCCTTCATCGGTCCAACTAAGATAAATTCATCCACATAAATAAGTAAAATGAAATAAATCTCATCATAATACACCTTCATATAGTAGAAATTATTTACATTACATTTCATGAACATCTATTCTACCATGAAAGCATTTAAATTCTATTTACACTGTCTTGGTTCCTACTTAAGCCCATAAAAACTCCATTTGAGACTGGAACTGAACCTTCTATTCCATTTAGCATGAAACCTTCCATTTGATCTGTGTAGATATCTTCCTCAAAATTTCCATGAAGGAATATAATCATGACACCCATTTGTTCTAGAAATAAACCTTCAATGGAAACCAAGCTGAGAACCATTTGAATTATTATATGCTTTACAACAGGAGAGAAAATCTAACTGAAATATAATCCTTCTAATTATTGAAATACATTTACAACTAGAGACACCTTGCACTATTTTCTATCATTCACTTTCTTCTTTAGATGATAAATGTAATTGTTCAATAGATCCCTCTTTCCTGGTTCTAATTCTATTATCTGTAATATATAAAAAACATCTAGGGAATTCAATTATTCCTTCATTTTTTACTCACACTACAATGAGGCTAATAGTCAGCCTATGTTGAATCCTAAAAAAATAGAAAATTCACCTGACTTACCCACACATGCCTCATTAGGGACACTCCTATAGACTAAACAAACCATACAACTAGGGGAAACTAGCTATTGTGTGAGCTAACTAGTGTAGTATACATCTCAGCCTATTTCTTAATTACTAGGGTTCCCATACAGCCAAACAAGTGGAAGTGAGAAACAAAATGTCAATGATCATCACATGAATAAATATAATATAAGTAGTAAATCACATCTCAACTCTAACACCCTCACAATAAAGAGACCATTTTCACATCCATGAATAAGCATCAAGCATTTCATATTAATAATCAATTGCATACCTCTGATGGAAAAGACCTAAATAGACATATCACACAAGGGGTCCAATTTTTAGGGTTTGACAAACATCAATTTAAATTTCTTTTTAGAAGTGAAAAATGATCTTTAGAAATATATATTAGGATAATAATTTATAAAACTAATATTTAAATATATATTTCTTTAAAATGTACTTTAAAATAAAATTTTGAAATGAAAACCTCCCATGAAACCATTTCAAACAAAAAAAAGCACTTTGAAATCAAGAATCATCCATGTTGAAGGGACATTCAAAAACCAAACCTCACATTAATTTTTAAAATGACTTCTGAAGAAACTCACACTGGTTTCAAACAACCATTTAAAATTCTATATTCATTTTAAAACAACCACTAGGGAATTTACATATCTACTTGGTATTCTAAAACAAAAAATTTTAAGATTTAAAACATAAAAACATAGAGAAACATATGTTCCAAGTGATAAATTCCATGAAAAACATTTGAAACTCATCAAGGGCACAATATATTGTTATAATTTGATAGGAAATGCTTTTAAAGAAACTCAAACATCCAAGACATGTCAAGAATATGGATTACATGAAAACACAATGAAGAGGAACTAATCTCCTGTAACATGAGGAGCCCAAATAGTAGTAAGGATGATGTTTATAAGCCATAGACATCAAAATCTGTAAGAAGAGGATATCTTAGCTTGGAGGGGTTTAGCGACAGCGATGGGGTTCGATGGTAGTGGAGCGGTTGGAAGCGGTATAAATGGAAGAGGAAGGGTTCGACGGTGGAGGAGTTTGCGGAAACAGAGGAGGGGTTCGATGACGGCGATGGGTTTGCAACGAAGGAGGGGTTCACGGTGAAGGTGGGGTTCACAGAGAAGGTGGGGTTCACAATGGCAGAGGAGGGGTCAGTGGTGGCAGATGAGGGTTCGGGGCATAGGAGGGGTCAACGGTAGAGGAAGGTTCAGAAATGACAAAGGAGGGGTCGGCGGCGGCAGGGGTCAACTTCCGTGAGAGCTTGAGGCGTGTGAGAGAATGCCATCCAAGTGGGATGATTCGGCGCGGGCTTGGGGTTTGTAATCAGTCTATGGAAAGGCATTGAGCTGGGGTTTGTCATATGTTGTCGTTTCCTGTATGTAAGGACAATCACCTAAAGAAAATTCAATTCTTGTGTGAGGACGGACTGGGGACATGGGTTTTGTCATGTCCCCGGTGATGGACGATATGTCGGACGGATGCCACGAGGTGTGGGTGGCCTTCCTGTGCTTAAGGGGTCACGTCGGTGGTCATTCCTACGTTTTCATAGGTTTTTCAGTGCCACACGTGTGCTCTTTCATGCGCTGCACTGCCCTCTGGGACCTCTAAACCCCTCAGTGTGTCTCCTCGTCACTGTTGATGTTTCCTGGTGGGATAGCTGGAAATGCATAAATGTCTCTTCAGGGGGGGGGAAGTGGTCGGCGACCCCCCCCCCCTGGGCGTGTGTCTTGTCCTGCGTGCCCAGATCCACCCAATGACATGCCCACGAACATGGAAAAATGGCCTCTAGACAATGCCATGAATGCTTGGTGATTCGTCCGGTGCTTGGGGCTTGTCTTGTCCGGGGTAGTGCGCCATAAAAGCGATGACAATGAGCCGGGGTTCGTCATGTGTCAGGTCCTACGTACTGACAATCGCGTTGATACAATGCCATCCGAGTGAGACGATTTGAAGGGGCCTTGGGGCTTGTCTTGGTGGATGCGGTGTGCCTTAAAAGGAAAGACATGGAGGTGGTGGTTGGTCATATGTTGTTGGGTCATATATGTAACGACAATCACCACCTGAAGAGAATTCATTTCATGCGTGAGGACCCGCTGTGGACATGGGGCATGTCTTCTCGGCGGTGATCGACGATACGCGGGACGGATGCCATGACGTGTCGGCGGCCTTCAAGTGCCTAAGGGGTCACATCGGTGGTCGTTCCTATGGTTTCATAGCTCTTTTAGGGCAACACGTGTTGTCTTTCATGCGCTGTGCTGACCTCTGGGACGTCTAAACCCCCCAGTATGTCTCCTCGTCACTGATGATGTTTCCTGGTGGGATAGCTGGAAATGCATAAATGTCTCTTTAGGGGGGGAGTGGTCGGTGACCCCCCCCCCCCTAGGCGTGGGTCTTGTCCTGCGTGCCCAGAGCCACCCAATGACATGCCCACGGACATGGAAAAATGGCCTCTAGACAATCCCATGAATGCTTGATGATTCGTCTGGTGCTTGGGGCTTGTCTTGTCCGGGGTAGTGCGCCATAAAAGCTTTGACAATGAGTCGGGGTTCGTCGCGTGTCAGGTCCTACGTACTGACAATCGCGTGGAGACAAT